>JAYESA010000005.1:119718804-120318804 GCA_036927795.1 Iris macrosiphon | reverse complement strand
GCTATTGCCACATGGCCTGGTCCCGTATATCTTGGACCAGGGCGTGACATGGTTTTAGTAGTGGCCTATGTAGGTACTTCTGTTTATCGCTTGCGGTATGGTAACATGCCCAGCGAGTCTGCAATAAGATAGGAATTACTAGGTCTCATCCACTTTGATTACGTCTTTGAACTTCCTTCGTATTATTTCTAAATATCTGCATCTTGTTTGCTTGATTTTGTACTCTTTTAATGAAGCTATATCGCTTGTAACAAGATAAACTTGCACAGTTGACGAGGAACACACGGTACCGTGGTGCCAGCCGACACCACCCAGAGAGAGAAGATATCCCAGGGACCACCTGTTTGTGGTATTAAACGAAAGAATAGAAATGTATTCAATAGGGGGTTTACACAGAACCCGCCTTCTTTTGTTTACAAACAAACTTGTACAATTTGATCCTATACGAGGATATGGGAGTAAAATTTATTTAATCTGGGTAGATATTGCTATAGGTGTCTGATCTGCAGTCAATCACTTTAGCCCTTGGACCACACGATATTGAAGAAGTGTCGTAGAAGACAGGAAGCAGCTTCGAAGGTTGCAGAAGAGGGTGGATGCACGATGCCAAAGTCGTCGACCCCTACTCTTTGCCTGAGCTCCGGGTGCTCTCTCTCTCTCTCTCTCTCTCTCTCTCTCTCGGGTTCGATCTTCCAATTTTTTGTCGATCGGGTTCGATCTTCAAGTTTGGAGTTTTTCGACCTCGGATCTGGTATTGGTTTTCTTGACCAATTTTCCCAACCTTGTTCCTCATTGATAGAGGTCTCTATTTATAGAGTTTTGGTGACAGTGACCACTCCGTCGGTGTAACAACCGAGGAGTGAAAAGTATAGCACCCTTTTATACAACGGTTAAAGTAACCAATGCCTGCGTATAGATGATCTTTTGAATGAGCGTGTGACACGGGTCCAACTAAGGGACACAACGCGTACAATTGCTACGAAGATCACGGCGTAAAAGCTACGTAGGTAGGTATCCATTATGTAGAAGAGGTTGGCATAGAAGCCAAATGTCTGTCACCATGGCATAGAAGCCAAATAGTTATCAAACCGGCATAGAAGCCTGAACAGGCGTAGAAGCCGAACAGGCGTAGAAGCCGAGTGGTCGTAGAGGCCGAACAGGCATAGAAGCCGAGTGGTCGTAGAGGCCGAACAGGCAAAAAAGCCGAGTGGTCGTAGGGGCCGAACAGGCATAGAAGTCGAGGGGTCGTAGAGGCCGAACAGGCACAGAAGCCGAAGGGGCACAGGGGCCGAACAGGCATAGAAGCCGAAGGGGCACAGGGGCCGAACAAGCGTAGAAGCCGAAGAGGCACAGGGGCCGAGCAGGGGTAGAAGTCGAAGGGGCACAAGGGCCGAGCAGGCGTAGAAGCCGAAGGGGCACAGGGGCCGAGCAGGCATAGAAGCCGAAGGGGCATAATCGTTGGATGGGCGTAAAAGCCGCTGCGTACCGTGCCATAGTGCTGACGTGGACGTCTTAGCCGGAATTACGGCTTTTGAAGATATAATCAAATCTCTTGCATTAAATGCCAAGATTTGCCACCATCCTGTGCATTAAATATGGAGGCGTATTCTTTGACGGTCTGCAACCCTTTCTGCGCATCAGTCGCAGAGACGTGTCTTGAGAAACTGTCACCGCTCTGTGCATTAGGCGAAGAGACGTGCCTCGAATCCCGTACGGAGTGCAGCTTTTGGCGTAGCAGGCGGTTTGTCTACTGCAGAACGTAAACAGCTCACATTTTGCCTGTGTAAAATAAGGCAGCATATCCCTCCGTGCTTAGAAAAGCAGTTTACGAGAAGGGGACGGCGGTATTTGACAGCCTGGGTGGCAGTGCTGTGCCATCATTATAGCCGTCGCTTGGGTAGTTGAGCCGTATCCCTTTGTCAGAAGTCTAGACGTCAGGTTTATCGCAGGCTTTGACAGGTTTATTTGCAGGATCTGACAGGTTCACTTCGGAGAATACGAAGTGTCTCTTGTACACCTCCATGCTGCGTATAAAAAGGGGATGAGTTTAACGCCCTGGAGGCGATAAAGCACCCTGTTTACGCTGAAGCGGCTTGGACGTACTGCCTTACGCGGATGGCCTTTTGAGCTTTTTATATTCACGCTTTGTTCTAGCAAAAAAGGCTCTGTTGCACGCTTGATGGCTCTTAAGGCCTCTGCCTATGCTGCTCTGCACTGATATGCCGCGTAGTCATTCGGCATATTTTTTAAGCTTCTACAATACCCCCTTCAAAGCTTTCAAATTCCTCGGAAGTTGGAACGCTTTGAATGAAGCATGAACCGCACCTCGTGACTAGAAAAGTTTCTGAATGGAGCGTTAAAACGGTCGATGCCGACTTTATGGCAAATTTATTGGGGACCGGTGTGACCCCTTTTAGCCTATAAAAAGGCTGGGGGAGTTAGCCTGTTCTCTCCACATTTTCATCACCACGCAGAGATGATCGCCGGAGTTCGCCGGGTATATTTGAGGAAGAAGGAGATCATGTTCTTCCAGCGTGTAAGGAGCCGAAAAAGATGGCATCTTCGAGCAAGTGTCCACTGCAACGATGGATCATGGAAGGATATCTTAGCCTCCCTTGCTCGGGATAATCAGCAACTTTGTATGGTGGTTCTTCGGGAGAGGCGAAGAATAGTATTTCACCATACTGCTTGCAAGTTGTATCTCTCCTCCTGAGACCCCCGCGGACGAGATTAGACAAACTGTAATCTGTCATCCTCGATCGAGTTGGGCTAAAGAAGCCTCAACTGGATCGACCATGGCGTATGGAGGATCTTCTTGTTCATGACTGTGGTGGTCGATGAACTGCCATGGAATAAGAGGAAGACCTGTGCCGATACGAGAACCCGGTAGAACGGATCCTGGCGCGGCCTTCCGATGAAGACAAGGAAATCCTTTGTAGACGGGATTTCCCTCATATGTAACCATGAAACAAGTGAAGAAAAGCCCCTTGTAGACAGGATTTTCCTCATATGTAATCATGATTTTGATTTTAATAAAGTCATCTTTCTTTTCCATATGATCGTCTTGCCATACGTTGCTGTGAAGTCTGAATATGTGTAGCTTCGACACGTCTAAATCTTTACGCCGACTCTGATAGAAAGAGTATTAGGCCCTGTCCTTTACGCATAGCGAATAGTCCATAGCACACTGTAGAGCATTTTTGAACATCTTTAGAACTGTCCTGTTGCTAGGACTGAGGAACTGCATAGAGCTCTGAATTTCTGATGAACAGAATCTTTGTTCAGACTTCGTCTTCAAGAGTGACTTCTTGAAAATCCCTTGGAACTGGGTCGAGGAATGGCTATCAAAACTGAGTTTGCCATCTTGATAGACGATATATTCAGACTGGAGTCTGGATGAACCTCCAATTGACCCGAGAAGAGTAATTTCTCAATGTTTGAACTCTTGTATGCTTCGGGTACTTAGGATATGTTGAGGCCA
This sequence comes from Iris macrosiphon, assembly GCA_036927795.1. Taxonomy (NCBI): domain Eukaryota; kingdom Viridiplantae; phylum Streptophyta; class Magnoliopsida; order Asparagales; family Iridaceae; genus Iris; species Iris macrosiphon. The sequence goes on along the minus strand of JAYESA010000005.1, from coordinate 120,315,323 downwards.
AGAAGGAGTATCTTCTGTATGAACTCCTGTAATTGACCGTCTTGAGTTCGGATATGCGGAAAGTCAGATATCCGTAGCGTAGATGAGCTGAAAATCTTGAGTTCGTAGGCCTATTGAGCGTAGAAAGCCACCGAGCGTGAGATCATCGATTTGGAGCTGCTAAGCGTGAAGTCATTGGTTTGTAGCCTCTCGAGCATAAAAGCTACCGAGCACAAAGGCATCCGGGCATAAAACCATAGACTGATAGCTTGCGAGCATAGAACCGTAGATCTGTTGCTGTCGAGCGTAGAAAGCTCCTTAGCGTAGAACTGTAGATTTGTAGCCTATGAATGAAAGAAATCTTCCGAGCTTAGAGGTTGCGGATCTATTGCCTCCGAGCATAAACTAAGTGCCACCGAGCGTGAGATCATTGATTTGGTACCTGCTGAGCGTAAAAAAGTCGTAGGTTTGTGGCCTCTCGAACATAAAAGCTACCGAGCACAAAGGCATCCGGGCGTAAAACCATAGACTTGTAGCTTGCGAGCGTAAAACCGTAGATCTATTGCTGTCGAGCGTAGAAAAGCCCCTTAGCATAGGAACCGCTGACCTGCTTTTGCATGAAAAACTCTTCGAATCTGCTGACTGTCCGTCTTTCGAGAGTAGCGGGCTGACGTAGCACCCAATCATAACCAAATATTAATTTGTGAGATTTGGTTGGGGGTTTCGAGGAGTCGCCTGAGGATTCGAGGAGTCGACTCGAACTCTATATATATTTCGAGCTTTGGAGAGAGAAACTTTTTATCCGTCTTCTGTGAGAGAGAGCTTTTGATTTTAAGTTTTTTTTTCCCTCGTTCTTTCTCCGAGCACTCCAAGCTTCCAGAAATGGCGCCGAAACAAACCCTCTCCACCAAGGGAAAGAGCATAGGCTCTTCTTCTCGTCCTTCTACCCTGACGAGGGAGTCTTCGGTTGGGCGAGGCGAACTTCCCTCTGAGCGAAGCATTCTGCCGACGAGTAGCGCACCCGGCCTTAGAGGTATAGCCATTTGGGAATGACAAAGAACCATGACAAATCCTTCGCATACGTTGAACGTGACCGCGCCAGGTCATCTTCTGTGCTAATAGCCTCTTTGAGGAAGATGACGCATGGAGACGTTTTCATCTTTTATGCCCACATTTCTAATGTGTCAGTGTAAAAACTCCATGTCTTCATAGTTATGAGCGTAAAAGCTCTGGCTGCCGAAGACTTTGGTGTATACTATAAAATTTTAGTTTTACGCTTTGGATGGGACCTCCAGCGTAATAACTAGAATTTTGGCAGTCTAGCGTAAAGCACGGACGGTATACCGCCAATTACGCTTTCGGGATATGACTCCTGGCGTAGGAGGACCAAATTTTGTACAGTCTTGGCGTAAAGCACCGACTGTCGCTTCTTGGTCTTTATGTTGCAAGGTTCGTAATGACGTGTTTTCCTTGCATTTTTGCAGTCGACTTACAGGAGTCTCCGCTGGCCGAGGTAATGGGATCCGCTGCTGGGATGCTGCACTCGAACTACTTGGAGGATCTGTCGCATGTGACATTTCCTATCTCCGGATCCCAGTATCCCGAAGGGAGGAGGATCTTAATATCGGCTCAGGGCGAGCGAATGCTGCTGAGCATGATCAACGGGGAGCCCCTAACGTACGTAGATGGGGAGCAGTACATCAAGCCGGCCTTCCTCTATGGGGACATGATAGACAAGCAGTCCCAAACGAAGCCCAAGAAAGAACCCTGGATTTTCCCTGTCGAGAGCGTGGTCTTGTATCTGCCCATGATGCCGAGAGATTATCCTATCTCGGCTTTCTTCCATGCCACACATCGCAGGAGGATGTCGTGGACGCTGACTCCTGATCTTCACGGGAAGCCGGAGAAGATCTTTCATCTGAAAGGAGCCGACCGAGGGTCGTTTGTCAGCCGCCCTACTGGCATCGTGACGTTGTTCAGGGGACTGTGCCCGGGCAGCATCCCGAGTGAAGACAGTTCAATGATCCAGCTGGTGCAATTGACTTTCTGTAATGACTTTATGGTGCGAGGGGGGGTATACCCCCAAGGAGAATCCTCGGTACAATGGGTGGATTACCCCAACAAATCTTCGATGGTCCTGCCTAGATGACTGGGCTTTGAAGCATTTTCGGAAAGATCTGGAAGTCATCGGACTGTATGCCGCCGTGAGCGTGACAAGTGTTGGCTTGCCTCCCAACCCTAACCTCTTTCTGGCGCTGATGGAGCGATACATTTCGCTCACCGGGACCTTTGCCACTCCACTGGGGGAGTTAGGGTTGGCCCTCCACGAAATGGCAGCAATCTCGAGACTACCGATGGGGGATACCCCGTATGAAGAGTATGTTCCTACCAACCGGGTGTTGGAGGACTCGGATCCTCGGGTGGTGGACGTGTATCAGGAGCTGATGTGGCACTACCTCGTGTGCACTACTTTTTATAATGAGCCCTCTGATTTGGCTCACACCACTAAGTGGATGTCCTACCTCTTCTTCCACCGGTCCAGGGCCGTCAAGTCGGTGAAGGTTTCAGGGGACAAGCACGAGCCCGTGAACTGCTTGGGCGTGCTCAGTGTTGAGGTCATTGAGGATCTTATGGAGGAGGCTAAAGCTCCAGATCATTTCCTCGCTGACGGGATAGGAAAGTACCCTGAAGGCACTAAGGCCTATAGCTACCTGAGGCGCTGCCGCAGGCCTTTGTCTGAGGATGCCAAGCTGGTTGGCTTTCTCTCCCTATGGCTGCGTCGAGTAGTGGTGCCTGGCACCGCGTCCGCGGACCGCATTTATCGGAATATCTTGTGGCCCATCGTCCGTCTGGTGTTCGGGGTAATGCTAGGCTTGCTTCCTGCTATGGTGTGCCGTATACAGGCTGGCCTGAGAGCCATGGCTGACGGACTGCTCGTCGACGAAGCTCGGCGTGAGAGTTTATCCCGGGTGGAACTACCATACCTGTATTTGATGGGATGGTTAATTCTCCACAACCCCCGGGTGATGTCTCCCGGTCCTGGTAGCAGTGCGGGGGTAGTTTCTTGCTGAACTACAAGGGCTCCCTCTGGAACGTGAACACAGTCGTAGACTGTCGACTGACGCTGGGCCTTGGCCATTGTTGGAAGCTCTTCTGCATTGTCCCTTCTGCACATCGTAATCAGTCGGGGATCAGGCTCGAGGATTTAGGCGGAGAAAAGACCAATCTTTCTCCGGAGGCCTTTAATTGGTTGGTCTGCATCAGACCCTCCCACTTGCTATATAGAAGCGAAGATCATTGCTTCTTTGAGCCTTAGTTGCCCAGTCGGTTCGCCAGGCAGTTTGGGTACGATCAGCTGCACGTGGGCAATGCCATTACCAGCTCCAGGTCCAGGGGTGGACTCATTGATGGAGCCAGGGGATGGCGGTACTTCATCACGGGTTACACGGGAGCAATCTTCATTGTGCCGGTCGCCACCCTTTCCACGGAGCTGCGTATCCTCCATTCGTATGCTCAGTTCTACGTGGCGATCAACACCCTCCATCGCGATTTTGACATGCGTGGAAGCTTCAGGGTGCCTTCTTCCAAGCCTGGGGGAAGAATCGAAGTCCCCTCAGTTTCATCTAACGAGGGTGAGTCCATCACTCCGGATGAGCCTCTGGTGTCGATGCCGAGGTGTGAAGTGCCTCCGCCTGCGGGGGCTTTGGCGATCTCAGGGAAGCGAAGGGCTTCTGTCTCGAAGCAAACTTCCCCTCGCAAGAGAAAGAAAAAGACGGCTGGCCGCCCTCTCCGGATTCCTGGCATAGAGGCTCCTAGGGAGGAACTTGTTGCCTCTTCTGTTGGGGATGCCTCTTTGATTGGAGACTTCCGGCCTCTCGGAGAGGGACCCTCAGTTTTGGCTGGCGGTGTCAGAGAACTCCTGCTTGAGGCTGCAATTGCTGCCACTGCCTCTGGTTGTTGAATGAAAACGCCCGCGTGGCCGAGGCAAATGGGAGAATCTTCCTCTAGGCCAGCAATGGAGGAAACTCCTGCTGCGCCCGTGAGCATGATCGGCGATGTTCCAGCTGACGAACCTCGAACACGTCTCGGTGGAGGCTTGGTGGAGCTCCTGGCGATGTCGGTTGGCCCACCTCCTTCTCCAGGTATCACAGTTCGTATTGCGTCATTAAGGCGTGATATAGCTACATCGGCTGCAGACGCGGCATACATACCGTTGGCTACGGGTAAAGGCCATCTTTATGTCTTCTCTTTAGAAAGATTACTATCGTATTGATGTCAACTTTCTTGTCCTCTTCTCAGGGGATGGCGCCCACGGGGAGTATAGCATTGAAGCGTATTCTGGCTCCGCTCGGGCTCCTGGCGATGATACGGAGGCGTTCGACTTCGATAAGGAAGTGGCTTCGGGGGCCAGTACGTACGGAGTATTTTCGTCACCTCAAGAGGAGGACAAACCCGTCGTCGTGACCTCGCCTCTTGTGAGAATGGTGATAACTTCGATCGTCGTTGCCGCACCTTCTTCGGTCGTATCCCCTATCGAGGCGGTGGTTGTGGCCAACTCATCTGCAATCGTCCTTGGAGGGGAACTCGCCAATATCGCGGTCACTCCTGACGTCCAACCAGATCTGGTTGCGCTGACTGAGCTGTATACCGGCACCTTCTACGCCAATTTGAACACGCAGATAACAATGGTGTTGGCAAAGAATCTGGATTTTGAGAGCCTGAAGAAGGCTTTCTAGTTTTCGATTGGGGCCATTAGAGCGTTTGGTAATTTCGGGGTAGCTGACGCCCTGGAGGCGATGGTTAATGGGTTGGAGCAACCCATTAACGAATACTTGCAGCTGACTCGGGGCAGTTTTGAAGCTGAAGTCTAGGCCAGATATGACTCCATGACTGCGCGGCTTACCAAACAGCTGGAGAGCTTGGATAGTTCCATCAAGGCGTATGAGTTGGAGAAGGATAAAAGAAAGGCCGTCGTGGAGGAGGCTCTTGCTGTTGAGACGTGGTGCCAATCCGAGCACGAAGGGAACGCAGCGAGGGTCAGCAAGTTAAAGGAGAAACTCGCTCGGGCAGAGGAGTGGGCTTCTCAGTCGCTGGCAGGTCTAGGCATAGCGTCCGGTCGACTGAGCACAGCTCAACGGGAATTGGATCGTGCAGAAGCTGCCCGAGCTGGCTCTCTCGGGGCAAGGGCCGAGCTGGCCTTTACGAACAATCCTGAGGAACGGCTGGAACGGGCCCGCGCTGATGCCTTGGTTTCCAGGGGCGAGAAGGTAGCTGCACTGGCGAAGTTGATTCGCGATCTGACTGCTCCCCCGCAATGATGTACCCTTCCTTGCTCTTAGCTTCCCCAATGTAATTCTGCTCTTTTTGGAAATAAAATGCATCTTTTATGACTTTGTGGACCCATCATTTCAGAATGTAAATGACAGGTTTAGGTGAGAGTGATATCAGAGGTAGTATGGACGTGATAAACTCTCGATAAACTTTTAGCAGGACATATCTATTCAGAGGTCATACGGACATGATAGAATTATGACCTAGCTAGCTTCGTTGTGGAAGTAGTTTTTCAGAATTGGGATTCCCTCTATATTCCACTTTGGGGTAGAGGAGGTTAAGCATAGTACCTCTTCAGGAATTTATCGTTGATAGGAGCCATTAATAGGTCTCCATTAGGCTGGGCTAACCTGTAAGCGCCATTCGAGAACGTTGTCTCGATCACATAAGGGCCTTCCCACTTGGGCTGAAATTTCCCTTTACTCCTGTGAGTGAGAATCATCGGCCTTCTTACGGCTAAGACTAGCTCGCCGATCTTGAACACTCTTTCCTTTACTTTATGATTGAAAGCTCTGGAAATACGTGCTTGGTAGAGCGTGATGCACTGTTGAGCTTGGAGGCGTTTCTCGTCTAATCCTTCCAGCTCTTGAAGCCATAACAGGTCATTCTTTTCTTGGGTCAGCTCATTAGTTACGGCTATCCTGAGCGACGGGATCTGGACTTCGATGGGAAGAACTGCTTCGCTCCCGTAGGCCAGTGAAAAGGGGGTACAACCTGTCGGTGTTCGTACCGTTGTGCGGTATGCCCAGAGACATTCGCCCAGCTTCTCGTTCCAGTCTCTTTTTTTCGAAGAGACAAACTTCTTCAGGAGTTTGATAATGGTTTTGTTGAAAGCTTCCGCCAAACCATTAGCAGCTGGATAATATGCCGTAGAGGCAATATTATGTATTCGATTTTTATCACAAAATCGATGAAACGCTTGGCTGATGAACTGAGGCCCATTGTCATGGATTATCCTTCGAGGAATCCTAAAGCGATAAAGAACGTGGTGCTTGATGAAGCTGATTACGTCAGACGCTTTTATCTCAGCAAGAGGGATCGCATCCGCCCATTTGGAGAAATAATCTGTGATGGCCAGTATGAACCGGTGACCTATGGAAGAAGACTGGTGAATAGGACCAACGATGTCCATACCCCATGCCTCGAAAGGCCAGGATGCAATCGTAGGATGTAGATATTCAGACGGTTGATGTATGAAGTCTGCATGGACCTGACAGGCTCTGCATTGTCTTGCATAGCTGATCGCGTCTGTGATCATAGTGGGCCAGTAATAGCCAATTCTCCTGATACGATCCTGCAGCTTAGGACCGGGCTGATGCGCTCCGCATACGCCGTCGTGAGCTTCCCGGATAATCTGCTGTGCTTCATCGTCTGAGAGACATCTTAATAGCAGTCCGTCGTAAGTCCGACGATATAGGCATTGTGAAGATGCATCGAAGTAGAAGCGTAATAATCATCTCTTAATGGATACTGCTTCTCTGGGGTCCTCTGGCAAGATTCCGTATGCGACAAAATCTATGAAGGGACTCCTCCAGTCTCTTCCAAGGGGATCTGTGTTCACAGCGTGGCTGCGTTCTATGTGAAGGTTGTTCTTCACGCAGAATAAATCTCTGTTAAGAAGGATTACTGAATTATGCCTTCTTATAGGAGTGGCTAAATCTGCCGCTAGACTGGCTAGGGCATCAGCCTCCAGATTCTGGGATCGAGGTATATGCTCTAGGAAGAATCCTTTGAATGTCATGGCTATCTCGACCGTCGCTTGGTGATAGGGGATGAGGTCTGGATTCCGGACTTCATGTATTCATCTGACTTGATTGACGATAAGCAAAGAATCACCGAAAGCTTCCAGGTACTCGACCCCCAGCTCTTTAGCGACTTGGAGTCCAATTAACAGGGCGTTGTATTCCGCCACATTGTTGGAGCATGGTTCGTTAAGAGAATATGCCCGGTAGATGACGAGTTTATCAGAAGTGACTAGGACGATTCCTACCCCTGAAACCACGTTTCCCTGGGGACCAGTCCTGGAGGCGCCGTCGAAGAACAGTTGCCATGCGTCACCTTCCATTACAGAATTATATTCTGCAACTTCGTCGGTAATGTCTTCGTATAATTTGGAGGCCTCCGGGATCGGATGAGCAGCTAGGAAGTCGGCCAGCTCTTGGCCTTTGATGGACTTCTGCGGTACGTATACCATGTCATATGGTGTTAACAGCATCGCCCAAGTTGCGAGTCGGGAATTAAGAACGCTTGGCTTGCTCATCAGTACTCGAAGAGGGTTGATCTTGGAGATGATGTGGATAGTCTGGCCGGTGACGTAGTGCCGCGTCTTTTGGATAGCAAACATCAGAGCCAAGCATTCTTTCTCTACTGGGTTGTACCGGTGCTCGGCTCCGACCATCATCCTGCTGAGGTAGTAGATAGCCTGTTCATGCCCTACATCGTTCTTCTGTGCGAGAAGAGCTTCTAGCGAATGATCCATTGCTCGAACGTACAGCAAGAATGGTCTTCCCATGATGGGAGGCACCAGAACTGGCGGACTAGTGAGGTAGCGTTTGATATCCCCGAATGCTTGCTGACAGGTTTTGTCCTATACGAAGGATACACCTTTCTTCATGAGATGCGAAAAGGGCTGACATCTTCCCGAGAGGTTAGATATGAACCTCCGGATATAAGCCAGACGGCCTTGAAATCCCCGGAGTTCCCTCAGATTAAGGGGCGGTCGCATTTCCACGATTGCCTGGACTTTATCAGGGTCTACCTGGATGCCTTTAGTGGTAATGACAAACCCCAGAAATTTGACACTAGATACACCCAGAAAGGACTTTGTAGGGTTCATCTTAAGTTGATATTGGCGCATTAACTCGAATACCGTCCTCAGGTCTTGAATGTGATCATCCTTGAGGCGGCTCTTGACGGTTATGTCGTCCACGTAACATTCTACTGTTTTGCGTAAATGCTCATGTAATATGTTACTCATAGCCCGTTGGTATGTAGCCCCGGCGTTCTTCAATCCGAAGGGCATGACCGTATAGCAATACACTCCCAATAGGGTACGAAAAGCAGTGTGCTTCTCATCTTCAGGATGCATCTTGATCTGATTGTATCCCGAGAATCCATCCATGAAAGACATGCGTTCAAAACTGCAGGTGTTGTCGATCATGATGTCCGTGATGGGAAGAGGGAACTCATCCTTGGGGCAGGCTGTGTTCAGATCTCGGTAATCGATGCAGATACGTACCTTCCCATTTTTCTTCATGACTGGGATAATATTGGCGACCCAGTCGGGATATTGTTCTTCCCGGATGAAACCACAGGCTATCAGCTTCTTGACTTCAGCTTCAATGGCGTCCATCATGTCCGAGCGAAATCGGCGTTGGTGCTGCTTCATAGGCTTCGAGTCGGTCAATATATTGAGCTTATGAGTAGCCACCTTCGGGTCAAGGCCCGGCATATCCCCATAATCCCATACAAAGACGTCGACGTATTCCTTTATCAGCTGTATGATTTTTTCCCTTTCAGCTGAGGGAAGATTGTCACTGATAAATATCGGCTTTGGCGAAAGTTCCCACTGCGTATCCATTTGTTGAGCCCAAGAGTCATTCTCAAACGGCTCAGAATCCTGTTCATCTGCTCCTGAGGGATCTGTCACCACCATATTTACTGATAGTATTTGTTCGAGAGCATCAGGTGAGTCAGGGGGCGACGAGCCATTCTGGGAGGAGGAAAAGATGTCCTCGTCTGACTTAGAAGTCGTAAGGGAGGTGGCATATCCTAACCCGAAATGGGTTTGCTGATAGCGGGGGTCGCCGCACGGCGACGTTCGTCTGCCTCTTTCGTAGTTGAGGCCTGGCTTCCGCTTCAAGTCGTAGCCCATATTTTGCATGATCCTTAATGCCTGCGGGTTGTATCGGTAAATCTATATTTTCCCAGTATCGTCATCGAAAGGATCTTCTTGGTTAGCCGGTTGATTGTGCATGCGACCGAAGAATATTGGACGCTGATTGCTACAGGTAGGCGGGACAACGAAGATAGAATCCTCATGGGGTCCATACTTGTGACGATGTTGGATGATGACGCTGCTTCCCAGATATACGGATGGTAGGAGTTCATAGCTTCGAAGAATTTTTGTGCTATGGGTCCTACCTCGTCATGGGGCGTGGATTCCTGATTTGGAATCTGAGCATTAATGTACTGGAAAAGAGGATATTTATTATCATCTGGAACTCCGTTCCTGGTCGTGTTTACATCGGTCGGCTGCCCGTTGCGCCGAAGGTTGATGACCAAAGGTGGAGGCTTCTGATTCAGAGTGACCGCTGGAGAATTACTTCCTCTTCCTGAGCTGGATTTGTTCAGGTGAATAGCCATAGGCTCTATGGCTTTTGGACGAGTGGTTCGTCCTTTCACTCTGATCGACAGCGGCAGTGAGGCAGGGGGTTTTCCTGGCTCCCGGTAGGATTCCTTCTCCCTCTCGCCCGATACTTCTTCCGTGTGGTCTTGAGAGTACAACACGGCGTCGAAATAGTAGGACTCTACTCCTTTAAACGGGTTTAGGTCGGCAACCTCCGTTTGTACTATTCCTTGAGGGTCTACATATTTAAGGCATTGATGTAGAGTTGAAGTAACGATATTGTGATCGTGGATCCACGGTCTCCCCAGCAAAATGTTGTAGGACACCTCTGAATCGATCACGTAACATGTGGCCACCGATCTGAGGTTGCCAATCAGGATCCTTAGGCGAATCTTCCCCAACGGCTTACTTCTTTCGGCGTTGAAACCCACGATCTTAGTGGAGGTGTAAGCCAGTTCGCTGGTAGGAATCCTCAATGGTCTAAGCAGACTGTGAGGGATGATGCTAATCGACGATCCCGGATCTATGTGAATCCTATCAACCTCCATGGAACTGACGTACCCGGTGTAATAGAGGGGCCTGTCATGCTTGTTATGTTTTAACAGCATATCGTCTTGGGTGAAAGTGATATTTGGGACCACCTCCATCACACTGTGGCATTGAGGACATGCCACTGGTTCTTTGTCGGGGGACTTGAGCTAGGTCAAGCATGCCTTCGCCTGCATCAGCGCTTCACTTAGAGCTAGACGAGTGTCTTGGGAGAGCCTGAGTAGCTCAAAGATGGAGAGCTTGGCCGGTGTATTAGCCAGTTGGGCCAGGATATCGAAGTTGTATAGCTTCTCAAAACCTTTGTTTGGAATATTTTTCACAGGTTTATCAAAGCGCACTTCTCTTTGCTTTCCTTTGTCTGCCGGCGTCGGTTTTGAAGGGCTGGCCTCTGGTACGATGGGGCCTGGTCCTGAAGGTTTGCAGTTGAAGCATCTGCCGGTGCATCCTCCTGACTTGCTCCGCAGTCGTTGAGGTAGGCTTTCCCGGAACGGGTTGCAGCAAGTACCTCGTCCTCGTCTGATGGCGAAGAAGTTGCGACCATGTGGCATGGTTTGCGCTTGGAGCTCCTTCTAGACGTAGCTTTAGTAGCTTTAGTCTCTTCCTCGAGCTCTGACACCAAATCTGGATGAACCCACATAATCTCGCCCTGTCGGATGGTCAGGGGTACAAGGTCTTGATTTTGATCTCTAGATGGCGGGAGATTGACGATGTCCATCGTAGCTCGGGAAATGGGCATGACACCGTCCATGACCTCTTGGGAAGGCAGATCGCCGAACCGTAGAGAGATCATGTTGGCCGTGACCGTCTTCTCGGTGTTGTGCAGAGTGATGGCCTTAGCATCGATCAACCCCTGGATCCTCCTCTTCAGTATGTAACACGCCGTTGTTGGGTGGTGTATGTATCTGTGGAAGATGCAATATTCGGGGTCGTCAGTACTGCCGACTTCTTAGGGCCGCCTTAGCTCCGGAAGGGTGTTCTTGCCGCTTTTGACGAGACACTCGAATATACTAGGGATATCGTCGTCGTCGAAATAGTAGACTTCGATGAGGCTAGAAGTCCCGGGCTTCGTCTGCGTGGTCGTCGCCGTCTTTTGTCTGGACGTATTGACCGTCAGAGCTTCTTTTCCCTTGGAGCTGCGAGGATGGTCGCTGCTGGGAGATAACCTTTTGCCTCTGTCGGAGGCGGAGATCATAATGCCATTGTCGTGCGCCTTGCGACTGTTGTCTTCGGCGGCCACAGCGGAGACGATGAATGAAGGCCACTCATGGAACTAATGTGGTCCTGTAAATACAGAGACTACGGGAAGGAGATTCTTCCTGAAAATGTCTACTAATGCCGAGTCTGGAACTCCTGGAGGCATTTGTAAGGTGGCCTGACGAAAACGTTCGATGAAGGTGCGAACGTCCTCCTTTTCCCTTTATTTGACTTCGATGAGAGAGGACATAGATATGTCCATTCCACCCTCGTAGAATCGCGTGAAGAATAAAGCTTTGAAGTCTTCGAAGGAAGTAATGCAGTTGTCCGCCAAGCTACGGTACCACTGATAGCCTACTCCTGAGAGGCAGCCTTTGAACACCCGAGTGAGGAGGGCGTCGTTCCCTTGTAGCAACACCGTCATCATACTGAAATAGTTTATGTATTAACTTGGCGATGTTTTTCCTTCGAACAGAGCCACAGTCTGAGGCTTGTACTTCGGAGGAAAAGGGACTTCTTCTCAGATAGCTGGGTAAGGCTGGTTGATTCCCAGTTTCTTGAGCTGATCTTTGTGCTTCAAGGCGTCAAACTGGGCTTTTAACTCCCGCACTGCCTCCATCGAATTTTCAGTTGGAAGCGGGGCTACGGTGTAGTGTGGAGTTGGTTGTATCGTGACTCCAACGGGAGGTAATATATTCACCGAGTGAGGAAGCGGAGGAACTGCTGACTCTTGATCTAGAGCAGGCTCTTGGCTTGGGTTAGATGGTGGCAAGTCCACCTCCACACGTATCTGAGTTGGCGGGACCGACGCTTGAGCCATGGCAGTTGCGTGCTGTGTTAGCATCATCTGGTACATGTTCTCTATTATGGATTACATTTGTTTTAGAGACGTTTCCAGCATAGTGATGCGTTGTTCCGCGTTTCCTGACGGCAAAGCTTCCTCGCGTTCGTCTTCGATGGCGTAAACTCCCATCTCCCTGGGTGTCCTCGAAGGATAAGTATAGGTCGCTGCAGAAGTTGACTCTATACTCTCAGCATCTGATCTGGGAGATTGGCGACCCACAGCGTCGGAATCAAATGAGTACGAAGCCGGTTGCTGTGACCTTGCACGGGTGTTTTGGAACACCCCAGCTTCAGTGTTCCTGAGGAGGTCTTCGAATCTTCTCCAGCTCGGAGGCCCTGAGGGATGACGTCTTAAGCTCGACCCTCCTCTAGGTATGTGTGAAGCCATATTCACGGACGCATACGCGGGCTCTTCTTCCGGAAAAGACTGAGAGTAGCTCAATCGGTCGAAAACCGACCGTTTTGCTTTAGATCAGCAGCAGTCAATCACAATTTTATGACTATTACAACATTGCTCGCTAGGGGGCGTAATAGACATGTTGGAAGGTCCCCTCTCCTTACGCTTCTGGATTAGGTATTTGCGCAGGTCAGAAGGAGTAGCAACCTGAGCTTGCTTTACGTCGTGGGACTTCGCCTGGCGTAAATTTGAGATTCGCTCAGAGTGGCGTAAGGCTGAAGAGGTCCTCAGTTGGTCGTCGGCTTCCCGCGTAATTCGGAGGGTAGGCAGATTGCTCCTTCGCCAGCTTAACGGCCGAGGAGTCGAGTATTCCGCTGCCTGCTTCCCTTCGCGGAAATTACGGCGTTCATCGGGTCCCTCGTAGAGGTCATATGTTGTCTTGCGCCTGGAGCATGATTTGTACTTCTGACCTGGCACTGAGGTATTATCAGAAGTCTGGTCTATCCGTGCGTAGCGGGAGACTGGTTCCTACGCGTAGAGCGCAGTGGATACTTCTGGGTTAGCACTGAGGCTTTGCCCGAAGTTTTGTCTGTAATACGCGTAGCGGGAGACTGGTTCCTACGCGTAGAGCGCAGTGGATACTTCTGAGTCAGCGCTGAGGCTTTGCACGAAGTTTCGTCTGTACCGCGCGTAGCGGGAGACTGAATTTTACGTGCAGGGCACGGAGGGAGCGGTGCTACCACCTCATTGGTCGGAGAGATCGGAGAGTCCACAGGAACGGTAGAGGATGTCTTGGGCATCCACACTTTGCGTAGCTTCCTGTTGTCTTGGACGGAGAGAGAGTCAGAGCTACCCCCGGTTCGAAGCAAGTCTTCGTAGGCAGACTGGTCGAATTGGACTACCAGTGTCTTCTTCACGGATCCCACGGATACCGTATCGTGTTGAGCAATTGCTTCCTCATCAGAAGAGAAAGATGTCCCCAGCAGAGTCGCCATCTTGTTTGTGGTATTAAACGAAAGAATAGAAATATATTCAATAGGGGGTTTATACAGAACCCGCCTTCTTTTGTTTACAAACAAACATGTACAATTTTATCCTATACGAGGATATAGGAGTACAATTTATTTAATCTGGGTAGATATTGCTATAGGTGTCTGATCTGCAGTCGATCACTTTAGCCCTTGGACCACACGATGTTGAAGAAGTGCCGTAGAAGACAGGAAGCAGCTTCGAAGGTTGCAGGAGAGGGTGGATGCACGATGCCAAAGTCGTCGACCCCTACTTTTTTCCTGAGCTTCGGGTGGTCTCTCTCTCTCTTTCTCTCTCTCTCTCTCTCTCTCTCTCTCTCTCTCAGGTTCGATCTTCCAATTTTTTGTCGACCGGGTTCGATCTTCAAGTTTGGAGTTTTTTGACCTCAGATCTGGTATTGGTTTTCTTGACCAATTTTCCCAACCTTGTTCCTCATTGATAGAGGTCTCTATTTATAAAGTTTTTGTGACAGTGACCACTCTATCGGTATAACAACCGAGGAGTGGAAAGTACAGTACCCTTTTATACAACGGTTAAAGTAACCAATGCCTGCGTATAGATGATCTTTTGAATGAGCGTATGACGCAGGTCCAACTAAGGGACACAACGCGTACAATTGCTACGAAGATCACGGCATAAAAGCCACGTAGGTAGGTATCCATTGTGTAGAAGAGGTTGGCATAGAAGCCAAATGTCTGTCACCATGGCATAGAAGCCAAATAGTTATCAAACCGGCATAGAAGCCTGAACAGGCGTAGAAGCCGAACAGGCGTAGAAGCCGAGTGGTCGTAGAGGCCGAACAGGCATAGAAGCCGAGTGGTCGTAGAGGCCGAACAGGCATAGAAGCCGAGTGGTCGTAGGGGCCGAACAGGCATAGAAGCCGAGGGGTCGCAGAGGCCGAACAGGCACATAAGCCGAAGGGGCACAGTGGCCGAACAGGCGTAGAAGTCGAAGGGGCACAGGGGCCGAGTAGGCGTAGAAGCCGAAGGGGCACAGGGGCCGAGCAGGCGTAGAAGCCGAAGGGGCACAGGGGCCGAGCAGGCGTAGAAACCGAAGGGGCACAGGGGCCGAGCAGGCATAGAAGCCGAAGGGGCACAATCGCTGGATGGGCGTAGAAGCCGCTGCGTACCGTGCCATAGTGTTGACGTGGACGTCTTAGCCGGAATTACGGCTTTTGAAGATATAATCAAATCTCTTGTATTAAATGCCGAGATTTGCCACCATCCTGTGCATTAAATGTGTAGGCGTGTTCTTTGATGGTCTGTAACCCTTTCTGCGCATCAGTCGCAGAGACGTGTCTTGAGAAACTGTTACCGCTCTGTGTATTAGGCGAAGAGACGTGCCTCGAACCCCGTACGGAGTGCAGCTTTTGGCATAGCAGGCGGTTTGTCTACTGCAGAACGTAAACAGCTCGCGTTTTGCCTGTGTAAAACAAGGCAGCATATCCCTCCGTGCTTAGGAAAGCATTTTACGCGAAAGGGACGGCGGTATTTGACAGCCTGGGTGGCAGTGCTGTGCCATCATTATAGCCGTCGCTTGGGTAGTCGAGCCGTATCCCTTTATCAGAAGTCCAGACATCAGGTTCATCGCAGGCTTTGACAGGTTCATTTGCAGGATCTGACAGGTTCACTTCGGAGAATACGAAGCATCTCTTGTACACCTCCATGCTGCATATGAAAAGGGGATCAGTTTAACGCCCTGGAGGCGATGAAACACCCTGTTTACGCTGAAGCGGCTTGGACGTACTGCCTTACGCGTATAGCCTTTTGAGCTTTTTATGTTTCATGCTTTATTCTAGCGAAAAAGGATCTGTTGCACGCTTGATGGCTCTTAAGGCCTCTGCCTATGCTGCTCTGCACCGATATGCCGCGTATTCATTCGGCGTATTTTTCATGCTTCTACACCACCTGGAGAGCAACCAGCACCACAGGCCTCGGTGATTCTATAGGCCTCGCTGATACATTGGCGCGGGACCTCTCAGGGTTATCCTACACAGCAACACGAGGGGCAGACTTCACAAACGATCCCCAAGCAGCATTTTGATGGCCAGACTTCGGGGGCTATGCCGATGCCGTAAACCGAAAGGCCGACATCAGAAGAGACACCTACAGCACAGTCGGAGGTTCCGCTGCCACCACCTCCACCCTTCCCACCACAGATGCCACATCCGGATGGACAGCCACCGATGCTTCAGTTCTTCCAGGCTATGATACAGGCACAGTGGCATCAGACACAGACGTTGAGACAGAGCTTGATGGCAGTCCTGGAGAGGATACCTGTACCAGCACCCGTACCAGCTCCTACACCTATTCATCCAACTGGTAATGTATGAGGGTTCCGCCAGATGGGCCTGGATACTTTTTCGGGCAACGAGACTGTAGAGGAGATCTCCGATTGGGTCGCCAATACGAAGATGCTACTAGAGGCTTCTCAGCTACATCCAGACCTTTGGATGACCGCAGTGAGGGCCCAACTGAAAGGCAACGCCCATCACTGGTGGGATTCCATAGAGCACAGCGTAGACAAGACACAAACATGGTAGCAGTTCTTAGGGTACTTAATGCAAAGTATTTCCCGACTATAATCAGAAATATCATGTACTCCCAGTTCCTGCATCTAGAATAAGGGAATATGACCGTAGACGCATACAACGCAGAGTTTAGCCGACTTAGCAGATTTGGTGCCGCCTTGATACCTAACGATCTAGAGAAGGCCCAGAGATTCTATCACGGCCTTACTTTCGAGCTGCAGAGGTATACTACCACCCAGGCGAGGATTTCTTATGAGGAGGTTCTTTCAGAGGCGAGGATCTAGGAGGCCATCGGCAGAGGAGTGAGACGTTCCAGCACGACCATACCAGTTAGAGCCCAGCTCAGAGCAGGAGGACCGATCCGTCGCCTAGGAGCACAGACAGAGTAGAGGACAGTGCCATACCAGCATAAGGAGCTTCCGACTTGTCACCATTGTGGCAAGAGGGGACACATCATCAGAGATTGTCGGAAGAAGCTTGGATTGTGCATGATATATGGAGCGAGTCAACACCTTGCCAGAGATTGTCCCCAGCGCAGAGATGCAGCACCATAGACAGGACAGAGGCCAGCAGCACCAGCCCTGAGGATACTACCCCCGCTAGGAGGTCAACGACCACCAGCACCCGGAGTATTTCAGAGGGGACCACCCTTGGCCCCACATGAGGCACAGTTTGATCGATCCAGACAGCAGGCCGGAGGACAGAGGGACGGACAGGCCTTTGCACTAGCAACGACTGAGGAAGAAACAAAAGGGGAAAGCTATCACAGGTACCATTTTAGTTGCATCATTACCTGCGAGTGCATTATTTGATTCTGGTGCTACACTATCTTTTATATCTAGTAGATTTGTAGGTATGCATAGAGTAGTTATTTTTCCTTACCTAAGAGTTAGAAGATTCTTACCGGAGGAGGTATCGTACCGGTTACCAGCACTATTAGAACATGCTAAGTAGTCGTGTGTGGTCGAGAGATGAGAGCGCAATTTTTGGTATTTCCAATGCCATACTTTGATGTCGTGTTAGGCATGGACTGGTTGAGCCAGTATAATGTCTTACTGGATTGTCGGAGAGGTAGCATCATTTTTAGACCACCAGATCAATCGGAGTTTGAGTACATGCGAGGGATCGTCGAGCGAGGAGTAAGTCAGACAGTTGGAGCTTATATGGCAATGGAGACGGCACCCCCACCGATAGTTACAGAATTTGAGGATATTTTTTGGAAGAGTTGCCAGGCTTACCGCCAGATAGAGACGTGGATTTCACTATTGAGTTGGTACCCGGAGCAGCACCGGTATCTTCAAATATGTACCGATTGGCAAAGAAGGAACTAGATGAGCTGAAGCTACAATTAGAAGAGTTACAGATCAAAGGATTCGTCCATCTTAGTACATCACCCTAGGGAGCACCAGTGTTATTTGTACCATAGAAGGATGGGACAGCCCGTATGTGCATTGATTTATTCGACCAGCTGACAAGAGCAGTGGTGTTCATGAAGATCTACTTGAGATCGGGTTACCATTAGGTAAAGGTGCAGAGGAAAGACATTCCAAAGACAACATTCAGGACTCGTTATGGTCACTACGAGTTCTTGGTGATGCCTTTCGGATTGAAAAATGTGCCCGCAGTATTTATGAACTTGATGAACAGGGTCTTCCACTAATATCTGGACCAGTTCGTGGTAGTCTTCATCGACGATATCTTGGTGTATTCAAAGAGCCACGAGGAGCACGAAGAGCACTTGAGACTAGTGTTAGAAACACTGAAGCGAGAGAGGCTCTATGCCAAGCTGAGCAAGTGTGAGTTTCTCCTAGATCGTGTCGCTTTTCTCGGATACGTTATCTCAGGAGATGGTATTTTGGTAGATCCAGCGAAGATTTCGTCAGTAGAGACGTGGCCGACCCCTACCAACGTCTTAAAGGTTAGGAGTTTCCTAGGACTTGCCGGATATTACTAGAGATTCGTAGAGAACTTCACAAGGATCACAGAGCCAATGACCCGCTTGACCCGTAAGGAGCAGGAGTTCACCTGGACAGAGGAGTGTCAGATGGCATTCGATAAGCTGAATAAGCGTCTGACTACGGCACCTATCTTGACCATACCTTCTGGACCTGGAGGATTTATGATCTATAGCGACGCGTCCGGGAAAGGATTAGGATGCGTCTTGATGCAGCATGGAAAGGTTGTGGCCTGTGCCTCTAGATAGATGAGGACCCATGAGAAGAACTATCCAACTCACGACTTAGAGCTTGCCACAGTGATCTTTGCCTTGAAGCTTTGGCGGCACTACCTATACGGAGAAAGAGTAGAGATATTAACAGATCACAAAAGCCTAAAGTATGTCTATACTCAGAAGGACCTGAACCAGAGACAAAGAAGTTGGCTCGAGGTGATGACAGACTTTGAGATTGAGCTGCAATACTATTCGGGAAAGGCCAACGTAGTAGACGATGCATTAAGCAGAAGACCTATGGCATTCTTTTTTACTACCCAGCAACATCTGTTGAGAGATCTAGAATAGTTGGGTATAAAGGTCATTATGCCCGAAACAGACGGCCAGTTGTCGAGTTTCCAGTTGCAATCGACATTAGTTGAGAGGATCAAGGCTGCCTTGCCAACCGATACAAGATTCCAAATGCTTCGACAAAGGACAGAGGCCAAAATATAGACAAGATTGCCCATACACGAAGATGGGACTTTGAGATATGGAGATCGTCTCTATATTCCGAATGGAGAACTTCATCAGGAGATGATATTGGAAGCACACAATTCAATATACTCTATTCATCCAGGAGGTACGAAGATGTATAGAGACTTAAGGCAGTACTACTGGTGGCATAGAATAAAGAGGGAGATAGCCAGCTTTATGGCGAAGTGCCTGGTGTGTCAGCAAGTCAAGGCTGAGCATCAGAGGTCAGCAGGTTTACTTTAGCTGCTCCCGATACCTGAGTGGAAATGGGAGCACATCACTATGGACTTCGTTACGGCCTTTTTGAGGAGTCCTAGTGGTCGCAATGCAGTATGGGTAATCGTAGATCGACTCACCAAGTTTGTTCACTTTTTACCTTTCAGAGTTGGACAGTCTACAGAGGTCCTAGAAGACTTGTATATGAGGGAGATCGTGCAACTGCATGGAGTGCCAGTCAGTATAGTATCCGACAGGGATATGAGGTTCACCTCTTACTTTTGGCAGAGTATGCAAGAGAGTCTCGACACCTGCCTAAAGTTTAGCACATCATATCACCCACAGACGGATGGCCAGTTTGAGCGCACTATTCGGACACTGGAAGACATGTTGAGGGCGTACATGCTTGATTTAGGTGGATCATGGGAGGACCATTTGCATTCGGTCAAATTTTCCTATAATAATAGTTTTCAGGCGAGCATTCAGATGGCTCCCTATGAAGCGTTGTATGGCAGGAAGTATCGTTCCCCGATAAGGTTGAGCGATGTGGTTGAGAGGCAGATTATTGGGCCAGAGTTAGTTGTTCATACGGTAGAGAAGGGAAAGAAGATCAAAGGGCACCTACGAGCAGCACAGGACAGACAGAAGCATTGGGCAAATGCACATCGTTAAACCCTAGAATTCTAGGTTAGAGATTATGTGTTTCTAAAAATCTCACCTACTCGAGGAACTATCAGGTTTGGAGGCAGAGAAAAGCTGAGTCTGAGGTACATCGGACCATTTGATGTGTTAGAACGCATCGGAGAGGTTGCTTACATGTTAGCTTTACCACAGACTTTAGAAGGAGTTCATGACGTCTTCCATGTATCTCAACCAAGGAGGTACATGCCAGATCCAAGTCATGTGCTTGACCATTCAGAGATCACAATCGGGCCAAGTTTATCATATCAAGAGGAGCCCGTAGAGATTCTGGACAAAAGCAAAAAAGTATTATGAGGTTAGACTATCCCTCTAGTTCGTGTTGCATGGAGACATCATGCACCAGGCGAGTCGACCTGGTAATGCCAGGATGATATTCGACAGCGTTATCCCCATCTCTTCGAAGGCCTAGGTATGTAGTAGCATTTAATTTCAGTCAATAGTTTTTACCATATGTCTGTTTTAATTTTGAGGATAAAATACTCTAAAGAGGGTAGATTGTAAACCCCTTCGACCAAATTTAGGTTTATTTAGCTTAGATAGGGAGACTAGGATTAAATTGGTGACAATTATAGTTGAATATAGTAAATTAGATTTATTGTGTAATAATAATATTACTTAATATACCTTACCGTTGCTTCGATATTTGGAACGCTACACTAGTATTTAACTTCAAACAAATTTTATACACATTTCTTAGACATGCCAGACTACTATTCTGATCCTTGTGTAACTCGTAAATACTCTATCTTGTGCTTCATTCTAGTCGCATAATATTCATTAAAATCGTCTAGTTTTAAATCCCAATAAATCCAACCTTACATAATTGTTCGTTCCAATCAAAATTTAAGACACAGACTCAACCCATTTTCATACAACCCAAATTATGGCATTAATCTATTCTGAGTCTGCTTACGCCTATGACACTCGTGTTTCACCCAATTTTAATCCCATGTATTTCCAATTGATTAAATAACACCTTGTGCATTAGTTTTTAATTAAATTATTGTGAAGACCAACCTCACCCAAAGCTAGACCCAACCTAGCCATATACACCCTACACTCCATGACAACATGTTCCCCTCCCCCAAGAAACCCTAGCCGGCCCAATTCCCTTTGAGGACCCCCTTTTTCTCTCCCCAATATATATACATATATGTTTCTCTCTCCCCTAACCTAATAATAACCCTAGCTGAATCTTAATCTTCTCCCCTTCAACCCAACCCTGATCACCTCCTCCGCCTGCCCCTCCCCGTCAATGCCGGACCACCACCTCTAACCGCCTGTACCTGACCGCCACCTCCCTCTCCACCATCAACCTCCCTCTCCACATCAACCATCATCACCATCATCAACACCATCACCTCCTCCGCATCCCCTTCTCCCGGCTTCCAACCACCACCTCCACCGCCTGACTACCGCCAACCACCACCCCCAGCCTCACCGTCTCCACTACCCTAGCACCATCAACAACCATCACATGTACCACTGCCAACCACTACTCGCCCCACTATCATCAACATCACCATCACCACCCTGCGACATTCTCCAACTCCACCATCCCGATCCCCCCAGCTGCCTGACCACCACCTGCCAGCACCGTAAACCTCCACCACCAGCCTGACCGTCGCCTTCCACACGACCAGATCCACCGCCAATCGCCGCTGCTACTACTGTTGTAACTCGTGTCAAGATTGCTGCTGTCGCTGCTACTTCTCTGTGCATCGTCGGAGCTCCGCCCCACGCTGGAGACCAGGTCATCGAGGAGCACAGAACCCCCCCCCCCCGGCCACGACTAGGTATTGTATGTTATTTCAATTAAAATTTTATGTATTGTGGTGTCAACGTGCCATCTAACGGACACGAGTAACGACAATTTCTAAGGGCAATATATGTGTAGATGTGTTTGTTGTTAAATTGCTAATTTAGGGTCAAGTAACTACTCTAATGAAATAACTGTTAATATGAACGCCATGTTGACCTAGAAACCTAGACATTGACCAAGTGCACCCTAACATGATAATTAGGATAGGTATTTATATACAAAACGTAATTAGTTTCGTAACAGGACTTTGGTAATTTATTGCCTTGAGGTACCTGGTAAATGAGGACAGGACACGTGTACGTCTTAGCTGCATACACACGCGACCCTATAGTTGACCAGTGTGGCCCCTTGCGTCAATGTCTAAGAGCAGCGTAGAGTTTCTGTGCATATTACTTTAGTAACTGATGATCGAATTGCTATATTATATTATATGTATAGGGTCGCTGGACCATTCAGGAGAGACTTCAGGAGCAGGTTATTGGCACTCGTAGCTTAAGGACCCAGGCAAGATACCTTGCTATATTTACTGTTTAATTTAAATTATATAAATATTATATAATATCTTGTTGCTTTACTTTATATAACTGTGCGTGTCCGAGATTGACTCGGGTGTAGTCGACGAGTACGTCGATGAGTATTGTAATTCACCTAGTCACTAGCAGACTCACCCCCCATTGGGAGGATACTCGGATATCTTCCGAGACCTGACACTCTTACACATATCATGGTGACAAATTCATGTTAGGATGCGGGTTCGTATACCCGACTAGTTATCGGTGCGTGTGACATGCATCACGGTTAGTACATAATCAGGGTTATATAATTAGTAGAGACTTTGCGTATAGATACGTAGTATGCATGTCGTGTATTCGACTTCTATATCTACATTGGGCGAGGAGGACCACTAGTAGGCGTATGGGATACATACATTAGAATCCGTAATATCCGGAGGAGCCACGGATCCAATGACTTCCTTTATTCAGATACCACGTTCTTCGGAGAGATACTAAAGTATATATATTTACAGATACCTTATTTTTCAGAATAATGGATGTTACATGTACAGATACCTCACTCTTCGGAGTGTGGACATTATGCCTACACCTACCCATACGTACCAAGGTTGTCCTCACATTGCGTTCACTTAGATGGTTAGCACACCCCTTTATTTTATTCAGTATTTATATATGGCATGCATTTTTGTATCTTGTTACGTCCCTCTGAGGACCTAGTTTTCTTCCAGATTTGGACGAGGCATATTATCCTACAGTGTACGGACCCGAACAGGAGGCGAGGTCCACATCCGAGGAGGATCTAGAGGTGCTACCGTCAGAGTTTCCGTGATCATTTGGTAGGCCTTCCGCCTAGGATTAGAGCATCATTATCTAGTCAGCCGATGCCCTAGTCATTACTCTTTTTATCTGTCTTTCAGTACTTTTATTTCGTCATAGTAGTGGGTTTGTTCCCACCAGACATTTTGGATTGTACTATAACATTTCAGACTGGTATTTATTTTCCAGTATTTATTTTAGTACTTCTTGGTTATATTGTGGATGAGATTAGATTACCTGTTTTGATGTTAGTATTGGACTTGTTAGTATTTTAGGACAGCGGAGTACTCTTCGTAGGATACATTAAATTAGGAAATCCCTCAGAGACGTATTAGCTGGCTATTGTCACGTGGCCTGGTCCCATGTATCTTGGGACCGGGGCATGACAACCTGTGCGGATCTTGGATCGAAAAGAGAAGTTGCTTCGAAGTCGTTCGGTTCCTCTCGTGCGAGTGCTTTAGTAAAATCATTCAGTCGAGGAATCTACTTGGGAGCTTGAGTCTGAGATGAGGGAAAGGTTCCCTTCATTATTTCATAGTAGTAGGTTCTATTCCTAAGTTTCGTGGACAAAACTTCCAATTAGTTGGTTAGGATGTGGTGCCCCGTTCCCCCTATTCAGGGAGCGCGACTAAGAAATACAAGTCGGTATCATTCGATCGGGATAGATTGAAACAAGATCTTATCCTCCTTATGGATTTGCTTCTTTGGAATCGATTCTCATATTCAGTAGACCATGCCCCGAGTATGGACTTAGCGGCAGAGTCAAGAGGGACATCTCCGCTGCAAGTTCTTTTGCCTAGTTTTCGCTGTCGCCTTATTGTGTTCGTGCTTTGAGTTGGATTTAGGATTTGTTGCATTTTCTTGAACAATTTTGATGGATTTAATTGTTTTCATTTGTTGAACTGCACTTCAATTCTGAGCTTGGAAAGAGTATAAGAGGTATTCATCAGTTGTTATGGCAATGCAGGTGATCAAGCAGTAGACGACGTACGAGTGGAGTCTTGAAGCACCTCTTTTCTTTCCTTCTCAAACCAACTTGTGAGTGGTGTATATTCGATTCAGTTGACCCTTCTTCCAAGTCTTTACATCTAAAAATCTTGCTTTCTTGCTTACCCCGATCAAACGATACCAAAATAATTAAAAGATGTCAAGATAAAAAGGGAATAGACTTTGACTACTTTATGTTTGTCAATCAACTTTTGAACGGTTATCTTATTGTATGTTAGTTCGTTTAGAATATTTTATACATGCTTCAATTTTAGTTAGAAATGCATACTTCTTCTATAAATTAATCTAAGTATGGAATATACCTTGTTATTCAATAAATTGTTCAGGGAGACTATGCAAAACTAATCATGCAATGCTACTTGTCTTGTACTTATGTTGCCTCAACTGCACAAATTGATAACATAAAATAGACATCGTTGATCACGGACAACTTATGCACAAGGTCATTTGGGTTCCTGCGGACGGTTGCTGGGACACTGGCACCGATCCAATCCGGACGGAACTTCACGATAGTCTCATATGTTGAACGGGATGGCGTGTAGCGCCTCAAGTACTATGTTGCATACCATCCTCGTCCATAGACTATAACTCATCCTTTATGGCATAATGCAAGTGATTCCCTCCTATATTTAAATATTTGCAAGCTAACTTATGTCTTTATGGCAGGGAAGAACATGATAAGTATTGTGCAGGTGGTTTAGACGGACAGGTAAAAGTCACTGAATGGTGGCAAGTTTATTTCAGTAAATTCTACAGCTATTGCTTGCTGTAAAATGAACTAAGGCAAGATAGAAAGACTACAAATAAGTTACATGCTTTCTATAAACAATGTATTGATTGGTATAGTTGGGTTAGCTCGCTTTTACCAGTATATTTTGATGTACTGACCCTCGTTAAAACAGGTTTCCCGTACCAAGGAGATCCTGCGAGGAGCTGAAGTCACTTCCCAATCCAGTCCATCCAACCATACGGCCTGGTCGTACAAAGAAGAAGTCTTTTGAAGTTTTCAGGAGCTCTTTTACATACTCATGCAGCTCCGAGGAAAAGCGATTGTCCCACCTAGAGATCTTTATCATTTTGAAGCTTTAGTAAAGGGATGTATTGTACAGGACAACTATCTCATTTTATTTTGACTTTTGTAAGCCCGTGCGGCAAATATTATGACTCATTCAAGAGTTTGTTAATAGATGTTCATTATCAATAAAGCAAACTTTTCTATGTTTTAACTTTGTGTTTCAATTATCTGCATACTCTGAACATATGCTCGTTATGCAAAAATACCTAAGCCTTGTGCAATGCGCAACCTAGGCACGCGCGGCGTCACGCCCGGGGGACGACTATCGATTCTACGGAATTGGGGTATGACACAAGGGAGTTCTGGGCTTGCTATGTACAAGGAATTGGAAAGTTGGTAATACCAGGTTGGACAATTAAAGAAGGGATTAGTATCAGCAGTAGTGGTGAGCTAAGTGTGTCCTGTAAATTGCGGCAACAGTACATGAGTTTAAGTAATGTGACTGTACACAGGTCGTGCATATGGGTGGAAGTTGGAGTGTGGTCTCAGTATTTTGAGGGTCTAGGGGCAGTGAGCAAGGGACTGTAATTACCTGCAAGGTATAGTATGTGTGTGTGTGTGTGTCTGATATATTAGAGTATGTTAGAGGTTGGATGTATGAATCAAGTGAGGAAGCACAGGTAAGTATTGGGGGTGTAGTTAGATGATGTGCAATTATTTGGAAAGTGAAGGTGTGCAGGTTCTATGAAAGTGCATTTAGTGCACTTGTATCACAGTGAGCGCTCTAGTGTGGGTATTAGACTAGTGTTTGAGTACTTAATATGGATACCAAGTGTACGGATGCTAAGGTATTAGAAAGTGGGGTTGTGGTTGTGTATTAGTTTTATAGGTGCTATTGGAGTAGAGGGGAGGTCTGTATCAGTAAGTTAAGTCATATAGTGTATCCCGGTGTGCTAACCTGAGAACAATTTAGAGTATCAGTGGTGTATCAGGTTTGTGCAACAAGCTTGGACTGCAAGAGTAGCACCTACATTAGATGAGTGTGTGTGTTTTGATCAAGTTTGTGTTAAGACTATCAAGCGCCTGGGTATCAGGTAGGGTTAGATATGGGTAGGTATCATGATACATATAGTATGATATATATATGTAAGATCTAATGATATATATAGATGAGTTAGTAGTTATTAGTGTCAAGATTGGGTATTTTGGGATAAGGCAAGGTATTAGCTTATGGTCAAAGTTTGAGATTGGTTAAGATATTGTAAATTAATAGGTATTAGATGTGTTGTCAAGGTATCAAGGATTGGAGTTAGGTAAAGAGAGATATTAGAGATATGTCAAGGTATTGTAAGTGTCACGACCCGCACCTGGGATAAGGTCACGAGCAGTGAGCAACGCCCAGCCTACGTCGCAACACCGGTGGTAGAACGTTGTCTAGGTCAAATATATAATCTAACATCTCACATAATATATATGGTACCTGTCAAGGTTATCTCAACTCTAAACGGAGGAACAAAATGGTATATGATAATGGTAAACAATATTCAATCACAAAGCAACTAAGGAAGATAAAACACGATATGGAATAAGGAATGTGAAATAAGAATCATAATACAATCTCAAGACCACAATAATATATATACATGCCAAAAGTCTCAATAAAGTCTAAGTCTAAATAATAAGTCTATGCCTCCTCGGCATTTGGTACTAGGTCCTCCTACTCTACAGAAGTATCCTTTAATGGTACGCCGTCATGTGGCCCGTAGTAGGTGGGACACTAGTCCATAAGTCAATCATCTGAAAAATATATTCAGTCATGATTGGAGCAAAGTACATAGCTCTAAAATCAGTTCCAAATACATAATCGAGCATATATAACATATAATAGAAAAGAATACCGGATAACTAATCATAAGAAGTGAAATAAACTAGAGTGAACAGGTAATGTACTGGAATAAAGAACAGGCAATATGAATAATTGCAATTTAAATGGAAATAGATAAAACCAACTATTGTGCCATAGAGTACAAGTTCATTATGTGATCGGTTTGGGTTGAACACAAATACAATATTGTAACTCAATTCCACGTGTGATATGTAATCAATATGTATACGAATATACTTGAACCTGATCACATAACCAACTCCTACTCCCCCATCCCCAACCAATACCAATGGATCCAATCCAACCAATACCAATGGATCCAATCATGACATATTACGAACACGAATATGAGCACATTGAACATGAGCAGTGTATGAATATGAAGTACACGATAATCAATACCCAATACACACGATAAAATATATGTGAAGGAGTACTCGCTGAACACGGTAGGGAATAACATCTCCTGATAGGATCTATATAGTACTAGTCCGTGTATCCACTGTGTCGGAATCAAGTAAACAGTTCTATAATAAGTGATATATATCATAAAATAAAAACTAACAGAGAGATATACTCGTCTCTGGTCCATAGCAAAAAGGGTAACTCAGTTTCCGAGATGGTGTCACACAACTCTATAGAGGAAAATCAAGTTACTTTGGTGTAATGAAAGAGAATTAAGTTAAAATGATGCACTAAAATGCATTTCTAGGCCAATACTAGGTCATTCTAGCTAAACTAGGCCATACAAGGTCCACACTAGGTTAATTGGTCTATATCTAGCTAAAACTAATTTATAGTGGCTATACTAGGTTATATTAAGGTTATTACCTTAAGTCCTAAGTTAATACTAGTTGGTACTAAACAATACCTTAGTTATTTACTTACTAGTACCTACCTTTCTATCTTAATAGTACTAGTATCATATTACCACTAAGTATTAACTCTGTAGTACTATATCTTGGTATCAGTAGGTTGACCCATTAACTAGGTATTACAAAATACCAATACCCTTTCTATCTAAGTTAATACTTAAAATGTCATACTTAACCAACCCACTAACACCTACTAAATACTAATTGTAACTCCTTATCTAATAATAACATTTCTTATTTTCTAACTAATAACACAACACTAGCTAACACTTAACTCTCTAACTAATATGTACATAACTAATAAGGACTGGTCTAAATTACTAACTTATACATCTGAGGATGTATATCCACATATACACATCAATGTATCAGGACTGATACATAACTGAGTCAACCCGGTATTCTTTTCATGGCTAGAACCCCTTCCTCCAAGTCTAATAGTAATATCAATATCAGTACCCAGGTCTACCGAACTGTTTTCTCCCTCAGTCCACTAAACACAACTATCTTGCTCCAGGTATGCAACTATACTTGCAGTTTTTCCTATAATGCACACCGTACTCAGATCTTATTGCAGACTTGCCTTTTGTATTGATACAACTTTGACTCAAGCCAATTCCAGTATTGGTCTTCACTGATACAACTTAGTCTATATCCCCCCCTATCTGATATCAAATGCTCATCAAAACCACAGTGATACACATTCCTCTAATACCTACACACTGCATGTGCACACATGGTGCATAGGTCTGATCCTTCCCTTTCTAGTTACTCGAGTGCATTGCACTCCAGAGTAGCTGCTGCAGTTGGTCTTCAACCTTCCCATCCCAGTTCCCAGATACTCCATCTTGAGATGCTCCTTGATGCAAGTGCACATCAGTACACTTGCTGTTACCTCCAGTTCAGACCAAATTCCATTGCCCGAGCATCCAGAGTCCTAACCAAGAGTACACTCACATACTCTAATGCCTCATTTCTTGACTGCACAAACACAAGTCTATTCACGAACTCCTCTTCCCTCACCAGATTATACACAGTCATAGTAGCACACACCCTCCACTAAAATCTTACTGCCCATAACAACAATAACTAATAACTCCCAGGTCTGACATAGTGCTACTGATACTAAATTAATAATGGTTTCCATCTACAAGACATTCAAATAAACTCTAATAGAAACAAGTAAATGATTATAGCTATATACTCTATTATATATACATATAAACATTATTAACAACCATTACATATCTATAAGATACATAATAGACATTAAGACAAACACTTATAGAGTGAAACTTAGGAACCTATAATACATCACCCAAATAATTTTCTAATTCACCAATTCTCTATGATAAATACTTCTACATACTAAATATAGATACTAATGACTATTAAAACCAATTACACTAGGAATTATTGAGAATTGTTCAAAAATATACAAAATGGCCTCCATATCATACGGTATCACACAGTATCGTGATACGGCCTACTCTTGTCCAATTATGGACACGTATCTAACATTCCAACCCCGATCTATGTCCAATTTGACTAAATTGGTCTCATGACACACACTTGATGTGTCAATCCCAAAATTCTCCCAAAATACACACAAATTACCACATAGAATTAACAATATATAATCAATTAATTTGAACTTGTTTCTATAGGTAACCCTATTGTCACGACCCGCACCAAAAATTCGGGCATGAGTTGTGGGTACGTCCAGCCTACCCCGCAGTATCGACGGTAGAATATTGTCTAGGTCACAATAATACTATATAACTAAATACCTGTCAATGATATCAATCTCAATAAGGAGGATAATTTACATCTCACAATAGCTCATAATGTAAACTCAATCACAATATCTATAAGAGTATAAAGGAACGATAAAAGATGAGAGGAATGACATAGTTAAACACCATGTCTCAAAATATAGATAAATCATAGTCTAGCTGTCTGACATAAGTCTCCACAAGTCTCAAATTAAACTTAACATAAGTCTAAACATAAACTAAAATAACCCTCAATAAGTCTCAGATGCATAAGATAAATACTATCTAGATAGCTGCAGGTAATGTCTCATCTAAAGGAATGGTCTTCTCTAAGATCTCTGGTGTATAATCTACATCTATACTGGGTCTATAGTGTATGGTACAGAACTCCTCAAGATCCTCTGGAAAAAATATCCAGTCAGGATTGGAACGAAGTACAAGCACTAACAGTAGTTCCAAATATATTGACAAAAACTATAACATAGTGTAAAGAAATATAAGACAGAAAGGAATACTGGCAATAAGAAATACTGTAAATAAGGAAATCTTGGAATAAAGGAATATGAAGCATATTTCATCATCAATATACATCTATCAATGAAATAGAAATACAAGTGCATGCTAGAAAAATGAACTAGAATATAAATGAGTATTAGAATAATAACTTGAACATGTAGAGATGCAAGATAAAAATACTAGTGATATATGTCAAGAACATCTAACTAAGAGTGTGAAACATCAGCATATCATGTGATCGGCTTGGGACTGATCAGGCTCATTACATATGATTAGCTATCATTCTTGTAAGGTCAGGCTAACCATCCGGATAGCTATGATGCGAGTAATAGTCAGGCTAACCACATGTAACAGCTATGAGGCATGTAATGGTCAAGCTGCACCGACATGAGGTGTGGGTGAGCTATGATGCATGTAAAGTTTGGATATGATCACACAAGCTGCTAATATTTCTCCATTTTTTCCCAGTTAGCACGATGGATTCCAATCATGACTCCTCGTGACAGGTCTCGATAATGTCAACTCGTGTAAACAACAGAGTCAGAGTCATGTATGCTAAACAAAAGTTATAGAGATAATCAACATAATAGAAACTGTCAGAGAATATACTCATTTGTGGTCCTTAGCTGGCAATACCAATGTCCGAGTACCAAAGTATCGTCTGAATGATCCAACAGTCCTATAGACATATCATATAACACAATACTGCATCAGACATTATTCTAACACACAATCAACACAATGATCTCAGAGACTACGCTAGGGGGGTCACGTCTGTAGTTGCTGTGCATAACAGACATTCAATGGCACGGTCGTGCCAGTACGTCAATGTACATATGGCAGTCTGCTAACATGTTATCTGGTTATCTGGTCACAGGTCAATGTAACTACAGTGTATCCATGGTTATACTCGGTCATCTAGTACCTTGACATATAATATATATTATTATCTATCATATACATTAATACTAATTAATTTTAATCATAAAAGATACATGTATATACATACTTAATAGAATTTATACTATGTACATATATACATATATTAAACATGTACTAGGGATGCACGTACAATACATATACGTATGTTTTATACTAATTGAGAATTATACTATTTATATACATATACATTAATATATATTTAGACACATATTAATATGTATGCCAATACATATATACCAACTATATATATATATATATATATATATATATATATATATATATATATATATATATATCCATATACCCACAAAACACGAATATTAAACCATGGCTAAATACATATGCATACAATAAAGAATACGCGTATACGTATACATGTGCATATACGTGAGAGGGGACTCGAACCTGGGTACGTGGGACGAGTCGTGCGTCGAGGCGTCGTCGAGTCGAAGGGTCTGCGATGACAGCGTACAGTCGAGATGGGATGCTCCGGTCGTGCAGTATTCTCCAATGAGTTCTGCGTTCAGTCAGGCATGCCGTGGGTCCGGTCGATGGGATGGCTTGGCGAGGCGAGTTCAACAGCGGGTCATCGTCGTCGGCTCTATCGCTGTTGAAGCAGGATATCGGCAGGTTATGGGCGGTTCAGTCGAGGGCAGGTGATTCGTGGTCGTGGCTTCCGGCATTCAGGCAGTGGTAGGAATTCGGTCAGTTGTGGCAGTGGGTCGAGGCAGTTTGACTGAGCGTTCAGCGATGGGCGAGTTCGACGCAGGCGGGTTGGTCATCGAGATGGGAGGCGATCGTCTCATTGGTTCCCGCGGGGTTAGGCGAGTAGAGGCGGTGAAGTTCTGCGGTAGGGTACTGGCAGCAGGTCGGTCGAACTCTGACGTCGGGTTGGCAACGTGGTCCGGCAATGAAGTAGGTCGGGGAAGATGGGTGAACAGGGAATAGGGGGAAAGTCGGCTGTGGTTTATTAGGTTTAGAATAAAGAAAAAGTAAAGAAAAGAGTTTATATATAAAGGGGGTTTGGTTTGACTTAGAAGTTGACTTTGGTCGAAACCCTCTTGGGAAAAAGGGCCCTCTCTTGGGTATTTCAAGGGCTAGGATTTCAATAAATTAAAAATGATTGGTTATGATTCCATTGGTTCAAGGTTCTAGGGCCATGGTTCAAGAAGGTCGATGTTGCAATTGCACACTCCCAAAAATTATGAAAAAATACACATGAAGGGAAAAATGGTTTATTTACGTGTCATGTCCAATAGGGTGGATACCTTAATGCATTATTACACAAAAGTGCCCAACAATTAGAAAATTGCACAAGATAAGATCTTATGGTTTTAGTTTATTTAAAATAAATGCAAGTGGTGTTCTAAATTAATTAGAAGTACAAAAGACTGAATTTAAGTGGGACACAAGTGTCATGAATGAAGTAGACTCAGAACAGAATATTACCCTAATTTGGGTTGCTCAGATTGGGTCAAGATTGTGTCTCAAATTTCGATTAGAACACACAAGGATACAAGTTTTATTTATATAGATTGTAGTCGGTCACGACGGATGCTGTACGACTAAAATGAAGCACAACAAGACATGGTTATGAGTCATACCAAGATCAAAGTTACAGTTTGGCACTTCTAGGACAAGGGTATGAATTTGTTTGAAGATAATGGCTAGTGTAGTGCTCTAATTATCGAAGCAACGATAAAGTGCAAAAATCAAATAAAATTACAGTAATTTAAATATAATTAATTATCATGCAATCATTTACTTATTAATTATGAAAATACGAAAATACCCTTAATCTGAAAAGTGGGGGTGACAAGTCTACCCTCCTTAAAAGAATTTTGTCCTCAAAATTAAAATAAACTAGCACAAGAACAAACAATCAAACAAGGAATTATGCCTCAAGTCTCGAAGAGATACGGATACTGCTCGCGCATTTCGTCCTCTCTCTCCCAAGTTGACTCTCCTGGAGAGTGATTTGTCCATGCAACACGAACCAAAGGAATAGTCTGGTTCCGCAATACCTTCTCTCTACGATCCAAGATGTCAACAGGTTGTTCAGGATAGCTGAGCATCGGTCCAAGTTCGATCTCCGAGTGATCTAATACGTGACTAGGATCTGCCACGTATTATCTCAGCTATGACACATGGAACACGTTATGCACTCCATCTAGAGCAGGCGGCAAGTCAAGTCTATAGGCCACTGCACCGACCCTTGCAAGAATACTGAAGGGCCCGATGTATCGTGGACTAAGCTTTCCGCCTCTACCAAAACGAATCGTACCCCATATCAAAGAAATCTGTAGGAACACCAAATCGCCAACCTAGAATAAATAATCTTAACATGCAATCTAAACAAAATAATCACAAACCGAGAGAACAAAATATATACCTGAAACTCTAGGGGTCTATGGTGGCTATCGGCCCAATGCCGCTGTCTGTCCTGCGCCACTCGCAGTCTGTCTCTGATAAGTTTCACCATTTCTGCTGTATCCACGACCATTTTTGGTCCTAACAAAGCTCTCTCTCTAATATCATCCCAAGATAACGGTGTATGTAAACCCCTCGGCTAAAAATAAGATTTAATCAATTACTTTACCCAGATAAAACCACAACCCAAATCCTAAATTAGGGTATCAGTCTACCTCAAACCTGTATGCCACGATACCTGTGTACCACTCATAATATAGCTCCTAATGTTTTAAATACACGATGAATTACCTAGTTAAATTGTTAGTTAATTGTTAATTAAGGCCAAGTTCACCTCAAGCAGCACTTATACAGCCCACCAATACTCTTCCCTTTGGACCAGCCTATTTCATTGAGACTAGACAAACCCAAGACGAGATCAGCCAACAACTTCCCTACCTGTATATATGTGAAGTTCCTTCCCTTGAAACCCTAGAGAAGCAAACCTACACCACCCTCTCCAAACCCTAGCCGACCCCTCCCCTACACCCGACCGACTGCTGTCTCCACAGCCGCATAACACCCCCTCCACAGCCGCATAACACCCCCTCCACATCCGCCTAAACACCCCTACCGACTGCCCTTAGTCCCTACACCCGCTGCCGCTGTCCCTTCGACCGACACAGCCGTACGCCGAGCGACGAGCCGCCGCAGAGCCAACCCGACCCTCGTGCGCTGCTGCCGCTGCCGCGCCTGCTGCTGTCGCCACCGCTGCTGCCTTGCTAGTTGCCGCCGGTCGGAGCCCCATATACGCCGAAGCATAGTCGCGGACGAGCTCGGCCTCTACCAGGTAATAAGCATCGATCATTGGTTAACCTCATTATGCCGTCGTGTCGTATCATTGCATGAGTACGAGTTAACGAATTAAAAACCCTAATTTTGGTTATGTGAAGTCTTAATCCTATTGCTTAGATGACTAATAGATAGTAACTCATAAATTCAGTAATTGTCCTCATAACAGAAATTGTTATAACTGACTTATAAACCATCCATAAAAACCTGGACAAATCGCGTGTACTGGACATGGATAGATAAGTTCCAGAAATTGTACTAGACATAATATAATTTTTGTAAAACCATAAATTAGAACTAATGTCTTGAGGCACATGATCGATGACAGAACGCGTGTATACCGTAGCTACGTGCACATGTAACGCTGTCTTAGACCAGCCGTGAACTTGAGATAGACCCTCAAGAGCAACGTAATGTCAGTACATTGGGTCCTAGTGTCTGATGATTGATTGTTATATTATATTGTGTATTAGGATCATCGGATCAGACAGGAGACATCGTCGGAGCAGGCTTCTGGCATTCACAGCTTCCGAATACAGGC
This sequence comes from Iris macrosiphon, assembly GCA_036927795.1. NCBI lineage: Eukaryota > Viridiplantae > Streptophyta > Magnoliopsida > Asparagales > Iridaceae > Iris > Iris macrosiphon. The sequence goes on along the minus strand of JAYESA010000005.1, from coordinate 120,280,548 downwards.
AAGATACCTTACTATATTTACTGTCTAATTTAAATATGCATATGTTGTATTGTGTTCTTGTTGCTTATAAATTTATACAACTGTGCTCGTCCGAGTTATCTCGGGTGTGTTCGACGTGTACGTCGATGATTTAGTATACTTGGCCTAGTCACTAGTAGACTCATCCCCGTTAGGAGGATACGTCGATATCTTCCAGGACCTTACACTTTACACGTTCACTGAGACATATTCATATTAGGATGTGGGCTTGCGCACTCGACTAGATATCGTTGCGTACATCCTACATCACGGTTAGTACATAGTTCAGGGTATAATTTAGAGACTCGGCATATAGTTATATGGTATGCACGTCGAGTAGTCGACTTGCATATCTACATTGGGCGAAGAGGACAACTAGTAGGCGTATGGGGTACCCACATTGGAGTCGTAGTTCGGAGGAGCCTCGGGTCCAATAATTTTCCCTTATACTGATGCCACGTTCTTCGGAGCGATATGAACGATATACTGTACAGATGCCACTCTCTTCGAAGCATGGACGCTATGCCTACACCCACCCATACGCATCAGAGTTGGCCTCACATTACATTCACTTAGATGGCTAGCACACCCTTATTGTATTTATTTTATTCAGTATTCATATATAGCATATTGTTTTCTTGTATCTTGTTACGTCCTTCTGAGGATCTGGTACCTTTCCAGATTTAGACGAGGCTTACTACCCCACCGTATACGGCCCAGGACAGGAGACGAGATTTGCTACAGCTGAGGAGTTGGAGGTACAGCCGTCAGAGTTTCCGTGATCAGTTGGTAGGCCGTTAGCCTAGATTGGGCGCATCATTATCTACTCAGCTGGTGCTCTAGTCTTCCTTTTATATCTCATTTCAGTACTTTATTTTGTCATAGTAGTGGGTTTGTTCCCACCAGACATTACTGGTTGTACTATGATATCTTGAGACTGGTATTTATCAACCAGCAGTTTTATTTAGTGTTTCTTGCTCCTTATATTATGGATGAGATTAGTTTACCTATTATTGACTGATACTGGACATGTTATTATTATAGGACAGCGTAGCACTCTTCGTGGATCCATTAAATTGGGATATCCTCGGAGACGTGTCAGCTGGCTATTGCCACGTGGCCTGGTTCCATATATTTTGGGACTGGGGCGTGACAGTGTACGATACCTTCGTCCATATAAAGCCTCGAATGGTGACATCTCAATGCTAGCCTGGTAGCTGTTGTTGTAAGCAAACTCTACTAGGTGTAGATGATCCTCCCAAGAACCTCCGAGATCCAAAATACAAGTGTGTAGCATGTCTTCAAGAGTCTGAATAGTCCTTTCAGACTATCCGTCTATCTGGGGGTGATACGCGGTACTGAACTTGAGCTGAGTGCCCAAGCTACACTGCAGACTCCTTCAAAAATGGGAAGTGAAACGACTATCCCGATCTGAGACAGTACTCACAGGAACTCCATGTAATCTGACAATCTGCTGTACGTACATCTTTGCTAACTTCTCTGTCGAAGTACCCACTTTGAATGGTAAGAAATGGGCTGATTTGGTCAACCTATCTACGATGACCCAAATTGCGTCCTTTCCTCCTGGAGAACGTGGAAGTCCTGAAACGAAGTCCACAGTCACGTGCCCCCACTTCCATTCTGGAATGGGTAAAGGTTGAAGCAATCCTCCTGGCCTCTGTCAATCTGCTTTTACCTGCTGGCACACTAAACATCGGGATACAAAGCGTGCTACTTCGCGCTTCATACCATACAACCATATATGCTCCCTCAAATCTTGATACATCTTGTTGGCTCCGGGATGCATCGTGTACTGAGAGCGATGTGCCTCTTGCAAAACTTCTTCGCGCAGCTCTCCACTTGGCACACACATCCTCGTGCCATGCCGTAAAGATCCATCATCCGCAATAGTGAAGTCGTCTGTCAATCATGTCCGAACTTGTGCTCTAATATTCCTTAGAGTCTCATCATCGTACTAAGCATCTCTAATTCTGTCCATCAGCTCTGATTGTATCTACAGTCCCCACATCTGAATCTAAGCTCCTGGAACTAATACTTTAATTCCCAAGCTTTCAAGATCAGCTAATAAATGTCTATCTAAAGTCAAACACATAGCCATCGGATACCTGCTCAAGGCATCGGTGACTACGTTGGCCTTTCCGGGATGGTACTATAATGAGATATCAAAGTGTTTCATCAATTCCAACCACCTTCTCTATCTCATGTTCAGCTCCTTCTGTGTAAATACGTACTTCAAGATCTTGTGGTCTGTGAATATCTCTACACGCTCTCCATACAAGTAGTATTTTCATAGCTTTAGGGCAAAGATAACTGCTGCTAACTCTAGGTCGTGAGTGGGTTAGCTCTTTTCATGAAGGCATAATTGTCTTGAAGAATAGGCAATTACTTTCCCGTGCTACTGAAGAACGCATCCCAAACTGTTTCCTGAAGCATTATTATAGATAGTGAATCCACCTGTCCCTGATAGCAATGTCAAAACTGGTGCTGTCGTCAATCTCCTTTTCAGCTCATCAAACGCGGCTTGACATTCTTCTGTCCAGACAAATTCTACATCCTTCTTGGTCAGCCTAGTCATTGGTTCTACAATCTTGGAGAAGTCTTATACAAATCTTTTGTAGTATCCCGCTAGTCCAAGAAAGATCCTGATCTCAGCTACTGAACTGGGGGTAGCCCATGACTCTACTGCTTCGATCTTCTTTGGGTTAACTAAAATTCTGTTACCCGTCACCAAATGTCTAAGAAACTCAACTTTGTCAAGGAAGAACTCACACTTTGAAAGCTTTTCGTATAACTTCTCACTTCTGAGAGTCTCTAAGACCATCCTCAGGTGCTCTTCATGCTCTTCTGGTGTCTTTGAATATATTAGAATGTCGTCAATAAATACCACTACGAACTTGTCAAGGTACTGGTGGAATACCTTGTTCATAAAGTTCATAAATACTGCTGGTGCATTGGTCAACCCAAACGGCATTACTGTGAATTCAAACTGGCCATATCTGGTCCGAAATGCTGTCTTCGGTATGTCTTCCTTCTTTACCTTCACCTGGTGATAGCCTGACCTCAAGTCTATTATTGAAAATACCTTTGTTCCGCTCAACTGATCAAAGAGATCATCTATCCTCGGCAGCGGACATTTGTTCTTGATAGTGAGGTTATTCAGAGCTCTATAATCGATACACATGCGTACCGTGTCGTCCTTCTTTGGTACGAACAATATCTGTGCTCCCCATGGTGATGAACTGGATCTAATAAAACATGTGTCTTGCAGCTCCTCAACTTGCATCTTCAGTTCTACCAATTCGTTGTTGTTGAGTCTATAGACATGTTGCGAAATAGGCTCCGCTCCTGGTATCAAGTCTATAGAGAATTCAATATTTCTGTCTAGCGGCAAACCTGGCAACTCCTCTGAAAATACATCCAGGAACTCCGCTATAAGTGGATGTGGTAACTCCTCTTCTTTCATCCTGGCTCCACAAAAAGTGCCTCTGCTCCGCTCCTCTGCTCCTAAGGCAATCTCAAACTCTGGTTCTCCTGGTGGTCGAAATACTACTCTACCTCCATGACAATCTATAGAAGCATGGTGTTTACTCAACCAGTCCATTCCGAGTACAATATCATATCCCGAAAGTGGCATGACGAGTAAACTCACACTCAACTCTCGGCCTTCCAATGACACTCTCGGATCCTTGCAATAATCACGGACTAGGATAATGCCTCCTCCTGTCGTGATCTTGTAAGTCCTATCTAATGGTTCCATTCTAAACGATGCTTAAGAGCATAAGATACAGATATGAAACTATGGGAAGCGCCAGAATCAAATAATGTAAGTGCTGGAATAGAATCGAGTAAAACTGAACCTGAAATCATGTCTCCAGCTGGCTCGGCCACCTCAGTAGTCATGGCATAAGCTCATCCCTGTGGTACTCTTTTCTGTTGTTGCTGGTGCTGAGCAAACCTCTGCTTCTATGGGGGAAGTGGAGGTCCCCTCTGCTGGCCTCCTGGTACAATAGGTGCTCTGGCTGGTCCTCTCTGAGCTGCTGCTCCTCCCTGACGAGTCTGAACAGCTGGGCAGTCCCTCAGCTGATATGCTACTGATCCACATGACAAGCAAGTGCCCAACCTTTTCCTGTAAATGTCTTTTATATGTCCCATCTTTTCACAATACGCACATGGGGCAACGGGCTGATTATGTCTCTGTAGTTGTTGTTGCTGAATATGTCCTCGAACTAGTACCTTTTGTTGGTGTTGCTGTTGGTATGGCCTCTGTTGTTGTTATTGTCAAAAGTGTGGGTGCTTGGCCGGTCCTGTGTTACCACCTGTTCCTTCAGAAGTATCACGTCCTCTCTTGGGCCTGAGGTCCAAGTCGTCTTCGATAATCTGGGCATCTATCAGAATACCCTCAAATATAGAGGTGCATCGTCCCAAAGTACGAGACTTGATCTCTCTAATCAATCCCTTTCTGAATTTTTGTGCTTTGTCTCCTGGGTCTCGAATCATCGATGGCACGAATCGACTCAATCGGAAAAACTCTGCGGCATATTCGTCGACTGACATGCCGCCTTGGATTAAGTCATGGAACTGACTTTCTAATGCTCCCAAGGCTACGTCAGGAAAGAATTTCTCCTTGAAGAGCTCCTTGAAGAGCTCCTTGAAGCCCTCCCAAGTAAGTCCTTCAATGGTGAGTCTCGGCTCTGTACGATACTATGTCAGCACCATATCAAACATCTGACTACCAGCGGCCTCTATCTAAAGAATCTCTGGGATCTGTGCTAAATGCAAGTTCCTCTCGATGTCCTCTAACCAATCGTCAGCAAAGAGTATTCCTTCAGTGCCTTTGAACTCTCGAGGCATCATCCTCTTAATGTCCACTATGGTACCTGGCCTCTGTTGTTGGCCATGCTGTTGCGGTTGCCGTGCTACTCTCTCCTCAGTCTGGAGAGCCACCTGATGAGCATTCTCCATGCTTTCTCTCATCAGTTCTGTTTGCGCCTGGTGTGATTTTGCTTGCACTCTTTGAGCCTCAGTTTGAACACGCTGAGCTTCTGCTGTTACTCTCTGGGCCCCTAGTATGCCCAGGATTAGTGCAAACATCTGTGCCCCGTCAGTGGGCACTCCTCCGGGAATCGGTGTCGGTGGTGGTGGAAGGTTGTCTGTCATAGCTGGGGCAATCTCTGAATAGGTGGAGGAGGAATCCCGTTAGCTGCAGATACTCCCACATAAACAGGAGATGTAGGAGGAACTCCAGGTATCTGCCCGCCAGGTGGAGAGGTGGCAGACCTCTCTGAATTTGATGCTCCCACTCTCATAGATCTAGTATTCGGCGGCATCCTGAATACAGATCAAAGAATCAATTAAGGTGATAGATACGATATTATCAAGGAAGGACAGTAAATTGCTAAAGGAAGAAATCAATTAGAATAGCATTGTGAACATCAGAATTTCCTAGTGTGATTGAGCATACGCTCATCCTAATCCTATTTCCTATATCCTATCGCAGGCTCGCAACAGTACAACTAAGTTGTCACAATACCACGATATCGCACAATTTGTGAAACTAGACCTGTATGGGCCACCACTAAAAATGTGTCACAACCCTCACTCGGAATTTGGGCATGAGTTATGGGTACGTCCAGCCTACGCCACAGTATCGACGGTAGAACATTATCTAGGTCACAATAATACTATATAACTAAATACCTGTCAATGATATCAATCTCCATAAGGAGGACAATATACATCTCACAATAGCTCATAATGTAAACTCAATCACAATATCTATAAGAGTATAAAGGCACGATAAAAGATGAGAGGAATGACATAGTTAAACACCATGTCTCAAAATATAGATAAATCACAGTCTAGCTGTCTGACATAAGTCTCCACAAGTCTCAAATTAAACTTAACATAAGTCTAAACATAAACTAAAATAACCCTCAATAAGTCTCAGATGCATAAGATAAATACTATCTAGATAGCTGCAGGTAATGTCTCATCTAAAGGAATGGTCTCCTCTAAGATCTTTGGTGTGTAATCTGCATCTATATCGGGTCCATAGTGTGTGGTACAGAACTCCTCAAGATCCTCTAAAAAAATATCCAGTCAGGATTGGAACGAAGTACAAGCACTAACAGCAGTTTCACATATATTGACAAAAACTATAACATAGTGTAAAGAAATACAAGACAGATAGGAATACTAGCAAAAAAATACTGGAAATAAGGAAATGCTGGAATAAAGGAATATTGGAGCATATGTCATCATCAATATACATCTATCAATGAAATAGAAATACTAGTGCATGCTAGAACAATGAACTAGAATATAAATGAGTATTAGAACAATAACTAGAACATGTAGAGATGCTAGATCAAAATACTAGTGATACATGTCAAGAACATCTAACTAAGTATGTGAAACATCAGCATATCATGTGATCGGCTTGGGACTGATCAGGCTCGTTATATATGATTAGCTATCATTCTTGTAAGGTTAGGATAACCATCCAGATAGCTATGATACGAGTAATAGTCAGGCTAACCACATGTAACAGCTATGAGGCATGTAATGGTCAGGCTGCACTGACGTAAGGTGTGGGTGAGCTATGATGCATGTACAGTTTGGATATGATCACACAAGCTGCTAATATTTCCCTATTTCCCCAGTTAGCACGATGGATTCCAATCACGGCTCCTCGTGACAGGTCTCGATAATGCCAACTCGTGTAAACAACAGTGTCAGAGTCATGTATGCTATACAACAAGAGTTATAGAGATAATCAACATAATAGAAACTCTCAGAGAATGTACTCGCCTGTGGTCCTTAGCTGGCAATACCAATGTCCGGGTTCCAAAGTATCGTCAGAATGATCCAATAGTCCTATAAACATATCATATAACACAATACTGCATCAGACATTATTCTAACACACAATCAATACAATGATCTCAGAGACTACGCTAGGGGGGTCACGTATGTAGTTGTTGTGCATAACAGACAGTCAATGGTACGGTCTTGCCAGTATGTCAGTGTACATATGGCAGTCTGCTAGGATGTTATCTGGTCACAGGTCAATGTAACTACGGTGTATCCGTAGTTATACTCGGTCATCTAGTACCTAGACATATAATATATATTATTATCTATCATATACATTAATACTAATTAATTTCAATTATAAAAGATACATGTATATACATACTTAATAGAATTTATACTATGTACATATATACATATACTAAAAATGTACTAGGGAAGCACGTACAATACATATACGTATGTTTTATACTAATTGAGAATTATACTATTTATATACATATACATTAATATATATTTAGACACATATTAATACGTATGTCAATACGTATATACCAACTATATATATATATATATCCATATACCCATAATACACGAATACTAAACCATGGCTAAATATGTATGCATACAATGAAGAATACGCGTATGCATGTACGTGTGCATGTACGCGAGAGGGGACTCAAACCTGGGTATGTGGGACGAGTCGTGCGTCGAGGCGTCGTCGAGTCGAAGGGTCTGCGATGACAGCGTACAGTCAAGATGGGCTGCTCCGGTCGTGTAGTGTTCTCCGACGAGTTCTGCGTTCAGTCAAGCATGTCGTGGGTCCGGTCGACGGGATGGCTTGGTGAGGCGAGTTCAACAACGGGTCATCGTCGTCGGCTCTGTCGCTATTGAAGCAGGATATCGGTAGGTTGCTGGCAGTTCAGTCGAGGGCAGGCGGTTCGTGGCAGTGGCTTCCGACGTTCAGGCGGTGGAAGGAATCCGGTCAGTTGTGGCAGTAGGTCGAGGCAGTTCGGCTGAGCGTTCAGCGGCGGGCGAGTTCGACGCAAGCGGGTTGGTCGTCGTCGAGATGGGGAGGCGATCGGCTCGTTGGTTCCTGCGAGGTTGGGCGAGTGGAGGCGATGAAGTTCTGCGGTAGGGTGCTGACAGCGGGTTGGTCGAACTTCAGCGTCGGGTTGGCAACATGGTTCGGCGGTAAAGTAGGTCGGGGAAGATGGGTGAACAGGGAATAGGGGGAAAGTCGGTTGTGGTTTATTAGGTTTAGAATAAAGGAAAAGTAAAGAAAAGAGTTTATATATAAAAGGGATTTGGTTTGACTTAGAAGTTGACTTTGGTCAAAACTCTCTTGGGAAAAAGGGTCCTCTCTTGGGTATTTCAAGGGCTAGGATTTCAATAAATTAAAAATGATTGGTTATGATTCCATTGGTTCAAGGTTCTAGGGCCATGGTTCTAGGAGGTCAATGTTGCAATTGCATACTCCCAAAAATTATGAAAAAATACACATGAAAGAAAAAAGGGTTTATTTACGTGTCTTGTCCAATGGGGTGGATACCTTAATGCATTATTGCACAAAAGTGCCCAACAATTAAAAAATTGCACAAGGTGAGATCTTATGGTTTTAATTTATTTAAAATAAATGCAAGTGGTGTTCTAAATTAATTAGAAGTATAAGGGACTAAATTTAAGTGGGACACAAGTGTCATGAATGAAGTAGACTCAGAACAGAATATTATCCTAATTTGGGTTGTTCAGAATGGGTCGAGATTGTGTCTCCAATTTCGATTAGAACACACAAGGATACAAGTTTGATTTATGTAGAATTAATTGTAGTCGGTTGTGACGGATGCTGTGCGACTAAAATGAAGCACAACAAGACATGGTTATGAGTCATACCGAGATCAAAGTAACAGTTTGGCACGTCTAGGACAAGGGTGTGAATTTGTTGGAAGACAATGGCTAGTGTAGTGTTCTAATTATTGAAGCAACGATAAAGTGCAACAATCAAATAAAATCACAGCAATTTAAATATAATTAATTATCATGCAATTATTTACTCATTAATTATAAAAAGATAAAAATACCCTTAATCTGAAAAGTGGGGGTTACACCTATGCCATTGGGATATTCCTAAGACTCAAATGTATGATTTGGGGCTTAAAATAGAGATAAATTAAGATATATACCTATTTGGAGATGGATTTCCAATAAAAAGTATAATGGACACGATCCGGACACGATCTCTCCACCAAAGCTTCTCTTTCTTGTGCTCCTTGCTTCTCCAAGCTCCAAAGCTCCTTGAAAAATAAAAATGAGAGGGAATGTGAAGAAATTGAGAAAGAAATTGATGAAGGGAATGTGTGAAATTGGGGATCTAGAATTGGGGATATAAAATAAAATGCAAGTAAGGAGGAGAGAGAGAGGAGAGCCCCATTATAGTGGCCGACCCCTATTCTCCCTTCTCTAAGTCATTGTCAATATCCAATATGTCTCTACTAGTTAGTTATTGATAGGATTAAGGATGAGAAATTTTGGAAAGCTTCTAACTAATTCTAATTAAGCTAATTCTTCTTAATTAAGTAGTGGAAATTGGCCTATTGGACTTGGTCCATGTTGGGCTCACTAATTGTCATGACAAGTCTAATTTGTTGACAATTGTCAAGTCTAACTATTGGGCAAGCCTCCTAATTATAAATACCATTCATAATTAATTATATAGCATACTAATAAATAATTAATTAATACAAGCATTAATTAATATTTATAACATACTAATATTAATATTTATTCCTAAAATTAAATACTCATGCCAAATTACTAAACTATCCCTAGTTGAAAAAGTGAGGGTGACAAACCTACCCACCTTAGAAAAATTTCGTCCTCAAAATTTTAGAAAGGAACTATCTACAACAAGCAATCACAACAAGCAAGAAGGAATTATACCTTACGGCTCAAACAGATAAGGGTATCGTCTGTGCATCTCGGATTCCCTCTCCCAGTTAGACTCTCCCGGAGAGTGATACCTCCATGTGATGCGTACCAAAGAAATCATCTGGTTCGGCAGAACCTTCTCCCTACGGTCCAGAATCTCCACGGGCTGCTCTGGGTAGCTGAGAGTCGGACCAACCTCGATCTCCGAGTGATCTAGTACATGGCTAGGATCTGCCATGTACCATCTCAGCTGCGATACGTGGAACACGTTATGTACCTCCTCTAATGCAGGCAGCAAGTCTAGCCTGTAGTCCACTACACAGACCCTCTCAAGAATACCAAAGGGTTCGATGTACCATGGACTAAGCTTTCCGCGTCCACTAAAGCGAATCGTGTCTCATGTTGGAAAAATCCTCAAGAATACCATATCGCCAACCTAACAAGAAACACGGCCTTAGCACTCTAACTAAAACAAGCAATCACAAGCAATACAAAACAAAATCTATACCTCAAAATTCAATGGTCTCCGGTTGCTATCGGCCTGTAAACCCCCTCGACCAGAAATTAGGGTTAATTAATTTCAAATAGCCTAATTAGGATTAACTAGATATAATTAAGATCTATTATATAGTATTACAATACCTGTGCAATGATTTGTTGTTTTAGGATACTACCCTAGCTGTTACCCTAAAATAATTTCCACATACTTGGCCTAGACATAATAACCTATCATATTGAGCCTAGAACAAACCCCGAATACTGATTTTCGTGCCTGATTTCAGTCGCACAAAAGTCGTTACAAACGTCCGTACGCAATTTAAATAAATTGCATAATTACGTTCGTGGCCCGTTCCAATCGAAATTGAGACCCCATCTCGATCCGAATTGACCAACCCAGATCCTGACATTATTGTACACTGATCCTACCACACTAATGACCCTTGTCCAACCCAATTTAAAACCCTGGGTTTTTATTAAATTAAATTAGAGACACCGGTGCATTAATTATGAATTAATTAACGTGGTGACCTAACCTCAATTAAATTAGACCCAACTTCAACCCACACTCACACCCACAAGCCTCATACAAAACACCATACACCATCCTAGCCCAATGAAGAACACCAAACATGGTGTTTGTTTACATCAAATCCCCAAATTTAGAAATTATGCAAATACCAAATTGTTCAGGGGCCTTTTTGTAAAATTGCAATGAGGTGTCCCCCCCTCATTGGCCCAAACCTCATGGAGAAAAGAATGTCATTCCCTAACCGTATCCATTCATTGTCCCTCCATTCCTAGTGTACTTGCACCCCTTTATGAAGGGCACATCATTGCCCTTCATTCAAAATGCTACATTCCTAGCCCTCCCCTCATCATGATGGACATCCCCAACTCTCCAAAAACTATATCCAGCCGGCCCTAATCCCTAGGCAGGATTCCCTCTCTCTTTCCTACATATAGGACATCATTTCACCTCATTTAATGCACACAAACCAAGACAAACCCTAACTAAACCCTATTTTCACTATACTCTCCCACACACAGCCTACCCCTGCCCTTCATTCCTGCCGCCCTATTCCGTCCGGCCACCGTCTCCGACCACCCCCACAAAGATCCGACCACCCTCGCCGACCTTCCCCCTACCTCCAGCCACTGCCACCCGCCGCCTAGCCTCCGGCAGCCGCCACCAGGAGCTCCATCCTCGACCCGAGCCATCCCTTCCCTCACTCGAAGCCGACCACCCGACCAACGATAGCTCCGCCACCGCTGAACCTCCAGCCACCCAACTTCACAGACACCTCCCCCGGCCAACCACCTCCCTCTCCGTCGACTCCCAGCGCCGGACGTCAACCCCACGAGCCGCACTCGCCCCCGCAGCGCCAAAGGCTCCAGACCCGCTGCTGCTGTTGCCGACCGCCCCGCACGTCAAATGAGCTCCGTCCGGCCACCCCCGCCGTCGACGGCCCGCCACCGGGACCCCCTCGACCTGGACGTCGCTTAGGTACAATATTTTATGTACATTTGTCAGTATTTATACGAGTATTTCAGTGTGCATTGAGTATATACGTTATATATATATTTCAGAATTCTAATTAGTATATATATACCTATAGTTTTGTATAAATACAGTATTTTAAATTAATATATATGGTATTTGGTATATGTGGTATATACTAGAAATATATGTATATGCATATTATATACAGTATATTGTATTTTAATACCTTATATGCATTAAATAACTATTATGTATATGTATACATATATATATATATATATATATATATATATATATATATATATATATATATATATATAGTATTCTGTATAGTATTTATATATGTATTTTCCTATATAAATATAGTATTCTATATATAATACACTGTATTTTGTGTATTTTAATATATATTACAGCTATGTGTATATTTATAATATATACAATAATTTGTATTTAAATACTTTATATGTATTAATAACTATTATGTATATGTATACATATATAATATATATATATAGATATAGATATATATGTTTATATATATTGTGTATTTTAGTATTTAGAGTATTATATAAATATATAAATATATATGTATATACATATACTTGTGTATTAATATATGTTAGTATATATATTATATATGACTGCACTTTCTATTTTTGTACAAATAAATATATATGTATATACCTGTTGTATATATGGTATTATTTGCTTATATAAATATATCTAAATATATGTCAAAGTATTAAATTAATATATATGTTAAAATGTATTTAAATATGTAAATATATTTTATGGAGATATGTATGTGTATATATTTATTGGGTTGTTATTAGGGTATATCTATAAAAGCTACCTTATTGTGAAATATTAAACATACATAATATCTTAATATATTATGATTTATTTCTTATATATATTTATATTTGTAATAGCTATATATATATATATACAGTCCAAACCCTGTGTCAGCTGTAGATATAAGCAGTGTGTCTTAGTCGTACTATTGTAGCGACTAATATTGTCATTACTATATCATATATAGGACTGCTGGACAGTACCGCCGAGGCATCAGGAGCAGGACTTTGGATTTCGCAGCTACCCGGGACAGGCAAGTATACCTTGCTGATTTACTGCTTAAAATTAAATGATAAATATTGCAAATATGCATAAAATTGTATGCATCCGAGATTGACTCGGGTGCAGTCGACAATGCGTCGATGAGTAGTATACTTGACCTAGTTGTTAGCTGACTCACCCACTACTGCGAGGATATTCTGATATCTTCCTAGACCATCGCACTATACACGTATCACGATGGTACATTCATATTGGGATACGGGTCCGCGTACCCGATTTGCTATCGGTACGTACGACATACATCACGGACTAGCCTGTATTCTAGAGTGGTATAGATAGATAAGACTTGGCATATAGATACGGTACACTCACGTCGTGTATTCGACTTGCGTACCTACATTGGGCGGGAAGGACAATTGATAAACATATGGGATATACCCATCGGACTCCGTGGTATCCAGAGGAACCATAGACCCGGTGACTCCCTATATTCAGATACTGCGCTCTTCGGAGTGTTACGGACGTATATACATTGCAGATACCACGCCCCTTAGAGTGTGGACGTTATATATATACAGATACCTCATTCTTCGGAATGATGGACGTTGCAGATACCACACTCTAGAGGACGTTGGACGTTATGCCTACACCTACCTATACGTTCCGAGGTTGTCCTTACATTGCATTCACTTAGATGGTTAGCACACCCCTCTTTACTTTTATTCAGTACTATATCTGGCATGCATATTGTATCTTGTTATGTCCCTCTGAGGACCTGGTTATCTTCCAGATCTGGACGAGGCCTATTGTCCCACAGTGTACGGGCCAGGTGTAGAGACGAGGTTTGCTCTTGACGAGGAGCTAGAGGTCCTTCCATCGGAGTACCCCTGATCATATTGGTAGGCCTCCCGCCTATGACTGGAGCTCCTTACCTAGTTAGCAGTTGTTCCAGTCACTCTTATTATCAGTACTTTATTTCAGACTATCAGTACTTTATCTCCAACATTTGTAGTAGGTTTGTTCCCACCGGACATATTTCAGTTGTACTATGTCATTCGACTATGTTCTTATATTCCAATCTTTCATTTCAGTATTTTACTTGTTGTCGGTGGATGAGATTAGACACTGCCTGTTGTTGATATTAGACTTGTTAGATTTAGGACAGCGTAGCACGCTTCACGAGGATCCATTAAATTAGGATATCCTCGGAGACGTGTCAGCTGGCCAATGCCACGTGGCCTGGTTCCATATATTTTGGGACTGGGGCGTGACATGGCCCAATGCTGATATCTGTCCTCCGCCACCCGAAGCCTATCCCTGATAAGCTTTACCTTCTCAGTTACATCCACGACCATCTTTGGTCCTAATAAGGCTCTCTTACCAACATCATCCCAAGATAATAGAGTGTGGCACCTTCGACCATACAATGCCTCAAATGGTGATATCTTGATACTGACCTGGTAGCTGTTGTTGTAAGAAAACTCTACCAGGTAAAATGATCATCCCAATAGCCTCCAAAATCTAAAACATAGGTGCGTAGCATATCCTCAAGAGTATGAATAGTCCTCTCCGACTGCCCGTCTGTCTAGGAGTGATATGTGGTACTGAACTTGAGCAGAGTGCCCAAGCTAGCCTGCAAACCCCTCCAGAAGTAGGATGTAAAGCGACTATCCCGATCTGAGACGATAATTACAGAAACTCCATGCAATCTGACTATCTGATGCACATACATCTTCGCGAGCTTCTCCGTAGATGTACCCACTTTGAATGGCAGAAAGTGGGCCGATTTGGTCAACCTGTCTACGATGACCCAAATTGCGTCTTTTCCTTCTGGAGAACGTAGAAGCCCTGAAACAAAATCTATCGTCACATGCTCTCATTTCTACTCTGGAATGGGTAAAGGCTGAAGCAATCCACCTAGCCTCTGTCTCTCTGCCTTTACCTGTTGGCATACCAAATATCTGGATACGAAGCTAGCTACCTCCCACTTCATACCATACCACCAAACATGCTATCTCATGTCTCTATACATCTTGTTGGCACCTGTATGCATAGAGTACTGAAATTGATGTATCTCATGAAGAACCTTCTCGCTCAATGCTCCACTCGGCACACACAATCTGGTACTGTACCGCAATAATCCATCCTCTGTAATACTGAAGTCCTCTACTAATCCTATCTTGACCTGCGCTCTGATGATCCTTAGAGACTCATCCTCGAACTATGCAGATCTGATCTATTCCATCAGCTTTGACTGTACTTGAAGTCCCCACATCTGTGCCACAACTTGTGAAACTAATACTTTAATACCCAAGCTATCAAGATCGGCCAACAGGTATCTTTTCCTCGTAAAATACATAGCCACTGTATACCTGCTCAAGGTATCAGCGACCACGTTGGCCTTCCCTAGATGGTACTGCAAGAAAATATCGAAGTCCTTCATCAACTCTAACCACCACCTCTGCCTCATGTTGAGCTCCTTTTATGTGAACACATACTTCAAGCTCTTGTGAGCTATAAAGATCTCTACCCGCTCTCCATACAAGTAGTGCTTCCACAGTTTAAGAGCAAAAATAACTGCTGCCAACTCCAAGTCATGGGTAGGGTAATTATTCTCATGTGGGCGTAATTGCTTGGAAGCATAGGCAATCACCTTCCCGTTCAGCTATAACACACATCCCAAGACCTTACCGGATGCATCATTATATATAAAAAATTCTCATGTCCCTGATGGCAACGTCAATACTAGGGTTGTAGTCAACCTCTTCCTCATCTCCTCAAATACAGCCTGACAATCCTCAGTCCAGACGAACTCCACGTCCTTCCTGGTTAGTCTAGTCATCGGCTCTGCAATTCTGGAAAAATCATGAACAAATCTCCGATAATAGCCTGCCAATCCAATAAAACTCATGATCTCCGCTACTAAACTCAGGGTAGACCACGACTCGAATGCTGAAATCTTCTTCGGATCTATTGAGATCCCGTCTCATTTAATCACATGCCTGAAAAATTCAACCTTATCAAGAAAGAACTCACACTTTGAAAGCTTGCCATAAAGCTTCCCTTCCTGAGGGTCTCCAGAACTATCCTTAGGTGTTTCTCATGCTCCTCCGGGGTCTTCAAATAAATTAATATATCATCAAAGAATACCACCACAAACTGATCCAAGTACTGATGAAACACCTTATTCATCAGGTTCATGAATACCGCTGGGGCATTGGTCAACCCAAACGGCGTCACCAAGAACTCGAACTGCCCATACCGAGTCCTGAAAGTTGTCTTCAGAATGTCCTCCTTTTTAACTTTTATCTGGTGGTACCCCGACCTCAAGTCTATCTTTAAAAATACTTGTACTCCGCTTAACTGATCAAATAAATCATTAATTTACGGCAATGGTTATTTGTTCTTGATAGTGAGGTTGTTGAGTGTCCTGTAGTCGATACACATGTGTACCGACCGGTCCTTCTTTAGTACAAATAATACCGGAGCACCCCACGGTGATGAACTGGAGCGGATGAAGCCCTTGTCCTGCAACTCATCCACCTGCTTCTTTAACTCTACCAGTTCATTGTTGTTCACTCTATAGACGTGATGTAATATCGGCTTGGCGCCTGGTACTAAGTCTATAGAGAACTCCACATCTCAGTCTGGTGGCAATCCCAGCAAATCCTCCAGAAAGACGTCCATATACTCTATAATCAATGGATGTGGCGGCTCCTGCTCTTCTACCAAAGCTCCACAAAAATCTCTCCCGCTCTGCTCTACTGCTCCTCTGACGAACTCAAACTCTGGCGCTCCTGGCGCCTGAAATATAACTCTGCCTCCACAACAATTAATACTAGCATGGTGCCTACCCAACCAATCCATCCAGAGTACTATATCGTAGCTCGAAAGTGGCATTATGAGTAGATACACGCTCAACTCTCGGCCTCACTTCCAAAGAAACTCTCTGATCCTTGCAAATATTACTAACCAGGATAATGCCACCACGGGTCATGATCTTGCAAGTCCTCGCCAATGGTTCAGTCTCAAGGTGATGTTTCAGAGCAAAAGATATAGATATAAAACTATGTGAAGCACCGAAATCAAATAAAGTATGAGCTAAAAAAGAATCAAGTAGACTGAACCTGAAATAACATCACCGACTAACTCCTCCAACTCAACGGTCAAGGAGAAAGCTTGCCCCTGTCACTAGGCACCTCTCTGTTGCTGTTTGTGCTGAGCGAACTACTGTTGTTGTGGTGGCAACGGAGATCCTCTATGTTGTCCCAGTGGTGGTCTCGTGAGTGCTCTCTGTGTTTGGGCCCCGTCCTGAGCTGGATGAGCTAAAACTCTAGGATAAGCCCTCAACTGATGGTCTCCTGATCCGTAGAATAAATACTGGCCCAATCTCATCCTGCACGCATCCCATCTATGTCCCTAATTCTTATAGAATGGGTAAGGAATAGCTGGCCTCTGGATCTGGTGCGTCTGCTGCACCGTCGCTCTAGCTAGTCCCGGGTACTACTGCCTCGGCTGCTGGAAGTGTATCTGATGCTGCTGCTGAAAGTGAGACCACTTTATTGGACCCATGTTAGTACTGGACCCTCCTATGTCCATCGGCCTTTTGGAGCCAAGCATTAGATCATCCTCTGCCCGCTGTGCCTACCTCAGAATCTCCTCAAAAGTAGCGGTGGGATCTTTATTCGTATATGATTTGATCTCCTTGTTCAGGCCCTTCCTGAACATCCTGGCCCTTCCTCTGGGATTTTGTCCCTCCATAAAGTGGCCTAATCTGCAATACTCTGCCGCATACTCATCCACCGTCATCCTCCCTGAATGAGGTACTAAAACTGGCTCTCTAAAGATGTCAGAGCCACATCTGGAAAGAACTTTTTCTTGAAAAGCTCCTTAAAAGCTTTCCAAGTAAGTCCTGGTGCTGAGATCCTGAAGTCCGTCCTAAACCAAGTAAACGCAATGTCAAACATCATGCTTCCTGCGACCTCTACCTACAACCTCTCTGGAATCTGCACCAGTATCAGGTTCCTCTCAATGTCTTCTATCCAATCATCAGCATAAATAATCTCCTCAGTGCCTTTAAAGTCCTTCGGCCCCATTCTCTTGAAATCTATGATTGTTCCGGGCCTTGGCTGTTGCGGGGTAAACTTAGGTGGTGTCGTCTGTGGCTGGACTAAGACGACTCTTTTGACTGCGGTGAGCATAATCTGGTAGGCATTCTCAATGTCATGCATCATAACCTCTGACTGGCGCTGATGCGCCTCCATCATATGCTAAAAGAGCACAAATATTTGTGTCTGATTGACTGCGGGTGGTAAGGGTGGAAGATCCCCTGAAATTATCGGTGTTGTAAAAACCTAATTCTAAAAACCGTATTAATATATTTTAATTAATTAATAATTGAATTATAGTAATTATGAGCTAATTAGAGGAAATAGGATTTATTTGATCTTTATTTTAGGTGTTTGTGCATTTAAGGGATTTATGGAGCAATTATAAATTTTTCCTAATTTATTCCATGTAGGAGACCCTGTGGACGACTGACAGATTAATTGTATGCCCTAAGATAAATTTCTACAATTTATATATATATATATAAATATATATATATATAAATATATATATATATATATAAAAAGTTTAATAGAAAGAAGAATGGAAAATAGAAAAAAAAGAATTAGAAAAGAAAAAAAGAAAAAAAATCCTAATGGAAAACCCACACCCATTACAAATCCCTACCCTACCCGCTTATCTACTAACCCGCACCCACGAAGGAATCATAACAACAACAGCAGCCGCAATATGCAAAACCCCCTGCGCGTATAGCCCCCTCCGTCGATATATATATATATATATATATATACACACAGTAAACTCATAAAACCCTAACCCTAAACCTAATCTCATCTTCTTCTCGAACAAACGCGACCGCCAGCCCCGACGCCTACCAGAGCTGTCGAGCATACCACCGCCCGCCGCGTCGCCCCCACGCGCAAAACCCCGTGACAGTAAATACACTGCAACGTACCTGTGTTCACGCTTCGATTTTTGTGCCCCTGCTCGACCAAACTCGACCCCGTCTTCACCGGTATGTTCACTACCTAACCCCCTTCCATATCAGTATATTAGTTTACCTCGAACAGTGCGTAAACCTATGCGAAAACAGCGACCAAGTTGGCAAAAAATGACAACTTTTGGGATCGCAGAAAACTGCGATCACTACCCATGTTAACGGACTCGTATCTCGCACCACAGAGATCCAAATTCAATTTTTATTTTTGGTATGTGAAGATCACCTAACCTAGTTTAATTTTTATTATTTACAATAATTTATTAACTGTTGTATGTTAAATTAAATTAGATGGAAAACCCTGAAAACCTACTTTTTCTTAATTCCAGAAATTATGATACGGAGCACGTTCCGTCAAACGGGGCCGCACCGTCGTGTACCAAGTGTACCAAAATAGTGCGCACAGTATACCCAGACGTGTGGGCTTTCGCGGAAACTTATTTGGACGCGTGTGCGCGTCGAAATCAGCCCGTATCAGCAGAAAATCTCCCGTATCGTGACTTTTGCAAAACCTTGCGTCATTTAGTGCATGCTCGTCAGAATGAGACAAAACTTATGCCACTGGACTCGTGGTATCGTACTGCTCTTGTGACTCAATTTTTATGCAATTCTGAGACAATTGACCAAGGCCCCTATTGGCGGGCCCTATGGTTGACTTTTTTGACTAAATTGTGTTCGGCTCACCGAAATTCACATTTGGACATATCATTGAGTTCATACTGACTTTTAGAATTTGTTTGACCTATAATTTTTTTTATTTAGAGACCGTTATCCCTAGTACGCTTTTCGGTGCAAAGTGGGCCATATGTGGACCCCACTTTGACCCGAAATTACCGTTTTGCCCCTGTGTCCAAATTGGACGAGAGGGTAGTGATTTCTAGCTATCTCGCTGATTTCAAAAACATTGGTGATGTCTATTTCAGCATCCGGAGACGTTTGTTCGGAGGCCTTAGTTTCAGATCCCGTGTCCTTGATATTTGGACGCTTACACCATACAGATTTCTTGTCAGGCAAGTATACCTTGCCATTGTACTGTATTTACATTTCATATGATGCATGCATATTTTATTTCTTCTTATTTTAGTTTATTTATTTAAACTGCTATATAAACTACGCGTCCAAGGAAACTTGGGTGCAACGACGGTGTCGTCGTATTATGTTTTTATTTATGTATATGCATTGGACCTACTTTATGAGACCACCCCATTATCATGAGGCATCTTATGTTTCATTGGCCATGACACTATTCTTACACGAGTGTGAGTCACATGTAGGACATGGACTTGCGTACTCGGCTGGCCATTGGTACGTATAGGTCGTGCGACGGATAGGGATAACTGCCGATAGAAAGTTTGTATGGTAGTAGACCTGGCAGTTATTAGAGGTATTATCGTATCATGGATGTGACATTCTTAGAGCATGGGGTGGGGAGAATAACAAGTAAGGAGTTTGGGCTCCTTTGCACTTTTCTTTGTTCGCCCGGATGCTCCGCCGGAGCGATGGGTGGTGATGACCACTATATATTATATATTATCAGGTGGCCTCTGGCGTTCAAAAGACGATTTGGATCTCCAAGAGAACCATGTCAATCCTATTTTGGCCAGATAGCCCACGTGTTGGAAAGTTATTCTCAAACTGCATTCACTTAGACGGTTAGGCGACCCCTTTGGAGGTTTACTTTTCAGTACTTTATTGGCATGTTTATATGTATCTTGTTACGTCCCTCTGAGGACCTGGTCCCTTTCCAAGTATAGACGAGCAGGAGTATCTGCAGGAGTACGGACCTAGATCTGACACTACTTATCAGACTGAGGAGGTCTTACCTTCGGATTATCTGTGATTCATTACAGCTGTTTAGAGATTCTAGTTGCTATTCTTTTAGAGACATTTATTCTTATATTATAGTTGATTCTCTTCTCTCTTTAGTAGTTTTATTATAGTCAATTTGCAGTAGATTTGTTTCCATCCGACTATCATACTTTGATACTCATCTTTGATATTCAGTTATTTATTCCCATCTATCTATTTATTTGTGATGTGGATGAGATATAGATTGCGTGTGACTTGTTGAGATAGTATATTACCACTGGTGGATTAGATATTCATGTACAACGTACATATGTATATGATTTCCATATATTGGAGTTCGTATACATACGGATGGCGTATTACGTATTCCTAGTCCTACGTATTTTGGGACTGGGGTGTGACATATTTTTGTGGTGGCCCATGCAGGTCATAATATATTGTCTCGGTTATGTCACTATACCGAACAAGCCTGCGTATAGGAATAGAGTATAGGATCTCATCCACGCTTGACTGAAACTCATCCTTCCTTTCATCTATCATATTTAAATGCTTGTATCTTGTTTGATTCCTATACTTCTTCTAATCGTTTCATACATCACCTGCAGAGAGATGGATATGCAAAATGGAAGTACTGTCGCCGATGGCGAAACACCTTCAGGAGTCAATGGTCAGACACAAGGAAGGACCTCAACAATTCCTAGACTTCCGAGGCCAGATGGACAGACTCACAATCCAGTTCCATCTTATCTTTCTGCTTCACCTAATGGGAACCTTCCAACTTCATCGACACCACAGGATGTGTCACTACCACATTCCGAAAACAGGGGTAATTTTGGCTTTTTGCAATATTTAATATTATTGTAGTTATAATTAAATAATTGCATGATAATATTTTTTAATTTAAATAATTATGTGTGATGAGTAATTAAATATAGTATTAGATGCAGTGCTCATTTATTTTTAGCTAGCAGACTGACCTAGAAGCCAGTATACGAACACCTGTCAGGACTTGTGGAATTATGTAGTTAATTGTTTTATTTATAATTTAATTTTTGGAGATTTTATTAATTACTGTATTTTATTTAATATTTTTGCGCATTGCCTTCGCTTCGATATTTGGAGCACTATCCAGACTTTTGTCTTCCAATAAATTTTACCATCTTGCCCTAAACGTGCCCGCCTTCATTTCTGCTATTTTTGCAACTCGTGATTGTGCTTTCTGTACATTATTTCTGGCCGCGCAAAAATCGTCGCGGACGTTTATTTTAAAATTCCTATTTTGTATCGTTGTGCGTTCCAATCGAAAATTGGAGGCCATCTTGACCTATTTTTCGTACGGCCCAAATTAGGGTAATATTCTGTTCTGAGTCTTCTTCATTATTGGTATTGATGACTTGACCTAATTTTGGCTCCATGTACTCCTAATTAATTGTTGAACACAACTTGCATTTATTTCTATTTAATTTGAGGATACCATTTTATCTGATTCCGAAATTCTAAATTAATTCCAGTGCCCTGCAAATTCAGCCCATACCCATCTTACAGTGCCCCCTGACCCTACAAAATATCGGACCCCGAATCGCCCTCCAAATTTTCGTCATTTTATGTGTTTGTGCAATTTCCCAAATTTAAGGGGGTTAAATTGCAAATTGGCATTTTGTGCCAACACCCAATTATTTTAATCAATGAGGGAGCCTATTAATTTTAATTAAGAACCCTCATCCCTACATGAATTAATTCCTTTCATGATTTAATCTAGACCACTCATTTAGAGGGTCAATCACAACCCTCCATCAAATTCCCCTCATCCCTATATAATGTCTACATCAAACCCTAATCCCTAGGCAACCTAGAAAACACCACCTCCTCACAAGCCTCCTCCCCCTCTCATACGTATGTAAACTCCTCCTTCTTCTTTTCTTCTTCTCTTTCCTTTCTTCTTCTTCTTATTCCTTCTTCTTCCTTTTCTCTTTCATTTAAATTTAAATTAGATAGGGGGGGAATACTGTTCATCCCCCCATACTGTGCTTCCGGCCATCCCGCCGGCCAGGCTCCGATCAGCCGGCCTACAGCCGGCAACAGCCCGACTCCCTGCTGCGTCCGGCCTGCCCGACTCCGGCGCCCCACTACACCGGCAGGCCCGCTGCCCATCTCTTCCGCTGCTCCTCCCCGCTGTGTCCAGCGCTCCGACGAAGCCCCGTCCGGCCGGCCAAGCCCCCAACTCACAGTGGGCTTCTCTTCTTCTTCCTCTTCCCTCTTTATATATATATATATATATATATATATATATATATATATATATATATATATGTATATATATACATACGTATACGTATGAGTATATATAATACATGTATATGAATATTATTTAGTATATGAATGTAATGTATATATGATTGTATATATATTTAATCAATGTGTAGGTATTTTAGTGTATACGTATTTGTATATATTGACATATGTATTTTAATTAATGTTTAATAGTATATATACGTATAAATGTATATTTCGTATATACTTAATATATTTGTAATAAAATGGGTATACAGGTATTTTATTTATATACTTAGCATGTTTCAATATATATTTAATTGGTATGTATAGTGTATATTTAGTATATGTATGTATTTAAAATATGTAAATTTATATTATTTATTTATTAGAAATTAACTGTATAATGTAATGGATGTATTTAAATATGAATAAGTATATCATTTATTTTTATTTTATTGTATAAGTATGTATTTAATTAAGGCATATGTATATATATGTATATTGGTATGTATTTTGTGTATGTGTATATTATTATACATGTATATAGTATAATTATTATTTTGGTATAAATATATATGTATATATATATTTTCGTATTGGTATATGTTTAACAAAAACATTTTGGCATATATAAATAAATGTGGCATAACATATATTTTGGTATAATTATATATATATTTGATTGTATAGATACAAATATATATTTTGCTATACGAATATATAAATTTATATACATCTATTTAGTGTATATATTATATACGTATTTTGTACAAATTACTGATAGGCACTTATATATATATTATATGCATGTTTAAATTGGTATTTATATTTTCTGAGTAGATATGTATATTTAAATATGTAGTCCTACTAGATGACCCTAGTTGACTAGTGCCCTGTCTGACATGGCCCTGAGGCCAGTGTTTATAGACTGTGTGTTAGCATAGCATCTGATGCAAGTGTGGTAATTGTGATATGTTTATAGGACTGTTGGTTCACCCAGGGGATACTCTGGAACAGGACATCCATAAATACCAGCTAAGGACCCAAGGCAAGTACATTCTCTGATAATTTCTAATTCTTTGATAATTTCTATAAATTCAACAATCATGAAATGTTAAATCTGAATCCTTGACACTGTGCTACACGGACTAGTATAGCTTGGATCTGTAGTCATGAGATGTTACCTTGATTTTCGTATTGACATTATACACGATATTGATATTGACATTGACATTAGACATTGATAATTAGACATTGTACATAATATATTAGACAATGTTCGTGTATTCGTGATGTGTCATGATTGGATCCACAGTACTAGTTGGGGGCGGGGAAATTGCTAGTGAGAGATGTGATCAAATACCCATTGTATAATTAAATATTATTGGTGTTAATCATACCCCCACGTATGATTAGCCAGACTGTAGCAATCGTACATGTTCCCAAGCCGATCATATTTCGAAACTACTATTTCAAAAAACTTAGAATAGATTACAGTTCCCTATTTTAAATCATATACTACATCACCCGTATATGATACTGTTCCTTGTTCTTTTATTTCCATACATGCACTGACTGTATCATATTGCCTATTGCCTGTCTCCTCATATTGCCTGTTTCTCTTAAATTGTCATTGCATTTATTTCTCTGTCTTCTCAGTAGCTAGCATGACATGTTTTATTGTATTATAGACATTATCAATTAATGGAACTGTTATTTGAGATTGTGCTTTGCTCCTTCCTGACTGGAAATATTTTTCCAGACTATGCCTTAGTGGACCGCTGTCCGACACTTTATGGACTTTATGGTGAGTAGCTGCAGACTTGGTAGTAGTTGTGATTCCAGGAGGTCTAGCTGGAAATTACTATTTTTAGTTAGTTCTTTTAACAGTCTATTTGGTACCGGATTTGTCTCCGGCATTTTGATGATTCTGGGATATTGTTAAGTTAAGTTATTACTTGTGGACTTGTGTTGTGTTTAATTTTAGTTTTATTCGAAATCTTATCGTGCGGTTATTCTGTGGTTGAGTATGTGTTTATCTTATTTGTGTCATCCGTGCCTCCTAATGGAGATTGGATGTTTGCGTGACATTAGTTAGATAGTATCAAGACCTTGACAGCGTTCTACCGCCGATGCTGCGGCGTAGGCTGGACGTACCCACGCACTCGTGCCCCTAAACCGGGTGCGGGTCGTGACACGTTTTTAGTGGTGGCCCATGCAGGTCAGTCTTCGCGAGTTGTGCGATGTCGTAGTAGTGTGACATCCTTGTTATACTACTACGTGCCTGCTATAGAATCTAGGACTTAGGATACTAGGACGAGAGCAAATACTCAATCACAATTCCTTGAGAGATTCCTGGGATGACCCCTGAGAATCTTGTTAAAACTTCCAATTTAAAATCATTCCCTTGTTCTGTCCATTCTCACTTATTAATGTTGAATTGCTTGTTGTTATTGATTAGGTATTAAATTAGGATTTTGGCTTCATAGTAGGGTTTGATTTCATATCAAGATGAACTTGCAGACTGATTTATGGTATTACCTGATGACGCATGTCGATGAGGACAGTGAGAATGATTAACATTAGAGCTATTGGACTACAGAAGGTGGATTTAAAATTTTTAATTGAAGATTGAAAATGAATTTCAAATTTTAGGATTTTGAGAAGATTGAGATTGTTATTAAAATTTATTTTGAAAATTTCAATGAATTGCAAAAAAACTTTGAAATTGAGGAGTTGAAATATGGCTATTAAAAAAATTATTTTGAGGAATTCAGATTCGATTCAATAAACCTAGACAAGTCTGTAAGGATTTTGTGTGGTTAAGTTTTATTTCAGTATTTAAATATATAACCTTGAGAAAAGTGTATGCATTATACTTTAAAAGTTTATTCGAGGAGTTACTTTGAGGAATTTTATTTAAGGATAAGAATTTATAGTGAGAGAGATATTAGTATATAAGTAGGTGAGATGCATGTGTAAGGATATGTTGGTTGAGCATGATTGAGATTCACTGCAAACTGACTTGGGTTTTCATCTAGGATTGTATTAGAGAGTGCAGTCCTTAGTATAGTGTGTTGCATTTGATATGCACTTGAGTGATAAGGATAACTAGCATCAACTGTTGCAGTAGGTAAGGAAGCTAGCAGTGAGTGTGTTTGCGATAGAACTGTGATCCCTAAGGGATAGTGGTATCAAACCATGGATGTATCTTTGACCTGTGCAATCACAACTAGGGTTTATTTCCAATCTATCTATCTTGAATATTGCTTCTTTAGAACTGTACTGTCCTTCCTTGATGATATCGCATTTTTGCCTAAATTGATTCTTTGGGATCTGTCTTCAGGATGTCGCCGCAGACACGGTCTATGAGAGCGGAAACACCAGCTTTAGAGGGATCTGCCACCTCTCCACCTGATGGACAGATATCCGTAGTTCCTCCTACATCTCCGATACATGTGGGAGTTTCTACACTTTTTGGGGATCCTTCTTCCCCACCTGTTCAGAGGATAGCCGCAGCTGTGACGGACAACCTTTCTCCTCCACCGACTCCGATTCCCGGAGGTTTGCCCATCGACGGGGCGCAGATGTTTACCTTGATCCAAGGCATGGTAGATGCCCAGAGAGTGGCGGCAGATGCTCAGCGAGTTCAAGCTGAGGCTCAGAGGGTGCAAGCAGAAGCGCACCAGGCACAAACCGAGCTGATGAGAGAGAGCATGGAGAATGCTCACCAGATGGCACTACAGGCAGTTGAGAGAGTTGCCCAGCAGTATCCTGGCCAGTGGCAGCCGAGGGCATTTCAGTATCAACAGCGGTACCCGGCACCAGTTCCTGTACAGCAGGATCAACGAACTTGTCATTTCTGTAAGAAGCCAGGTCACCTTTGGAAGAGCTGTAGAACGAGACTGGGACTTTGTTTGCACTGTGGCGCTGCGGGACATCGAGTAAGAGATTGTCTTCGAGTTCCTTATCTTTCCGACCAGCGAGCAGCTCCAAATTATAGAGATCCAGTTAGGCTACCTGTGGAACCGTATATTGCTCAGCACCCGCAAAGGGAACCACCCCAGCAGGGCGGGCATTTGCGATGACGGTCGAGGAGACCGATACTGCAGGTAATGTGTTAGCAGGTTCTGTTCTTTCCTTCATTCTGTTCCTATCTACTTGATTAATTGATTGATTCCTTAGTACAATAGTTGTATGCATAAATTCTTGTGATAATGTAGTTAGTAGTACCCCTGATACAGAGACTGCAATACCATGACAAAAGACACCATGATCATACATATTTCCCTTAGGTTGCATGTTGTATGGTTGTAGGTAGAATTCTCTTAGACTTTGATTGTTGAGGATTTAGCTGTAGTAAAGATTAACGAAGAGGTTATGACTTGACAAAGAGAGACAAGGTGCCTTAAATTTTGAGGAAAAATATTAAATTAAATAAAGAGTTGGGAATTTAATATGGCATAATTGAAGTTTTGTTAAATCATTGATTTTAAGAAGATTATGAAATGATTGAATTTAACATTGAATTTGAGGAATTTAAGAAAGCCATCGATATAATTATTGGACTGCAAGTTGTGAACTTATATTTTGAATATTGTATTGGAGGTTTCATAAGTATTACATTGTTGCATATTATGTGGAAAAAAAAAATTCAAGGATAAACATTGATTAAATAGAGGGTTAAGAATTTAACATGGCAGAATTTATGACTTATTAATTCCAGGAAATTATGACATGATTAAATGGGTTATAAAATTTGGAAATTTGAGGGATTATCAATATATTTAATTGATTGCAAGTTATGAATTTTAAAATGTTATATTTGGATGTGGCATTGTTGAGTATTTTGAGGAAAGAGGAATCGAGGAATAAAATCATCTATGGATTATGTTTAAACTCAAATCTTGTGGGACGAGATTACATTTTTATAATTGTGCATGGAAAAAAAAAAAAATTTAAGGAGTAAGGTGATAAATGGGTTAGTGATTAAACACCAACTTTTTGGACGAGTTTTATTTGGATTCATGGATTGGTGTTTTTTTGATGGAAATTTTAAATGTGCATTGTTGGATTAAGTTAGAGGAGTAGATATCAATTCAGGTTTTAATTACTAAACATCAGATTCGTAGGAGATCATGATACGAATAGAGTTCGATGATAAATTTTGAGGATTTTTCAGGAAAATAATAATTTCAAAATTTTTAAAATTGTGAAAAGACCTTGTGGATTAGTAATTGATTCGTGGTTGATGAATTTAAATTGAGGGAAATAATAATGTGTATGATTAAACGCTATTTTGAGGATTTTAAATTTCGAGGACGAAATTCTTTTAAGGTGGGTAGACTTGTCACTACCACATTCCGAAAACAGGGGTAATTTCGGCTTTTTGCAATATTTAATATTATTGTAGTTATAATTAAATAATTGCATGATAATATTTTTTAATTTAAATAATTATGTGTGATGATTAATTAAATATAGTATTAGATGCAGTGCTCATTTATTTTTAGCTAGCAGACTGACCTAGAAGCCAGTATACGAACACCTGTCAGGACTTGTGGAATTATGTAGTTAATTGTTTTATTTATAATTTAATTTTTGGAGATTTTATTAATTACTGTATTTTATTTAATATTTTTGCGCATTGCCTTCGCTTCGATATTTGGAGCACTATCCAGACTTTTGTCTTCCAATAAATTTTACCATCTTGCCCTAGACGTGCCCGCCTTCATTTCTGCTATTTTTGCAACTCGTGATTGTGCTTTCTGTACATTATTTCTGGCCGCGCAAAAATCGTCGCGGACGTTTATTTTAAAATTCCTATTTTGTATCGTTGTGCGTTCCAATCGAAAATTGGAGGCCATCTTGACCTATTTTTCGTACGGCCCAAATTAGGGTAATATTCTGTTCTGAGTCTTCTTCATTATTGGTATTGATGACTTGACCTGATTTTGGCTCCATGTACTCCTAATTAATTGTTGAACACAACTTGCATTTATTTCTATTTAATTTGAGGATACCATTTTATCTGATTCCGAAATTCTAAATTAATTCCAGTGCCCTGCAAATTCAGCCCATACCCATCTTACAGTGCCCCCTGACCCTACAAAATACCGGACCCCGAATCGCCCGCCAAATTTTTGTTATTTTATGTGTTTGTGCAATTTCCCAAATTTAAGGGGGTTAAATTGCAAATTGGCATTTTGTGCCAACACCCAATTATTTTAATCAATGAGGGAGCCTATTAATTTTAATTAAGAACCCTCATCCCTACATGAATTAATTCCTTTCATGATTTAATCTAGACCACTCATTTAGAGGGTCAATCACAACCCTCCATCAAATTCCCCTCATCCCTATATAATGTCTACATCAAACCCTAATCCCTAGGCAACCTAGAAAACACCACCTCCTCACAAGCCTCCTCCCCCTCTCATACGTATGTAAACTCCTCCTTCTTCTTTTCTTCTTCTCTTTCCTTTCTTCTTCTTCTTATTCCTTCTTCTTCCTTTTCTCTTTCATTTAAATTTAAATTAGATAGGGGGGGAATACTGTTCATCCCCCCATACTGTGCTTCCGGCCATCCCGCCGGCCAGGCTCCGATCAGCCGGCCTACAGCCGGCAACAGCCCGACTCCCTGCTGCGTCCGGCCTGCCCGACTCCGGCGCCCCACTGCACCGGCAGGCCCGCTGCCCATCTCTTCCGCTGCTCCTCCCCGCTGTGTCCAGCGCTCCGACGAAGCCCCGTCCGGCCGGCCAAGCCCCCAACTCACAGTGAGCTTCTCTTCTTCTTCCTCTTCCCTCTTTATATATATATATATATATATATATATATATATATATATATATATATATATATATATATATATATATATGTATATATATACATACGTATACGTATGAGTATATATAATACATGTATATGAATATTATTTAGTATATGAATGTAATGTATATATGATTGTATATATATTTAATCAATGTGTAGGTATTTTAGTGTATACGTATTTGTATATATTGACATATGTATTTTAATTAATGTTTAATAGTATATATACGTATAAATGTATATTTCGTATATACTTAATATATTTGTAATAAAATGGGTATACAGGTATTTTATTTATATACTTAGCATGTTTCAATATATATTTAATTGGTATGTATAGTGTATATTTAGTATATGTATGTATTTAAAATATGTAAATTTATATTATTTATTTATTAGAAATTAACTGTATAATGTAATGGATGTATTTAAATATGAATAAGTATATCATTTATTTTTATTTTATTGTATAAGTATGTATTTAATTAAGGCATATGTATATATATGTATATTGGTATGTATTTTGTGTATGTGTATATTATTATACATGTATATAGTATAATTATTATTTTGGTATAAATATATATGTATATATATATTTTCGTATTGGTATATGTTTAACAAAAATATTTTGGCATATATAAATAAATGTGGCATAACATATATTTTGGTATAATTATATATATATTTGATTGTATAGATACAAATATATATTTTGGTATACGAATATATAAATTTATATACATCTATTTAGTGTATATATTATATACGTATTTTGTACAAATTACTGATAGGCACTTATATATATATTATACGCATGTTTAAATTGGTATTTATATTTTCTGAGTAGATATGTATATTTAAATATGTAGTCCTACTAGATGACCCTAGTTGACTAGTGCCCTGTCTGACATGGCCCTGAGGCCAGTGTTTATAGACTGTGTGTTAGCATAGCATCTGATGCAAGTGTGGTAATTGTGATATGTTTATAGGACTGTTGGTTCACCCAGGGGATACTCTGGAACAGGACATCCATAAATACCAGCTAAGGACCCAAGGCAAGTACATTCTCTGATAATTTCCAATTCTTTGATAATTTCTATAAATTCAACAATCATGAAATGTTACATCTGAATCCTTGACACTGTGCTACACGGACTAGTATAGCTTGGATCTGTAGTCATGAGATGTTACCTTGATTTTCGTATTGACATTATACACGATATTGATATTGACATTGACATTAGACATTGATAATTAGACATTGTACATAATATATTAGACAATGTTCGTGTATTCGTGACGTGTCATGATTGGATCCACAGTACTAGTTGGGGGCAGGGAAATTGCTAGTGAGAGATGTGATCAAATACCCATTGTATAATTAAATATTATTGGTGTTAATCATACCCCCACGTATGATTAGCCAGACTGTAGCAATCGTACATGTTCCCAAGCCGATCACATTTCGAAACTACTATTTCAAAAAACTTAGAATAGATTACAGTTCCCTATTTTAAATCATATACTACATCACCCGTATATGATACTGTTTCTTGTTCTTTTATTTCCATACATGCACTGACTGTATCATATTGCCTATTGCCTGTCTCCTCACATTGCCTGTTTCTCTTAAATTGTCATTGCATTTATTTCTCTGTCTTCTCAGTAGCTAGCATGACATGTTTTATTGTATTATAGACATTATCAATTAATGGAACTGTTATTTGAGATTGTGCTTTGCTCCTTCCTGACTGGAAATATTTTTCCAGACTATGCCTTAGTGGACCGCTGTCCGACACTTTATGGACTTTATGGTGAGTAGCTGCAGACTTGGTAGTAGTTGTGATTCCAGGAGGTCT
This sequence comes from Iris macrosiphon, assembly GCA_036927795.1. Lineage (NCBI taxonomy): Eukaryota > Viridiplantae > Streptophyta > Magnoliopsida > Asparagales > Iridaceae > Iris > Iris macrosiphon. The sequence goes on along the minus strand of JAYESA010000005.1, from coordinate 120,248,843 downwards.
AGCTGGAAATTACTATTTTTAGTTAGTTCTTTTAACAGTCTATTTGGTACCGGATTTGTCTCCGGCATTTTGATGATTCTGGGATATTGTTAAGTTAAGTTATTACTTGTGGACTTGTGTTGTGTTTAATTTTAGTTTTATTCGAAATCTTATCGTGCGGTTATTCTGTGGTTGAGTATGTGTTTATCTTATTTGTGTCATCCGTGCCTCCTAATGGAGATTGGATGTTTGCGTGACATTAGTTAGATAGTATCAAGACCTTGACAGCGTTCTACCGCCGATGCTGCGGCGTAGGCTGGACGTACCCACGCACTCGTGCCCCTAAACCGGGTGCGGGTCGTGACAGGATGGCCAGACACAACTGTACCAATTCTTCCAGATGATAATGCAGGAACAGAGACAACAGGTCCCCACACTAGCTGCAGAGCAGAGGCAAGAATTTCTGGCAGCACTTGAGAGGATGGATGCACAGGCTACTGTACCAGCTCAAGCACTAGTTCCAGTACCTCGAGCTAGAGTTGGTTCAGTAAAGGACTTTATACAGATGGATCTGAAGCCGTAAAAAGGCACTGAGAGCCCAGAGGAGACTAAAAATTGGATCACCCACACTCAAAAGCTATTAGAAGCATCGCAGCTACCTGTAGACCTATGGATGACAGGCGTAAGGACGCATCTATATGGTAATGCCCATCACTGGTGGAAATCAATGGAATGCCAGTTGGGTACATACCAGACTTGGGAGCAATTCTTGGAGTGCTTTGAGAGGAAGTACTTCCCGGACACCGTGAGAGATGCATTGTACGATCAATTTCTTCACCTGGAGCAAGAAAACTGAACAGTTGACGAATATGATACCGAGTTTAGTCATCTTAGTAAATATGGCGCTGCCCTGATACCGGATGACTTGGCCAAGGCTAAGAGATTTTACCGCGGGCTGACTCAGGAGCTCCAACACTACACTAGCTCACAGTCCCGGATCTCTTATGCTGAATTACTGACAGAAGCCAGATTACAAGAGACCATCAGCAGAGGAAAAGGAGGTCAGCTGAGGACACAACAAGGACCCGCAAGGATACAGCAAGGACCAGCAAGAACACAATAAGAAGGGCCTATCAGACGTCCTTTTGCACAGCAATAACAGTATCAACACAAAGCAGGACCGTACCAGATTCTAGAGAAGCCCCACTGCAGTTATTGTGGGAGATGCGGATACATTTTGAGAGATTGTCGGACTCGCTTGGGACAATATATAAGATGTGGTTCCGGACAGCACCTGGCGAGAGACTGCCCTATGCAACAGGCATTGACATTTCCACCGCCAGTACAGCGACTAGCGCTTCCAGCACCGAAGCCAACTCAACAGATGGCTAGACCAGGAGCACCTCGACCTCAAGCAGCAGGAGGATTTCAGCGAGGACCACCGCTACCTACTCAGGAGGATCAGTTCATGAGGGCCAGACATGGACAACCACAGAGGAATGGGCAAGCTTTTGCATTAGAAGTGGATAACGTGGATCAGGAGATTGATGTCATAGCAGGTATTACTCTTGCTTTTACTTTTTCTGCTGTGACATTGTTTGATATGGGAGCCACCCACTCATTCATATCATCTAGTTTTATTGCCAAACACAATATTGCCTCTACACCTTTACCTAGTTGTGTTAGAATTCTTACCGGAGGAGGAGTTGTACCTATTAATAGAATTTGTAGATCGTGTCCTATAGTGATATGTGGCAAAGAGATGAACGCCCGACTCTTAGTCCTTCCTATGGCAACTTTTGATATTGTGCTTGGAATGGACTGGCTAAGCAAGTACCACGCTTTCTTTGATTGCTTTGGAGGAAGCATTCTTTTTAAGGTACCAGGCCATCCTGAACTTGAGTTTGCACGAGGATCTACAGAAATCCTTGATGGTATGCAGCTCGCAATGGACGATATTGTCTATCATCCCATTATTTTAGAATTTTAAGACGTCTTTCCAAAGGAATTGCCAGGACTACCCCCAGACAAAGACGTAGAGTTTTCAATTGAATTAGCACCGGGAGCAGCACACATAGCATCACATGTTTACAGATTGGCGAAGAAGGAGATGGATGAACTAAAGTCACAGTTGAAAGAACTAGAGGAGAAAGGTTTTATCCGACCAAGTGCATCACCCTAGGGAGCACCAGTATTGTTTGTACCAAAGAAGGATGGGTCAATGCGTATGTATATTGACTACAAAGCCTTAAATGCAGTGACTGTGAAAAATAAATACCCATTGCCACGCATTGATGACTTATTTGATCAGCTCAGCGGAGCCAAGGTGTTCTCGAAGATAGATTTAAGATCAGGATATCACCAGGTGAAGGTACAGAAGCAGGACATCCCGAAGACCGCATTTAGAACAAGGTATGGACACTACGAGTTTTTGGTCATGCAATTTGGATTGACCAATGCTCCAGCTATATTTATGGACTTAATGAATCTAGTCTTCCACCAGTATTTGGACTAGTTTGTGGTCGTCTTCATAGATGATATACTTGTCTATTCGAAGAGCCACGAGGAGCACGAGAAGCACCTGCAGAATATTCTAGAGACATTGAGGAGAGAGTAGTTATATGCAAAGCTCAGTAAATATGAGTTCTTCTTGGACAGAGTTTCATTTCTTGGGCATGTCATTATGGGAGATAGTATTTCTGTTGATCCAGAAAAGATCTCGGCAGTTGAGACATAGCCCGTTCCTAAATCAGCATCAGAGGTGAGGAGTTTTCTTGGACTTGCGGGATATTACCGACGGTTCATGGAGAACTTCTCAAGGATAGCAGCACCTATGACTCGGTTGACTTACAAGGACCAAGATTTTATATGGACCGACGAGTGTCAAGCCGCTTTTGAAGAGTTGAAGAAGCGACTGACTACAGCACCAATATTGACTATTCCATCAGGATTAGGAGGTTTTGTGATCTACAGTGACGCATCTGGAAAAGGCTTAGGATGCGTATTGATGCAGCATGGCAAGGTGATTGCATATGCATCTAGACAGTTACGAGTACATGAGAAGAATTATCCGACTCATGACTTGGAACTTGCTGCCGTTGTATTTGCTCTGATGATATAGAGACATTACTTATATGGGGAACGAGTGGAAATCTATACAGACCACAAAAGCCTCAAGTACGTCTTCACGTAGAAGGAGTTAAATATGAGGCAACATCGATGGCTTGAGTTGATGAAATATTTCGAGATAGAGCTACATTATCACCTAGGCAAGGCTAACCTTGTAACAGATGCATTAAGCCGGAAACCAACAGCTTACTTCTTGACAACACAGAGAGAATTATTAGAGGACTTGCAAGTGCTTGGCATTGAAGTGATATTACCCAGAGCAGATGGGACACTAGCCAACTTGCAAGTAAAATCATCACTAGTAGAGAGGATCAAGGCAGCTTTGCCTACAGATGCCAGATTCAGGAGACTGAAGGAAAGGACAGAGGCCGGAGAGCAGACAGGATTGCGCATTCATGAGGACGGAACATTACGATGTGGTGATCGTCTATATGTTCCCAATGGAGAGATTTGACAGGAGCTGATGACATAAGCTCATAGTTCGATATATTCTATTCATCTTGGAGGCACCAAGATGTACCGTGACTTACGGTAGAACTTTTGGTGGCATGGAATGAAAAAAGAGATAGCTCACTTTGTAGCTAAATATCTGGTATGTCAGCAAGTAAAGGCGGAGCACCAGAGAACAGCAGGGTTATTGCAACCACTTCTGATTCCAGAGTGGAAGTGGGAGCACATCACCATGGACTTCATCACGGGTTTTTCCAAGAGTCTAAGTGGAAGAGATGCAGTATGGGTAATAGTGGACCAACTCACCAAGTCATCCCATTTCTTGCCTTTTAGAGTTGGCCAGTCTACAGAAGCTTTGGCTAATTTATACATGAGGCAGATCATGAGATTGCACAGCATACCGGTCAGTATTGTATCAGACAGGGATTCGCGTTTCATATCGCACTTTTGGAGGAGCATGCAAGAAAGTCTTGGAACTCGTCTGAAGTTTAGTACATCTTATCACCCGCAGACAGATGGGCAATCAGAGCGTACTATTCAGACATTGGAGGATATATTGAGGGCTTGTATGTTAGACTTTAGAGGATCATAGGAGGACCACATATATCTTGTGGAGTTTTCTTACAACAATAGCTATCAAGCGAGTATTCAGATGGCTCCGTTTGAAGCATTGTATGGAAGAAAGTGTAGGTCCCCTTTATGTTGGAGTGACGTAGGAGAACATCAAATTATGGGACCAGAGTTGGTGGTCAACACCGTAGAGACAGTTAAGAAGATACAAGGGCACCTGCGAGCAGCGCAAGACAGGCAGAAGCAGTGGGCAGACCTTCATCGTCGTCCCTTGGTGTTTAAAGAGGGCGATCATGTCTTCTTGAGGATATCACCTATCAGAGGCACCATTCATTTCGAAGGGCGTGGCAAGTTGAGTCCAAGGTATATTGGACCATTTGACGTGCTAGAGAGAATGGAAGAAGTGGCATATCGACTTCCACTATCACCTTCACTGGAGGGAGTACATGACGTATTCCATGTGTCGCAACATAGGCGATATGTGGCAGACAGCAGTCATATTCTCGACCATTCGAAGATCACCATTGGGCCGAGCTTGACATACCAAGAGCAACCCGCAGGAATCCTTGATCGTCGAGAGAAAGTGTTGAGGAACCAGTCTATTCCCTTGGTTCGCGTGGCATGGAAGCAAGGCGCACCAGGAGAATCCACTTGGGAGCGCGAGGACGACAAGCGCAAACATTTTTCCAAACCTATTCGCAGACCAAGGTATGAATTTATTTTGTTAATTTATATTTTATACCATCTTTGACTTTCTATCGTGACTTAGTTTTAATTTCGAGGACAAAATTTTTATAAATTGGGTAGAATGTAAAACCCCTAATTCTAAAAACCGTATTAATCTATTTTAATTAATTAATAATTGAATTATAGTAATTATGAGCTAATTAGACAAAATAAGATTTATTTGATTTTTATTTTAGGTGTTTGTGCATTTAGGGGATTTATGGAGCAATTAAAAAAATTTCCTAATTTATTCCATGTAGGAGACCCTGTGGACGACTGATAGATTAATTGCATGCCCTAAGATAAATTTCTAGAATTATATATATATATATAATATATATATATATATATATATATATATATATAAAGTTTAATAGAAAGAAAAAAGAATTAGAAAAGAAAAAAAAAAGAAAGAAAAAGAAAGAAAAAGTAATAAGAAAAAGGAATAAGAAAAAGAAAAATCCTAATGGAAAACCCAGACCCATTACAAATCCCTACCCTACCCGCTTAGCTACTAACCCGCACCCGCGAAGGAATCATAACAACAACAACAGCCGCAATATGCAAAAAACCCTGCGCGTATAGCCCCCTCCGTCGACATATATATATATATATATATATATATATATATATATATATATATATATATATATATATATATATATATATATACACACAGTAAACTCATAAAACCCTAACCCTAAACCTAATCTCATCTTCTTCTCGACCAAACACGACCGTCGCCGCCATCCCCGACGCCGACCAGAGCCGTCGAGCAGACCGCCGTCCGCCGCGTCGCCGCTACGCGCAAAACCCCGCGACAGCAAATACACTGCAGCGTACCTGTGTTCACGCTTCGATTTCCATTCCCCTGCTCGACCAAACTCGACCCCGTCTTCACCGGTATGTTCACGACCTAACCCCCTTTCATATATGTACATTAGTTTACCTCGAGCAGTGCGTAAACCTAGGCAAAAATAGCGACCAAGTTAGCAAAAAATGACAACTTTTGGGATCGCAGAAAACTACGGTAACTACCCATGTTCACGGACTCGTATCTCCCACTACGGAGATCCGAATTCGGTTTTTCTTTTTGGTATACGAAGACCACCTAACCTAGTTTAATTTTTATAATTTATAATAATTTATTAATTGTTGTATGTTAAATTAAATTAGATAAAAATCTCGAAAACCTATTTTTTCTTAATTCCAGAAATTGTGATACGGAGCGCGCTCCGCCAAACGGGATCGCCCCATCGTGTACCAAGTATGCCAAAAGGTGCGCACAGTATACCAAGACGTGTGGGCTTTCGCGGAAACTGTTTTGGACGCGTGTGCGCGTCAAAATCAGTCCGTATCCGCAGAAAATCTCCCGTGTCGTGACTTTTGTAAAACCCCACGCCATTTAGTGCACGCTCGTCAGAATGCGACAAAACTTATACCACTGGACTCATGATATCGCGCTGGTCCTGTGACCCAATTTTCACGTAATTCTGAGATAGTTGACCAAGTCGCCTTTTGGCGAGTCCCACGGTTGACTTTTTGGACGAAATTGTGTTCGGCTCACCGGAATCCACATTTGGACATACCGTTGAGTTCGTACTAACTCTTAGAGTTTGTTTGACCTATAATTTGTCCCATTTAGAGACCGTTACCCCTGACACATTTTTTGGTACAAAATGGGCCACACGTGGACCCCGCTTTGATACGAAATTACCGTTTTGCCCCTGTGTCCAAATTGGATGAAAGGGTAGTAATTTTTAGTTATCTCACTTATTTCGGAAACGTTGGTGATGTCTATTTCAGCATCCGTAGACGTTTGTTCGGAGGCCTTAGTTCCAGATCCCGTGTCCTTGACATTTGGACGCTTATACCATACAGATTTCTTGTCAGACAAGTATACCTTGCCATTGTACTGTATTTACATTCCATATGATGCATGCATGTTTTATTTTTTCTTATTTTAGTTCATTTATTTAAACTGCTATATAAACTACGCATCCAAGGAAACTTGGGTGCAACGACGGTGTCGTCGTATTATGTTTTTATTTATGTATATGCATTGGACCTACTTTATGAGACCACCCAATTATCATGAGGCATCTTATATTTCATTAGCCATGACATTATTCTTATACGAGTGTGAGTCACATGTAGGATACGGATTTGCGTACTCGGCTGGCCACTGGTACGTATAGGTCATGCGACGGATAGGGAGAACTGTCGATAAAATTTTTGCATGCTAGCAGACCTGGCAGTTATAAGAGGTATTATCGTGTCATGGATATGACATGCTTAGAGCATGGGGTAGGGAGAACAACAAGTAAGGCGTTTGGGCTCCTTTGCACTTTTCTTTGTTCGCCCGGACGCTCCGCCGGAGCAACGGGTGGTGATGACCACTATATATTATATATTATCATGCGGCCTCTGGAGTTCAAAAGATGACATACTCATTAGGCCCCTGGATCTCCAAGAGAACCATGCCAATCTCATTTTGGCCAGATAGCCCACGTGTTGGAAAGTTGTTCTCAAACTACATTCACTTAAACGGTTAGGCGACCCCTTTGGAGGTTTACTTTTCAGTACTTTATTGGCATGTTTATATGTATCTTGTTACGTCCCTCTGTCACGCCCCCGTCCCAAAATACCGAGGGACTAGACACGTGGCAATGGCCAGCAGCACGCACCGATGGACAACCCAATTTAATGGATCCATCAGTGCATACTTAAGCTGTAAAACAAAGTCTACAACAATATGGCACAACTAATCTCATCCATACAAGAATAAAATATGATCCACAGAATATAAGGAATGTAAATCATCAACCAGTCTCAACAAAGTGCTTTGGGGAACAACCCGATAAAAATCTAATACAATGGTTCAACAGACCAGAATATAAATGACTGAATAAAATAAATACTGAGCATGAAACATGCATGCTCAGGAAAAGTCTTCAGCTAACACCTCATCCTCGGGTGTAGGTACAGCTCCTGTATCAATTCCTACTGCGGTCCCGTATACCTCGGGATAGATCTCGTCTACAAATCCTGGGGACATAATCCGGATCCAGGTCCTCAGGGGACATAGCAAGGTACAGATAATACAAGCCAAAATAAATGCAGTGCAAAAATTAAATAAAATAAATAGGGTAAGTATGTAACCATCTATGTGAAATACAAGTGAGAGCATCACGAGTACTCAGGCTGAGCCACTACAAGCTCTGTGTCGGGGAGCTGGTAGCGGTAATAACCGGTAATGTGTCTAGCTCTGCTCGAGAATCTAGGACCTCACAATAGTAGAAGATATATATATAAATAGCCTGTAGCCTGTGTCTCTCCCCACCCAATGTAACCATGCATCTCATGTCCATGTCGAGCGGGATCATAGCTAATGCAACCAGTCATATAATATCGATGAATATAATGTTTATGTTATAAACCTATATCCTATACAGAATCATCATGAATATCTCAGGAAGACTCTATTTCATGAATAGTGTCAAGTGTCCTGGGTTATAGTGTACTTGATAAGACAAGTACGAGAATGTAAAGGGTCACGAATGTCCATCTCTAGGTGACGTTACCCAACTCTGCGTACAGGGTTGACACCCGACTAATAATCGGACGCTGAGTAAGTCACACGGTCCTAGGTTAAGCATGTACAACAATATAAATGAAGCAAGGAAAATTTGTAATAAGACTGTAAAGTTTGGCAAGGTACACTTGTCTTGGGTTTGAATACAAACAGTTGTCCCTGTATCAGTGGATCCTGCAGGTACTCCTCCAAAAGCTGTAATAAACATCACCAACAGTCTCAGAAAATATCAAATAGCTAGAAACGCCTGTCCTTAAGTCCAATTTGGACACAGGAGCAAAAATGACATTTTCGGGTCAAAGCGGGGTCCACATGTGGGCCACTTTGCACCGAAAAGTGTGTCAGGGTCAAAGGTCTCCAAATTTATCAAACTTAGTGTCAACAAGTCAGGAATGATGATACAAACTCAACGGATCTTCCAGAATTGGATTCCAATGAGCCGATCACAAAATCGCCCGTCAAGTAGAGCTTGTGGGGCCCACGATACGCGATTTTGTCAATATTCTCAGAATCGAACCAAACTTGGGTCACAGGACCAGCTTATTGCTACGAGTTCGATGGCGTAAGTTTCGTCTCGATCCGACGTGTGTACACGAAGTTACAGCGTGTTCCAGAATAGGCGGATACGGGGCGTTGTCGACGGATACGCGTTGATTCCGGTGTGCACGCACATCCAAATCAACTTCTGTGAAATCCTACAATTCCGTTTCAACGACGCACACATTTCGATAAAGACCGCGTGCGACCAAGTTGTCCCGTTTTGCGGGGCGCACTCAGTTCCGAGGTAAAATAGGGCGTTAGTTTTTCTGTTTTTGATCGCGGTTTGTGATCACCACAGGACGCGACACACCGAGCGGGTTGCACGGGCATCGAGAGGGTTACACAGTCTATGCGTTGCAATAGACGGAATCAAAAACGGAATAACAAGGAGAGAGGAAACGCTACCTGAACAGGGCTCCGTGAATCTGACTTTCACGTGTCCGGGTCATCTGCTTCGTGTCCTGCGTCAACTGTGTCCGGGCTCAAAGAGCTGTGTCCGGCCCACTGTGTCCGTGCTAGGGCAGCGGACGGCCGGTCTAGGGCTTCGCAGAGAGTTGGCGAGGTGAGCGGGGAGGCGCTCGCGGGCGGCAGCGGCGAGGTCAAGTGGTAGCGGCGAGGTCGGGCAGCGGCTTAGGGCTGCTGCTATCGGAGAGGGTCGGGGCTGCGAGGGTGGCTGTGGAGTTCGGGTCGGCGGTAGAGATGGGAGGCGGATGACGGAGAAGAGGGAGCCGAGGGGTGGTCGACCGGCTGAGCGGGGGTCGAGCGGCGGGGGAAGGTTGGAGATGGAGTGGGGGGTCGATCGGCTGAGCAGGGGAGATCGACGACGACTTCGGTGGGGTCGGGTCGTGCAAGAAGGATGTAGGCGGCTGGGGAGATGAGAGTGGGAGAGGTCTGGAAGCGTGGCAAGGCTTCCGCGGGGTTTATATGTGCGTGTCGTCGTGTCGGAACAGTGTTTCCGACCCGAATAGAATTAGGGTTCGGTGTGGGTTTCGGGTCCGGGTCGGGTTTGACTCGGATCTGACCCGACCCGACCCGTTATGCTGGGTTAGCTTGGTTCGATTCAGTTTGAGTCGGTTTGGTTTGGTTTAATTTGGTTCAAGTGAACCGGGTTCAGGCAGGGTTTATTTTGGTTTAATTCTACAATAGTTTTCAGGACTTTAAAAATGATTCTGGCGTACAATAAATTCGCAGAAAATTACCCTATGTTCGGTTTTCTATTTTACACTATAAAATATTATTTCCATAATATTTTAACATAAATTAACAGCATTTAAAATCTTTTAATCACCATCACCTTAGTTATAATTCCAGAAACTTTACCGAAAAATTGGGAAAAATTATATTAAAATATTCTGAAAAATCAGGGTGTTTACAATCTATCCCCCTTAAGAGGATTGTGTCCTCGCAATCAAAGAATGAACTACTAAAGGAAAGAACTATGGAAACTACAAGAATGCTTAGGTTATAACTGCATCCGCGAATAAGTAAGGATAACACTGGCGCATAGTATCCTCTCGTTTCCAAGTCGATTTATCAGGAGAATGATGTTTCCAAGCTACACGAACCAGTCTAATTGTCTGTCCTTGCAATGTCTTCTCACTGTAGTCGAGGATGCCAAATGGTTGCTCTTCATATCTCAAGCTTCGGCCCACGGTGATCTCTGAATGATCGACTACGTGACTTGGGTCGGTCACGTACCTTCTCAGCTGTGAGACGTAGAATACGTTATGCACTCCCTCTAAGGATAGAGGTAATGCAAGACGATAAGCCACCTCACCAATGCGCTCTAGAATATCAAATGGCCCAATATACCGTGGGCTCAACTTGCCTCTGTTCCCAAATCTGATAGTACCTCGAGTGGGCGAAATCCTCAAGAATACGTGCTCTCCTTCTTTGAACTCTAGGGGACGCTTGTGCGTATCAGCCCAATGCTTCTGTCTGTCCTGAGCTGCTCGAAGATGATTCTGAATCTGTTTTATCTTCTCCACTGTCTGTATTACTAATTCTGGACCTTGTATTTGACGTTCACCAATGTCACTCCAACATATTGGCGATCTGCACTTCCTTCCGTATAATGCCTCGAATGGTGCCATCTGAATGCTGGCCTGATAACTGTTGTTGTAGGAGAACTCCACCAAGTACAAATGATCTTTCCAAGATCCTCCAAAGTCTAGCATACACGATCGTAATATATCCTCCAAGATCTGAATCGTGCGCTCCAATTGACCATCTGTCTGTGGGTGGTAAGCTGTGCTGAATTTGAGTCTGGTGCCAAGACTCTCTTGTATGCTTCGCCAGAAATGAGATATAAATCTCGAATCTCGATCCGATACAATACTAACCAGTACTCCATGTAATCTTACGATTTGTCGCATATACATGTCGGCTAGTACCTCTGTGGAGTGTCCAACTCTAAATGGCAAGAAGTGTGCCGATTTAGTGAGTCTATCCACGATAAGCCATACCACATCTTTTCTGCTGGGGCTCCTTGGAAATCCTGTGACAAAATCCATCGTGATATGTTCCTACTTTCATTCTGATATAGGAAGCGGCTGTAACATACCTGCAGTCCTCTGATGCTCGGCCTTTACTTGCTGATATACTAAACATTTCGCCATAAATCTTGCAATCTCCCTTTTCATTCCATGCCACCAGTAATACTGCCTCAGGTCTCGGTACATCTTGGTTCCTCCTGGGGGAACAGAGTACACAGAGATATGTGCTTCAGTCATTAACTCCTGTCTCAATTCTCCATTTGGAACATACAGGCGATTTCTACACCTTAATGTCCCGTCTTCATGTATGCGAAGTCCTGTCTGCATGCCTGCTTCTGTCCTCTCTTTGAGTCTTCGAAATGTAGCATCGGTGGGCAATGCCTCTTTAATTCTTTCCACAAGTGACGACTTAACTTCAAGATTAGCCAGCAAGCCACTCTGTCCTGGTAAAACAACCTCTATCTGAAGCTCCTGTAGATCTCTTAATAACTCAGGCTGCATCGTCAAGAAATAAGCCGTAGGCTTCCTGCTGGGAGCGTCTGCTACAACATTCGCCTCTCCCGAATGATACTGCAGATCTATATCAAAGTCTACCATCAACTCCAGCCAACGTCTCTGTCTCATATTGAGCTCCTTCTGAGTATATACAGACTTCAGACTCTTGTGATCAGTAAAGATTTCTACCTTTTCCCCATAAAGATAGTGCCTCCAAATCTTCAGTACAAATATAACTGCTGCTAGCTCCAGATCGTGTGTTGGGTAGTTCTTCTCGTGGACCTTCAACTGTCTTGATGCATAAGCAATAACTTTGCCATGTTGCATCAAAACACAACCTAATCCACTACCTGATGCATCACTGTAAACAACAAAACCTCCTGACCCTGAAGGAAGAGTCAAGACAGGTATTGTTGTCAATCTTCTCTTTAATTCTTCAAAAGCTTTCTGGCAGTCTTCTATCCATGTAAACTCCTGGTCCTTACGGGTAAACTTCGTCATAGGCTCTGCAATCCTTGAGAAATTTTCTACAAACCTCCGGTAATATTTTGCAAGTCCGAGAAAACTTCTCACTTCCGCAACTGATGTGGGTGTAAGCCAAGTCTCTATTGCCGCAACTTTCTTTGGATCAACTGAAAGTCCTTCTCCTGAGATGATACGTCCCAAGAAAGGCACTTTATCCATATAAAACTCACACATACTGAGTTTGGCATATAACATCTCCTGTCTCAATGTCTCTAACACAATTTTGAGATGCTCCTCGTGCTCTTCGGGGCTCTTGGAATATACTAGAATGTCATCAATGAACACAACCATAAATTTATCCAAGTACTGATGAAAGACTCTGTTCATCAAACTCATAAATACTGCTGGCGCATTGGTTAAACCAAACGGCATTACCAAGAACTCATAATGTCTATACTTGGTCCTGAAGGCTATCTTCGGTATATCCTCCTTCCTTACTTTAATCTGATGATAGCCAGATCTAAGGTCAATCTTCGAGAATACCCTAGCACCACTCAATTGATCGAATAGATCATCAATGCGTGGTAAGGGATACCTGTTCTTGATGGTCACAGCATTTAGTGCCCTGTAGTCAATGCACAACCGTACTGTTCCATCCTTCTTTGGCACAAATAATATGGGTGCTCCCTAAGGTGAAACACTGGGCCGGATAAAACCCTTCTCCAAAAGATCATCAACTTGTTCCTTTAACTCCACTAACTCCTTAGGTGCTAGCCGATATACTGATGAAGTGATAGGCTCTGCTCCTGGAGTTAAGTCTATTCTGAATTCTATTTCCCGATCAGGAGGTAAACCTGGAAGATCATCAGGAAATACATCCATAAATTCAGATATGACTCTTGGGTAACCTGTCTCCCCTTCTATAGATAGTACCCTAAGAGTAGGCTGAACTCCTTGCTCTACAGCTCTCCGAAGAGACTCAAACTTTGGATGTCCAGGCGGTCTAAATATAACCCGTCCAAGTCGGCAATCAAGAGTCGCATGGTACTGACTTAACCAGTCCATACCAAGTACAACATCATAAACCGGCATGGAAAAGATCAGAAATTGAGCTCGCATCTCTCTTCCACGGACTACTACAGAATATGATCTATAGACGTCACTAACTGGGATAATTCTACCTCCCATAAGAATTTTCTTCATCTTCGGAAGGGGTACGATAGCTACTCTATGGGTGGCTACAAAGCTAGCTGCTATAAATGAATGCGATGCTCCAAAATTAAATAAAGCTACAGCTGGTAATGAATCTACTAAAATAGTACCTGCGATAACCTCTCCTGTGGTAGCTTCCTCCTCAACAGCCAATGTAAATGCCTGGCCTTGTCCCTGAGCTTGGCCTCTCTACTGTTGAGCCTGCTGAAATAGAGATGCCTGTGGTGCCAGTGGTGGTCTCTGCTGGTATCCTCCTGAAGCTGGTGGTCTGACTTCTCCAACTCCTGTCTGCGGTGCTCCTACTGCTGGATAAGCTGGTCGTGGTGCAGGTAAAGCTAGTCTCGGTGCTCCGTCTCTGCGTTCAGAACAGTCCCTGGATAGATGCTGGTTGGATCCGCAGCTCAGACATAGTCCCAACTTACGCCTGCACTCTCTCTCAATGTGTCCTACCTTGCCGCAGTGGTGATAAGTAGGAAGGGATATGGCCCTGTGTGCTGTTCTCTCTGGCATACTCCTCTGGGATCATTTTACAGAATCCTCATGTGCTGTCCTGGATGGTGCTGATGTGATTGGCCTCTTCAGATTTGACTCCCTTCTAGTGACGCGCTCCATGCGTCGTGCTGGTGCAAGGACGTCGGTATATGATGTAGGTACGACCGATCCAATCAACCTCTGGAGCTCAAACTTTAGTCCGTCAAAGAACTTCTCAGCTTTCTCCTCCGCTGTCGAAATCAAGGTTGGGGCGAAGCGACTTAGATGAATAAATTCTGCGTTGTATTCTTCCACTAACATATTGCCTTGGATAAGGCGGTTGAACTTGTCTCTGAGCTCCGATCGTACAACTGCTGGAATATACATCTCTTGGAAGAGTCGAGAGAACTCTTCCCAAGTGACTCGGTCCTGTCCAAGCCTCCTTTCTTCTGATAACCACCAATGATGTGCATTTTCAGTCAACTGTATTCTGACCACAGTCATCCATTTCTCTTTCGGAAGTTCAGCTACTTCCATCTGGTGCTGTATATTCGTGAGCCATTCGTGAACTTCTGTTGGCCCCTCTTTACCAGAAAAGGTACGAGGCTTGAGCTGACAAAAATCGGTGATAGATCCCGTCGCTGATTGCCTTGCTGGTGGGTTTGCCAGCTCCATTGCTGATACTAGGCTGGTTCTCAAATACTCTGCCTCGTGACGCTGAGCCTCGTGCTGAACCTGCTGCTGGGCTTGCATCATGGCATACATCATCTGAAACATCTGTTGCCCGTCCATGGCTTGCCCTGGAGGGAAAACTGGCATCTTTGGAGTGAACTGTGGCGGAGGTGGGATGTCATCACGCCGGAACCTTGGGTTAGGCTGGCCGGTTTGATTTCCTTGAGATGATTGTCCTCCATTCCCTGGTGTCACTCCGTCTATATAAGTAACCACAGCGTCGTGAGGCGTATCCAAGGGATTCTCATCTTCGTTCCTGGGACCCATTACTCTGCAACCAAAAGATAAACTATAAGAACGCTCAGAGGAATCAACACAGGATGCAAATCAAGTAATTAGTTCGAGTTCGATATAGAGTTCAAAAATTGTTCAAACAATGGATGAGATCCTATCTTTTATCCTAACCTTAGGGCAGGCTTGTTCGGTCCCTAAGTTAAAACCGAACGATTTAGTCGTAGACCTGCATGGGCCACCATAAAAACCATGTCATGCCCCAGTCCCAAAATACCGAGGAACTAGTGTCACGCCCCAGTCCCAGAATACCGTGGGACCGGATACGTGGCAATGGCCAGCAGCACGCACCGATGGACAAACCCAATCTAATGGTTCCATCAGGGCATACTTAAGCTGTAAAATAACAAGTCTACGACAATCATAGCACAACTAATCTCATCCACACAAGATATAAAATATGATCCACAGAATATAAGAAATGTAAATCAATAGCTAGTCTCACAAAGTGCTTCGGGGAACAACCCGATAAACATCTAGTACAATGGTTCAACCGACCAGAAAAATGACTGAAATAAATAAATAAATACTGAGCATGAAACATGGATGCTCAGGAAAAATCTTCGGCTAACACCTCGTCCTCAGATGGCGGTACAGCTCCTGGATCAGCTCCTGCTGCGGTCCCGTATACCTCGGGATAGATCTCGTCTGCAAATCCTGGGGAAATAATCCGATAACCAGGTCCTCAGGGGACATAACAAGGTACAAAAATCGACATGCCAAAATGCAGTGTAATAGTGAATAAGATAAATAGGGTAAGCTATATAATCATCAGTGTGTAATGCAAGAGAAAACATCAGTAGTACTCAGGTTGGAACAACTACAAGCTCTGTGTAGGGGAGCCGGTAGCAGTGTATCATGAGGTGGTCTAGCTCAGCGGGAGACTGAGTAGCCGGCATAACATAGTCAACCTGTAGCCTGTGGGTCTCTCCAGCGATAGATGAAACAATAAGGAAGTACTAAATAACCAGCTAAGTGATATGCAAGATGAGAGCAGCACTAGAACTCAGGCTGAAGCATACTACCAGCTCTGTGTCGGGGAGCCGGTAGCAGCAGTAATAATGAGTAATGGGCCAAGCTCGGGCTTCAGAGTCTTGGCCTCACAGTAGTAGGGGTGTATATATATATGATCAGCCTATAGTCTGTGTGTCTCTCCCCACCCAATGTAACCATGCATATCATGACCATAACGTCTCATGGCCATGTCAGCGGGATCATAACTAATGCAATAAGTCATAATGTATCTAAGAATATAGTATCTTTGTCAAGTCCTGTATCCTACACAGAATCACCACGAATATCTCGGGAAGATCCTGTCTCATGAACAGTGTCAAGTGTCCTGGGTCATAGTGTACTTGGTAAGACAAGTACGATATAAAGTGTCACGTATAACCATCTCTAGATGACAGTACCCAACACCGCGTACAGTGTTGGCACCCGACTAATAATCGGACGCTGAGTACGTCAAAATGGCCCTATGTTGAGCATGCACAGCAATGTATATATAAATATAAGTCAAGAAAATAAATAGCAAGAACTGCAGGATTTGGTAAGGTACACTTGCCTGATGTCCGAATACCAACAACTGTCCCTGTATCGGTGGATCCGGTAGGTACTACTCCAATAGATGTAATAAACATCACCAATAGTCTCAGAAGGTATCAAACTGCTAGAAATGCCTGTCCTTACGTCCAATTTGGACACAGGGGCAAAAAGGTCATTTCCGGGCCAAAGTGAGTTCCATATGTGGGTCCGCTTTGCACCGAAAAGTGCGTCAGGATCAAAGGTCTCCAATTTCTGCAAACTCAGTGTCTACAAGTCAGGAATGATGATACGAACCCAACGGAACTTTCGAAATTAGATTCCGACGAGCCGATCACAAAATCGCCCATCAAGTAGAGCCGGTGGGGCCCACGATACGCAATTTTAGCAACGTCCTCAGAATCGGACCAAACTTGGCTCACAGGACCAGCGTATTGCTACGAGTCCGATGGCATAAGTTCTGTCTCAATCCGACGTGTGTACACAAAGTTACAGCGTGTTCCAGAAGAGACGAATACGGGGTGTTGTTTTTCCTGTTTTTGGATCGCGGGGTGCGATCACCACAGGACGCGATGCTCCGAGCGAGTTACACGGGCACCGAGAGGATTATACAGTCTACGTGTAGTAACTGACAGAATTGAAATCGGAGTTGCGATGAGGGAGAAATCAGTACCTGAACCGAGCTCCGAGACGCTGAATCCTGCGTGTCCGAAAGCCAATTCCGTGTCCTGGTTGAGAGTTTCTGCGTCCTCGTGTCCACGGTGAGTCAGAACTAGGGCTCTGTCCGCGGAGGGCTTCGCCGGGGGTCAGCCTCGAGGTCGGCTAGGGCTCAGGCGACCGGGTCTCGAGCGGCGGCCGGCGTGGGTCGAAGGATGATGGGGTGCGCTGGAGAGGAGCGGCGCTGTCGAAGGTCGAGGGGGAAGCGTCGACCGAGGGAAGGTCGGGCTAGGCGGTCGTCGATCGGAGAGGGAATCGAACAGGGGCGGCTGCTATCGGGTCTGGTCGACGACGAAAACGGGGTGTCAGCTCGGCTAGGCGAAGGTAGGGGAAGTCGGAGACTGAGGAAGAAGAGCGGCTTTGCGATTTCAAGGTGGCGGCCGCCCAAGCACGAACGTCGAGACGCTATATAGGGTGAACAGCACCCTCGGCTGCTAGGGTTCTGTTCGGGTTTGGGTTTCCAGACCCGACCCGGTAATCGGTTTGGTTCAAGCTTAGCTCGGTTTGTGCAGGGTTTGGTTCGGTTTATGGAGCCAAAAGCTTTTAAAGCTTAAATCGTTGCTCCGGAGTCCAAACAATTCCCCGAAAAATACCATAGGTCCGGTTTTCCAATTTACACCATAAAATCTTAATTCCATAATATTTTAATACCAACTACCCATACTTAAAATTCTTTAAATCATAATCACCTTTGCTTTAACTTCCAGAATATACCAAAATTCGTAACAACTCATTTAAAAATTAATTTAAAAAATCAGGGTGTTTACAATCTTCCCTCCTTAACAGGATTGCGTCCTCGCAATCAAAGAATAAGCTGTCAAAAGAATGAATTATGGAATTACAAGGTTGCTTAGCTTACAACTGTCTCCTCAAACAAGTGGGGGTATCGCTGGCGCATACTATCTTCTCGTTCCCAAGTCGATTCTCCAGGAGAATGATGTTTCTATGCTACACGAACCAGTCTGATTGTCTGTCCCCGTAATGTCTTCTCGCTGACGTCGAGGATGCCAACTGGTTGTTCTTCATACCTCAAGCTTGGGCCTACTGCGATCTCTGAATGATCGACTACGTGACTTGGGTCGGTCACGTACCTTTGCAGCTGCGAGACGTGGAATACGTCATGCACCCCCTCTAAGGATGGAGGTAATGCAAGACGATAAGCCACCTCACCAACGCGCTCTAGAATGTCGAATGGCCCAATATACCTTGGGCTCAACTTGCCTCTGCTCCCGAATCTGATAGTACCCCGAGTGGGCAAAATCCTCAAGAATACGTGCTCTCGTTCTTTAAACTCCAGGGGACGTCTGTACATATCTGCCCAATGCTTCTGTCTGTCTTGAGCTGCTCGAAGATGATTCTGAATCTGTTTTACCTTTTTCACTGTCTGAGTTACCAATTCTGGGCCCAGTATTTGACGTTCACCAACGTCACTCCAACATATAGGCGATCTGCACTTCCTTCCGTATAAAGCTTCAAATGGTGCCATCTGGATGCTGGCCTGATAACTGTTGTTGTAGGAGAACTCTACTAAGTGCAAATGGTCTTCCCAAGATCCTCCGAAGTCTAGCATACAAGATCGTAACATGTCCTCCAATATCTGAATGGTGCGCTCCGATTGGCCATCTGTCTGTGGGTGGTAGACCGTGCTGAATTTGAGTCTGGTGCCCAGACTCTCTTGCATGCTTCTCCAGAAATGAGATATAAATCGTGAATCTCGATCCGATATAATACTAACAGGCACTCCATGTAGTTTGATAATTTGTCGCATATACATGTCAGCTAGTACCTCTGTGGACTGTCCAACTCTAAATGGCAAGAAGTGTGCCGATTTAGTGAGTCGATCCACTATAACCCATACTGCGTCTCTTCCGCTGGGGCTCTTCGGAAATCCTGTGACAAAATCCATCGTGATGTGCTCCCACTTCCATTCTGGTATCGGAAGCGGCTGTAACATGCCTGCAGTTCTCTGATGCTCGGCCTTTACTTGCTGGCAGACTAAGCATTCGACCACAAATCTTGCAATCTCTCTTTTCATTCCGTGCCACCAGTAATACTGTCTCAAGTCTCGGTACATTTTGGTTCCTCCTGGGTGAACAGAGTACATAGAGCTATGTGCTTCCGTCATTAACTCCTGTCTCAATTCTCCATTTGGAACATACAGGCGATTTCCAAACCTCAATGTCCCGTCTTCGTGAATGCGGAGTCCTGTCTGCATACCCGCTTCTGTCCTCTCTTTCAACCTTCTGAATCTAGCATCGGTGGGCAATGCCTCTTTAATCTTCTCTACGAGTGATAACTGAATCTCAAGGTTAGCCATCAAGCCATTATGTCCTGGTAAGACAACTTTTATCTGAAGCTCCTGTAGATCCTTCAACAACTCAGGCTGCATCGTCAAGAAATAAGCCGTAGGCTTCCTGCTGAGCGCATCTGCAACAACATTTGCCTTTCCCGGATGATACTGCAGATCGATGTCAAAATCTACCATCAATTCAAGCCAGCGTCTCTGCCTCATGTTAAGCTCCTTCTGAGTATATACATACTTCAGACTTTTGTGATCTATAAAGATATCTACTTTCTCACCATAAGGTAGTGCCTCCAAATATTCAATGCAAATATAACTGCTGCTAACTCCAGATCATGTGTTGGATAATTCTTCTCGTGAACCTTCAACTGTCTCGATGCATAAGCAATGACTTTGCCTTATTGCATCAAAACACATCCCAGTCCACTGCCTGATGCATCACTGTAAACAACAAAACCTCCTGACCCTGATGGAAGAGTCAAGACATGTGCTGTTGTTAATCTTCTCTTCAGTTCTTTGAAGGCCTTCTGGCAGTCTTCTGTCCATATAAACTCCTGGTCTTTACGTGTCAGCTTCGTCATCGGTTCTGCAATTCTCGAGAAATTTTCTACAAACCTTCGGTAATATCCCGCAAGTCCGAGAAAGCTTCTCACCTCTGCAACTGATGTGGGTGTAGGCCAAGTCTCTATTGCCGCAACTTTCTCTAGATCCACTGAAAGTCCTTCTCCTGAGATGATATATCCCAAGAAAGATACTTTGTCCATACAGAACTCACACTTACTGAGCTTGGCGTATAACTTTTCCTGCCTTAAGGTCTCCAGCACGATTCTGAGATGTTCCTCGTGCTCTTCAGGGCTCTTGGAATATATGAGGATATCATCAATGAATACCACCACGAATTTATCCAAGAACTGATGAAAGACTCTGTTCATTAAGCTCATAAACACTGCTGGCGCATTGGTTAAACCAAACGGCATCACCAAGAACTCATAATGTCCATACTTGGTCCTGAAAGCTGTCTTCGGGATATCTTCCTTCCTTACTTTGATCTGATAATAGCCGGATCGAAGGTCAATCTTCGAGAATACCCTCGCACCACTCAATTGATCGAATAGATCATCAATACGCGGTAAAGGATACCTGTTCTTGATGGTCACAGTATTCAGCGCTCTGTAGTCCATGCACAATCGTACTGTTCCATCCTTCTTTGGCACAAATAATATAGGTGCTCCCCAAGGTGAAATACTGGGCCGAATGAATCCTTTATCCAGAAGATCATCTACCTGTGCTTTCAACTCCACTAACTCCTTGGGTGCTAGTCGATAAACTGATGAAGTGATTGGCTCTGCTCCTGGAGTTAAGTCTATTGTGAATTCTATTTCCCGATCAGGCGGTAAACCTGGAAGATCATCGGGAAATACATCCACAAATTCTGAGAGGACTCTTGGGTAACCTATCTCCCCTTCTACAGTTAGTACCCTCAGAGTAGGCTGAACTCCTTGCTCTACTGCTCCTCGGAGAAACTCAAATTCCGGATGGCCAGGCAGTCTAAATATAACCCGCCCAAGTCGACAATCAAGAGTCGCATGATACTGACTTAACCAGTCCATACCAAGTACGACATCATAGTCAGGCATAGAAAAGATCAGAAATTGAGCTCGCATTTCTCTTCCACATACTACTACCGAACATGATCTACAGATATCACTAACCGGAATAATTCCACCTCCCGTAAGAATCCTCTTCATCTTCGGAAGGGGTGCGGTAGATACTCTATGGTTGGCTACAAAGCTAGCTGCTATAAATGAATGCGATGCTCCAGAATCAAATAATGCTACAGCTGGTAATGAAGCTACTAAAATAGTACCTGTGATGACCTCGCCTGCTGTAGCCTCCTCCTCAACAGCTAATGAGTATGCCTGGCCTCGTCCCTGAGCTTGGCCTCTCTGCTGCTGAGCCTGCTGAAATAGAGCTGCCTGCGGTGCCAGGGGTGGTCTCTGCTGATTCCCTCCTGGGGCTAGTGGTCTGACTCCACCAACTCCTGTTTGCTGTGCTCCTACGGCTGGATAAGCTGGTCGTGGTGCAGGCAAAGCTAATCTCTGTGCTCCCTCTCTGCGCTCGGTGTAATCTCTAGTCTGATGCTGGTTGGAACCGCAAGCTAGGCAGAGTCCTAACTTGCGTCTGCATTCTCTCTCAATGTGACCTATCTTGCCGCAGTGGTGACAAGTAGGGAGAGATATGGCTCTGTGCGCTGTCCTCTCAAGCATACTCCTCTGGGTCTGCTTCACTGAATCCTCATGTCCTGGCCTCGATGGTGCTGATGTGATATGCCTCTTCAGGGTCGACTCCCTTCTAGTGATGCGCTCCATGCGTCGGGCTGCTGCGAGAACGTCGGTATAAGATGTAGGTGCTACCGATCCAATCAATCTTTGAAGCTCGAACTTCAGCCCGTCAAAGAACTTCTCAGCTTTTTCTTCCTCCGTTGAAATCAATGTCGGGGCAAAGCGGCTCAGGCGAATAAACTCTGCATTGTACTCTTCCACTGTCATGTTGCCTTGGATAAGACGGTGAAACTTGTCTCTGAGCTCTGACCGTGCTACTGCGGGAATGTACATCTCTTTGAAGAGTCTGGAAACTCTTCCCAGGTGACTCGGTCCTGTCCGAGCCTCATCTTCTCTGCTAACCACCAGTGATGTACATTCTCCGTTAACTGTATTATGACTGCAGTCATCCACTTTTCTCTAGGAAGTTCAGCGGCTTCCAACTGATGCTGAATGTTTGTGAGCCATTCATGAACTTCGGTTGGCCCCTCTTTACCAGAAAAGGTATGAGGCTTGAGTTGACGGAAGTCGGTGATAGATCCCGTCGCTGACATTCTTGCTGGTGGATTTGCCTGCTCCATTGCGGATACCAGGCTGGTTCTCAGATTCCCGGCCTCCTGTCATTGGGCCTCTTGCTGGATCTGTTGCTGTGCTTGCATCATAGCATACATTATCTGGAACATCTGTTGCCCGTCCATAGCTTGTCTTGGCGGGAAAACTGGCATCGGTGGAGTGAATTGTGGTGGAGGTGGGATGTCATCTCTCCGGAACCTTGGATTAGACTGACCGGTTTGTTCGCTTTGCGATGCTGGTCCTCCACTCCCTGGAGTTACTCCGTCTCCATAAGTAACCACAGCGTCGTGTGGCGTATCTAATGGAATCTCGTCTCCGTTCCTGGGATCCATTTCTCTGCAACCAAAAGATAAACTGTAAGAACGCACAGAGGAATCAATACAGGATGCAGTTCAAGTAACAATTTCGAGTTCGATATAAAGTTCAACAATGGGATAATGGATGAGATCCTAGAACTTATCATATCCTTAGGGCAGGCTGGTTCAGTTCCTAAGTTAGAACCGAACAATTTAGTCGAAGACCTGCATGGGCCACCACAAAAACCATGTCACGCCCCAGCCCCAGAATACCGTGGGACCGGATACGTGGCAATGGCCAGCAGCACGTACCGATGGACAAACCCAATCTAATGGTTCCATCAGGGCATACTTAAGCTGTAAAATAACAAGTCTACGACAATCATGGCACAACTAATCTCATCCACACAAGATATAAAATATGATCCACAGAATATAAGAAATATAAATCAATAGCTAGTCTCACAAAGTGCTTCGGGGAACTATCCGATAAACATCTAGTACAATGGTTCAACCGACCCGAATAAATGACTGAAATAAATAAATAAATACTGAGCATGAAACATGGATGCTCAGGAAAAATCTTCGGCTAATACCTCGTCCTCAGATGGCGGTACAGCTCCTGGATCAGCTCCTGCTGCGGTCCCGTATACCTCGGGATAGATCTCGTCTGCAAATCCTGGGGAAATAATCCGGTAACCTGGTCCTCAGGGGACATAACAAGGTACAAAAATTGACATGCCAAAATGCAGTGTAATAGTGAATAAGATAAATAGGGTAAGCTATATAATCATCAGTGTGTAATGCAAGAGAAAACATCAGTAGTACTCAGGTTGGAACAACTACAAGCTCTGTGTAGGGGAGCCGGTAGCAGTGTATCATGAGGTGGTCTAGCTCAGCGGGAGACTGAGTAGCCGGCATAACATAGTCAACCTGTAGCCTGTGGGTCTCTCCAGCGATAGATGAAACAATAAGGAAGTACTAAATAACCCGCTAAGTGATATGCAAGATGAGAGCAGCACTAGAACTCAGGCTGAAGCATACTACCAGCTCTGTGTCGGGGAGCCGGTAGCAGCAGTAATAATGAGTAATGGGCCAAGCTCGGGCTTCAGAGTCTTGGCCTCACAGTAGTAGGGGTGTATATATATATGATCAGCCTGTAGTCTGTGTGTCTCTCCCCACCCAATGTAACCACGCATATCATGACCATAACGTCTCATGGCCATGTCAGCGGGATCATAACTAATGCAATAAGTCATAATGTATCTAAGAATATAGTATCTCTGTCAAGTCCTGTATCCTATACAGAATCACCACGAATATCTCGGGAAGATCCTGTCTCATGAACAGTGTCAAGTGTCCTGGGTCAAAGTGTACTTGGTAAGACAAGTACGATGTAAAGTGTCACGTATAACCATCTCTAGATGACAGTACCCAACATCGCGTACAGTGTTGGCACCCGACTAATAATCGGACGCTGAGTACGTCAAAACGGCCCTATGTTGAGCATGCACAGCAATGTATATATAAATATAAGTCAAAGAAATAAATAGCAAGAACTACAGGATTTGGCAAGGTACACTTGCCTGATGTCCGAATACCAACAATTATCCCTGTATCGGTGGATCCGGTAGGTACTACTTCAATAGCTGTAATAAACATCACCAATAGTCTCAGAAGGTATCAAACTGCTAGAAATGCCTGTCCTTACGTCCAATTTGGATACAGGGGCAAAAAGGTCATTTCTGTGCCAAAGCGAGTTCCATATGTGGGCCCGCTTTGCACCGAAAAGCGCGTCAGGGTCAAAGGTCTCCAATTTCTGCAAACTCAGTGTTTACAAGTCAGGAATGATGATACGAACCAACAGAACTTCCGGAATTGGATTCCGACGAGCCGATCACAAAATCGCCCGTCAAGTGGAGCCGGTGGGGCCCACGATACGCGATTTTAGCAACGTCCTCAGAATCGGACCAAACTTGGCTCACAGGACCAGCGTATTGCTACGAGTCCGATGGCACAAGTTCTGTCTCAATCCGACGTGTGTACACAAAGTTACAGCGTATTCCAGAAGGGACGGATACGGGGTGTTATTTTTCCTGTTTTTGGATCGCGGGGTGCGATCACCACAGGACGCAATGCTCCGAGCGAGTTGCACGGGCACCGAGAGGGTTATACAGTCTACGTGTAGTAACTGACAGAATTGAAATCGGAATTACGATGAGGGAGAAATCAGTACCTGAACCGAGCTCCGAGACGCTGAATCCTGCGTGTCCGAAAGCCAATTTCGTGTCCTGGTTGAGAGTTTCTGCGTCCTCGTGTCCGCGGTGAGTCAGAACTAGGGCTCTGTCCGCGGAGGGCTTCGCCGGGGGTCAGCCTCGAGGTCGGCTAGGGCTCAGGCGACCGGGTCTCGAGCGGCGGCCGGCGTGGGTCGAAGGATGATGGGGTGCGCTGGAGAGGAGCGGCGTTGTCGAAGGTCGAGGGGGAAGCGTCGACCGAGGGGAGGTCGGGCTAGGCGATCGTCGATCGGAGAGGGAATCGAATAGGGGCGGCTGCTATCGGGTCCGGTTGACGACGGAAATGGGGTGTCAGCTCGGCTAGGCGAAGGTAGGGGAAGTCGGAGACTTAGGAAGAAGAGCGGCTTTGCGATTTCAAGGTGGCGATCGCCCAAGCACGAACGTCGAGACGCTATATAGGGTGAACAGCACCCTCGGCTGCTAGGGTTCTGTTCGGGTTTGGGTTTCCAGACCCGACCCGGTAACCAATTTGGTTCAAGCTTAGCTCGGTTTGTGCAGGGTTTGGTTCGGTTTATGGAGCCAAAAGCTTTTAAAGCTTAAATCGTTGCTCCGTAGTCCAAACAATTCCCCGAAAAATATCATAGGTCCGGTTTTCCAATTTACACCATAAAATCTTAATTCCATAATATTTTAATACCAACTACCCACACTTAAAATTCTTTAAATCACAATCACCTTTGCTTTAACTTCCAGAATATACCAAAATTCGTAATAACTCATTTAAAAATTAATTTAAAAAATCAGGGTATTTACAACTAGACACGTGGCAATGGCCAGCAGCATGCACCGATGGACAAACCAATTTAATGGATCCATCAGGGCGTACTTAAGCTGTAAAACAAAGTCTACGATAATATGGCACAACTAATCTCATCCATACAAGAATAAAATATTATCCACAGAATATAAGGAATGTAAATCATCAACCAGTCTCAACAAAGTGCTTCGGGGAACAACCCGATAAAAATCTAATACAATGGTTCAACAGACCCGAATATAAATGACTGAATAAAATAAATACTGAGCATGAAACATGGATGCTCAGGAAAACTCTTCAGCTAACACCTCCTCCTCGGGTGTAGGTACAGCTCATGTATCAGTTCCTGCTGCGGTCCCGTATACCTCGGGATATATCTCGTCTGCAAATCCTGGGGACATAATCCGGATCCAGGTCCTCAGGGGACATAGCAAGGTACAGATAATACAAGCCAAAATAAATGCAGTACAGAAAATAAATAAAATAAATAGGGTAAGTATGTAACCATCTATGTGAAATACAAGTGAGAGCATCACGAGTACTCAAGCTGAGCCACTACAAGCTCTGTGTCGGGGAGCCGGTAGCGGTAATAACCGGTAATGTGTCTAGCTCTGCTCGAGAGTCTACGACCTCAAAATAGTAGAAGATATATATATAAACATCATGTAGCCCGTGTGTCTCTCCCCACCCAATGTAACCACGCATCTCATGACCATAACGTCTCATGTCTATGTCGAGCGGGATCATAGCTAATGCAACCAGTCATATAATATCTATGAATATAATGTCTATGTCATAAACTTGTATCCTATACAGAATCATCATGAATATCTTAGGAAGATTCTGTCTCATGAATAGTGTCAAGTGTCCTGGGTTATAGTGTACTTGATAAGACAAGTACGAGAATGTAAAGGGTCACGAATGTCCATCTCTAGGTGACGTTACCCAACTCTGCGTACAGGGTTGGCACCCGACTAATAATCGGACGCTGAGTAAGTCACACGGTCCTAGGTCAAGCATGCACAATAATATAAATAAAGCAAGGAAAATATGTAACAAGACTGCAAAGTTTGGCAAGGTACACTTGCCTGGGGTTTGAATACCAATATTTGTCCCTGTATCAGTGGATCCTGCAGGTACTCCTCCAAAAGCTGTAATAAACATCACCAACAGTCTCAAAAAATATCAAATAGCTAGAAACGCCTGTCCTTAAGTCCAATTTGGACACAGGGGCAAAAATAACATTTTTGAGTCAAAGCGGGGTCCACATGTGGGCCACTTTGCACCGAAAAGCGTGTCAGGGTCAAAGGTATCCAAATTCGTCAAACTTAGTGTCAACAAGTCAGGAACGATGATACAAACTCAACCGATCTTCCAGAATTGGATTCCAATGAGCCGATCACAAAATCGCCCGTCAAGTGGAGCTTGTGGGGCCCACGATACGCGATTTTGTCAATGTTTTCAAAATCGAACCAAACTTGGGTCACAGGACCAGCATATTGCTACGAGTTCGATGGCGCAAGTTTTGTCTCGATCCGGCGTGTGTACACGAAGTTACAGCATGTTCCAGAATAGGCGAATACGGGGCGTTGTCGGCGGATACGCGTTGATTCCGGTATGCACGCACATCCAAATCAACTTCTGTGAAATCTCACACGTCCGTATCAACGACGCGCACGTTTCGTTAAAGATCGCGTACGACCAAGTCGTCCCGTTTGGCGGGGCGCACTCAGTTCCGAGGTGAAATAGGGTGTTGGTTTTTCTGTTTTTAGATCGTGGTTTGTGATCACCACAGGACGCGACACACCGAGCGGGTTGCACGGGCATCGAGAGAGTTACACAGTCTACGCGTTGCAATAGACAGAATCGAAAACGAAATAACGAGAAGAGAGAAAATACTACCTGAACAGGGCTCTGTGAATCTGACTTTTACGTGTCCGGGTCGTCTGCTTCGTGTCCTGCGTCAACTATGTACGGGCTCAGAGAGCTGTGCCCGGCCCACTGTGTCCGTGCTAGGGCAGCGGGCGGCCGGTTTGGGGCTTCGCGGAGTGTTGGCGAGGCGAGCAGGGAGGCGCTCCCGGGCGGCAGCGGCGAGGTCTGGTGGCAGCGGCGAGGTCGGGCAGCGGCTTAGGGCTGCTGCTGTCGGAGAGGGTCGGGGCTGCGGGGGTGGCTGTGGAGTTCGGGTCGACGGCGGAGATGGGAGGCAGATGACGGAGAAGAGGGAGCCGAGGGGCGGTCGACCGGCTGAGCGGGGGTCGAGCGGCGGCGGAAGGTTGGAGATGGAGTGGGGGGTCGATCGGCTGAGCAGGGGAGATCGACGGCGACTGCGGCGGGGTCGGGTGGTACAAGGAGGAAGTAGGCGGCTGGGGAGATGAGAGTGGGAGAGGTCTGGCGGCGGGGCGAGGCTTCCGTGGGGTTTATATGTGTGCGCCACCGAGTCGGAACAGTATTTCTGACCCGAATAGAATTACGGTTCGGTGTGGGTTTCGGGTCCGTGTCGGGTTTGACTCGGATCCGACCTGACCCGACCCGTTATGCTAGGTTGGCTTGGTTCGGTTCAGTTTGAGTCAGTTTGGTTTGGTTTAATTTGGTTCAAGTGAACCGGGTTCAGGCAGGGTTTATTTTGGTTTATTTCTACAATAGTTTTCAGGGCTTTAAAAATGATTTCGGAGTCCAATAAATTTGCAGAAAATTATCCTATGTCAGGTTTTTCATTTTACACCATAAAATATTATTTCCATAATATTTTAACATAAATTAACAGTATTTAAAATCTTTTAATCACCATCACCTTAGTTATAATTCTAAAAAATTTACTGAAAAATTGGGAAAAATTATATTAAAATATTCTAAAAAATTAGGGTGTTTACACCCTCTGAGGACCTGGTCCCTTTCCAGATATAGACGAGCAGGAGTATCCGCAGGAGTACAGACCTAGACTTGACGCTACTTATCAGACTGAGGAGGTCTTACCTTCGGATTATCTGTGATTCATTGCAGCTGTTTAGAGATTCTAGTTGCTATTCTTTTAGAGACATTTATTCTTATATTAGAGTTAATTCTCTTCTCACTTTAGTAGTTTTAGTATAGTCGATTTGCAGTAAATTTGTTTCCATCCGACTATCATACTTTGATACTCATCTTTGATATTCAGTTATTTATTCCCATTTATCTATTTATTTGTGCTGTGGATGAGATATAGATTGCGTATGACTTGTTGAGATAGTATATTACCACTGGTAGATTGAATATTTATGTACAGCATACGTGTGTATATGGTTTCCATATATTGGAGTTCGTATACATACGGATGGCGTATTACGTATTCCTAGTCCTACGTATTTTGGGACTAGGGCATGACAGTGCTGCCCCTTGTACCGGAGGTGGAGCACCCCCGAAAGTTGATGCGGTAACGCCCACCTAGATCAGTGAAGCGGACCTCTGAAATATAGTTGCTGGAATAGTGTCTGCTGGTGCTGCCCTCAGAGGCGATAAAGTGACCAACCTCGCTGACATTGCGCCTGAGTGTTGGGAACATGTCTTCGGCGATATCCTAAAGATAGATTAAATAAAGGAATCAATATTGAGTAAGATACAATATCATCAAAGAAGGGCAAGATTATTTAAAGTAAAGTGAACATTCAATAGATAAGGATAGCAAAACAGATATTTGAAAATATTTCTTAGTTGTGATTGAGTATACTCTCAACCTATATCATATATCCTAAAGCAGGCTCGTACCAGTACTCTAGGTGAGCACTACTATGATATCGCTCTAGGTGCAACTCTTGACCTGTATGGGCCACCACTAAAAATGTGTCACGGCCTGCACCCAGAATAAGGGCACGAGCAGTGAGCAACGCCCGCCTACGCCATAGCACCGACGGTAGAACGTTGTTTGGGTCAAACATACAATCTAACATCTCACACAATATGTATAAGGTACCTGTCAATGTCATCTCAACTCCAAACGGAGGAACAATATGGTATATGATAATGGTAAATAATACTCAATCACAAAGCAACTAAGGAAGACAAAGCACGATATGGAATAAGAAAGGTGAAATAAGAATCACAATACAATCTCAAGACCACAATAATATATACATGCCAAAAGTCTCAATAAAGTCTAAGTCTAAACAATAAGTCTAAGCCTCCTCAGCATCTAATACTAGGTCCTCCTGCTCTACAGAAGTATCCTCTAATGGTACACCGTCCTGCGGCCCGTAGTAGGTGGGACACTGGTCCATAAGCCAATCATTTGAAAAATTATATCCAGTCAGGATTGGAGCAAAGTACATACCTCTGAAAGCAGTTCCAAATACATAATTGAGCATATATAACAGATAATATAAAAGAATACAGGATAACTAATCATAAGAAATGGAATGAACTAGAGTTAATAGGTAATATACTAGAATGAAGAACAGGCAATATAAATAACTGTAATTTAAATAGAAATAGATAAAACCAACGAATGTGCCATAGAGTACAAGTTTATTATGTGATCGGTTTGGGTTGAACACGAATACAATATGGTAACTCGATTACACATATGATATGTAATCGACATGTACACGAATACACTTGGACTTGATCACATAACCAACTCATACTCCTCCATCCCCAACCAATACCAATGGATCCAATCATGACACGTTATGAATATGAATATGGGCACACTGAACACTAGCAGTGTATGAACATGAAGTACACAATAATAAATACCCGATACACACAATAAAATACATGTGAAGGAGTACCCGCTGAACACGGTAGGAAATAATATCTTCTGACAGGATCCATACATACTAGTCCGTGTAGCCACTGTGTCAGAATCAAGTAAACAGTTCTAGAATAAGTGATATATACACTATCATGAAATAAAAACTAACAGAGAGATGTACTCGTCTCTGATCCAGAGCAAAAAAGGGTAACTCGGTGTCCGAGCTGGTGTCACACAACCCTATAGAGGAATATCAAGTTACTTTGGTGTAATGAAAGAGAATTAAGTTAAAAGAATGCACTAAAATGCATTTCTAGGCCAATACTAGGTCATTCTAACTAAACTAGGCCATACAAGGTCTACACTAGGTTAATTGATCTATATCTAGCTAAAACTAGTTTATACTGGCTATACTAGGTTATATTAAGGTGATTACCTTAAGTCCTAAGTTAATACTAGTTGGTACTAAACAATACCTTAGTTATTTACTTACTAGTACTTACCCCCTCTATCTTAATAGTACTAGTATCATATTACCACTAAGTATTAACTCTGTAGTACTATATCTTGGTATCAGTAGGTTGACCCATTAACTAGGTATTACAAAATACCAATACCCTTGCTATCTAAGTTAATACTTAATATGCCACACTTACCCAACCTACTGACACCTACTAAATACTAACTGTAACTCCTTATCTAATACTAACATTTCTTGTTTACTAACTAATAACACAACACTAGCTAATACTTAACTCTTAAACTAATATATACATAACTAATAAGGACTGGTCTAAATTACTAACTCATACATCTGAGGATGTATATCCACAAATACACATCAATGTATCAGGACTGATACATAACTGAGTCAACTCGGTATTCTTTTCATGGCTAGAACCCCTTCCTCGAAGTCTAATAGTAACATCAACATCAGTACCTAAGTCTACCCGACTGCTTTCTTCTTCAGTCCACTAAACACAACTATCTTGCTCTAGGTATGCAACTATACTTGCAGTTTTTCCTAAAATGCACACCATACTCAGATCTTACTGCATAGTTTCCTTTGCATTGATACAACTTTGACTCGAGCCAATTCCAGTATTGGTCTTCACTGATACAACTTAGTCTATATCCCCCCATCTGATATCAAATGCTCACCAAAACCACAGTGATACACATTCCTCCAATACCTGCATACTGCCTGTGCACACATGGTGCACAGGTCTGATCCCCTATTTCTAGTTACTCGAGTGCATTACAGTCCAAAGTAGTTTATGCAGTTGGTCTTCAACCTTTTCATCCTAGTTCCTAGATACTCTATTTTGAGATGATCTCTGATGCAAGCGCACATCAGTGCACTTGCTACTACCTCCAGTTCAGACCAAATTCTATTGCCCGAGCATCCACAGTCCTAACCAAGAGTACACCCACACACACACTCTAATACCTCATTGCTTGACTGCAGAAACACCAGTCTATGCACGAAATCCCCTTTCCTCACCTGATTATACAAATTTACAGTAGCACACACCCGCCACTGAAATCTTACTACCCATAACAACAGCAACTAATAACTCCCAGGTCTGACACAATGCCACTGATACCAAACTGCTAATGGTTCCCATCCACAAGACATTCAAATAAACTCCAATAGAAAGAAGTAAATAATTATAGCTATATACTCTATTATATATACATATAAACATTGTTAACAACCATTAAATATCTATAAGATACATAGTAGACATTAAGACAAACACTTATAGAGTAAAACTTAGGAACCTATGATACATCACCCAAACACTTTTCTAATTCACCAATTATCTATGATAAATACTTCTGTATACTAAATATAGATACTAATGACTATTAAAACCAATTACATTAGTAATTATAGAAAATTGTTCAAAAATACACAAAATGGCCTATGTATCACACGGTATCACACCGTATCGTGATACGGCCTACTATTGTCCAATTGTAGACACATATATAGCATCTCAACCCCAATCTAAGTCCAATTTGACTCAATTGGTCTCATGAAACACACTTGATGTGTCAATCCCGAAATTCTCCCAAAATATACATAAATTACCACATAGAATTCACAATACATAACCAATTGATCTAGAACTTGTTCCTATAGGTAACCCTGTGCCATTGGGGTGTTCATAAGAGTCAAATGCATGATTTGGGGCTCAAAATAGAGATAAATTCAGATCTATACCTATTGGGAGATGAATTCCCAATAAAAAGTATAATGGATACGATCCGGACACGGTCTCTCCACCAAAGCTCCTCCTTCTTGTGCTCCTTGCTTCCCCAAGATCCAAAGCTCCTTGAGGAATAAAAATGAGAGGGAATGTGAAGAAATTGAGAAAGAAAATATTGGAGGGAATGTGTGAAATTGGGGATCTAAAACTGGAGATCTAAAATGAAATGCAAATAAGGAGAAAAGAGAGATGAGAGTCCCCTTATAGTGGCCGACCCCTATTCCCACTTCTCTAAGTCATTGTCAATGTCCAGTATGTCCCTACTAGTTAGTTATAAATAGGATTAAGGATGGGCAATTTTGGAAAGCTTCTAACTAATTCTAATTAAGCTAATTCTTCTTAATTAAGTAGTAGAAATGGGCCTATTAGGCTTAGAACATGTTGGCTCACTAATTGTCATGACAAGTCTAATTGGTTCATAATTATTAAGTCTAACTATTGGGCTAGCCTTCTAACTATAAATAATACCATTCACAATTAATTATATAGCATACTAATAAATAAATAATTAATACAAGCATCAATTAATAATTATAACATACTAATATTAATATTTATTCCTAAAATTAAATACTCATGCCAATTTACCAAACTACCCCTAGTTGAAAAAGTTAGGGTGACAGTAAGATAAAGTTATATATAAGTATATGTATATAGAATACTTAATGCATGATGACTATTATAGCTAAATATCTAATGTATTATAGATATTAATTATGTAAAGCCTATATTATAAGTATATGATATATAATATAGTGTATATTGCTAGTATTAATTAGTACTAGCTAGTATACCTAGAATTAACTAGTGTACCTTAGTATTAACAAGGTATTGACCTAGAAAACCCAGTTTAGCAATGTATTGACTTAGTTTGACCTAGTTTGACTAGTATGACCTAGTTTGGCGTTAATTAAATATATTATTGATTCTAAAACACCACTTGACATAGAATTTCCTATATAGGTCAGTGTGACACTAGTTCGGACAGTTGGACATTCATTGCTCTGAACCACAAGCGAGTATATTTTCTGACAGTTTTTATTATTTTGATGATTACTATGATTCCATCTTTGTAGTGTTATACTTGATTTCTAACACGATGATACACGGATTAGT
The DNA here is from genome assembly GCA_036927795.1 of Iris macrosiphon. Taxonomy (NCBI): domain Eukaryota; kingdom Viridiplantae; phylum Streptophyta; class Magnoliopsida; order Asparagales; family Iridaceae; genus Iris; species Iris macrosiphon. The sequence goes on along the minus strand of JAYESA010000005.1, from coordinate 120,214,773 downwards.
ATATCCTAAATTCTGTCATGAGATGTTATTTTTTTGAGGACCATGTACATGTCATGTAATTAATTTACATATATAGACACCAATTCGGGAATAGGTTGGCCCTCTGCTTTATGAATCATGTGTCGTAACGTGGCATGGTTGGATCCACTATACTAGTCAGGGGACGGGAGAAGTATTAGGAAGTTATGTGATCATACCCCACATTTACATGCATCATAGCTAACCTTACACCACACGTATGGTTAGCTTGACTTTATTACATGTCTCATAGCTTGCTATATATGGTTAGCCTGTGTCACGCCCCGGACCCGCCCGGGCCGCCGCTCCGCCCTGCCCCGCCCCGTACGGCCGGGATTAACGAACCGGACACGAATCACCGTGCCTCGGCGCGCCGGACGCGAATCACCATCACACGGGCCTGGGGAAGGAAGGGAGCTATGCGAATGGCCCGTTCGAGCTTTCGGGGGACGTGATGCCACACGGGCCTGGGGTTGCGCCCGTGCAAGGCCAATCGTTTAAGTTGATAGTTGGCTATCATCGCATCAATCGAGTAAGCAGCGGAAAGGGACTTGTTGCAATGCAATGCATTAGCCAACTGAGTGTTCGAGACAATCGAGGCAACTTGGGTTTCCTTTAGCAAAGGCACACGTTCGTTCCATACATTATGCCCCCTTATACGATAGCATTCTCGGGGCAACAATCGAAACCAGGATTCCGGGTCTTCGGGACTGTGGCACGCCTATCGCTCCCTCGGACGATCCAGTACCTGCAAGCAAGTAAACTATTGGTGGGTCAGCACTTTATACAAGTACTGGTGAGATAAATCAACTGAACATAAACATGCATTCACTCAAACAGGCACTAAGTAATCATGTTATAAAACATTATATTACTAGTGATCTTTCTAGTTTTACCTAGGTTCGTTTTATGCAGTTCGCTAGCAGAGTCATATTACATTATTTGGAAACATGTTTGGAAACAGAGTTTCATATTGAATATGCAAGCAAGCAAACCGTTCATGTTTCAGGGTGTGCGCAGCGTGTCTCGTGCGAATCCAGGGTCAGATGTAAAGCTAGACACACAATGCACAATCTTAGGGGCAGTCACTATCCAAGCCAACACAATGACTTAGCTATATGCAGGACGGTCCCCGAGTATCTTAGGATCGGCAGCTGGTGGAACAATATACCAATGACACTTTATCTGATGCTAGAGGCAGTTGTGACTCATCGTTGCTTTTCACTATCATGGTAGCAGCTGTGACACATGCAGTTCAGCTCTCTACCAATAGCCATTGTCCGACCGCGTGCGAATGCATGGAACACTATCAAATAAACTCTAGTATGCAGACGAGACGAACCATCAGAATACACTCATTGTTGCGGGGCAATCTGACTTATCACTTGAACACGTTCAGGCACAGTATGGTTCTCTCAAAGCATAGACGATAGTGAACATGTTCATGCATTCTAAGCAAGCGATTCAGGATTCACGTTTAGCAGACATTGATTCAAAGACAAGCTAGGTGAGTTCGTTCATTAACATGCAAGGCAGGTTCTATCATTCTCTTAAGAAAACATTGCAAGCAAAAACTCAGGTTATTATTAAGGCGTGCAAGAATCAGAGAACGAAGTTCTGCCCACTCACCTTGATACATAACGCCGGCGCGGAGCGGGGCGTTACAGCCTGACCCTTCTTGCATCATAGCTAACATTACGTCTCACGTATGGTTAGCCTAACCTTACATGTATCATAGCTAATCATATATAGCAAGCCTGATCTAGATCTCAAGTTGATCACATAACAAACTAATATTTCAAAAATATAGATAGTTATTTATATTCTTCTATTACAGTTTGTACTTGATGAGATCGACGTTCACCTGCTTATTCACCGCTCATTATTTTTTTGTGATATGATCATCTGTTTTACCTGCTTCCTTACATTCTAATATTTTATTTCTATCATGTATATTAATTACCCACTGCTTTATAGTCTTTATCAATTTAATTGGAGCTGTTGTTGGTTTATGTGTTTTGCTCCAATCCTGACTGGATATATAATTATTTAGAGGACTGGTGTCCTACGTATTATGGACCACATATTAGGGAGCTAGCTGAGATAGCACCGTTGTATAGGAGGATCCAGTACCAGCTGTTGAGGGCTCAACTAGTATAGCAGACACTTAGCTAGTATTTTCTTATTATACTGGATATATCTCCAGCTTAGACTTTTAGTTATTATTCATATTATAGATTTATTGTGATTATTGCTAGACTCTTGAACTTGGCTATTGTTTGTACTTGTGGCTTTGGAATTTTCATCCTTCTATTTGATACCGTGTCATTTCTACCTTATTGATATTGTGATTGAGTGAGTATTGATTATCATTATATTGTCATCTTTCTCTCCTTATGGAGTTGAGATAGTATTGACATGTTGATTATTATATTGTATGAGATGGACATATAGTATTTTTGACCTAAACAGCATTCTACTATTTATGTTGTGGCATAGGCTGGACGTACCCACGTACTCGTGCCCTCACACTGGACGCGAGTCATAACAGTGATATTTTATTGTCACTTACTATCTGTTATTATTTGATTGATTTTATTTTGCCCTATTCATTATGGAAATATTCTAGTATATGGAAGCAAGGACACTTCAATAATGATGTTGTGTAGTGGACACGACAATGGTACTTGAAATTACTTAAGAACATGCCAAAATGGTGTTGTCTTTGAATCTTTGTATTTGTATAATATCATGTTGTACTATATCCATGAAATATAATCACCTAACCCTTTGCCTATGGCTAGTATTTTGGTTTCAGTCTTTCCATGGAGCTGATGGTTGATATACCCATAGGTACCTTATATTTTCTATTTCCTAATGTTTATATACCTTATTGTTGTACCACTGTTAATAGTAGTAGCAGTACTTTGCCCTCTGATACCTGTAATTCTGTAGAATGAGCGACCTCAAAATTTTGGGATAATTTTTGTTCTCGTTATATAGGTTTGTTACCTAATCTAAGCCCATTGGAATCTAATTCTGTAATAAGTGCACTATGAACTTTTATACAATAAAATATGCAAGCTTATCAAGACCATTGGTAAACTAGTCTTTTAGCCTAGTCTTTTGTCTTCCTCGTTCTTAACCATTTCTCGCGATCGCTTTACGCCTAATCATTCCGGATAACGCTTGCATCCTCTGTCTTACCGCGGCTGTTGGCACAGAGTTAGCCGATGCAATTGAACACTTTCCATTTATGATCAAAGGAGAAGATTATTTTTTTTACCAAAGATATGCGGATCAAATCACGATCTTCTAATCTAATAAGAACAAGAGATCTTTCTCGATTAATCCCTTTCTTTGCTTGCCCCTCATTCTTCGAGAATCAGAAAGATCCTTATTTCATTTCGATTTTCTTTCCCTATCTTTTCTTTTTATTCCCTTCCCTCATACAAGTTATGCCTTGGAATGAAAAAAAATTCCAAATTCGCTTTGTCTACGAACAAGGAAGCTATAAGTAATGCAACTATGAATCTCATGGAGAGTTTGATCCTGGCTCAGGATGAACGCTGGCGGCATGCTACACACATGCAAGTCGGACGGGAAGTGGTGTTTCCAGTAGCGGATGGGTGAGTAACACGTAAGAACCTGCCCTTGGGAGGGGAACAACAACTGGAAACGGTTGCTAATACCCCATAGGCTGAGGAGCAAAAGGAGGAATTCGCCCGAGGAGGGGCTCGCGTCTGATTAGCTCGTTGGTGAGGCAATAGCTTACCGGATTACAATTTTTCATGAATTTCCCATTGTTCACTCAACGACGAAACCTTGCTTATTTCTTTTTTTGAGGATCGACAAATCAAATGATATTTATGTTCCAATTTATGCCTCTTCTTCTCCCTCTGAATCAAACTTCTTGCCATAATGTTCAGTTCCTATTATTATCAATGATACGGTTCGGATCCTAGATGTAAAAATATAAGAGGTAGATCCCCTTCTTCATCGAAACAAATGAGATTGTTGCTGATATGGTACAATACATAAAAAAAATAACTAAATTAACCAAATTAACCTGATGTAGAGGCAATCTATGCATAAAGATAATAAATTCGGTTGTTGTGGTCGAACTCTATTATGGATTTATGACCACATTCTCCATAGGGCCCTCTTATCTCTTCCTTCTCCGAGTTCGGGTTATGGAAGAAGGAACCGAGAAGGAGGTATCAACAACAACTGGTTTTATTATGGGGCAGCTCATGATGTTCATATCGATCTATTATGCGCCTCTGCATCTAGTATTAAACGTCCTACTGCATTTTCCAACTGAAATGGAAAATGACTGCCGAAATTGCATTGTACATCCAGAATAGACCTAAGAAAACATGGTCCCAGGCAGATACCTGACATGCCGCCCCTCTTCCCGGTCCATCACAAGGGAAACGAAAACCGAGATTTGCTTTAGCAGGTATCAAACAGGAACTGCGAGCAAACAGAACACCTTTCAATAGTATCAATACAGTTACATGTATCGTAAATGCATGAATGTGATGGACCAAAAAATCTGCAGTTCCTAATGGAATAGGTAATAAAACTACCTTGCCGCCTACTACTACTAACTCACCACCTCCCCAAGTTAAGCTAGTACTTGTTGTTGCACCAGGAGCTGTTACGCCAGGCGCTAAAGCATGGGTGTTTTGTACCCATTGAGCAAAGATGGGTTGTAATTGTATCGGTATCTAAAAATATATCCTGGGGACGTCCTAAAGCCTATTTCTTGCGAGTCAAGAAATATTGTGCAACAACTATAGCCTATTTCTTGCGAGTACCAATTAAAGTATCTTGAAATGAAGAATGCATGTTTTCTCAGCATGAGGGAGGGAACTTGCTAATTTTCTTTTAATTTAATACAACTGGAGTTTCTTCAGAATATTTATTTTTTATCCGAAAAAGACCCTTATTCTATTTCCATAGTCCTTCTAGACCCAGGGACTAAATTATTACACAAAAATGGAAATAGATCCCTGGGTTCGATACCTTGTTATATAACTTATAACTCGTACTTTAGAGAAATATCAGATAGAGTTGACGAATGAAGCAGTTCATTAACAATTCACAGATAAAAAATGAAAAAAAAGACAGCATTGACTTTCCTCCCATATCTTGCATCTATAATATTTTTGTCCTGGTGGGTCTCTCTATCATTTAATAAAAGTCTGGAACCTTGGGTTACTAATTGGTGGAATACTAGGCAATCTGAAACCTTATTAAATGATATTCAAGAGAAAAATGTTCTAGAAAAAACCTAGAATTAAAGGAACTCCTCTTGTTGAATGAAATATCGACGTCATGGTAACTTGAAACTAGAGGGTGCCTATTAGGCCTAGTTCAATCAGAAGAACAGCACGGGCCATAATCATCTTCTTTACCTTTTCTTTCTAATCAACCTTGACTGCCTGTACGACTTGCTCCCTAACGTGTTGAGGGGAGGCATTTTGGTGGTATACTATATGTATATGCTTGCTTGAACTCCTTCTAACAACCTATGTATTCAGTTATCATTTCCAACTGGACGATACATTAGTTCAATTGGGGGAAGATTCAAAATGGATAGATATTTTTTATTTTCACTGAAGACTAGGAATCGATGGGCTTTCCATAGGACCCATTTTACTGACAGGATTTATCACTACTTTAGCTACTTTAGTAGCTTGGCGCACGTGTAAACGAGGTGCTCTACCTAACTGAACTATAGCCCTTGTCATAGATATCTTAACATATGGATAATCTCTTGTCAAGATGGGTATTCCAGTGACATCTAGGCTTCGCCGCTTGAGAACACCTCCGGCTATTTAGGTTTAGAAAGAAATCCCTGTAGCTGGTAGCAGTACTAGAGCATCTCGGTTCGAGTTTGAGTGGTGGCATACTATAAAAAAAAGAAACACAACAGATCCTATAAATGTATTTAATGTCGATTCTCAAATAAGGGGGATTCTAAAGTAATATTAATATATAGAAATGATTGAAAAAGAATTCCCGGAGTCCATTCTCCGGGAAGATAGAATAAAAAGAAATTAAGATTAAGTAGTAGGAATGAACGAACATCTTTCAATAAAAAAAGATTTCTTTTTCCCCTATTTGTTGTTTCGTATAACACAACAAGAAAATCCGGATTCCAGACTTTTCCAGAAGTGATGTGGATCATTCATGAATCGAAGTCGATTTGCTTTATAAAAAGAAGATATCAATGAACTTCTATGAAAGGGTTTCACGGGATTCAGCCAATTGTCCCGATCGTGGGATATCATTGAGAAATAGGAATCCGTGTTATCAAAGGATTTCCTGCGATTATTTCTAGTATGGAATGAGTCAGTCATTTTTATTTTATATATCGGAATAATCTGTTTTGTTATTAAGCAACCGGGGAATAAAAGGATAACTGAAAGAAGAAACATCAATTAGTTATTTATTAAAGTTTAATTTGATTCAATGACCAGAGTGAAACGAGGATATATAGCTCGGAGACGTCGAACAAAAATTCGTTTATTTGCATTAACCTTTACGGAGGCTCATTCAAGACTTACTCGAACAGCTACTCAACAGAAAATGAGAGCTTTGGTTTCCTCTCATCGGGATAGGGGCAGACAAAAAAGGGATTTTCATCGTTTGTGGATCACTCGGTTCGATGGAATTGTTTGATCTTAAAGGGGATCTTCTATAATTTCGCACGTGAGGGGTTATTTATTGGTTTCGTCCAGTCAATAATAACTTGATTATTTTTAGATAATAGTAGATAGAAACAACGCTCGTAAGGAGTCTCATTGAAACCAAGAAATATAGGCCTGCCTGCCATCCACATCAGAACAGATAGAGTTTTCCGAAAAAACCTGCTAGGGGAGGAAGACCTCCTAGGGATAAGAGACATAGGGCTAAAGAGAGAGCCAAAAAAGGATCTTTCGTGTATAATCCTGCATAATCTCGAATGTTATCAGTTCATCATTGATTAGCTTTCTAAGAAAGATTCTAGAATCTGATTCAATATAAAATACTGGTGGTTTACGTTATGAAAGAAAGTAATGTATATGTTATATTAGATATATACTAGTTATATAAGGGTTATCCCTATCTAATTTAATAAGAGCAAATTGGAGTTATTACTATATTGTCAAGTTTTGGTACCAGGACAGTTTCTCCTTTGCATGGTGCAAATGAGGGAGGATATCAGGAGGAACAGAAAAGAAAGGCACGGGCATGGATGTATGCACTCGGACCTCTTCACCTGAAAGTTTAATTTTGTAATTTGCACTCATGTAGAATTCATCAACCACTAACATCTATGTATGCTTATCCTTGGACCATTGGTAATCTCGTGGACAATCTTTGAGGCCTTTCTTTTTGTCATTTCTCAGGTTTTGGCTTGCAGTACACACTCCAGCTGATGCGGATGCAAAGAAGAAGGCCCAATTAGAAAGATTTACTAAAAACCCCAAATTAAATACTTTGGAAGAAGAAAAATGAAGGCAAGACCAACAAGGTACTGTAATAAGATCAAATCTTCTCATTTATACACTTCTGCTAGCAGTTAAACTAGATTTTTACATAATGTTACACTGTTCTACAGGTTTTCACAACCATCATCTAACCTATCCAAAATGAAAGACAATGACATTGAATTTATATTTCTGATCGCATTTCCCTATATTGTCTATAAGCCAAGGTTCATTAAACCCCACTTTTCAGTTATGGATATGGCACATCCTTATGAGTTTTGGTCTATCTTTATGTACGGCTGTTTTTTTGTATCTTTCAGTACAAAAATTCAAAATTTTGCATCGAGTTTTGTGTCGGACATGATAAGTGTAAATTGGAAACATATGTGGATATGCTGAAGTATAATCTGACATGCCATAACCTGCGTGTCCTGTTTGTGTTGTCTTATCTATTTCTTGTTGGGACAAGCATATAGATAAGAAACTGTATATGCTCAAACATATCTTAATATAGTTTGTAGGGAAATTGAGATTGCGTCTGGGTATGCATTATAATATTTGGATTGTAATATTTTTCAAATGCATTTGATGAATCTCACAGAGCTCATCTTTCCGATATCTTGCTCTTCCTCCTCTTCTACTACTACTTCTTTCAGCCTGGTAATCTTAAGGAGGGTCATGTTCTTATATGGATACCATTTGAACAAGAATGGATGGCAGAGTATGTGGATGATGATATGTTAAGGCCCCACTCTATATATGTTAGATGTTATATTCTTGGGTTCTTTGAGAAAACCAGTTACCCAATTATCCGATCTGACTGAAAATGTGGCTTTATTGGACCGAATTTGAAGATATTACTGACAAATAACCTTTTAAACACAATGTTCTTAGAGTGAACTCATTTCACTTATATGTTAAAAATCTTTTATCCCAAAATTCTGGGTACGACTGATATTTACTATGGATCAATTTGAAGGATTTATTGTCTAAAGATGACATGAGGTGAAGTAGATACATGTAATATCTTCAGCAACAGAAACCAGTGCATGGTTGTACATATCATACCCTATAAATATATATTAGTTCCTTTCCTAGTACTGTTTGCTTTGTAAAATGTTGTTGTGCATACCCTGTTGTGGTAGTGTCTTTCAATTCTGTTTTGTTTCTGACACAACTCATGAATTTGGCTGGAACAATTTCACATGGTTGAGACTACTTATTGGGTAAGGGAGGCTAGGAAGCAACTCTACAAGATATTAGTAAAATAGGATTGCCAATTAAGAGGCTCGAAGCTAATAGGATTGCCAACATTAGTGCCCAAACAATAAAAAAATTATTAATGCCCAAACAATAAGTGACTGACTTACATGTTAGTAATAATTATTAATGACCCAACATTAGTGACTGACAAATTAGTTAGAAATAAATATTAAATACTTTTTTATATAAAAAAAAAACACTTATTAGCATCGCTCGTAGTAGTGACGGATTTAAGGATTTGTCTGTCACTAGTAGTATTAGTGTCGCTCGTAGTAGTGACTGACACTAACTCCGTTACTCATGTGATTAGTCCATCACTACTATCATTTCTGACAGAATTATGTCACTATTAATATATATTAGTGACTAATGTTCGTCGTTACTATAATCAAAATGTCTATTAGTGATTGTATTATACACCTCCATGTCTAGTGACATACGTGACCGTATTGCGGGGCGCGAGTATTGTCCGTAGTGCATAGGTGGCAGTGTCACACCCTCGTTCTTCGTATTTCGGTACTGGGACATGACAAACATTAAAATATTCAGAAAATTTACTGTAGCAAAATTAAATTATATTAAATGTATGCAAACGAAACAAGTTTACCTAAATTAAAAATAAAGATACAGTCCGTCAACTCAGTTGGCGAAGAACAGACCGCAGCCTACAAGTTACATCAAAAGGCAAACGTAGGACCACTAAGTTGGCAGATTTTGGACAGTGGGGCCTGCGGGTTGGGTTGGGGTGGTTTGGTTTGGTTGATTTGGTTTGGTTGGTTTGATTTGGTTTGTTTAATGGATTTTTTTTAATTAGTTATGTTTTGGTTTTTTTTTATTTAGTTTATTTCTATTTAGTTTTGTTTTGGATTTTAATTTTTTTTCTATTTAGTTTTTTTGATTTAGTTTACTTTTGGAATTTGGTTTAAGAAAATTTACTTTAACGAAATAAATTTTAAATTAATTAATTGTAAAGAAAAATAAATTAAAAAGAAACGATTTGGTTTTTATTTGGGTTTGAAATTGGGTTTGGGTCTATGGATTGGTGTTGGTTTATTGATATAATTTTATTTAGACTACCTTGCAAGATGTTATAATGAGACAGATACGAATATTTCTCCTAACAAAAGTTCATTGATGTAATTTTATTTCTAATACATAAATTTTTAATAAAACCTCACTACTAGAAAAAGCGGGATTAGCGACGTATTTTAGCGAGTCCAATTAAAAACGTCGCTAAATTAGCGACTCTGTAAAAATCGTCGCTAGACGTCACTAAATGGCGACATTTAGCGACGTTTAGCGACTTTTATTAAGATTTTAAAAGATTTTAAAAGATTAGTTGCTAAGGTCACTAAACGTCGCCAAAAAATCTTATTTAGCGACGTTTAGCGTCGTAATTAGCGACGTATCTATCGAAAATATTTAGCAACGTATTTAGCGACGTCGAAGACGTCGCTAAATTTTATGTTAGCGATGTTTTTATTTGACGTCGCTAAACGTCGCTAAATTTTGGTTTATTATGGCTCAGTTTTCTTTACCCCCATCTGTCAAAAATTTTAAAACTTTTATATTTCCCCCCCCCCTCTCCGGCGACTGGCTCTCCACGGCTGCGGCTACTCCGGCATCCCCCTCCTCCTCCTCGAGCTCTAGGTAATCTCTCTCTCTCTCTCTCTCTCTCTCTCTCTCTCTCTCATGTGACACTGACACAAGACACACTTGACAGACATGACACACGCACACAGACACGACACACGCACACAGACACTGATAGACACACACGACACACACACACAGACGCAGACACACACACACACACAGTCACACTGACACTGACACTGACACTGCCACAGGCACGACACACACACACACTGACACACACACACAATATTTGATCTATTGGATGTGTCCATGTGAATTGAGGGTTGGTATCATGGTGGTGTGGTGTATGGAGGATGTATCCTAGAGTATCTTGGTGTTGCACACCAAATATTTGTGAATTGGACTAGTGGTTGTGTGTGTGTGTCTATTTATGCCTTTGAGTATCATATGATATGTATATGTAAATTGGTGTATTATCTATTTGCATATGAGAGAGTGTATGCATATATAGGTGTATCTCGATATATATATATATATATATATATATATATATATATATATATAGGTATATAGCTACTGTTATCTGTGTTGGTGTTCATAGTGTCTTCTAGCTGTGCTTGATGTGGGAGAGGGTAGAAGAGTCCAGTTGTGTGTGGGTGTCACTACTGAACTATGAGGCTTCAGGAACAGAACTCAATTCAGTTTGGCCTAGTGCATTAGGCAAGCTGGCAATGTGTTGCAGTGGTGTCGGGTTGGCACTGTGAGGAGGGGATTGGTTCATGTCATCTTCTGCAGTGGGAGAGTGTTGGTGCACACTTGAGGAGCATCAAACACATGCATGCTTGAGTAATGGCAAGGCAGCAACAAGCACTTGTTGCATGCCAATACAACCCTTAACTGGGTTGTAGTCCAGTGAGCAAGTATAAGGATGAAGTGCAAGGTGCCAGGCCAAGGGTAAGAGGCTCTCAGTGTGGATAGTAAAGTACTTAATTTTAAAGCAGAATATCCTAGTACGGCCTAAAAGACATAGTGTAGCAAGGTATTAACCTAGTATTGACTAGTATAAACTAGTATGGATCTAGAAGTGGCTTAGAAACATCACCATGAACTTGTTAATCCTGTTTATCATTTCAAGGGCTCTTGGACTTTGATAAATGAAAGTATGTATTATATCAGTTATGAAATGAAAGTATTCCTTATTTTAGACTTTGATAAATGGTCAGTTGTTTTGAATATTGCTTATTTTAGACTTTGATAAATGAAAGTATGTATTATATCAGTTATGATTTTTATAGTACGGTTAAGTTATGAAGTTAGGTGATAAACCACTGTATGTAATGATTTATATGATACATACTGTCATTTTTACAAAAATATCTAGAAATGGATATAAATTACTATCTGCGTCATTGTTCGTGGATGTACAACCGTCATCCTGATGACATGTGCGGTGTGCGGGATGAATTCATTGAGGGTGTACAGCAGTTCCTGCAGTTCGCCAAGGCTTTCCCTCAGTACATGGACGGTACCAAAATTAAGTGTCCGTGTGTGAGATATCGTAACAGGAAATATCATCCAGAAGTGGAAGTTACATATCATTTATACTCGAAGGGCTTCACACCGAATTACTATCAGTGGATCGCGCACGGAGAACTTGTATCTCTAGCATCGGAGTCGGAGCCCTATGTGGATCTGTATATGGATGTCCACGACCACGATGCTTACGACGACGGGTTGGTGAACATGGTTTATGATACGGCGGGGCCTAGTTTCATTCCGGACAATTATGATGCGGCGGGACCTAGTTTCAATCCGGACAATTATGATGCAGCTGAGGAGGCATCGAATGCCGATGCTGCAAAGTTTATGGAGTTGCTGGAGAATGCAAGGACTCCACTATATCCTGGTTGTGAGGATCATTCACCGTTGGAGGTGGTTACAAGATTATTGAGCATCAAGTCTGATTTTAACATATCGCAAGAATGCTATAATCGACTGCTCGATTTGATTATAGAGATCTTGCCCGAGGGTGCAAACTTGCCTAAAGACTTCTATCGATCTAAGAGGATGGTGAGATCGCTTTGGATGGGATACGAAAAAATTGATGCATGTCGCAACGGGTGCATGTTGTACTACAAAGACGACAAGGATGAAGATGCGTGCAGATTCTGTGGTGCTGATCGCTACAAGGCCACTTTTAGAGGAAAGTTTGTCGGTGCAAGGAAGCCTACCGATTCGATGCACTACTTGCCTTTGACGCCGCGGTTGCAGCGATTGTTTATGGTTAAGGAGACTGCAGAAAACATGAGTTGGCACAGGAGAAAACAGATCGAAGGAGTATTGGATCATCCATCCGATGGAGAAGCATAGAAGCACTTTGATCGAGAGTATCCATATTTTGCCGAGGAAGCGCGTAATGTCAGATTGGGGCTCTCCTCTGACGGTTTTACCCCATTCGGACTTTCGGGCTTCCAGTATTTGTGTTGGCCTGTGATCGTCACTCCGTACAATCTACCGCCTTGGATGTGCATGAAGACTCCGTATATGTTCCTAACCGTTATTATCCCGGGTCCTAACAATCCAAAGAGAAACATCGATGTGTATTTACAGCCTTTGATAGATGAGTTGAATCAGCTGTGGGAAGTAGGTGCCAACACGTACGATGTTTCTAGAAAGCAGAATTTTTAGATGAGGGCAGCACTTATGTGGACCATCAATGACTTTCTGGCCTATGGAATATTATCGGGATGGAGCACCCATGGTCGTCTCTCATGTCTGTATTGCATGGACCATACTCAGGCTTTCCGTTTGAAATACGGAGGCAAACCGTGCTTCTTTGATTGTCATCGACAATTTTTGCCGAAGGATCATCCGTACCAGAGGAACCGGAATGTTTTTCGTACGGGAGTTGTGGAGAAGGCCAATCCACCGCCAAGGTGGCCCGGATGCACGATATGGGAAGAGGTAAAAGATTTACCAAGTGCTATCGAAGAGCCTGCTAAGGGGTACAAGTGTGACGGATTTGGTCGCACCCATAACTGGACGAAGAGGAGTATATTCTGGGATCTACCATATTGGAGCACCAATCTGATCAGACATAACCTTGATGTCATGCATATCGAGAAGAATGTGTTTGATAACATAATTAATACTGTAATGGAGGTAAAGGGGAAGACGAAAGATAATTCGAAGGCCAGGTTGGACTTAGAAGAAATATGTAGACGTCCTGTATTGTATTTGATAGAGGATGGGAATGGAAAGTTAAAGCAACCTAAGTCAGTTTTCTCACTGGATAAAGAGGATAAAGGTAGACTTTGTAGGTGGATTCAGGGTCTAAAGTTTTCAGACGGATACGTGTCGAACTTGAGAAGATGCGTCGACCTCAAGGAGAACAAACTAGTGGGTAGAAGAGCCACGATTGTCACGTATTCATAGAGAGGTTAATTCCGATTGTATTTCAAAAATTCTTACCGCAGGTCGTTTGGGACCCATTGATAGAGCTGAGCATATTCTTCATAGATCTTTGTTGTACTAAGTTGCTCATCGATCGTCTAGAAAAGCAAGAGAGGTGTTTTCTCCAGGATTCTTTGGCTCTATGGAGCATTTGCCAATTCATCTTTCCTATGAGGCACGTGTTGGTGGTCCTGTCGGTTATCGGTGGATGTACCCCTTCGAGCGGCATCTGAATCACCTAAAGAGAAAGGTGAAAAACAAGGCATGGGTTGAAGGCACTATTTGTGAAGCTTATGTTCTCGAGGAGATTACAAACTTTTGCTCGACGTATTTCAAACCGCATGTTGCTACTAATAGGATGAAAGCTCCAAGAAACGATGACGCATATCAGGAATCTAATGATGCAATACTCAAAGTATTCAATGCGTCCGGAAAGTCTTCGAGAAAAATAAAGAAGAGATATTTGAATGACGATGAGCTAAGGGCTGCTCAATTGTATATATTACTCAATTGCGACGAGGATAAAGTGGAGAAGCTAGAGGGGTAAGTAATTAATACGTCCACGTTTACATCATCTCAATATAATAGTATATGATACTATTATGCTACTAATCAGCAGTTGCTTCATTATTTTTCAGCACATATAATGATGAGTTGAGGTCGGTTAGACCCTACATAACAGACGAAGAAGTAGAACAAGATATGAGATGCCATTTTCCTTCTTGGTTGAGCACATATGTAAGATGCTTGGTAATTACTTTTTATTTCTGCACTTGCAAAACAAATAACTTACTATCGCTACTTTGGTATTTAGGTCGATCGTCTAATATCATCCGAGACTGAATCTATTAGAACTCTAGCCAAGGGACCAATTACTATCGTAAAAATATGGCCAAGTTTCTGTGTGAATGGGTTCAGGTTCAAGTCAACAAATGCTCCTATCAGAGATAGCTTTCTGGATCTTGATTCCACGAAAAATAGTTGTTTGTGTATCAAATCTTCGAACTACAAAGACGTCAATCCGGGCAATGATTTTTTTGGCATCTTACGAGAGATTGTGGAGTTGACATATAATTATGGCACAGAACCTGCTAATATCGTGCTATTCAGGTGTGAATGGTTCGATCCGATTCAAGATCAAGGTTGAAAAATTGACAAGCATGGCCTTGTAGATATAAACTACAAGCGTAGATATCAAGGCTATGAACCATTTGTCCTATCAAGTCAGGCTCAGCTCGTGTACTTCACAACTTATCCTAGACGGGGGTGGGCAGTATGCAAGACTAAAGCTAGAAATACCTTTGACATTGATGAAATAGCTTATCAGGAGGACGATCTACCTCTTGTAACAAATATTGTAGATGTGGACTCAACGGAAGTTACTCATTACACGAGTAATAATGTAGAAGATGTAGAATTATCCGAAAAGGACGATGAAGTAGATGAAAGTGAAGACGAGGAAGAGGAGGACGAGGAAGGCGAACAAGATAAATTTTTTGAAGTTGATTGAAAATAAAATATATTGCATGTAGAATGTAACTATATTTTGACTATAGAATGTAGATCAAGGTTGGAAATTTGATGAAGTAGATGTACCCATTAACGAATATATGTATTATATTTTGACTATAGAATGCTTTGAGATATGCATCACATTTCGACTGTAGAATGTACTATATATTTATGTTTCTCTATATTCATCATATGTTGTTATCAGATATGACAGGACGACGCGGAGGATTCGGCAGGTCCCGAGGTAGACAGAGTGCCACTCCGGTACTGCCTAATGTTGGTTCCGGATCATCGTTGCCCAGTACTCCAGTATATCGATCACTCACATCTCCGACTATTGGGACGAGTAGTTCCTGGCGTGATAGTACACCCTCCTCCAGCGTTCCTCCTGCTGACGGAACTATGGGGACAGATGAGCATGTCGAGGAGGTCGTGCCCACGTTGTCCCAGCATCAGCAAGATCCTCCATGCGCACCTCCGGAGGAGACGAGGACAGAGATTTGGACCGACGGTACAAAGTAAGTCAATTAGATGGTTTAGTATATATTTGTGTTTCTCTTTATTCATCGTATATTAACTTTTTCAGTAATCTAAATTATTATCTCTGTATAGATATCGTCCATCGTCGGTTCAGAGACGCCTGGGCCAATTTCTGAGGAACAACTACGGTGGCCCTTGGATCAACTACTCTGAGGCTCCGGAGGAGAGGAAGGCGTTCTGGTTTGCGCACTTTCAAGTAAAAGTATATTAAATAAATCCTCTAATTTATGCATATTATATAACTTATTTGTGATGCTAACTTACTAATTATTTATTGTAGCAAACATATTTTTATCCTCCGCACCGGGCCGAGTTGATCGAGCGGCTCTTTCCTACCGTTGCCGCCAAGCTTATCCGAGATGCTCTGGAGACCAGAAGGCTCGTGATCGTGCTGGAAAACCGATCCAAGGTTGGATCACGCCTGAGCAGTGGACTGCGATGAGGGCTAGATTCGACGATCCGAGCTACAAGGAAAGGTCTAAGAATGCCAAGGCGGCTAGACAGAATGCTGCCAAGTGGTGTGGTGGCTCGATTCCGACGACGGAATATTTTTGTCGTTTGGTATGTTTTTTCTTTTAAAATATATTATTTTAATATAAGTACCATAAAATGGTACTTAGAAAAAATATTTAAGTTTAGTAATAAATAATATATTTTTAACAGGTACAGAGGGGTGAGGATGCAAACATGGTGACCGTCTTCTTGGCCACCCATCGCAAGGACGAAAATCTCATTGATGAGAGGGCTTCACAGACCTATGTAAGTATTACTTTACTTTGTGTTAATTTTAATATAACTTAGGCAATTATCGAGTTTCCAAACCTTTCTAGGCCGAGTATCTTAGGCTGCGTGAGCGGGCGACTGTTAGTGCACCTACACCTGGAGAGGCTGGTACTTCGTCGTAGCCCGCTCCATCTTCGTCGGCAGACGACCTGTGGGTGACCGCAGCTGGTGGTCTCCAGAGGGGTACGTACTACGGTACGAGCTCCTATGGCGCCCTGGTTGCGACGCAGTCATCTAAGGCCTCCCCGACAGCTGCGCATTCCACACACCCCTCGTAGTCGCAGCCCTCGCAGTCGTCGGCCAGAGTCCAGGAGGCCGTCCAGGAGGCCGTTGACCGTCAGATTGCGTCTCTCCATGACGAGTTGCTGCGAAGTATGGAGGAGCAACCCCGATCCCAGCCGCAGGCGGACGATCCGATGCTTATCGCACGATTGGATATGCTCGACCGCAGCATGACGGAGCTACGGGATTTGACAAATGATATTAGAGCCTCCAATGACCGCAACATCATGGAGCTGCAGGCGTCACAGCTATCGATGGGCGAGAAGCTGATGATGATGCAGGATTCAATGGTTCATAGCAGTACGAGGCTGTTATCTACCCTGGATTCTTACAACCAGCGACTTGCAGACTTAGAGCGGGCACGACCTCCTGGTGCGCCTACATCGACACAGACTCCACCGATGTCACTGCCTTCTCCATCGATATCGGTGTCGATTCCACGGGACGAGTATAAGGAGTTCTTATCCTTCAAGAGCGCCGGTGGTCAGCCTCCTGCAGATCCGCAGTAGTATAGTTAGTTACTGGATATTTATATTTTTTTATTATTTAGGATGCGATTGTATGGATATAAATTTGCCATATTCTTTACGTTTACGATGAGATTTGCTGGATGCTTTCTTTTCTTCAAATTTTATTATATTATTCATATTTTGGTTTACAACTGATGACTGATACTTGGCCTGTATTTACCCAGTGTACTAGAACTTTTTCCCTTGGTGCTGCTACTGTGTTGTTTATTCAATTATTTCTACTACCATCATATACCTGATAATGAACCCAAGGGGGCTGGTAAACCCAGAAATGCAATTTTTTATTTTTTTTGAAAATTAGCGATATTTTTAGCGACGTTTAGCGACGTTCACTTACGTCGCTAAATACGTCGCTAATTAGCGATGCTGTAACAAGTCGCTAAATACGTCGCTAATGACGTCGCTAAAAACGTCGTTATACGTCATAAATTGCTGACATGGCAGTATAGCCAGGTCATTAAAGACGTCGGTGTAACGTCGCTATATAAGTCGCTAATCAGCGACGTTTAGCAACTTTAATAAACGTCGCTATTTAGTGACTCGGCGTCGCTAAACGTCGCTAAATTTTGCGACACATTAAAGTCGCTAAAAAACGTCAGCATAGCGACGTTTAGCGACGTTTTTTTTTGCGACTTGGTTTTTCCGACAACTTTAAAACGTCGCTAATTACGTCGCTAAACCAAATTAGCGACGATTTTTGGTTATTTAGCGACGTTTTTAGACGTCGCTAATTTGACTTTTTCTGGTAGTGCCTAGAAGTACAAGATTTTTATTCTCTGCCTCTTGCCATCCTGTCATAATACCTATGAGGCATTGGCCTAAGACCAAGTATGTTTCTTCTTGCTACTGTATTCTCGGGTCTCTCCCCTAACAATGTTGTCCATGGGTCAAATTCATCAGTCTCCTATGTCTGCACCGGCGCTGTTGGAGTCACAAATAACTGAGTAGTTGTATCAAATTGTGGTGCATCAAATATAGAAGTATCCCTCTCCATGTAATAATCCCAATAGTCACCACCAGGCTATGACTGTAACCTCCGATTTCCAATTTCCAAAATAATTAGATTTTAATTTCTTTTAAAATATCAAGTTTTATAAAATATTTCTCCTTGAAATTTTATTTGATTTTGAACGAGGTTTGATTGTAGGAGGTAATTTAAAAATCTTTATAAAAATCATTTTTCCTAAATGACGATGTATTACAAAATAAATAAATAAATAATAATATATATATTCCTCTAGTTTCATGCTTATTGGCTTGAAATCATAAAATTATTTATTGGATAACATTAATTAAAGGACTAGTTGTTCTTCAAAATAAATTTTATAATTAATGAAATAGTAAATAAATAAATTACGTAGCTTTCCTAAAATAATTTCTGAAATTATAATCTTTTCTTTTAAATTTTACAAATTGCCATTTCCTATTAACTAGCCAGCACCCTCATTTTTCCCACATGAGAAACCTTTTTTTATAATTAATTCTGGGCCATTCATTATTGGGCCAACCCGCAACCCTTTAATCCCACACCCTTTCTCCCTATTTAAGTTCTCATCACCACTCCCTAGAAACCCTAATCTCCAATTTATTAGCTAGCCTCCACAAATTCCCACAAAGCCAAAGCCACCATCATCTTGTGTGCTCGTGTCCGTGTGTCCAGCATCACCGTGTCAGCCGTGATGGCCTCGGGTCCGACCCCGGGTGTCCCACCGTATCCATTTATTTCTTGTGTCCGGTTACAACTTTACAACCTGATTTCTGTGTCCGACACACCCGGACACAACCCCCACACCACAGCAAACACCCACCCCGTGTCCAACACCCGGACACGCCCACTATACAGCGAACCCATCGTGTCCAGCCGACACGATGCACCGACCTCGACACAAAACCCTAAACCCTAACCGTCGTGCGCCGAGCCGTGGCCGCGTCGAGCCGGACAGCCGCCCAGATCCGTCGAGCGCGGGTGGGTGCAAGACCGCCGCCCTCGAGTTCCGCCGCCGCTGGAGCCTCGGACCACCCCACCCTCGAGCCGAGTTCGACAGCCGCCGCCGCCGCTGGAATCGAACGCCGCCGCCGCTGGAATCGAACGCCGCCGCTGGTTCGTCGTCGAGCTCCGCCGACGTCTCCTCGAAGCCGCCTCCCCTCGAGCCGAGCACCGCCTCGAAGCCGCCGCTGCGCCTCGAGCAGATCCGCCGAGCACGAGCGCCGCCACCGGCGGAACCCCGCCGACGCCGGAGAACCTTCCCCCACTGTGAGCCCTCTTCTTTCCCTCTTTCCCCTTTCTTCGACTCAGTGTCCCTGTAGTTTAATTAATGTATGGTAATTAGTTAAGTGTATATGTAATACTCAATTAATTCACAATTAGTTAATTAAATAACAATTAGTCTAGTTAATTAATACTTTGTTTAGTTGATTTATAACTAGTTTAATTAATGTATTGTAATTAGTTTAAGTAATAATAAATAGTTAATGAATATGAAATAGTTAATTTCATTGTAATTAGTTTAAGTTAATATATAGTTAATGTATTGTAATAGTTAATTTATAATTAGTTTAATTAAATTATAAAATCAATTTAGTGTATATAATTAGTTTATTGGTATGTAATTAGTTTATAATTTCATATAATTAGTTAGTAATATATATAATATGTAATTAGTTATTTTATTTAATTAATTTATTAAATGTAATTAGTTTAGTTTAATAATAAATAGTTTAGTTATATGTAAGTAGTTAATTAACGTGTAATTAGTTGGTTAATATTTAATTAGTATATATGTACAGGTATATGTAATTATTTAAAGAGAATTTGTATACATAAATGTACACTATATTATTAGTTTAATTACTGTATATGTTTGTATATAGAATTATTCATATAATATGTATTAATAAAATGAATACTAGGTATAATTTCGATTAATGTTTTAGTATCTGTATTGTTATTTTTAATGATGGTATACTACATATATTTTATATAAATTTTTAGTATACCCTTAATATATAGTATGAACTTAATTTGGTATTAGTATTAGTATATTTAATAATGATGTTGACAATACATATATGTTATAATTCTATTATGAGTATACAGTTATACATATTTTGTATATAAAATTGGTATATGTTTAACAAAAACATAATTTGGTATATGTAAATAAATGTAGCATAATAATATATTTTGGTATAATTATAAATTGGTATAGTATAATATAAATACGTATTGTATCCCTTTTCAATAAACTATGTCTATATAGATATACATTCAAGTATTAATTATTATGCTTATATATATACAAATATTATTTATTTTAAAAGTATATATATACTGGTATAAATTAAATTCATGTATTAGCATCGTCATTGTACTTTGGAATTTAGTACATATAGTAAAATTCTAACTTGGCTTATTTTTATGACTATACCTTGTATAACGTATTTCCTAGTAGCTATTTGTAATTAAACATACAGTATTAATATTACTTAAGGTATATATAAATACACTTATCTATTTTCGTACCAAATGTAATTGATGTATATGTTAGTACAATGTGTACACTTCTATGTCTCTAATAGACGACCCTAATAGACTAGTGCCCTGCCTGGCATAGCCCCTGAGTTAGTATTTTGTTTGTGTGTTAGTATAGCATCTGATGCAAATGTGATATTGTGATATGTTTATAGGACTGTGGGTTCACCCAGGGGATACTCTGGAACAGGACATCAATAATTACCAGCTAAGGACCAAAGGCGAGTACATTCTCTGATTAGTTTCTAATTTATGATATCTCCTATGTTCACTGTATCTAGTGTAAATATCCATGTTCTTGACACATTGGTTACACGGATTGGCATACACGGATCTCGTCATGAGATGTTATTCCTTATTTATGGTGTAGCTTGTACAAGACTTGTTTCCTTGATATCTTGTGCATGTACAGACACTGATTCCCGGGGAGATTTGCTACCTTCCTAGGGAATCCTGTGCCATAGCGTACCATAATTGGATCTACTATACCAGTCGGGGGTTTGGGGAGTACTTTAGTGTAGATATGTGATCATACCCAACTTTATATGCACCATAGCTCACCCCACATCTCACGTCGGGTGCGGCCTGACCATTTATATGCTCCATAGCTGTTACGTGTGATTAGCCTGATCTCTACATGCACCATAGCTAACCAACGGTTAGCCTGACTTTATATGAACCATAGCTAACCAACGGTTAGCCTGACTTTATATGAACCATAGCTAATCACATGTAACCAGCCTGATCAAGTTCCCAAGCCGATCACATGTTAAAGCTAGTACTCACACACTTAGTCATAGAATTCTTGCTCATGGACATATTGTTTCTTTTCCTGCATTTACTTACAGTATTTCCAGTACTTCTCTCATTGTACATTTCTCGTACTTATACATGCATCTGGTATGTTTCCATCTAGAACTGCTACATAGTTTATGTCATTTATATAGAACTGCTATTTAGAGATGTACTTTGCTCCTTCCTGACTGGAAAATATTTTTCCAGACTGTGACCTTAGTGGACTTGTTCTGACACTTGGAGATTGGTTGTTACTGATTACAGGTATGATTGTTTTATCATTAGTCTTGTGTTGTACTCTTTTGTTTCTTCAAATTCCTATCGTGCCGTAGCTGTGATTGAGTATGTTGGAAAATATTTTATAGTATTATCCGAGTCTCCTTATGGAGTTGGATACTAGCGTGAGATTGTTTAGATAGTACTCGACCTAGACAGCGTTCTACCGCCGATGCTGCGGCGTAGGCTGGACGTACCCACGCTCTCGTGCCCCTAAACCGGGTGCGGGTCGTGACACGTTTTAGTGGTGGCCCATGCAGGTCAGACTTCGCGAGTTGTGCGATGTCGTGGTAGTGCGACGTCATAGTTGTACTACTGCGTACCTGCTAATTAAATATAGGACATAGGATACTAGGATGAGAGAGGATACTCAATCACAAATTCTTGGAAGATTTTCTGGGATGACCCCATGAGAATCTTATTTCCAATTTAACTTTTCCTTGTTTTCGCCCGCTCTCGCTTGTTGTTACTGAACTTGATTCTTGTTGAGCAGTTTTAAATTAAAATCTTGGTATCATTGTTGAGTTTGATTCTTGTTGACCAGTTGTTAACTTTAATTCCTGGTATCGTTGTTGAGTTGATTTCAAATTGAGATGAATTTTTACTGACTAGGATTTATGGTATCATCTGATGACATATATTGATGAGGACAGTGAGGAAGGTAAAACGTCTACTTTGGTTATGGAACCTAGAATTTATCGCAGCCATATTAGCTGTGGTGACGAGAACGTAGGAACCTGACTTGGATGTACATACTATAGTTATGAAGCTTAGAGTCTTTCGCAGCCATACCGGTTGGCGTGGCAAAGATTCTAGACGACATGATTATAGAGTGCATACCTTAGTTACGAAACCTATCGTTTATCGCATCTATGCTTACTGGCGTGGCGAGGATTCTGAGTGTCATAATTTCAGACAGACGTGTATGATTATCAGGTTGTATCCTAAATTGGTTCTTAAAATATCATCTCAAGACTTATCTATTTCTGTTATTCCAGGACTTTGTTCCACCGCTTCTTTCTTTACTAGCAGTAAAGATACCTTCTGTCCTCAATTCAGTCTTTGAGCTCCTATTCCTTGAGGATTTCTTGTTAAGTATGATAATTAGTGGCTTGTAATTATGGCTGTGTCTTGAGTATTAGTATGGACTGAGTGTTGCTTATGAGTTTGTAAGTGTTCCTAATTGGACATGTGAGCAGTAGGCTTTAATCTAGAGTTAGCCCTTAGCATAGTACCTTGTACCAATGATTCTAGGAGTAGTGTCATTAGAGACTGAGAGTTAAGGAGAGTATAGAGTATCAGTGATAGTTCTCAGAGTTAGTATCAGAGCCAATTACCCGTCCTGGATAATCATGATTATGTAATTGAGTGATCTATGTAAACGATTAAGCATCCGGGAATTGTGTTAAGGACTTATGGAGCATGATGTCGAATTTGATGATTGATATCGGAAATGTTAAAGGTAAAGAAATGTATATGTATAAAGGGTTTAATGAGATGTCATAAGTAGAGAAATATCAGGATTAGTAATGGAAGTTGTGAAGCGTATCACGGATTAGTTTAATAGGCTTTAAAGGATTGAAGGAAATACATATACAACCATCGAGATGAGGAACCATACACATACCCATGAGAGTAAAGAAACATGAGTGTTATAGAGGATACAGGTGATCATGAGTCTAATGAGCTTGATGAGATAATCCATTAACGCAGCTAGTGATATAATACCAAGAGTGCTAATGATTCTATATCGAGGATTAGTCAAGGATGACGTTAATAACAGTAAGCACTCTGTGTGTTGATAATTAGATGATATACCAATTGACATAAATTGAAATCATGAAAGAAAACACAGTTGATGATAACCTTGATCATTGGAGGTAATAGTGCAAGTGATTCGGGCAGTACAAATTTAGTACACAGTTCTAGACAATAGAGGTATTGAGTGCACCTTGAGTATCAGAGACCGTGAGCACTAATATGTACCTTGAGGAGCTATAAATTAAAAGGTGGAAATGAATTTTAAATTTCAGAATTTTTAAGGAGTTGAGATTTATGTTGTTAAAATATTGAGGATTTAAATTTGATTCAATAAACATAGTTAAGGCTACAAAGATTTTAGAAGTGATTAAATTTTATTTCGATGTGAAGTATCTGATTTTGAGGAGGTATATACATTTTATTTTAAGTTGATCGGAAAGTTAAACCTTGACGATTATTTTGAGGATTAATTTTGGTAGATGAGAGATATGAATATTAATATATGATTAGTTGATATGGGTACCAGTGTACATGAATAGGAATTTGTTAGTGAATGTGCTAGAGTTAAGTGGTTGATAGCAGATACCGCAAGTAATATGTTAGCAGGTTCTTTTTCTAATATTTCCGTCTCTTGATTGATTGATTTCCCTAAGTGCTGTAGTTCGTATTTATGATTTTCTTGTTAAAATATGACTAGTAGTACCCCCTAACAGAGACTGAAATACCATGACAAAAGACACATGACCTATATTTTCTTAAATTGCATGGCTGTAGGTAGAGTTTCCTTAAACCATGATCATTGGGTTTTGACCGCAGCAAGGATCTATGACGAGGTTATGACTGACAAAAAGAGACAAGAGGATTAAATTTGTGGATGAGCATTAAATTAAATAAAGAATTTAGGGGTTGTTATAACGGAGTTGATGGATCATTGATTTTATGAAAATCGAGGTATGATTGAAATTCGAGGGCAAACAATTACTTAAAGGGAGAATTAAGAAATTCACAGAGCCAAAAAAATTGAGGATTTATTAATTTTAAGGAGGTCTTGATATGATTGAATTGATTATTAAAATTTGAGAGATTATCATTTTATCTATTTGATTGCAAGATAGAAATTTTATATAGTATGAATGTTGCATTGAAGATACTGGAAGCGTCGCATCGTTGAGTATTGAGGAAAAAGAAAAGCAGGAAATAAAATCGTAAATGGAATAGTGTCAAATTAAATTCTTGGGATGAGGAGTTAGATTGGAATAAGCATCAATTGAATTTGAGTTAGATGATTGATGAGTGTTAAAGTTAAATTTTGGGATGCAGATTTTTAAGTTTTATAAATATGCATTGATTGGATTTCAATTAAAACGATTGGATAGTAAAATTTTGTATTTAGTTATTTATTCAAAATTTGAGGAGATTATGATACGACTGGAATTCAATTAAAAATATTGAGGATTTGAGTAGTAAAAATTTTACATTGGGATAATAAATTCAGAGGATGAAAAAAAAAATATATTAGTTTAAAATTCGGAAACATTATACATACGGATAAAGAAATATGGAATGAAATGAAGATCATGGTATATTGAGGTTGTGATTTAAATTAAATCTTGACCATGACAGTAACATTTGAAATTGAAGAAAATAATCGAGGTATAGTTGATGTTAAGATAAACAAACTCGAATTTGATTATAAGGATTTTGGACAGGTAATAAATTTTGATTCAGAAATTCTAAGATCTAATCTAATAAAGTTTGTGGAATTTGAAACTTTTATAGATATTAGTTAATGATGAATCACAAGATTGAGAAAAGTAAAATGAACGAGGATAAAAAGGAAGGATTATTTTCAGATGGTAGTAAAGACTATTTTTCCTAGAAATTAAGAAAGGCGATTAGATGTCTCTTAATTACATTCTGAAGGATGTATTTAAGTTTCTTAAATCAAATTGTCGACCGTATCTTTCGAATTAACTATAACTTTCATGTCTATATCATTCATTATACTGGGTCTTCCTTGGTTTAGTTACTTTGAAAAGGTAACGTGCATTATTCAAATTATCTGTTTTTGTGATCGTGTCTACTTCCCAAAACCTAAACTTTCTAGAGGATTCAAGGCCGAGCCATGATTCCTTCAAGTTATTCCTGTCTTAAACCATATTTTCTTTTCTTCATGTTTTCTTCTGTTTGGTAAATATTCTCCTTATAGAAATATTTCTTCAATAACATATTCATCATTATGAACAACAAATTTTTTCTATCCTAGTCATCCCTAAAATTTCGAGGACGAAATTTTTCTAAGGTGGATAGACTTGTAACCTCCGATTTCCAATTTCCAAAATAATTAGATTTTAATTTCTTTTAAAATATCAAGTTTTATAAAATATTTCTCCTTGAAATTTTATTTGATTTTGAACGAGGTTTGATTGTAGGAGGTAATTTAAAAATTTTATAAAAATCATTTTTCCTAAATGACGATGTATTACAAAATAAATAAATAAATAATAATATATATATTCCTCTAGTTTCATGCTTATTGGCTTGAAATCATAAAATTATTTATTGGATAACATTAATTAAAGGACTAGTTGTTCTTCAAAATAAATTTTATAATTAATGAAATAGTAAATAAATAAATTACGTAGCTTTCCTAAAATAATTTCTGAAATTATAATCTTTTCTTTTAAATTTTACAAATTGCCATTTCCTATTAACTAGCCAGCACCCTCATTTTTCCCACATGAGAAACCTTTTTTTATAATTAATTCTGGGCCATTCATTATTGGGCCAACCCGCAACCCTTTAATCCCACACCCTTTCTCCCTATTTAAGTTCTCATCACCACTCCCTAGAAACCCTAATCTCCAATTTATTAGCTAGCCTCCACAAATTCCCACAAAGCCAAAGCCACCATCATCTTGTGTGCTCGTGTCCGTGTGTCCAGCATCACCGTGTCAGCCGTGATGGCCTCGGGTCCGACCCCGGGTGTCCCACCGTATCCATTTATTTCTTGTGTCCGGTTACAACTTTACAACCTGATTTCTGTGTCCGACACACCCGGACACAACCCCCACACCACAGCAAACACCCACCCCGTGTCCAATACCCGGACACGCCCACTATACAGCGAACCCATCGTGTCCAGCTGACACGATGCACCGACCTCGACACAAAACCCTAAACCCTAACCGTCGTGCGCCGAGCCGTGGCCGCGTCGAGCCGGACAGCCGCCCAGATCCGTCGAGCGCGGGTGGGTGCAAGACCGCCGCCCTCGAGTTCCGCCGCCGCTGGAGCCTCGGACCACCCCACCCTCGAGCCGAGTTCGACAGCCGCCGCCGCCGCTGGAATCGAACGCCGCCGCCGCTGGAATCGAACGCCGCCGCTGGTTCGTCGTCGAGCTCCGCCGACGTCTCCTCGAAGCCGCCTCCCCTCGAGCCGAGCACCGCCTCGAAGCCGCCGCTGCGCCTCGAGCAGATCCGCCGAGCACGAGCGCCGCCACCGGCGGAACCCCGCCGACGCCGGAGAACCTTCCCCCACTGTGAGCCCTCTTCTTTCCCTCTTTCCCCTTTCTTCGACTCAGTGTCCCTGTAGTTTAATTAATGTATGGTAATTAGTTAAGTGTATATGTAATACTCAATTAATTCACAATTAGTTAATTAAATAACAATTAGTCTAGTTAATTAATACTTTGTTTAGTTGATTTATAACTAGTTTAATTAATGTATTGTAATTAGTTTAAGTAATAATAAATAGTTAATGAATATGAAATAGTTAATTTCATTGTAATTAGTTTAAGTTAATATATAGTTAATGTATTGTAATAGTTAATTTATAATTAGTTTAATTAAATTATAAAATCAATTTAGTGTATATAATTAGTTTATTGGTATGTAATTAGTTTATAATTTCATATAATTAGTTAGTAATATATATAATATGTAATTAGTTATTTTATTTAATTAATTTATTAAATGTAATTAGTTTAGTTTAATAATAAATAGTTTAGTTATATGTAAGTAGTTAATTAACGTGTAATTAGTTGGTTAATATTTAATTAGTATATATGTACAGGTATATGTAATTATTTAAAGAGAATTTGTATACATAAATGTACACTATATTATTAGTTTAATTACTGTATATGTTTGTATATAGAATTATTCATATAATATGTATTAATAAAATGAATACTAGGTATAATTTCGATTAATGTTTTAGTATCTGTATTGTTATTTTTAATGATGGTATACTACATATATTTTATATAAATTTTTAGTATACCCTTAATATATAGTATGAACTTAATTTGGTATTAGTATTAGTATATTTAATAATGATGTTGACAATACATATATGTTATAATTCTATTATGAGTATACAGTTATACATATTTTGTATATAAAATTGGTATATGTTTAACAAAAACATAATTTGGTATATGTAAATAAATGTAGCATAATAATATATTTTGGTATAATTATAAATTGGTATAGTATAATATAAATACGTATTGTATCCCTTTTCAATAAACTATGTCTATATAGATATACATTCAAGTATTAATTATTATGCTTATATATATACAAATATTATTTATTTTAAAAGTATATATATACTGGTATAAATTAAATTCATGTATTAGCATCGTCATTGTACTTTGGAATTTAGTACATATAGTAAAATTCTAACTTGGCTTATTTTTATGACTATACCTTGTATAACGTATTTCCTAGTAGCTATTTGTAATTAAACATACAGTATTAATATTACTTAAGGTATATATAAATACACTTATCTATTTTCGTACCAAATGTAATTGATGTATATGTTAGTACAATGTGTACACTTCTATGTCTCTAATAGACGACCCTAATAGACTAGTGCCCTGCCTGGCATAGCCCCTGAGTTAGTATTTTGTTTGTGTGTTAGTATAGCATCTGATGCAAATGTGATATTGTGATATGTTTATAGGACTGTGGGTTCACCCAGGGGATACTCTGGAACAGGACATCAATAATTACCAGCTAAGGACCAAAGGCGAGTACATTCTCTGATTAGTTTCTAATTTATGATATCTCCTATGTTCACTGTATCTAGTGTAAATATCCATGTTCTTGACACATTGGTTACACGGATTGGCATACACGGATCTCGTCATGAGATGTTATTCCTTATTTATGGTGTAGCTTGTACAAGACTTGTTTCCTTGATATCTTGTGCATGTACAGACACTGATTCCCGGGGAGATTTGCTACCTTTCTAGGGAATCCTGTGCCATAGCGTACCATGATTGGATCTACTATACCAGTCGGGGGTTTGGGGAGTACTTTAGTGTAGATATATGATCATACCCAACTTTATATGCACCATAGCTCACCCCACATCTCACGTCGGGTGCGGCCTGACCATTTATATGCTCCATAGCTGTTACGTGTGATTAGCCTGATCTCTACATGCACCATAGCTAACCAACGGTTAGCCTGACTTTATATGAACCATAGCTAACCAACGGTTAGCCTGACTTTATATGAATCATAGCTAATCACATGTAACCAGCCTGATCAAGTTCCCAAGCCGATCACATGTTAAAGCTAGTACTCACACACTTAGTCATAGAATTCTTGCTCATGGACATATTGTTTCTTTTCCTGCATTTACTTACAGTATTTCCAGTACTTCTCTCATTGTACATTTCTCGTACTTATACATGCATCTGGTATGTTTCCATCTAGAACTGCTACATAGTTTATGTCATTTATATAGAACTGCTATTTAGAGATGTACTTTGCTCCTTCCTGACTGGAAAATATTTTTCCAGACTGTGACCTTAGTGGACTTGTTCTGACACTTGGAGATTGGTTGTTACTGATTACAGGTATGATTGTTTTATCATTAGTCTTGTGTTGTACTCTTTTGTTTCTTCAAATTCCTATCGTGCCGTAGTTGTGATTGAGTATGTTGGAAAATATTTTATAGTATTATCCGAGTCTCCTTATGGAGTTGGATACTAGCGTGAGATTGTTTAGATAGTACTCGACCTAGACAGCGTTCTACCGCCGATGCTGCGGCGTAGGCTGGACGTACCCACGCTCTCGTGCCCCTAAACCGGGTGCGGGTCGTGACAATGACGTCCCCTCGCCCGCCTCTCAATCCATCTGTGGGGTAAGTGCCTGTGACGTCCCCTCGCCTGCCCACCGATAAGTGCCCTGGCCAGGCCACTGGGAAGTGCCCTGGTCAGCCCACTGGGAAGTGCCCTGGTCAGCGTGCTGGAAAATGCCATGCTCAGCCTGCTGAGGGACCTCATCATCTTGTTGAGGTAGGCCATCTATATGTCAAACATTGGTATACTTTCTACGTTGACGTGCTTGTCGTCGGCTAACTAAACCTTGAGGATAATCCCGTGGAATATGTAACGGAGGATTCGAGGAAGTCGGAATTACTTGCACATCATCCAAAAATGATTTTACTGCTGCGCTCAACAGGTCTCTCACTAGATAATTTTCACTTGCTAGATTCAAATTTGGAAGCTGAAATATTAAGTAGAATCTAATTAATTCATATAAAAAAACTATGGAGACAAATATTTTTATCAATAAAATACGTACATTCTCAATTACACGTTGATACCATTCACGATAACTAGCATTATCAACGGCCCGATATTGGAATCGCAACTCCTCATATCGGTAGGATCAGTTACTATAAGAGGAGATTCCTACCAAGATCTATAGGCAATATCACATAATGTTACACCATTTAAACAAATATGAGCTTATGATTTCATATAATTTAAAAAAAAATATTTTGTTCAACTTTTTAAATAACATACCCTCATCTATAGAGTCCATTAGTTGAGACGATTGTACCGCGGGCTATGTCTCCAATCTAACATTCCATTGTAGAATTATTTTGCGTGCTCTATTAGCTGCACTCGCTCTACTACGGTTTAAACATGGTGGCTCATCGAGAATATTTTGTTTCACCCAGAATTGTCGCATAACACGATCAGCCAGATGATACATGATTTTACCGTCGAATATTAGGAAACAACTATGGACACTAAGGTCATAGGTTGTTTTTTATATTTCAGTAGGATTCTGCTCAAGCCGGTACGGACAGTATGTCACCTATTTTATGACAAAAATTTATAAGATATGGTTATAATGGCTTTATAAAATAATAATACAAATATTTTACCTCGTTATACTTTAGTGTATCGAATTCGCTCCGGTATAAAGATATAACCGCATGTACACAGTGTACTAGATCTGCTGCATCCATAGTCCACCGTAAAGCTGACGGAAAGACACCAATGTTGGTATTAATACGGGAGACTGGCCTACCAATATGAAAGTGCTTATAGGACCAAACCTAGAAAATACGAGCATATGATATAAGTGCACATATTTTCAATGTAAATGGAATTAAGTAAAACTTTTCATATGATATTAGTGCACATATTTTTATACATGTATTAATGTCGCGCAACCACTTAAATTTATCTTCGTTGTATCCACGTCTTCAAATTGTACAAAATCTATCATAGAACTATATAAATATGCTAACACTGACGCTTCTCAAGCATGGCGCGTAGGTGCGGCCAGGTCTAGCGAAAAAGGTAGAAAACATAAATCAACTACATCTGATGAGTCAGGAAATAATACTCCGCTTAATAAACCTAGCAAGTAGGCTCTGGTGCAAGCAATGACCTGAACAAATGATGAAAAAATGATATGGGTTAAATTAAAAATATATTACGTAAATAATAACATAAGTTGTGAAAAAAATTATACTTACCCGATCCTCATCCACTGAGATAACTTGATCACCAATACGATCTAGGTGCAAACAGTTATGACGGAGCCATGTAATGTAACACCCCATTCCGTTCAAGCGGACTGTCGACTCAATCGAAAATAGTGCAGCTGTCCCGACCTGCTTTGCCTCGATCAAGAAGCAAAGGATATCCAGACTTGTCCCTACAGGAATCCGGCTTAGGCTTTCAGAGGCTCGCTCAGACGTATCGCTCTACCGAGGCGAATCATCGCTAAGGTGGGTGGCTACGGTGAACTTGTCTTTGCTTAGCCAGCACATATAAAATCTGGAATATTTATGCTAGTCGCTAGGTGATTCACCCCCTGCATGCTAATAAATCCAACGCACCTAGCTAAGGGAATAATCCCAACTTGTATTGCTTGCTAGAACATGGAAAATGAAATACTGCTTATATTCAGATACTCGCATGCTAAGTCCCTTAACGGTTTCAACTCTTGGCTTACCTTCGGGTCCGAGCAACGTCCCTGCTTATGTTCCTTAGAAATGCATGCTTGTCTGCTTGAATGTGCATTGTTTTCATCCTTACTCCGGGAGACTACTCAGTAGTCGTTCCGTGTATGATTGACCCTGCAAGTATCCGGGACCGTCAGGTCATCTAAGGCAATCCCCGAACCAGGGGAATGCACTAAGCAAGAATAAATACTGAACGTAAATCTCACTTGAATGATAATCATGCTATGTGTGCATCTGAACGAGGATCGTGTTATGTACTGATGGAATCACAGCTCGTGGAGCAATATGCCTCGTTCAGACTAAGTTTAAGTTTCATGATTATCATGTCAAGCTATGGAAAAAGGACAGACCCTGACCTGCATTGTCGCGGACCACCTGTGTGCACAAATTATGTTATGTTGAGTTCCGCGGACGGTCACCGGGGCACTGGGACCGATCCGATCCGGACGGAACGTATGTTAGTCGTATGTTACCCGACAAGTGTTACGCGATGGGGCTCGCCACCCGCGTCGTACGTCACTTCGCCCTGAGACTAAACGGTCCTTTATGGCTATGCCAGCGACATCATGTTCATATAGATAAGTCATCCTCGCTTAGCGGCTATCCGCGTGCGAGTCATTGCATAGCATCAATGAACTGAACACCTGAACGATCTGAACATAACGACCCTCATGTTTGCATATGCTATGCTTCCTGAATGTTTATACTTACCGTGCTTGAATTAATCATGTTTGCCTTGGACAGGGAAGGAGAAATGGTAAGTTGGTAAGTCTCGCCGTGTTTTCTCAAACATCGCACGGCGCACTGCCCGACACGTTAAGCTATTCAATGTTTGCATGAAACTGATCCTAAGGCAACTAGAAAGATAACTTAATAGTTGTGCACGGAACCTGTATTACGTGTTTGGATTTGTCGAGCGGGCGAGTAGCTTTCCCACCAGTGCATTCAATGTACTGATAATCCACCAGTTTGATATGCAGGGTGCGGGAGAACCTCGTGCGGTGCGGACGCCTCCTTCGTGCGTGCTAAGGCCAGGAGTTCCCTCTGAAGCCTTGCAACGATGCGTCCGGGACTGAAGCACATATACAAGACATAAGTTGTGAACATCGCCTGAACATCGCCTGTACGATCATTCCACAGTTGTAGCCATTTGGCACGCTTTTACTGTTTCAAAGAGAGAGGCTTGAGCGACTTGTAATCTCGGCTATACGCCGCCTGTAATACATGTTTCATATCAATAAAGAGATTACTTTACTTGTTTCGATGCTTCCGCTATATTGTCGACTCAGTGAACCTGTTACCGATCGCTATGCGTTCCTAACCTCTGCTGCACTCGGACAATCTGTGCGACTCTGTGGCTTAGAACTCTTGCCGCCAGCCAATAAACCATGGCCTTGCACGGTTGTGGCTCACGCTCGTGCGGCATCACGCCCGGATGGGTTAAGCGATCGTTCCGCGGGAGCGCTGGCGTGGGTGATTCCCGCCTAGCGGGAACGGCCGATTGCCTGCGGGAGATCGGGGCGTGACATGTTGGTATCAGAGCCTGGCTTCTACGCCTTTGGACTTCGATTCGATATCTCTGTTTCGAAAGCTCGTTCGTGGGTTATGTGCGCGCTCTCTCTCAATGCCTCGATGGGATATTCCAACAATAAGTCTAAATACTTTCAAAATATGTTTTGAATGATATGCTTGCTTGTCTGGTTGTATGCTGCGAGTGGCCTTTGAGCCAACCTGTGCGAACCCTTGAGAGTATCGCTAGTAGCTTGTCCGATTTTCACTAACCCTAAGTTTGGTTGAATGCATCTATTCGAGGGACGCCTTAAACTAGTGCACCATCCAAGACTTAAGAAAAAGGTAAAACTCGAGTGCTAAGACTTCGCTATCACTGAGCTGGTTGACGTGTTCACGCTAGAGGGTACCTTCGAAAGTGCGCACGATCCAGTCTAAGCGATATGCTGATTTCGAAGCTTGTGCAAGTGAATATCCAAATGAACAAGTACAACGACTTGTCTAGGATTGCCTCAACCCTAGATTACTGCTTGTCCTTAGTAAGTCTCGAGGACGAGACTTTTTCTAAGTTGGGTAGGATGTAACACCCCGTTCCGTTCAAGCGGACTGCCGACTCAATCGAAAATAGTGCAGCTGTCCCGACCTGCTTTGCCTCGATCAAGAAGCAAAGGATATCCAGACTTGTCCCTACAGGAATCCGGCTTAGGCTTTCAGAGGCTCGCTCAGACGTATCGCTCTACCGAGGTGAATCATCGCTAAGGTGGGTGGCTACGGTAAACTTGTCTTTGCTTAGCCAGCACATATAAAATCTGGAATATTTATGCTAGTCGCTAGGTGATTCACCCCCTGCATGCTAATAAATCCAACGCACCTAGCTAAGGGAATAATCTCAACTTGTATTGCTTGCTAGAACATGGAAAATAAAATACTGCTTATATTCAGATACTCGCATGCTAAGTCCCTTAACGGTTTCAACTTTCGGCTTACCTTCGGGTCCGAGCAACGTCCCTGCTTATGTTCCTTAGAAACGCATGCTTGTCTGCTTGAATGTGCATTGTTTTCATCCTTACTCCGGGAGACTACTCAGTAGTCGTTCCGTGTATGATTGACCCTGCAAGTATCCGGGACCGTCAGGTCATCTAAGGCAATCTCCGAACCAGGGGAATGCACTAAGTAAGAATAAATACTGAACGTAAATCTCACTTGAATGATAATCATGCTATGTGTGCATCTGAACGAGGATCGTGTTATGTACTGATGGAATCACAGCTCGTGGAGCAATATGCCTCGTTCAGACT
Source organism: Iris macrosiphon (assembly GCA_036927795.1). NCBI lineage: Eukaryota > Viridiplantae > Streptophyta > Magnoliopsida > Asparagales > Iridaceae > Iris > Iris macrosiphon. The sequence goes on along the minus strand of JAYESA010000005.1, from coordinate 120,179,849 downwards.
AAGTTTAAGTTTCATGATTATTATGTCAAGCTATGGAAAAAGGACAGACCCTGACCTGCATTGTCGCGGACCACCTGTGTGCACAAATTATGTTATGTTGAGTTCCGCGGACGGTCACCGGGGCACTGGGACCGATCCGATCCGGACGGAACGTATGTTAGTCGTATGTTACCCGACAAGTGTTATGCGAAGGGACTCGCCACCTGCGTCGTACGTCACTTCGCCCTGAGACTAAACGGTCCTTTATGGCTATGCCAGCGACATCATGTTCATATAGATAAGTCATCCTCGCTTAGCGGCTATCCGCGTGCGAGTCATTGCATAGCATCAATGAACTGAACACCTGAACGATCTGAACATAACGACCCTCATGTTTGCATATGCTATGCTTCCTGAATGTTTATACTTACCGTGCTTGAATTAATCATGTTTGCCTTGGACAGGGAAGGAGAAATGGTAAGTTGGTAAGTCTCGCCGTGTTTCCTCAAACATCGCACGGCGCACTGCCCGACACGTTAAGCTATTCAATATTTGCATGAAACTGATCTTAAGGCAACTAGAAAGACAGCTTAATAGTTGTGCACGGAACCTGTATTACATGTTTGGATTTGTCGAGCGGGCGAGTAGCTTCCCCACCAGGGCATTCAATGTACTGATAATCCACCAGTTTGATATGCAGGGTGCGGGAGAACCTCGTGCGGTGCGGACGCCTCCTTCATGCGTGCTAAGGCCAGGAGTTCCCTCTGAAGCCTTGCAACGATGCGTCCGGGACTGAAGCACATATACAAGACATAAGTTGTGAACATCGCCTGAACATCGCATGTACGATCATTCTACAGTTGTAGCCATTTGGCACGCTTTTACTGTTTCAAAGAGAGAGGCTTGAGCGACTTGTAATCTCGGCTATACGCCGCCTGGAATACATGTTTCATATCAATAAAGAGATTACTTTACTTGTTTCGATGCTTCCGCTATATTGTCGACTCAGTGAACCTGTTACCGATCGCTATGCGTTCCTAACCTCCGCTGCACTCGGACAATCTGTGCGACTCTGTGGCTTAGAACTCTTGCCGCCAGCCAATGAACCATGGCCTTGCACGGGCGTGACTCACGCTCGTGCGGCATCACGCCCGGATGGGTTAAGCGATCGTTCCGCGGGAGCGCTGGCGTGGGTGATTCCCGCCTAGCGGGAACGGCCGATTGCCTGCGGGAGATCGGGGCGTGACATGTAAACGTCATAAGGTTTTTACTAGGTTTATTACGCGGCGCCTCCACACCTAGGTACTTCGTAATCATAGTGTCGGCGAAAATTGATTTATCAAATATTATAGGTTCACCTGTAATAGGTAAACCTAAAATATTTGCTACATCTGCTAGAATAATACTCATCTCCGAACAGTAGCTGGAAGATATTTCGTCTGGGCCAACAACGCTCAACTAAATTAAATATTAAGTCTATATCGTGTTGCAGAAAATGTATCTTGTCAATATAATAAAAGTCAAATATTTTCAACAGTGCCACCTGGTGGTCGCTCAACCTCCAATACCCAAGTCTGTTATCGTGACGCCACGAGACATGCTCTCGGCACCGTTCACCATTATAATCGTATTACTATATATGAAAAACATAGACGATGTTATTAGTAGATATGTAAAAAATATCATTCATATTGATTTACACAATTAAATTTTATTGTACCTTCCCATAAAATACCAAACTAGATATATGTTTCACACGTTGCTGGATTATTAAATCTGTAGTAGGCCCTCTAGGAATACGTCCGTCGTTTTGGATGTCTATCTGTAAAATGAAGGAGAACGGAAGAGTTGTATTTGCTCACGAAAACTGTTGTGTCCACTTGCAAAGAAGAGAGAAAGAAGTCTGCTTGGATTGTTGCTGTGTGCTTACTACATTATGTTGTTCTTCTTCCTCTTCCTCTTCCTCTTCTTATAACTCACCTTCCCACCCCTCCTTACTCCTCTTCTTTACTTTAAGTCTTATCTTGTAAACCATCATTGTCTTCACTCCCACGTCTTTTCTTCACCCCTCCTTACTCCTCTTCTTTACTTTCTGCCTTATCTTCTTTACCCTCATTGTCTTCATTCTCATGTCTCATCTTCTTTTTATTGTGTATTCTTTTCTTCTTTTTTTTGGTCTTGTCTAATCTCTCCTTGTTGTGTAGTCCACTACATTTTTTTTTGATCTCACGACCCCCCAAAACCAATACTCTTCTGAACCAACCCACCAACATAAACCAAAAAAAAAAAAAAACCAAACCCAAACTCAAACCAAAACCCAAAACAAAACTAAATAAAAAAAAAGCTAATATATATCCTTAAAATGTTTCGTTAGCTAAATAAAAAAGCTAATATATATATATATATATATATATATATATATATATATATATATATATATATATATCCTAAAAAACTAAATAAAAACCAAAATATAACTAATTAAAAAAAATTCATTAAACAAACCAAACCAAACCACCTCAACCCAACCAGCGGGCCCCACTGCCCAAAATTCGCCAACTAAGTTGACCGATTTTGTGCAAGCACAACTAAGTTGGCCAATTTTGGACAGTGGGCCCAGGTTGGGGCCCACGTTTGCCTTTTACTGTCCACGTGTCGGTTGTGTTCTCCGCCAACTGAGTTGACGGACTGTGTTTTAATTTTTAATTTAGGTAAATTTATTTTTTTAGCATAAATTTAATATAATTTAACGTTGCTACAGTAAATTTTCTGTAAAATATTTTAGATAAAAATTTCAATAATTAAGAAAATTTAGACTCTAACAACACCTTTGAAATAGGGACAATTGTTCAGTAATTAAGAAAAACGTACAAGTCATGCAACATTTGGAACGCATGTGGTTATTCATCCACAATTCTTATGGTTTTAGGGGGCATTTGTAACACGAATTTTTTTTTAATTTTCCACAAAATTTAGGGTTAGAAACCAATTTCCATAATTTGCTTAGCTTATAAAAATATATTCTCGGAAATACTAATATCTTCATAAACAACTTATCCACAAAATATAGAAATCTTATCCCTTAAGAATATGTGGGTATATTATTTTTTTTGCGTGGACAAAGATTTTTTTTTGCTTTTTTTTCTAATACTCTCTTAATATTTTTCTCTTTTTCATGTTTTTAATATTTTTTTGGTTTGTTTCTGTTTTTTGTATTTTAGAATGTTTTACATTTTTTGTTTTTCTTTTGTTTTTAGTTTTTTAATCTTTTTTATTTTTTAAGAATTTCTTGTTATTTTTTGTTTTTTAAGTTTTGGGTTATTTACACTAACTATTACCAAGTTTTTTTTGTTTATAACATGGTGTACCCCTACTTTTAAACAAATTACACTGACCACCCCTCCCTTTAGAATTTATTTAAAAAAAAATAGGGATAGTTGGTGTTATAACTTTTTATTTTTATCTTAAAGTAAATGCACCCTTTGTAATAAACAAAAAAAGTAGGGGTGGTCAGTGTAATTAGTTTCAAAGTAGGGTATTCCGTGTAATAAATATAAAACATAGGAGTAGTTAATGTAAATAACCCTTAAAAATTTTAATTTTTTTAATTTTGTCTTTTTTGTTTTTTCTGTTTTTTTATCTTTTTATATTTTGAGGATATTTAAAAAAAATTCCGAAAATATTTATATATTCATCATACATGGAAATATAATTTTTCAAAAAAATTAATTATCAAAATTTTAATTTTTTATAATATAAAATTTTCAGCGCGTACCAACCTCCGTGAGATACATAAGCATAATCAAACTGAAACTTAACTAAATTTATAAAATGTTGATCTCCTAGAGGTGAGCATTATTCTGTTTTGGACCGAAAATCGAACCGAATCGAATAAAAGATTCGGTTCGGTTTAAAAAAAAAATTTGTTCGGTTTCGATTTTGAAAATACTAAATTTTCTTATTCGGTTTTGGATTTCGGTCCAAAATCGAAAACTGCATTAAAAAAATTAGTTTTTATATATATATATATATATATATATATATATGAATGTTGGCATTACCACATCCGAACTGATAGCTACATCCGATAGCTATCTGATATTTGATGGGATGGGAGTTTTGGCTCCCGTATCCGTTATCGATTATTTTAACATATATCGGATAATATCCGAAGCAATAAGCATATTATTCCAAGTAGATTATTCAGAACCATTACAAATCCTTTGGTATTTGGTTATCCATATATACACATTCCATGCAGTCTTTTAATTCAAAATAAACCAATGGATACATGGGAACTTACATGCTGCTTCATATATAATTAAAATATATTTTATATATTAAGTTATTTTATTATCAAGTCAAATGTTATCGGACCGGATATGACACTTCATGTATCTGTATCTGTATCCGATATCCGATAAGACATCCGAATCCGTATCCATATCCGAAATTTCGGATATTATCGGTTCGAATGCGGATCGAATACGGATTTTCGCTCTACCATTGACAGGTTTTTATATTAACAAAAAAAGGTGCAAATAAACCAAAAAAAATCGAATAAACCGAATAAATTGAAAACCGAACCGATTTAATTCGATTCGATTTGGTTTGGTTATTGACAATTTCGATTCGGTTTCGATTTTTCTTATTCGATTTTTGGTCCAATTCAATTTTCGGTTGTTCGGTTCAGTTGGAACCGAATTAACCAAATATTCATCCCTATGTCTCCCATTTGAATACACCCAATTGTTCGATGCGTGTACCCCTTGTTAGCAATTCGGCAAACGAAAAAAAATCGGGACGGCAAAAGTACGAGTATAAATCATCGCACTACAAGTAAAATACGTTAAAATTTTCGGTCAAATATTCGTCAAACGAAAAATATTTGGATTAGATTTTATTGGTATTTAGTACGTTTTATATGAACAAATTTGGTACTAAAAATTTGACATGTATTTATTTTTTAAGCTCTGATAAACAAACAAACAACTCATTAAAAACAAATTCATACGTCCATATTTCTACTCATCTCATAAAATGATCATTGATGCAGGCAACATGACTGTTAAATTTTTTTTCTTGGTTAATTGAATAAATTCTATGTGAGATTTTTTTGTATAGACATTTCTTGTGAATTGTGTCAGGCTAGTTAAAAGTAGCAAGGCTGCAAGAGTTAAAGAAAGACGGTTGAATTTTTTTTCTTGGTTAATTAAAATGTTGCACTGATACCATATTTTTAGTCATATTTTTTAGTTATTCGTACGAAAAAAATCGTACGAAACGTATTTAAAATATTACGTCATTGAAATATGCATATTAATTCGAATCTTTTAAAAATATATAAATATTATATATTTTTAAAAAATATAAAAAATTACGTAACAAAACGTGTACCCTCACGAAAACATGGTGATAGTCAACGATAACGGCTGTAGGTAGAAATAAATTGAATACACGAGGTTCGATGTGGCAATCCCCTCTAATTTACTTCCTTTCTCCTCAACTTGCTGTGGCAAGAAGAGGAATGGGAGAGTTAACCTGGGGACGCTTCCGGCTACAAAGAAGTGATTCTTTCTTGTCGAAGATCGTCGGCAGATCAAAGAGCTCCAGACTTGTGCTGGAATCCGTTTCTTCCGAGTGCGTTGACCATGCAAGCTACGAAAGGTTGTCCCAGTCCATGAGGTTCTTTGACGAGCCGAGGAGGAAGCAAAAATCTCAGGTCTGGAGGTTTCTGACTCGTGCCATCTCTGGGAAGAATTGTACTGATCAGGAAGTAAGATTGGGTAAGGATGATGGTTCGGGAAGATGTTCCAAGGAAAGGATAGACAAGGAGAAGAAAAAGTTATCTTCATGGCTTCCTGACCCTAGCAGAAGATGGCCGGTTCAGGGCTGGTAATAAAATCGCAGCCTGTTGTTTTTACTGTTTATAAGTGTTACCTGTGTAAATGGGGATGTGCTAGCACGAGTTGTCATTCGAAATTGTTATGCGAAAAAATTGATCATAATTTTATCATAAAAATTGACAATCAATTTTACCATAAAGCCATAAAAGATGAGATCCTATAAGATTGATTGACAATTTTAATACAATGATTAACAATCATGTCATATTAAAAAGTTGTGTGCAGTATAGATTTTATTGTAATATTATTTATGCATGATTATTTTCTTGAGTAATATGAAATAAAAATATATGCATAATTTTTTCTCTACAGTTTGATATGGTATGAGAGCAAGAATTTTTTATCGTGTCACCTACTGTTTTTTTTTCAACCCTAATTCTTTCCATCTACTTTACTCGCAATTATGAACGGTACTAACGAACCTAGCAGCAGCCTCTCACCAACATCCGACCAACCTGGCTACGATCCCTTACCAACATCTATCCTTACCGAATTAACCATCAGAATGAACGAATTTTTGACCAAAGCTTCGGCTCCATCCCGGATCACTGACATTACTGCTACTCCGATTGGCATTAAGTTGGACAGTTTCAACTATGCGCTCTGGTCCCAAGTTGTCGAGATTTATATCTCAGGCAAGGACAAATTGTGATATATTAATGGCGATATCCACCAACCTCCACAAACAGATCCATCCTTTCGAAAGTGGCGCACAGACAATTCCATTGTCAAAGGATGGTTAATAAATTCCTTAGAACTATCACTGATAAGGAAATTCATTAGATTTTCAACTACAAAACGGGTGTGGGATTCTATTGCGACCACCTACTTTGATAGAAGTGAACCATCACTAAAACCGTTTCTCTGTTCCCAATGACCCGTTTAACACTCGTTGCACCCAATATTATAAACTCTATTCACGTGAGGGATAGAGAAAGTTAACTTTCAAATTTTAAAGGAGAGAGAACGCCAAAGAAGGAATAGAGATAAAGGTTAGAAATCTCACCGAGCTACAGGCAATTATGGTCTCGACTTGGTGAATAGATCGAGTGGAGCTGGAGTGGATACCATGTGAGAACTTGGACGGCGCTGTGGGGCGAGAACGCCGAAGTCTAGCGCAAAAGACTTTGCTGGACAAGCACTTGACGCTCGAAGGTGGCTTGTCTGTCTCTTTGGGAAGATAGGCTGCGGATGACTACTCCTGCAAGCTCTTCGGAGGCAGATCGGGAAGTCGAGGGTGCGGCACCGTTGGAGGTGGGTGTCACGCGGCTGTATGAATTCTCAGAATGGTTCAAATTCTGGACTGGCCCAATTTTATTCTTATTCAAAAATGTAAAAAAATTCCAAATGCTACTGATAGCCATTCTTCCACTTGGTGAATAATAATTCCTTACAAAAATCATATTCTTACTAATACCATCTCTTTGTTCCTAATGACCCATTTAACACTCGCCGCACCCAATATTATAAACTCTATTCACACTGAGGGATAGAGAAAGTTAACTTTCAAATTTTAAAGGAGAGAGAACTCCAAAGAAGGAAGAGAAGATAAAGGTGAGAAATCTCACCGAGCTTTAGGCAATTATGGTCCGGAGGACGGGGGTTCTCGACTTGGTGAATAAATCGAGTGGAGCTGGAGCGGATACTATGGGAGAACTTGGACGGCGCTGTGGGGCGAGAACGCTGAAGTCTAGCGCGAAAGACGTTGCTGGACAAGCACTCGACTCTCAAAGGTGGCTCGTCGTCTCTTTGGGAAGATGGGCTGCGGATGACTACTCCTGCAAGCTCTTCGTAGGCAGATCGGGAAGTCGAGGGTGCGGCACCGCTGGAGGTGGGTGTCACGCGGCTGTATGAATTCTGAGAATGGTTCAAATTTTGGACTGGCCCCAATTTTATTCTTATTCAAAAATGTAAATTTTTCCAAATGCTACTGATAACCATTCTTCCACTTGGTGAATAATTCGTTTCAAAAATCATATCCTTACTAAAACCATCTCTCTGTTCCCAATGACCCGTTTAACACTCGTTGCACCCAATATTATAAATTCTATTCACAGTGAGGGATAGAGAAAGTTAACTTTCAAATTTTAAAGGGGAGAGAACTCCAAAGAAGGAAGAGAAGATAAAGGTGAGAAATCTCAACGAGCTTCAGGCAATTATGGTCCGGAGGAAGGGGGTTCTCGACTTGGTGAATAAATCGAGTGGAGCTAGAGTGGATACCATGGGAGAACTTGGACGGCGCTGTGGGGCTAGAACACCGAAGTCTAGCGCAAAAGACGTTGCTAGACAAGCACTCGACGCTCGAAGGTGGCTCGTCGTCTATTTGGGAAGATGAGCTGCGGATGACTACTCCTGCAAGCACTTCGGAGGCAGATCGGTAAGTCGAGGGTGCGGTGCCACTGGAGGTGCGTGTCACGCGGCTGTATGAACCTGGAGTGTCAGAGAATACGAGTCGGGAACGTTGGCGTGATGTAATTCGGCTAAGGAGGAGGCAGATGCGGCGGCTCGAGGCAGATCCGGTATCAAGATGAACCCAAAGGGGATTGTATTGCTGGATGTACTGTACTGGACATAATAAACTGGATGGATATGACACCAAGGGTCGGACTCGAGGCCGGACAAGGTTAACATGGTGGTGAATCTGGCACGGACACGGTGGTGATGTTGTGATGGCTGTTGGTGTCGGTGGTGAATTGTTTGGGAATTGAATTTGAGAAGAAATGCAATGGAAGGGTCTCCCTAAGTAGATGGTTGAGCTAGTTCCCCAAGCAAAGGAGAGTGGTACTATGGTAAATTCTCAAAAATGATATGAATGAGGATCAAAAGGGATCCTTCTAGAAATTTCTAGAGGATGACTAATCATAGTGAATAACTATTCTTATAATTAGTTTAAAGGCCAATTAATGTAGTGTTCCGCTCCTAGCGGTTCACTATATAAGACTTGTGGTCCGATTGACTCAGTCAGAATTGAGTATACAAAAATTTTACGGTCGAATCGATCACAGACAATACAATGAACCTTTCCAATTGATGGATTTGGTTCTGGTGAAATGAGTTCAATAGTTTTCGTTGGATTTTTGGTTGGTTTTCTTAGATTTTCGCTCCTCGGTTTTGATGAATGCTTTTCCGTCATTGGTTTTCGATGATTGATTGTTTAATCCATTTTCATCGATTGTATGCATTCATTCTAGAAAATTCTGATATAAAGGAAGATGGTAGTCTAACCAAATGTTGGTGCCAATGCGGAGAGATGCGTGACCGGAGCCTAAGTGAGCAATCGTCATTTTCTCTCGACATTATCTATTTGGTGAGTGGTTGTCCCTTTTTCTCTACTCCTTCATGCCAATAATCAATAAGTTCTCTTGAAACCTTGTTAAGTCCAATGATCGGTAAAGCCACTAATACCACAAGTTTCATACCACTATTATAAATAAATGAATTGCATTGATAAGAGGAAAGTTTAATTACATAACACAGGGAATACTATAAAAATACAGAGTTTTAGCGACAGAATTTTTCGTCGCTAAAATACCTATTTTCGTCGCTATTTTAATATAGCGACGAATTAGCGACAAAAATGTGGCATCGCTAATTAAAGTGTCACTGCCATATTTTCGTTGTTAATCCGTCAATATGGCGACAAATTTGCAACAAACTTAGCGACGGAATTACAGCGATGGATTAGTAACGGAATATTTACGTTGCTTTATTTGATGATGGATTAGCGACGGATTGGCGACGAAAAGTGTGAACCTATTTTTACTAAATTTTTCAAAAGCTCATCGATAGAATTTTTGTCGCTAATCAGCCGCTAAAGACGACGGACTTAGCGACGGATATAGCGATGATGTCTAATACTAAAAATTCTACATATTTTGGTACTAGACATATTTAGCTACAGATTTTTCATCGCTAAAGCGTCGCAGATCCGTTGCAAAGCTGGAATTTTTCAGTTTTTCGTCGCTATTCCGTCGCTAAACATAAATATTTTCTTTACAGAATAGAATTACTTACTTTCTGCTCCTGTAACATTATATAAAATTAAATCACTTATACACAAATACATCCAAACACATCAAATACAATAGAACTTAAATATACGTCCATAGCCATAAGTTATTATACACTACCATAATCCAAACATATATAGTTATACAAAAATATATTCAACAAACTGGCAAATTATCAAGAAAATAAAAATACACATCAAGTCGAGGGTGGAGGCGGATGTCACGACCCGCACCCGGTTTAGGGGCACGAGTGCGTGGGTACGTCCAGCCTACGCCGCAGCATCGGCGGTAGAACGCTGTCTAGGTCAAGTACTATCTAAACAATCTCACGCTAGTATCCAACTCCATAAGGAGACTCGGATAACACTATAAAAATATTAACAACATACTCAATCACAACTACAGCACGATAGGAATTTGAAGAATAAAGAATACAACACAAGTCAAATGACAAAATAATCATACCTGCAATCTGTAACATCCAATCCCCAAGTGTATCAGAAACCAGTCTACTAAGGTCACAGTCTGGAAAAATATTTTCCAGTCAGGAAGGAGCAAAGTACATCTCTAAATAGCAGTTCTATATAAATGACATAAACTATGTAGCAGTTCTAGATGGAAACATACCAGATGCATGTATAGGTACGAGAAATGTACAATGAAGGAAATACTGGAAATACTGTAAGTAAATGCAGGAAAAGAACAATATGTCAAAGAGCAAGAATCCTATGACTAAGTGTGTGAGTACTAGCTTTAATATGTGATCGGCTTGAGAACTTGATCAGGCTGGTTACATGTGATTAGCTATGATTCACGAAGGTCAGGCTAACCGTTGGTTAGCTATGATGCATGTAGAGGTCAGGCTAATCACACGTAACAGCTATGAGGCACGGAGATGGTCAGGCCGCACCCGACGTGAGATGTGGGGTGAGCTATGATGCATGAAAAGTTGGGTATGATCACATATCTACGCTAAAATACTCCCCAAACCCCCGACTGGTATAGTAGATCAAATCATGGTACGCTATGGCACGGGATTCCCTAGGGAGGTAGCAAATCTCCCCGGAAATCAGTGTCTGTACATGCACAAGATATCAATGAAACAAGTCTTGTACAAGCTACACCATGAATAAGGAATAACATCTCATGACGAGATCCGTGTATACCAATCCGTGTAACCAACGTGTCAAGAACATGGATATTTACACTAGATACAGTGAACATAGGAGATATCATAAATTAGAAACTAATCAGAGAATGTACTCGCCTTGGATCCTTAGCTGGTAATTATTGATGTCCTGTCCCAGAGTATCGTCTGGAGGATCCAACAGTCCTTGGTGGTCTCAGAGGAAAATGCCCATTCTGGAGAAATTTCACGAATACTGAACCTTTGCTTCTGTGCCACAGTTAAACTTGAATCTTCTCCTAGAGCGGGAACAAAATGACCTTCATCAAACCACGTCTCTTGGAACTCAAAAGAATATCTTAGTGTTTGAGACAGGTAAATCAATATGCCCCATCCATTCGATACTGTTCTCTTCTCTATGTTTCATGGCATTTAAGTTGGCTCCGCAAGTAATATTTCCCGAGACATGTTGTACTTTTCCTTCCAAAAACTGTGAAATTGATGTTGGAGAGTCAATACGGTTGTCAGAGCCCAACAGAAATTCTCTAGCTGCTGGCAGTTGCAAAATTAGATCACCCTCAAGAACTTGGTGTTTGGTAGGACTAATATCTACATCATATCTTCCAGGATCAGTCCGTTGCCAAGTTAATTGTTCTGGCTGGTCAAAGGAAATTGCAGAAAATTCTCCTTTTCTTTAGAAATTGGTGGTGAATCATATATTAGCAAATTTTGTGGCAGGAATCTCTGTTCTTAATGCACTTTTCCTGGAGATGGATGAGTCGTTAACACCTGTTGATGCCAACGAATTTGAAGTCCTTCCATGGGCATTTATCTGTACTGAACTAGAACTTATTTCTAGCATCTGCTTCCAAGAAGGAAACATCAGGCTTTCAACACAATAACCGGAGCCTAGTGATTGACTAGCCTGCTTAATGTTATCACCTGGACTAAGCAATTGAGTGTTTATACCGCAATCTTGCTTCCCGGATTCAATTTGCCCATGTTTCCATAAATCAGGTCGAATAAGGATAGTTTCACGTGACTCCTGAGAAGACTCCCTTGTACCATTATCCAAAATCCCTAAATCCTGTGAATTTTCATGCTTACTGCAATATGCAGTAACTTTTCTCCAAAATAATTAGGATTATCATCATCGTCCAAGCTCAATTGTTGTGCAAGGTTGTGAAATACTTGATTGACCTCTAGTCGTGGTGAGGAAGTGGAGTTTCCTGATCTGTCCATTATGTGCAAGTACTCCATCTCAGTACTTCCTATACAAACCTCTGAACTAACTTCTTCAACAGTGCCCGGACTGCAAGAAGAACCATTCGGCTCACATTCTCTACTCCCAGAAATAATGCCTTGACATTGGACATTATTAACACTTGTACTCTGATTGAAAGTAGAACCTGAATTTGTGGCCATGTTTGACATTGGTCCATACAGAAATCTTCCCTCAGAAACTTTTCTGTAGTGAACCAGAACAATATGCTCATATACCGGATCCAGCATCCAATAGCTTCGCCTCTGAAAGTAAGGATTTAGAGCTCCATGAGCATAGTAACAATTCAAAGCATCAACATTCCCAGCCTTAAGCCTCTCATGTGCTTCACCAACATTTCTTCCATCCTTCTTTTTTTCTCCAACTGTGGCCATCTTTACGAAAAAGCGGAGTACTCGCTTGTTGAAGAGGAAAACAGATCCACTAGGTGGTTTGTGAGGAGCTGCTTCAGCAATAGGGTATCTCTCATGATTCTGTAAGATGTAATGGATTTCTACCGGCTTCAGCCATCGTATCTGAGCTTCCTTAAGCAGCTTATTGTAATCAAAACCTGAAACTTGATTATTCATCATTGCAAGTGGAAAAAAGGACCAGTTTTGATAGAGCTTACACTTTGGAGTTGAAGTTATACCATGGGTTTAAGAGAGAGAGAGAGAGAGGTGGAGGCTCGGGTGAAGAGGGAAAGGAGATGATCCGGTCGAGGCAGGCGAGTTCACGGCGGAGATGGCCGCAGGGTCGACGGCGTTCAGTCATGGAGGAGGATCAGCTTCTGGGTGCAGCGGTCGGCAAGGGGATCGACTCCGGCGAGTGGATCTCGACAGGGACGGGGAAGAAGATGAGTTGGGAAGAAGAAGTCGGCTGAGAGTCTTTGGTGGAAGGAAAAATAAAGGAAAATAAAGAAAAAGGGAAAGGATTATTTATGTACATGTAGGGGTTTGAATTGACCTAGAATTGGTTTGACTGGTCAACCCTTCTTGGGATTGGGCTTCTCAAGTAGGATTTCAATGGGCTAGGATTTGAATGGGTTCAAAAGAATGGCTCGGATAATGAATGAGTTTTACATGTGGGAAAAATGAGGGTGTGAATGGAAGACGGTAAACTGGTAAATTAATAGAAAATATAATTTAAGAAAAATATTTTAAGAGGCTTCCGATTGGCTACTAATTAACCTCATATTTCAAAATCTTAGAAAGTATGTAATTTATTTATTTACTACCCCAAATGAATTTAAATAATTATTATGGAGAAACAACTAGTCCTTTAAATAATTTTATCAAATAAATAATTTTATGATTTTAAGCCAATAAACATTTGAAACTAGAGAAATATATATATATTATTATTTATTTATTTATTTTGTAATACATCGACATTTAGGAAAAATAATTTTTATAAAAGATTTTAAATTACCTTCTAAAATCAACATTGTTCAAAATCAAATAAAATTTTTAAGGAGAAAATATTTTATAAACTTGATATTTTTAAAATAAATTAAAAATCTAATTATTTCGGAAATTGAAAATCGAAGGTTACAAGTCTATCCACCTTAGAAAAATTTCGTCCTCGAAATTTAGGATCCTCAGTAATTGTCTTTACTCATCATATTATTTCTATAAAATTTTTAATTTCAAACCAAATAATCATGAGGTAATTCCATGTTGTTATTTCACAACCTTTCAAAATTTTATAACATTATATTCCTGAAAATTTTCCAGTTTAAAAATCAAATCCCCTTTTTGTCATAATTTTCTCCCGAATTTTAAGTTCGTATCTAAATACTCCGGATTTCAATATCCAATCCTCCAATTGAAATCCAATCAATGCATATCTATAAAATCGTATCCCAAAATTTAAATTTTTAACCACTAATCCATCAATCATATTACTCCCTAACTCAAATTCAATTGATGCTTATTCAAATATAATTCCTCCTCCCGAGAATTGAATTTGACACTATTCCATTAACGATTTATTTCCTGATTTTCTTTTTCCTCAAATACTCAACGATGCGATACTTTCAGAATCTTCAATGCAACATTCATAATATAAACTATAAAATTTCTATCTTGCAATCAAATAGGAAAAATGATAATCTCTCAAATTTTCTCAAATTTTAATAATCAATTTAATCATATCAAGACATTCCTAAAATTTAATAAATCCTCAATTTTGCCCTGTGAATTTCTTAACTCTCTATTTAAGTTAATGTTTATCCTCGAATTTCAATCAAACCTCGATTTTCGCAAAATTAATGATCCATCAACTCTGTTATAACAATCCCCTAAATTCTTTATTTAAATTAATGCTCATCCATAATTTAATCCTCTTGTCTCTTTTTGTCAGTCATAACCTCGTCACAGATCTTTGCTATGGTCAAAACCCTAATGATCATGGTTTAAGAAAATTTCACCTACAGCCATGCAATTTAAGAAAATATATAGGTCATGTATCTTTTGTCATGGTATTTCAGTCTCTGTTAGGGTGTACTACCAGTTATATTCTAACAAGAAAATCATGAATACGAACTACAGCACTTAGGGAAATCAATCAATCAAGAGACGGAGACATTAGAAAAAGAACCTGCTAACATATTACTTGTAGTATCTACTATCTCTAACAAATACTTAACTCTAGCACATTCACTAACTAATTCCTATTCATGTACACTGGTACCCATATCAACTACTCATTAATCCACAAAATCCATGAATACATTCGTATTGCACACACCTGTTTATTAATACCAAAATCTGATGCCAAGAATCTCTAATATAACCATGATTCAATAATGCATCCAAGTTGATACCTCTATCTCTTTAGTACCATACCCTCTGACAGTTCCCGTTCCTACTACAATTGTTCATACTAGTCGTTCTTATCACTCAATACACGTCAAGCGCAACACCATACTAAGTACTACTCTTTCCAATACAGCTTTAGATGGACACCCGAGTCAGTCTGCGGTGCCATCTCGATCATGCTCAATCACCAGATCCTTACACATGTATATCATCCACTCATATATTAATATTCATATCTCTCCTCTACCATAAAATTAATCCTCAAATAATCGTCAAGGTTTAACTTCTCGAACAACTTTAAAGTAAAATGTATATACTTCCTCAAAATCAGATACTCAACATCGAAACAATTTTAATTACTCCAAAAATCTGTGTAGCCTTAACTATGTTTATTGAACTCATATTTGAAATCCTCAAAATTTAATGACGTAATCTCAACTCCTCAATTATTCTAAAAATAACATTTTATTCCACCTTTTAATTTATAACTCCTCAAATGTACATATCAGTGCTCACGGTCTCTGATACTCAAGGTGCACTCAATGCATCTAGTGTCTATAATTGTGTAATAAATTGTACTGCTTGAATCACTTGTGCTATCGCCTCCAATGATCAAAGTTATCATCAACTGTGTTTTCTTCCATGATCTTCAATCTATATTAACTGGTATATCATCCGATTATCATCACGCAGAGTGCTTACTGTTTTGAGCGTCATTCTCGACAATCCTTGATATAGAATCATTAGTACCCTTGGTATTATTTTACTAGCTTCATTAATGAATCATCTCATCAAACTCATTAGAACTCATGTTTACCTGTACCTTCTATAATACTCATGTTTCTTTACTCTCATGGGCGTATGTATGGTTCTTCATCTCGATTGATGTATAGGTATTTCTCTTTAACCTTTTTCAGCCTGTTACACTAATCTTTGATACCATTTTCATTACCAATTCTGATATTTCTCTACCCATGACACCTCATTAACTCTTTATGCGTATATATTTCTTTACTCTTGATACACCCAGTATCAATCATCAAAATGAACATTATGCTCCATTAATCTTTAACACAATTCCTGGATACTTAATTGTTCACGTAGATCATCCAATTGCATAATCATGATTATCCAGGACGGGTATGTTGGCTCTGATACTAACTCTTGAACTATCACTGATACTCTATACTCTCCTTCTACTCACAGTCTCTAATGACCTTATCCTAGAACCATTGTTTACAAGGTACTATGCTATGGGTTAATTCTAGATCAAGGCCTACTGCTCACATGTCCAACTAGGAAACACTTACAAACTCACAAGCAACACTCAGTCAATACCAATACTCAAGACACAGACATAATTACAAGTCACTAATTATCATACTTAACAAGAAATCCTCAAGGGATAGGAGCTCAAAGACTGAATTGAGGACAGAAGGTATCTTTACTGCTAGTAAAGAAAGAAGCGGTGGAACAAAGTCCTGGAATAACAGAAATAGATAAGTCTTGAGATGATATTTTAAGAACCAATTTAAGATACAACCTGATAATCATACACGTCTATCCGAAATCATGACACTTAGAATCCTCGCCACGCCAGTAAGCATAGATGCGATAAACGACAGGTTCCGTAACTAAGGTATACAACCCTATAATCATGTCATCTAGAATACTCGCCACGCCAACCGGTATGGCTGCGAGAGACTCTAAGTTTCATAACTATAGTATGTACATCCAAGTCAGGTTCCTACGTTCTCGTCACCACAGCTAATATGGCTGCGATAAACTCTAGGGTCCATAACCAAAGTAGATGTTTTACCTTTCTCACTGTCCTCATCAACATATGTCATCAGATGATACCGTAAATTTTAGCCCGTAAAATTCATCTCGATATGAAATCAACTCAACAACGATACCAAGAATTAAATTTAATAACTGATCAACAAGAATCAAGTTCAATAACAACAAGCGAGAGCGGACGGAAACAAGGAAAGATTTAAATTATAAATTATAATAAGATTCTCAAGGGGTCGTCCCAGGAATCTCTCAAGAATTTGTGATTGAGTATCCTCTCTCATCCTAGTATCCTATGTCCTATATTCAATAGCAGGTACGCAGTAGTACAACTATGACGTCGCACTACTACGACATCGCACAACTAGCGAAGTCTGACCTGCATGGGCCACCACTAAAACGTGTCACGACCCGCACCCGGTTTAGGGGCACGAGTGCGTGGGTACGTCCAGCCTACGCCGCAGCATCGGCGGTAGAACGCTGTCTAGGTCAAGTACTATCTAAACAATCTCACGCTAGTATCCAACTCCATAAGGAGACTCGGATAACACTATAAAAATATTAACAACATACTCAATCACAACTACAGCACGATAGGAATTTGAAGAATAAAGAATACAACACAAGTCAAATGGCAAAATAATCATACCTGCAATCTGTAACATCCAATCCCCAAGTGTATCAGAAACCAGTCTACTAAGGTCACAGTCTGGAAAAATATTTTCCAGTCAGGAAGGAGCAAAGTACATCTCTAAATAGCAGTTCTATATAAATGACATAAACTATGTAGCAGTTCTAGATGGAAACATACCAGATGCATGTATAGGTACGAGAAATGTACAATGAAGGAAATACTGGAAATACTGTAAGTAAATGCAGGAAAAGAACAATATGTCAAAGAGCAAGAATCCTATGACTAAGTGTGTGAGTACTAGCTTTAATATGTGATCGGCTTGGGAACTTGATCAGGCTGGTTACATGTGATTAGCTATGATTCACGAAGGTCAGGCTAACCGTTGGTTAGCTATGATGCATGTAGAGGTCAGGCTAATCACACGTAACAGCTATGAGGCACGGAGATGGTCAGGCCGCACCCGACGTGAGATGTGGGGTGAGCTATGATGCATGAAAAGTTGGGTATGATCACATATCTACGCTAAAATACTCCCCAAACCCCCGACTGGTATAGTAGATCAAATCATGGTACGCTATGGCACGGGATTCCCTAGGGAGGTAGTAAATCTCCCCGGAAATCAGTGTCTGTACATGCACAAGATATCAATGAAACAAGTCTTGTACAAGCTACACCATGAATAAGGAATAACATCTCATGACGAGATCCGTGTATACCAATCCGTGTAACCAACGTGTCAAGAACATGGATATTTATACTAGATACAGTGAACATAGGAGATATCATAAATTAGAAACTAATCAGAGAATGTACTCGCCTTGGGTCCTTAGCTGGTAATTATTGATGTCCTGTCCCAGAGTATCGTCTGGAGGATCCAACAGTCCTTGGTGGTCTCAGAGGAAAATGCCCATTCTGGAGAAATTTCACGAATACTGAACCTTTGCTTCTGTGCCACAGTTAAACTTGAATCTTCTCCTAGAGCGGGAACAAAATGACCTTCATCAAACCACGTCTCTTGGAACTCAAAAGAATATCTTAGTGTTTGAGACAGGTAAATCAATATGCCCCATCCATTCGATACTGTTCTCTTCTCTATGTTTCATGGCATTTAAGTTGGCTCCGCAAGTAATATTTCCCGAGACATGTTGTACTTTTCCTTCCAAAAACTGTGAAATTGATGTTGGAGAGTCAATACGGTTGTCAGAGCCCAACAGAAATTCTCTAGCTGCTGGCAGTTGCAAAATTAGATCACCCTCAAGAACTTGGTGTTTGGTAGGACTAATATCTACATCATATCTTCCAGGATCAGTCCGTTGCCAAGTTAACTGTTCTGGCTGGTCAAAGGAAATTGCTGAAAATTCTCCTTTTCTTTAGAAATTGGTGGTGAATCATATATTAGCAAATTTTGTGGCAGGAATCTCTGTTCTTAATGCACTTTTCCTGGAGATGGATGAGTCGTTAACACCTGTTGATGCCAACGAATTTGAAGTCCTTCCATGGGCATTTATCTGTACTGAACTAGAACTTGTTTCTAGCATCTGCTTCCAAGAAGGAAACATCAGGCTTTCAACACAATAACCGGAGCCTAGTGATTGACTAGCCTGCTTAATGTTATCACCTGGACTAAGCAATTGAGTGTTTATACCGCAATCTTGCTTCTCGGATTCAATTTGCCCATGTTTCCATAAATCAGGTCGAATAAGGATAGTTTCACGTGACTCCTGAGAAGACTCCCTTGTACCATTATCCAAAATCCCTAAATCCTGTGAATTTTCATGCTTACTGCAATATGCAGGAACTTTTCTCCAAAATAATTAGGATTATCATCATCGTCCAAGCTCAATTGCTGTGCAAGGTTGTGAAATACTTGATTGACCTCTAGTCGTGGTGAGGAAGTGGAGTTTCCTGATCTGTCCATTATGTGCAAGTACTCCATCTCAGTACTTCCTATACAAACCTCTGAACTAACTTCTTCAACAGTGCCCGGACTGCAAGAAGAACCATTCGGCTCACATTCTCTACTCCCAGAAATAATGCCTTGACATTGGACATTATTAACACTTGTACTCTGATTGAAAGTAGAACCTGAATTTGTGGCCATGTTTGACATTGGTCCATACAGAAATCTTCCCTCAGAAACTTTTCTGTAGTGAACCAGAACAATATGCTCATATACCGGATCCAGCATCCAATAGCTTCGCCTCTGAAAGTAAGGATTTAGAGCTCCATGAGCATAGTAACAATTCAAAGCATCAACATTCCCAGCCTTAAGCCTCTCATGTGCTTCACCAACATTTCTTCCATCCTTCTTTTTTTCTCCAACTGTGGCCATCTTTACGAAAAAGCGGAGTACTCGCTTGTTGAAGAGGAAAACAGATCCACTAGGTGGTTTGTGAGGAGCTGCTTCAGCAATAGGGTATCTCTCATGATTCTGTAAGATGTAATGGATTTCTACCGGCTTCAGCCATCGTATCTGAGCTTCCTTAAGCAGCTTATTGTAATCAAAACCTGAAACTTGATTATTCATCATTGCAAGTGGAAAAAGGACCAGTTTTGATAGAGCTTACACTTTGGAGTTGAAGTTATACCATGGGTTTAAGAGAGAGAGAGAGAGAGGTGGAGGCTCGGGTGAAGAGGGAAAGGAGATGATCCGGTCGAGGCAGGCGAGTTCACGGCGGAGATGGCCGCAGGGTCGACGGCGTTCAGTCATGGAGGAGGATCGGCTTCTGGGTGCAGCGGTCGGCAAGGGGATCGACTCCGGCGAGTGGATCTCGACAGGGACGGGGAAGAAGATGAGTTGGGAAGAAGAAGTCGGCTGAGAGTCTTTGGTGGAAGGAAAAATAAAGGAAAATAAAGAAAAAGGGAAAGGATTATTTATGTACATGTAGGGGTTTGAATTGACCTAGAATTGGTTTGACTGGTCAACCCTTCTTGGGATTGGGCTTCTCAAGTAGGATTTCAATGGGCTAGGATTTGAATGGGTTCAAAAGAATGGCTCGGATAATGAATGAGTTTTACATGTGGGAAAAATGAGGGTGTGAATGGAAGACGGTAAACTGGTAAATTAATAGAAAATATAATTTAAGAAAAATGTTTTAAGAGGCTTCCGATTGGCTACTAATTAACCTCATATTTCAAAATCTTAGAAAGTATGTAATTTATTTATTTACTACCCCAAATGAATTTAAATAATTATTATGGAGAAACAACTAGTCCTTTAAATAATTTTATCAAATAAATAATTTTATGATTTTAAGCCAATAAACATTTGAAACTAGAGAAATATATATATATTATTATTTATTTATTTATTTTGTAATACATCGACATTTAGGAAAAATGATTTTTATAAAAGATTTTAAATTACCTTCTAAAATCAACATTGTTCAAAATCAAATAAAATTTTTAAGGAGAAAATATTTTATAAACTTGATATTTTTAAAATAAATTAAAAATCTAATTATTTCGGAAATTGAAAATCGAAGGTTACAGCGGAGGCGGCTGTCGGGTAGCCATGTACTGCGTCATAACCGCAAAGATGATCTGTTGTAGATCCTCAGGAAAGATAGACGGAGCAGTAGGAGGAGCCGGAGGAGCCATCGGAGGAGCTGGAGTAGCAGGAGCTGCAGGATCACGAGACTTTGTAAGTTGTCTAACCTGCCTATATACCTCTAACAGAGTCGTCATGATCTGCTCCAAACTCATAGCACCAGGAGGAATGGGCTCTGATGAAGCTGAAGGAGCCGTTGGAGGAGCTCTGGAAAGAACCGACGACTGGGATGCCAACGATCTAGTCCCGTACACGCTGTCGTCTTTCCCTCTTCCGACAGCTTGTACCCACCTATCGTTTCTCTCAGTCGGCATACTTCTATCAATTCCACCCTCCAACGTCAGATATATTTATTTATTTAAAAAGTTTTAGATATCGTGTCACGCCCCGATTTTGCCCAATCGATAATCGTCGTCCGGGCGTGATGCCGTGCACGCGTAGGGCGCGCGTGCACAAGGCCTAGGCATAATGATGATCTTTAGAACATATGCAACATAGTACGCAAATAAGATAACTTTAGCATCATACTAAATTAATAGATAAAGCATTCAAATCACAAGAATGTATATATCTACTTTAGCATAGTGCATTGGCATAGTCTTCCTGTCCAAGTGATTGCATTTTAATATAGTTTGCACAATACATCCGTACAGTTATATAGAGTAAGTTCTCGCTACAACTGAAACATGAATATATAAATGCATAGCGGACAAGCACGCATCAATGAGATTGTTTGAACATTCTAAGTGAGAAGCATTTCAAGTGTTTCAAGTCTAACTCATCTTCCTTTTGACTCAGTTTTTTATTCTTATCATGATATCGTTGGAGCGGGGATGCATAATGAGTCAATTATTATTTAGAGTGGAGACTTGGCAGAAGGGTGCTAATCGAAATAAAGCCACTCACAAGTTGGAGAACTAGGAGAGAAAGGAGAACTTTAAGACTCCGCGCGTGCGTCGTCTACCCGCTCACCTGCACGCACCAACAGATGATCAATATCTCCTGCTTCGGTCTCCGAGGTTCGATATGAAATTGCGAGATCCTAAGAACGAAAATAATGAAATCCATCGAAACTGTTCAAGAAAACGCAAGTCATAAAACCAACAAGAAAGCAACCAAGCGGCACAAAAACGGGCAAGAAAACCAGCGCAACGGAAAGGCCCCTCTCGACTCTGCCGCCGAGTCCTTCCTTAAGGCACGATCCGTTGAATATGGGACCTGATTTCGAAGAAACCAATCCATAACGAGGAAAGGATCTTGATTCAATCTGTCCCGTTCGGACGGTCGTAAGTATTTCTTGGCCGTGCTCCCCGAATAGGGGGAACAGGGCATTACATCATAACCATCCAAAAGAAAGTTGTCCCGAAACTTAGGAATAGAATCTACCCCTAAGGAATAATGAAGGAAACCTTTCCCTCATATCAGATTCGAGCTCCCACGTCGATTCTTCGACCGCGTGGTTCCGCCACAGAACGCGTACTAACGATACTGCCCGATTCCGTAACTGCTTTTCCTTACGTTCCAAGATCTGTACGGGTTCTTCGGCGTACGACAAGTCCGCCTGCAGATCTAACTAACCAAAGTCTACCACGTGGTTTGGGTCATGCACATACTTTCTTAGCTGAGACACATGAAAAATATCGTGCATATCTGATAGTACTGGCGGCAAGGCTATTTGGTAAGCAACTGAAGTCACTCGTCTGAGAATTTCAAATGGGCCAACAAATCTCGGACTTAACTTCCCTTTTATCCCGAATCTCGTCACACCACGCTTGGGCGAGACTTTTAGAAACACATGGTCCCCTTCTTGGAATTCAAGAGGGCGACGACGAACATCGGCATAGCTCTTTTGCCGACTTTGTGCTACATTTAACCGTTCTCGAATCAGTCGAACCTTCTGCACTGTTTGTTCAACCAGTTCCGGCCTAAGGATTTGCCTCTCCCCAACTTTATCCCAACAGATCGGTGACCTACACTTTCGCCCATACAGCGCCTCATACGGAGCCATCTAGATGCTAGACTGATAACTGTTGTTGTAAGCAAATTCGGCTAGCGGCAGGTTGACGTCCCAATTTGACTTGGAATCGATTATCCAGAGGCGCAGCATATCTTCTAGTACCTGATTCATCCATTCTGTCTGGCCATCTGTTTGAGGATGGTAGGCTGAGCTAAATTTTAACTTGGTCCCCATCGACGACTGAAGGCTTGTCCAGAAACGTGAGATGAACCATCCGTCCCGATCTGATACTATGGAAACTGGCACTCCGTGCAGCCGGACTATCTCGTCAAGGTAGGTCTGGGAAAGGCGATCGGCGCCCCAAGTACTTTTAATAGCAATAAAGTGTGCAGACTTGGTTAACCGGTCGACGATGACCCAGATTGCGTCATTCCCCCGTTGCGTCCTTGGCAGACCAATAATAAAGTCCATGCTGATGTGCTCCCACTTCCATTCCGGGATAGCAAGATTCTGCATTTCTTCGCCCAGCCTCTGATGCTCTGCTTTCACCCTTTGACAGGTTATGCATTGCGACATGAAGAGCGCCACATCTTTCTTCATGCCGTGCCACCAGAAGATAGTACGAAGGTTCTTATACATTTTCGTTCTCCCGGGATGGATCGCATAGGCTGCATAATGTGCTTCCGTGAGGATTTTCTTTCTGAGTTCTGAATCATTGGGGACGCATAGCCTTCCCTTCACTCGCAACACCCCATTCTCATCTACTACAAAGTCTTTCGCCTTCCCCGCTTGAACCTGCTCTCGCATTTTCCGGAGGAATGGGTCGTCCCTTTGAGTAGATGTGACTCTCTCTATCAGATTAGGTACAAATCGTATCTGAGCAATCCGCGCGCCACGATAACGAATTCTGAGTTCGATGCCCATTTCTTCTAACTCCCTTTGTAACCTGCGATCGACGGACAGAGATCCCGCAAAGACCCGACTCAACGCATCCTCTACCACATTTTCCTTGCCAGGCGTGTAGTCTATCGTCAAGTCGTAATCCTTTATCAATTCTAGCCAGCGCCGCTGTCGTAGGTTCAGATCTGCTTGGGTGAATAAGTACTTTAAACTCTTGTGGTCGGTATAGATTCGGCAAGGCACTCCATAAAGGTAGTGTCGCCACAACTTCAACCCGAACACAATAGCTGCCAGTTCCAGATCGTGCGTGGGATAATTCTTTTCATGCTTTTTCAGCTGTCTGGATGCATAGGCTATCACTCTGTCTTGCTGCATAAGTACGCACCCTAAGCCCTGCCCTGAAGCGTCACTGAATATTTGGAATCCCGAAGTATCGTCCGGTAGTGCAAGTAACGGGGCAGAAGTGAGGCGATGCTTTAACTCAGCAAACAATGCTTCGTAGTCGGTGGACCAATCAAATGCGACTCCCTTCTGTGTGAGGCGAGTCAGAGGTGAGGCAAGCTTGGAAAAATTCTTTACGAACCGTCTGTAGTAGCCTGCTAACCCGAGAAAGCTTCGAATTTCACTAACGAACGTAGGTCGTTTCCACTCGACAATGGCCTCCACCTTCTTCGGATCGACTGAAATGCCTCCCGCAGAAATGATGTGCCCTAGGAAAGATACACTGCTCAGCCAAAATTCGCACTTACTCAGTTTCGCATATAACTTGTTGTCTCGAAGGGTTTTTAGCACGGTCCGCAAGTGCTCTGCATGCTCCGCCCCATTCTTCGAATACACCAAGATATCATCAATGAACACTACTACAAATCGATCGAGGTACGACCAAAACACTTGGTTCATCAAATCCATAAAGGCAGCAGGGGCATTGGTCAAGCCGAACGGCATTACCAAAAACTCATAGTGGCCATAACGAGTGCGAAATGCTGACTTCGGCACGTCGTCCGGCTTAATTTTGAGCTGATGGTAACCTGAACGGAGATCGATTTTCGAGAACACTGTGGCAGCTTGTAACTGATCAAAAAGATCGTCTATCCTGGGGAGGGGATATTTGTTTCGGACAGTTGCTTTGTTTAATTTCCGATAGTCGATGCAGAGTCGCATCGAGCCATCCTTCTTCTTAACGAACAGCACCGGAGCACCCCACGGTGACACACTAGGCCTGATATACCCACGATCAAGCAGTTCCTACAGCTGAATTTTCAACTCTTTTAGTTTTGTCGGTGCCATTCGATACGAAGGTTTGGAAATGGGTTGGGTTCCTGGAAATGTGTCGATAGTGAACTCTGTCTCTCGATCGGGCGACATACCGGGCAACTCGTCGGGGAACACATCAGGAAAATCTGCCACAACGGGAATGGACTCAACGTTTGCGTAATCTTGCCGAGTGTGTCGAACAGAAGCCAAGTACCCTACGCAGCCAGAGTGAATCATCCGTCGAGCAGACATTGCTGATATCACCATGCAGGCATATGACGCTTCCGACTGTGGACTATACGAATAGCAAAATTCGGTCTCGCCAGGAAGACGAAACACGACTTTCTTCTCCGCACAATCGATAGTAGCTGAGCAAGCGCCAAGCCAATCCATTCCCAGAATGATGTCGTAGTCCCCTATGTCTAGAACTATCGCATCAAGTGACATTTTCCTCCCTCCGATGCAAATGAAGCCATCTCGACAAACTGAATCGGCAGGCAAGCTCGTGCCTGACGGAGTACTGACGCTAAGCCTTAGGCCTAACGGGGTTTGAATGAATCTATGTTCCCTAGCAAAGTTTATTGACACAAAACTGTGGGTAGCACCTGAATCAAATAACACTCGTGTAGGCACATTATTGAATAGCAACATACCTGACACTACGGTGTTCGAGGCAAGTGCCTCGTCCCTCGTCAATGCATAGACCCGGCCCCCAGTGTTCGGACGACGCTCTTGTTGCTGCGCAGCCCGATTCGCTTGGGGTCCCTGAACTGAATTTTGTTGTTCTGCACGGTGCTGAGGGACTCGGTTGGGGCGATTAAGACAGTCACGAGCATAATGGCCCAGCCGACCACAGTTGAAGCATCCCTGATTTCGACATTCGCTAGGCTGGTGCCCTGTACGGTTGTATTTTGCACAACGCTGCCCTTGGTTTCCTCTCTGATTATTGCCCTGGTTGCCGCCATGATTTGGACGCTTGTTAGCGTTGTTTCCTCCTGTATTACCTTGGCGTTTGTAAAGAGAATGTTGCACAGCGCCAGCGGTAGTGGAAGGATATTGCGGCTCCAGGACAAAGGCATGGTTAAGGACTTCCCTCATCGTCTCGTATTGCGGAGCGACTACGTGCGCGTGAATGGAAGGTCGTAGGCCGCCTTCAAATCGTCTGGCTCGACTTGCTGCATTGGGCAGGTAAGAACTAGCAAACTTTGCCAACCGGTTGAATTCTGCGGCATACTGCTTCACCGTCATCGTTCTTTGTTGCAGTCGCACAAAATCGTTCTCTTTCTGACGACGAATGGGTGGAGGGATAAATTCTTCTTCGAATGCGCCACGGAAGGTGGACCAAGGGATCGTCTCGCCATCATCATCAGTAGAGAGCGATCTTCGGTGTACATCCCACCAATCGTGCGCGTTCATCCGAAGTTGGAGTTGGGCGCAGCGACTCGTTTGTCGTCAGGTACTTCCAAAAGCTTAAAGTGGTCTTCCAACTCGGCCAACCAATCTAATGCCACGACCGGATCCTCCGTCCCTCGGAAGGACGTGTTGCAGACCTTCTTGAAGTCAGCAAAGTCGAAGGCAGTCACATCCTTCATCTTTGCATTTTGGGGCACTATGACTTCATCTGATGCTGGCTCCACCGGTTCCGCTATTGTTGTTGCAGATTGGTTAGAAGCAAAGGTCTGAACAATTTGCTGCAGAGCGTCCACCTGCTTCTGCTGGATCTCAAATCGAGCCTCTAGATTTTTCTCGAACTTGTCCTATCGGGCCTCGTCCCTCCTTTGTTGCGCTTCTAGCATTTGCATCATTCGTTCGACCTGATCGACAGAGGGCGCAGGTCGCTGGCTCTCGGAACTAGCCGAAGTGCCTGAAGTACTTGCATCAACTTGGCCTGTTGCTTGGGTTCGAGCCATTCCTGCTGAACAAGTAACTTATATCAGTCTCATAGAGTATTACGGACTTACTGTATGGAATGCATCTCATTTTGCACCAATTGATTTCAAGAGTTTACTCGGACGGGACAGGGTCATCTTAGGAAAATTTTCTGACTCAAGATCAAAGGATCTGAAGCTTTGCTCTGATACCACTATGTTACGTCCCGATTTTGCCCAATCGATAATCGTCCCCCGGGCGTGATGCCATACACGCGTAGGGCGCGTGTGCACAAGGCCTAGGCATAATGATGATCTTTTGAACATATGCAACAGAGTACGCAAATAAGATAACACACATTGAGGCATAGAAAATTTCCTCTTTATTGATAATGAACATCTGATTACAGACTCTTGACCCAAAATGAGAAGGATGCCACACGGGCTTACAACTTGGATACAAAATGAGATAGCCGTTCCCATACATCACATCCTTTTACTAAAACTTCAAAAGATATTTTAGACACCTGCTGGCGAAGCTATCACCTTGCCACGGAGCCGCATATAAGGATTATGCTGGCCCCAAGTGCTTTGTACAAGCTTCAAAAGTCACAAACAGAATGCGTCAGATCCTGGACTGGTTGGAGAAGGAAGAAGCTTCAGCTCCTCGCCGCGTCGCTCGGGCTCGGGGAACCTGCTGCAACGAGGGTCAGTACTATGAAAAGTACTGGTGAGGGTGAGCTAACCCAACTAACCAAATCCAAGTTTGTTCATATGAAACATGCAATATTATTGTGGTCTTTCTATCTTGCCTTAGTTCAATTTACATGCAAGCATTGAATATATTCGATTTACGGAACAAACGTGCTAACGTTAGGTAACTTTTACCTTCCCGTCTGAACTGCCTGCATAACACTTACCATATTCTTCCCTGCCACGAAGACACTATTAGTTGAGCAAGCAATGCAGAAATATATGTACATTGGGTCATGGCATATCATTGCCACTGTGGACAATAGCTACAGTAAGCGGTGACCCTTGTAGCTCGGGTAGCAAGTCCCGCTACAAGGCATCCCCCGCCTTACCCGTGCTAGTCTTGCTAGCGCAACTATCCGAGTTCCTTCAGGAACGAATCAGCCCCAGTGCCCCGGGGGCCGTTCGCAGGAACTAAACCTTGTGCACAAGTTGTCCGACCGAACTAGCATTTACACTAAATTAATAGATAAAGCATTCAAATCACAAGAATGTATACATCTACTTTAGCATAGTGCATTGGCATAGTCTTCCTGTCCAAGTGATTGCATTTCAATATAGTTTGCACAATACATCCGTACAGTTATATAGAATAAGTTCTAGCTACAACTGAAACATGAATATATAAATGCATAGCGGACAAGCACGCATCAATGAGATCGTTTGAGCATTCTAAGTGACAAGCATTTCAAGTATTTCAAGTCTAACTCATCTTTCTTTTGACTCAGTTTTTTATTCTTATCATGATATCGTTGGAGCGGGATGCATAATGAGTCAATTATTAGTTAGAGTGGAGACTTGGCAGAAGGGTACTAATCGAAATAAAGTCACTCACAAGTTGGAGAACTAGGAGAGAAGGGAGAACTTTAAGACTCCGCGCGTGCGTCGTCTACCCTCTCACTTGCACGCACCAACATATGATCAATATCTCCTGCTTCGGTCTTCGAGGTTCGATATGAAATTGCAAGATCCTAAGAACGAAAATAATGAAATCCATCGAAACCGTTCAAGAAAACGCAAGTCATAAAACCAACAAGAAAGCAACCAAGCGGCACAAAAACAGGCAAGGAAACCAGCGCAACGGAAAGGCCCATCTCGACTCTGCCACCGAGTCCTTCCTTGAGGCACGATCCGTTGAATATGAGACCTGATTCCGAAGAAACCAATCCTTAACGAGGAAAGGATCTTGATTCAATCTGTCCCGTTCGGACGGTCGTAAGTATTTCTTGGCCGCGCTCCCCGAATAGGGGGAACGGGAGATTACATATCGTAGGTTAGGAATAATCTTTTTATTGACTACAACTAAGGTTATTTAGAGTTAAGTTTAGATATCGTAGGTTAGGTTTAGAGTTAAGGTTTTTGGATATCATAGGTAACAATATTAAAGTTAATATTAGATTTTTAGGGTAAACAAATATAGTTAAATTATAAAAATAATATAATTAAATTTTGTTGACAAAATTTTATAAACACAATTTACGTATGCTTTTGTTGCCCGGTCATCTACGAGCTTCCCATCCTTCTTCCTTTTGTGCTTCCGCTGGAAGATTGTGGAAAAGTGGACGGTCTTCGGGTCTCCTCCGGCTCTGATGGTATCATCGCACTGTAAAAATAAAGTAATTAATTAATAAAAAAATATGAGAATTACTAAAAATTGATTTAGCAAAAAAATATAATACTGACCATCCGTCGAAAATGTTCGATGGTCGGAATGGATCCACCCGTGTGGAGACCACCCTTAGCACGGGACGCTATTGCCTTCTCACACTTGGCCTTATAGGCCGGAGCCTCCATCTTCTCCTTCATCTTCTCCCAAAACTCCTCCTTGAGCCACTCCTTGCGAAGATCCCTCGAATGGACCGCCGACGCATTCTGATCATTGATCATATCCCTGAACCTGTTGCTGGCGACGGTCTTGTAGCACTTTCGGATCATAGACTCTCTATGATCCGGCCACCAGTATTTCTTCTGCAAATTAGAAAAATATTTTTTAGCATTTTAATAAAAAAATATTATTCTAAATATAAATCTTATAATGTACCCGCAACATATCTAGTCAAATAAATCGTCGATCCAGCGGGACGTCACTGAAGTTGATATAAGGGCCATGAAAGTTCTCCTGCATGACGTCCCCCAGATCAGTGACAGCCTTGGTCGGGAAGAACTTGAAATAAGTAAACAATATACAATTAGAATATAAAGGAATAAATAAATAAATATATGAATTGACAATTAGTACTTATGTTGATCCATCGTTCCACAGCTCGAGACGATCGATATTGGCTGGCCGCTCTGGTAGAGTAGGGGGATCTGCAAATCCTGGACGAAGGACATATACTCCGTGCTCCACCAGGAGGCCTGGATATGGATTTGCTCCATTATGAGCAACTAGTGTAGTAGTCGGTGTACTAGTAGTCGTAGGAGTAGCGGCAGGGGTAGAAGCTGAGGGAAGCCTAGGAGATGGAGTAGCTCCCCTTATCGATGACCGATTATATGGCGGGGATAAACCATCATCGGCATCTACGAACTCATCCTCGGATGGTCGTGTGTGGCCTACATCTGGCATAGCTGGAGTAGTGGATGGAGGATGCTGGAAAGAAGGTCCTCTATGAAGCTGTCATCGTCGTGCTCGTCCCACCATAGGTAAATCTGATAGTAAATAATAGATGATATTATGAAACCAAATAAAAATAGTGACAACAAAACATCATAAAGTAATGGATGGTGTGGTGAAACAAATAAATACTAGTGTGATGATAAAATAAATAATAACTATGTCATTAAATAAATAAATAATCTAAACTAATGCACATGTGTGTACGTACTAATCTTCTTCATCTTCCGAATCGTCTTTCGAATCATTTTCTGAATCGTCTCTGTAGAAGCATAAAAAATACACCGGATGACTATACGCGGCATATCGGTGCAGAGCAGCATAGGCAGAGGCCTTAAGAGCCATCAAGCGTGCAACAGAGCCTTTTCCGCTAGAACAGAGCGTGAAACATAAAAGCTCAAAGGACCATCCGCGTAAGGCAGTACGTCCAAGCCGCTTCAGCGTAAACAGGGTGCTTCATCGCCTCCAGGGCGTAAAACTCCTCCCCTTTCATACGCAGCATTGAGGTGTACAAAAGACGCTTCGTATTCCCCGAAGTGAACCTGTCAGATCCTGCGATGAACCTGTCAGAGCCTGCAATAAACCTGACGTCTGGACTTCTGGCAAAGGGATACGGCTCGACTACCCAAGCGACAGCTATAATGATGGCACTGCACTGCCACCCAGGCTGTCAAATACCGCCATCCCCTTCGCGTAAACTACTTTTTCAAGCACGAAGGGATACGTTGCCTTGTTTTACACAGGCAAAACGTGAACTGTTTACGTTCTGCAGTAGATAAACCGCCTGCTACGCCAAAAGCTGCACTCCGTACGGGGTTCGAGGCACGTCTTTTCGCCTAATGCACAGAGCGGTGACAGTTTCTCGAGGCACGTCTCTGCGACTGATGCGCAGAAAGGGTTGCAGACCGTCAAAGAACACGCCTCCACATTTAATGCACAGGATGGTGGCAAATCTCGGCATTTAATGCAAGAGATTTGATTATATCTTCAAAAGCCGTAATTCCGGCTAAGACGTCCACATCAGCACTGTACTACGGTACGCAGCGGCTTCGATGCCCATCCAGCGTTTGTGCTTATTCGGCTTCTACGCCTGCTCGGCCCCTGTGCCCCTTCGGCTTCTACGCCTGCTCGGCCCCGGTGCCCCTTCGGCTTCTATGCCTGTTCGGCCTCTACGACCACTCGGCTTCTGTGCCTGTTCGGCCCCGGTGCCCCTTCGGCTTCTATGCCTGTTCGGCCTCTACGACCACTCGGCTTCTGTGCCTGTTCGGCCTCTACGACCACTCGGTTTCTACGCCTGTTCGACTTCTACGCCTGTTCGGCTTCTATGCCGGTTTGATAACTATTTGGCTTCTATGCCATGGTGACAGATATTTGGCTTCTATGCCAATCTTTTCTACACAATGGATACCTACCTACGTGGCTTTTACGCCGTGATCTTCATAGCAATTGTACGCGTTGTGTCCCTTAGTTGGACCCGCGTCA
Organism: Iris macrosiphon; assembly: GCA_036927795.1. Classification (NCBI taxonomy): domain Eukaryota; kingdom Viridiplantae; phylum Streptophyta; class Magnoliopsida; order Asparagales; family Iridaceae; genus Iris; species Iris macrosiphon. Next base: position 120,147,939 of record JAYESA010000005.1, on the reverse strand, counting down.
CACGCTCATTCAAAAGATCATCTATACGCAGGCATTGGTTACTTTAACCGTTGTATAAAAGGTGCTGTACTTTCCACTCCTCGGTTGTTACACCGACGGAGTGGTCACTGTCACTAAAACTCTATAAATAGAGACCTCTATCAATGACGAACGAGGTTTGAAAATTGGTCAAGAAAACCAATATCAGATCCGAGGTCGAAAAACTCTAAACTTGAAGATCGAACCAGGTCGACAAAAATAGGAAGATCGAACCCGAGAGAGAGAGAGAGAGAGAGAGAGAGAGAGAGAGAGAGAGTACCCGGAGCTCAGGCAAAGAGTAGGGATCGACGACTTTGGCATCGTACATCCACCCTCTCCTGCAACCTTCGAAGCTGTTTCATGTCTTCTACGGCACTTCTTCAACATCGTGTGGTCCAAGGGCTAAAGTGATCGACTGCAGATCAGACACCTATAGCAATATTTATCCAGATTAAATAAATTGTACTCCCATATCCTCGTATAGGATCAAATTGTACAAGTTTGTTTGTAAACCAAAGAAGGCGGGTTCTATGTAAACCCTATATTGAATACATCTTCATTCTTTCGTTTAATACCACAAACAAGATGGCGACTCTGCTGGGGACATCTTTCTCTTCTGACGAGGAAGCAATTGCTCAACACGATGCGATATCTGTGGGATCCGTGAAGAAGACACTGGTCGTCCAATTCGACCAGTCGGCCTACGAAGACATGCTTCGAACCGGGGGTAGCTCTCACTCTCTCTCCGTCCAAGACGACAAGAAGCTGCACAAAGTGTGGATGTCCAAGACATCCTCTACCATTCCTGTGGACTCTCCGATCTCTCCGACCAATGAGGTTGTAGCACTGCTCCCTTCGTGCCCTGCACGTAAAACTCAGTCTCCCGTTACGCGCAGTACAGACAAAACTTCGGGCAAAGCCTCAGCGCTGACCCAGAAGTATTTACTGCACTCTATGCGTAGGAACCAGTCTCCCGCTACGCGCGGTACAGACAAAACTTCGGGCAAAGCCTCAGCGCTAACCCAGAAGTATCCACTGCGCTCTACGCGTAGGAGCCAGTCTCCCGCTACGCGCGGTACAGACAAAACTTTGGGCAAAGCCTCAGCGCTAACCCAGAAGTATTCACTGCGCTCTATACGTAGGAACCAGTCTCCCGCTATGCGCGGTACAGACCAAACTTCTGGTGATGCCTCAGCGCCAGGTCAGAAGTACAAATCACGCTCCAGGCGCAAGACAACATCTGACCTCTACGAGGAACCAGATGAGCACCGTAATTTCCGCGAGGGGAAGCCAGCAGCAGAATACTCGGCTCCCCGGCCGTTACGCCGGCGAAGGAGCAATCTGCCTACCCTCCGGATTACGCGGGAAGCCGACGGCCGACTGAGGACCTCTTCAGCCTTACGCCACTCTGAGCGAATCTCCAATTTACGCCAGGCGAAGTCCCACGACGTAAAGCAAGCTCTGGTTGCTACTCCTCCTGACCTGCGCAAATACCTAATCCAGAAGCGTAAGAAGAGGGGACCTTCCAACATGTCTATTACGCCCCCTAGCGAGCAATGTTGTAATAGTCATAAAATTGTGATTGACTGCTGCTGTTCTAAAGCAAAACGGTCGGTTTTCGACCGATTGAGCTACTCTCAGTCTTTTCCGGAAGAAGAGCCCGCGTATGCATCCGTGAACATGGCTTCACACATACCTAGAGGAGGGTCGAGCTCAAGACGTCGTCCCTCAGGGCCTCCGAGCCGAAGAAGATTCGAAGACCTCCTCAAGAACACTGAAGCTGGGGTGTTCCAAAACACCCGTGCAAGGTCACAGCAACCAGCTTCGTACTCGTCTGATTTCGACGCTGGGGGTCGCCAATCTCCCAGATCAGAAGCTGAGAGTATAGAGTCGACTTCTACAACGACCTATACTTATCCTTCGAGGACGCCCAGGGAAATGGGAGTTTACGCCATTGAAGACGAACGCGAGAAAGCTTCGCCGTCAGAAAACGCGGAACAACGCATCACTATGCTGGAGACGTCTCTGAAACAAATGTAATCCATAATGGAGAACATGCACCAGATGATGCTAACTCAGCACGCAGCTGCCATGGCTCAAGCGTCGGTCCCGCCAACTCAGATACGTGTGGGGGTGGACTTGCCACCATCCAACCCAAGCCAAGAGCCTGCTCTAGATCAAGAGTCAGCAGTTCCTCCGCTTCCTCACTCGGTGAATATATTACCTCATGTTGGAGTCACGATACATCCAACTCCGCACTACACCGTAGCCCCGCTTCCAACTGAAAATCCGATGCAGGCAGTGCGGGAGTTGAAAGCCCAGTTTGACGCCTTGAAGCACAAAGATCTGCTCAAAAAACTGGGAATCAACCAGCCTTACCCAGCTATCTGGGAAGAAGTCCCTTTTCCTCCGAAGTACAAACCTCAGACTATGGCTCTGTTCGAAGAAAAAATATTGCCAAGTCAATACATGAACTATTTCAGTATGATGACGGTGTTGCTACAAGGGAACGACGCCCTCCTCACTCGGGTGTTCAAAGGCTGCCTCTCAGGAGTAGCCTATCAGTGGTACCGTAGCTTGGCGGACAACTGCATTACTTCCTTAGAAGACTTCAAAGCTTTACTCTTCATGCGATTCTATGAGGATGGAATAGACATGTCTATGTCCTCTCTCATCGAAGTCAAACAAAGGGAAAAGGAGGACGTTCGCACCTTCGTCGAACGTTTTCGTCAGGCCACCTTACAAATGCCTCCAGGAGTTCCAGACTCGGCATTAGTAGACATTAGTAGGAAGAACCTCCTTCCCGTAGTCTCGGTATTTACAGGACCATATCAGTTCCATGAGTGGCCTTCGTTCATCGTCTCAGCAGTGGCCGCCGAAGACAACAGTCGCAAGGCGTGCGACAATGGCATCATGATCTCCGCCTCCGATAGAGGCAAAAGTTCATCTCCCAGCAGCGACCATCCTCACAGCTCCAAGGGAAAAGAAGCTCTGACGGTCAATACGTCCAGACAAAAGACGGCAGCGACCACGCAGACGAAGCCCGGGACTTCCAGGCCCGTCGAAGTCTACTCTTTCGACGACGACAATATCCGTAGTATATTTGAGTGTCTCGTCAAAAGCGGCAAAATCACCCTTCCAGAGCTAAGGCGGCCCCAAGAAGTCGACAGTACTGACGACCCCAAATACTGCATCTTCCACAGATACGTACACCACCTAATAAAGGCGTGTTACATACTGAAGAGGAGGATCCAGGGGTTGATCGATGCTAAGGCCATCACTCTGCACAACACCGAGAAGACGGTCACGGCCAACATGATCTCTCTACGGTTCGACGATCTGCCTTCCCAAGAGGTCATGAACGGTGTCACGCCCATTTCCCGAGCTACGATGGACATCGTCAATCTTCCTCCATCTACAGATCAAAATTAAGACCTGGTACCCCTGACCACCCGGCAGGGCGAGATTATGTGGGTTCATCCGGATTTGAAGTCAGAGCTCGAGGAAGAGACTAAAGCTACTAAAGCTACGTCTAGAAGAAGCTCCAAGCGCAAACTATGCCATATGGTCGCAACTTCTTCACCATCAGACGAAGACGAGGTACTTGTTGCAACCCGTTCAGGGAAAGCCTATCTCAACGACTGCGGAGCAAGTCAGGAGGATGCACCGGCGGACGCTTCAACTGCCGAACCTTCAGGACCAGGCCCCGTCGTACCAGAGGTCGGGCCTTCAAAACTGACGCCGACAGACAAAGGGAAGCAAAGAGAAGTGCGCTTTGATAAACCTGTAAAAAACATTCCAAACAAAGGTTTTGAGAAGCCATACAACTTTGATATCCTGGCCCAACTGGCTAATACACCAGCCAGGCTCTCCATCTTTGAGCTACTCAGGCTCTCCCAAGGCACTCGTCTAGCCCTGAGTGAAGCGTTGATGCAGGCGGAGGCATGCTTGACCCAGCTCAAGTCCCCCGACGAAGAACCAGTGGCATGTCCTCAATGCCACAGTGTGATGGAGGTGGTCCCAAATATCACTTTCACCCAAGATGACATGCTGTTAAAACATAACAAGCATGACAGGCCCCTCTATTACACCGGGTACGTCGGTTCCATGGAGGTTGATCGGATTCACATAGATCCGGGATCGTCGATTAGCATCATCCCTCACAGTCTGCTTAGACCATTGAGGATTCCTACCAGCGAACTGGCTTACACCTCCACTACGATCGTGGGTTTCAACGTCGGAAGAAGTAAGCCGTTGGGGAAGATTCGCCTAAGGATCCAGATTGGCAACCTCAGATCGGTGGCCACGTGTTACGTGATCGATTCAGAGGTGTCCTACAATATTTTGCTGGGGAGACCGTGGATCCACGATCACAACATCGTTCCTTCAACTCTACATCAATGCCTTAAATATGTAGACCCCCAAGGAATAGTACAAACGGAGGTTGCCGACCTAAACCATTTTAAAGGAGTAGAGTCCTACTATTTCGACGCCGTGTTGTACTCTCAAGACCACACGGAAGAAGTATCAGGCAAGACGGAGAAGGAATCCCACCGGGAGCCAGGAAAACCCCCTGCCACATTGCCGCTGTCGATCAGAGTGAAAGGACGAACCACTCGTCCAAAAGCCATAGAGCCTATGGCTATTCACCTGAATAAATCCAGCTCAGAAAGAGGAAGCAATTCTCCAGCGGTCACTCTGAACCAGAAGCCTCCACCTTTGGTCATCAACCTTCGGTACAACGGGCAGCCGACCGATGTAAACGCAACCAGGAACGGAGTTCCAGATGATAATAAACATTCTCTTTTTCAGTACATTAATGCTCAGATTCCAAATCAGGAATCCACTCACCGTGACGAGGTAGAACCCATGGCACAAAAATTCTTGGAAGCTATAAACTCCTACCATCCGTATGTCTGGAAAGTAGCGTCATCATCCAACGTCATCACAACGTATGGACCCCATGAGGATTCTATCTTCATTGTCCCGCCTACCTGCAGCAGTCAGCGTCCAATATTCTTCGGCCGCATGCGCAATCAACCGGCTAACCAGGAAGATCCTTTCAATGACGATACCGAGAAAATGCAAGTTCACCGATACAGCCCGCAAGCGCTGAAGATCATGCAAAACATGGGCTACGACTTGAAGCGGAAGCCAGGCCTCAACTATGGAAGAGGCAGACGAACGCCGCCGTGCGGCGACCCCCGCTATCAGCAAACCCGTTTCGGGTTAGGATATGCCACCTCCCTTACGACTTCTAAGTCAGACGAGGACATCTTTTCCTCCCCCCAGAACGGCTCGTCGCCCCCCGACTCACCTGATGCTCTCGAACAAACACTATCAGTAAATATGGTGGTGACAGATCCCTCAGGAGCAGATGAACATGATTCTGAGCCGTTTGAGAATGACTCTTGGGCTCAACAAATGGATACGTAGTGGAAATTCTGCTTCGAGCAAAAAGAACCTTCCACCAAAGACGAAGTTATCCAAATCAATGTTGGGGGTAAACTTTCGCCAAAGCCGATATTTATCAGTGACAATCTTCCCCCAGCTGAAAGGGAAGAAATCATACAGCTGATAAAGGAATACGTCGACGTCTTTGCATGGAATTATGGGGACATGCCGGGCCTTGACCCGAAGGTGGCTACTCATAAGCTCAATATATTGACCGACTCGAAGCCTATGAAGCAGCACCAACGTCGGTTCCGCCCGGACATGATGGACGCCATTGAAGCTGAAGTCAAGAAGCTGATAGCCTGTGGTTTCATCCGGGAAGAACAACATCCCGACTGGGTCACCAATGTTGTCCCAGTCATAAAGAAAAATGGGAAGGTACGTATCTGCATCGACTACCGAGATCTGAATGCGGCCTGCCCCAAGGATGAATTCCCTCTTCCTATCACGGACATCATGATCGACAACACCTGCAGCTTTGAACGCATGTCTTTCATGGACGGATTCTCAGGATACAATCAGATCAAGATGCATCCAGAAGACGAGAAGCACACTGCCTTCTGGACACCATTAGGGGTATATTGCTATACGGTCATGCCCTTCGGATTGAAGAACGCTGGGGCTACATACCAACGGGCTATGAGTAACATATTCCATGAGTATTTACGCAAAACAGTGGAATGTTACGTAGACGACATAGCCGTCAAGAGTCGCCTCAAGGATGATCACATTCAAGACTTGAGGACGGTATTCGAGTTAATGCGCCAACATCAACTCAAGATGAACCCTACGAAGTCCTTTCTGGGTGTATCTAGTGGCAAATTTCTGGGGTTTGTCATTACCGCTAAAGGCATCCAGGTGGACCCTGACAAAGTCCAGGCAATCGTGGAAATGCGACCGCCCCATAATCTGAGGGAACTCCGGGGATTTCAAGGCCGTCTGGATTATATCCGGAGGTTCATATCTAACCTCTCGGGAAGATGTCAGCCCTTTTCGCATCTCATGAAGAAAGGTGTATCCTTCGTATAGGACGAAACCTATCAGCAAGCATTCGGGGATATCAAACGCTACCTCGCCAGTCCGCCAGTTCTGGTGCCTCCCATCATGGGAAGACCATTCTTGCTGTATGTCCGAGCAATGGATCATTCGTTAAGAGCTCTTCTCGCACAGAAGAACGATGTAGGGCATGAACAGGCTATCTACTACCTCAGCAGGATGATGATTGGAACCGAACACCGGTACAACCCAGTGGAGAAAGAATGCTTGGCTCTGATGTTCGCTATCCAAAAGATGCGGCACTACGTCACCGGCCAGACTATCCACATCATCTCCAGGATCAACCCTCTTCGAGTACTGATGAGCAAGCCGAGTGTTCCTAATTCCCGACTCGCAACTTGGGCGATGCTATTAACACCATATGATATGGTATACGTACCGCAGAAGTCCATCAAAGGCCAAGCGCTGGCCGACTTCCTAGCTGCTCATCCGATCCCGGAGGCCTCCAAATTATACGAAGACATTCCCGACGAAGTTGCAGAATGTAATTCCGCAATGGAAGGTGACACATGGCAACTGTTCTTCGACGACGCCTCCAGGACTGGTCCCCAGGGAAACGTGGTTTCAGGGGTAGGAATCGTCCTAGTCACTCCTGATAAACTCGTCATCTACCGGGCATATTCTCTTAACGAACCATGCTCCAACAATGTGGCGGAATACAATACCCTGTTAATTGGACTCCAAGTCGCTAAAGAGCTGGGGGTCGAGTCCCTGGAAGCTTTCGGTGATTCTTTACTTATCGTCAATCAAGTCCGAGGAATATATGAAGCCCGGAATCCAGACCTCATCCCCTATCACCAAGCAACGGTCGAGATAGCCATGACATTCAAAGGGTTCTTCCTAGAGCATGTACCTCGATCCCAGAATCTGGAAGCTGATGCCCTAGCCAGTCTAGCTGCGGATTTAGCCACTCCTATAAGAAGGCAGGATTCGGTAATCCTTCTTAACAGAGATTTATTCTGCGTGAAGAACAACTTTCACATAGAACGCAGCTACCCTGTGAACACGGATCCCCGGGAAGAGACTGGAGAAGTTCCTTCATAGATTTTGTCGCATACGGAATCTTGCCAGAGGACCCCAAAGAAGCAGTATCCGTCAAAAGACGATCATTACGCTTCTACTTCGATGCATCTTCACAATGCCTATATCGTCGGACTTACGACGGACTGCTATTAAGATGTCTCTCAAGCGACGAAGCACAACAGATTATCCGGGAAGCTCACAACGGCGTATGCGGAGTGCATCAGCCCGGTCCTAAGCTACAGGATCGTATCAGGAGAATGAGCTGTTACTGGCCCACTATGATCACAGACGCGATCAGCTATGCAAGACAATGCAGAGCCTGTCAGGTTCATGCAGACTTTATACATCAACCGTCTGAATATCTACATCCTACGGTTGCATCCTGGCCCTTCGAAGCATGGGGTATGGATATCATAGGTCCTATTCACCCGTCTTCTTCCAGAGGCCACCGGTTCATACTGGCCATCACAGATTACTTCTCCAAATGGGCAGAGGCGATCCCTCTGGCTGAGGTAAAGGCGTCTGACGTAATCAGCTTCATCAAGCATCACGTCATTTATCGCTTTGGGATTCCCCGAAGGATAATCCATGACAATGGGCCTCAGTTCATCAGCCAAGCATTTCATCAATTTTGCGATAAAAATCGAATACGTAATATTGCCTCTACGGCATATTATCCAGCTACTAATGGTTTGGCGGAAGCTTTCAACAAAACCATTATCAAACTCCTGAAGAAGTTCGTCTCTTCGAACAAAAGAGACTGGAACGAGAAGCTGGGCGAATGTCTCTGGGCATACCGCACAACGGTACAGACACCGACAGGTTGTACCCCCTTTTCACTGGTCTACGGGAGCGAAGCAGTTCTTCCCATCGAAATCCAGATCCCGTCGCTCAGGATAGCCGTGACTAATGAGCTGACCCAAGAAAAGAATGACCTGTTAAGGCTTCAGGAGCTCGAAGGGTTAGACGAGAAACGCCTCCAAGCTCAACAACGCATCGCGCTCTACCAAGCACGCATTTCTAGAGCTTTCAATCATAAAGTAGAGGAAAGAGTGTTCAAGGTCGGCGAGCTAGTCTTAGCCGTAAGTAGGCCGATGATTCTCACTCACAGGAGTAAAGGAAAATTTTAGCCCAAGTGGGAAGGCCCTTATGTGATCGAGACAACATTCTCGAATAGCGCTTACAGGTTAGCCCAGCCTAATGGAGACCTATTAATGGCTCCTATCAACGATAAATTCCTGAAGAGGTACTATGCTTAACCTCCTCTACCCCAGGGTGGAATATAGCGGGAATCCCAATTCTGACAAAACTACTTCCACAACGAAGCTAGTTAGGTCATGTTCTATCATGTCCGTATAACCTCTGAATAGGTATGTCCTGCTAGAAGTTTATCGAGAGTTTATCACGTCCATACTACCTCTGATATCACTCTCACTTAAACCTGTCATTTACATTCCGAAATGATGGGTCCACAAAGTCAGAAAAGATTCGCTTTATTTCCAAAAAGAGCAGAATTACATTAGGGAAGCTAAAAGCAAGAAAGGGTACATCATTGCGGGGGAGCAGTTAGATCATGAATCAGCTTCGCCAGTGCAGCTACCCTCTCGCCCCTGGAAACCAGGGCATCAGCGCGGGCCCGTTCCAGCCGTGCCTCAGGATTGTTCGTAAAGGACAGTTCGGCCCTCGCCCGAAGGGAGCCAGCTCGAGCAGCTTCTGTACGCTCCAGGTCCCGTCGTGCGGTGCTCAGTCGACCAGACGCTACGCCTAGACCTGCCAGCGACTGAGAAGCCCACTCCTCTGCCCGGGCGAGTTTCTCCTTCAACTTGCGGACCCTCGCTGCGTTCTCTTCGTGCTCGGATTGGCACTTCGTCTCGAGAGCAAGAGCCTCCTCCACGACAGCCTTTCTTTTATCCGTCTCCAGCTTACGGGCTTTGATAGAGTTATCCAAGCTCTCCAGCTGTTTGGTAAGCCGTGCAGTCATGGAGTCGTATCTGGCCTGGACATCGGCTTCAAAACTGCCCCGAGTCAGCTGCAAGTATTCGTTAATGGGTTGCTCCAACCCATTAACCATCGCCTCCAGGGCGTCAGCTACCCTGGAATCGCCAAACTCTCTGACGGCCCCAATCGAAAACTGGGAAGCCCTCTTCAGGCTCTCAAAATCCAGATTCTTCGCCAACACCATTGTTATCAGCGTGTTCAAATTGGCGTAGATGGTGCCGGTATACAGCTCGGTCAGCGCAACCAGATCTGGTTGAACGCCAGGAGTGGCCGCGATATTGGCGAGTTCCCCTCCTAGGACGATTGCAGACGAGGTGGCCACAGCCGCCGCCTCGACAGGTGGTACAACCGAAGAAGGTGCGGCAACCACGGTCGAAGTCATCGCCATACTCACAAGAGGCGAGGTCACGATGACGGGTTCGTCCTCCTCTTGAGATGACGAAACCACTCCGGGCGAGCTGGCCCCCGAAGCCATTTCCTTCTCGAAGTGGAACACCTCCGTATCATCGTCAGGAGTCCGAGCAGAGCCAGAAGGCGTTTCAACGCTATACTCCCCGTGGACACCATCCCCTGAGAAGAGGACAAGAAAGTTGACATCAATATGGTAGTAATCTTTCTAAGAGGAGACATAAAGATGACCTTTACCCATAGCCAACGGTATATATGCCGCGTTTGCAGCCGATGTAGCTATATCACGCCTTAATGACGCAATACGAACTGTCATACCTGGAGAAGGAGGTGGACCAACCGACATCGCCAGGAGCTCCACCAAGCCTCCGCCGAGACGTGTTCGAGGTTCGTCAGCTGGAACCTCGCTGGTCATGCTCACGGACGCAGCAGGAGTTTCCTCCGTTGCTGGTCTAGAGGAAGATTCTCCCATTTGCCTCGGCCGCACGGGCGATTTCATTCCACTACCGGAGGCAGTGGCAGCAACGGCAGCCTCAAGCAGGAGTTCTCCGACACCGCCAGCCGAAACTGAGGGTCCCTCTCCGAGAGACAGGGAACCTCCAATCAAAGGGACATCCCCAACAGGAGAGGCAGCAGGTTCCTCTCTAGGAGCCTCAATGCCAGGAATCCGGAGAGGGCGATCAGCTGTCTTCTTCTTCCACTTGCGAGGGGAAGTCTGCTTCGAGACAGAAGCCCTTCGCTTCCCTGAGATCGCCAAAGCCCCCGCAGGCGGAGGCAATTCACACCTCGGCACCGACACCAGAGGCTCATCCGGAATGGCGGACTCCTCGCCCTCGTCAGATGAAACCGAGGGGACTTCGATTCTTCCCCCAGGCTTGGAGGAAGGCACCCTGAAGCTTCCAAGAATGTCAAAGTCGCGATGGAGGGTGTTGATCGCCACGTAGAACTGAGCATACGAATGGAGGATGTGCAGCTCCGTGGAGAGGGTGGCGACCGGCATAATGAAGATTGCTCCCGTGCAGCCCATGATGAAGTACCGCTACCCCCTGGCTCCATCAATGAGTCCGCCCCGGGACCTGAAGATGGTGATGGCATTGCCCACGTGCAGCTGATCGTACCCAAACTGCCTCGCGAACCGACTGGGCAAGTAAGGCTCGAAGAGCAATGATCCTCGCTTCTGTACAGCAAATGGGAGGGTCTGATGCAGACCAACCAATTAAAGGCTTCCGGGGAAAGATTGGTCTTTTCTCCGCCTAAATCCTCAAGCCTAATCCCCGACTGATTACGATATACAGAAGGGACGGTGCAGAGGAGCTTCCAACAATGACCAAGGCTTAGCGCACGTGGTCAACAAGAAACTACCCCCCGCGCTGCTACCAGGACCGGGAGACATCGCCCGAGGGTTGTGAAGAATTAACCATCCCATCAAGTACAGGTATGGTAACTCCACCCGGGGAAAACTCTCACGTCGAGCTTCATCGACGAGCAACCCATCAGTCATGGCTCGCAGTCCAGCCTGTATACGACATACCATGGCAGGAAGCAAGCCTAGCCTTGCCCCGAACACCAGACGAACGACGGGCCACAGGATGTTCCGATGAAGGCGGTCCGCGGACGCGGTGCCAGGCACCACTACTCAACGCAGCCATAAAGAGAGAAAGCCGGCCAGCTTGGCCTCCTCAGACAAAGGCCTGCGGCAGTGCCTCAAGTAACTATAGGCTTTATTACCTTCAGGGTACTTTCCTACCCCGTCATTGAGAAACTGGTCTGTAGCGTTAGCCTCCTCCATAAGGTCCTCAACGACCTCGGCACTGAGAACGGCCAAACAGTTCACGGGCTCGTGCTTGTCCCCCGAAACCTTCATCGACTTGACGGCCCTGGCCCGGTGGAAGAAGAGGTAGGACATCCACTTAGTGGTGTGAGCCAAGTCAGAAGGCTCATTATAAAAGGCAGTACATGCGAGGTAGTGGCACATCAGCTCCTGATACACCTCCACAACCCGAGGATCCGAGTCCTCCAACTCCCGGTTGGTAGGAACATACTCTTCATACGGGGTATCCCCCATCGGCAGTCTCGAGATCGCTGCCATTTCGCGGAGGGCCAACCCCAACTCCCCCAGTGGAGTGGCGAAGGTCCCGGTGAGCGAAATGTATCGCTCTATCAGCGCCAGAAAGAGGTTAGGGTTGGGAGGCAACCCAACACTCGTCACGCTCACGGCGGTATACAGTCCGATGATTTCCAGCTCTCTCCGAAAATGCTTCAAAGCCCAGTCAACTAGGCAGGACCATTGGAGATTTGTTGGGGTGATCCACCCATTGCACCGAGGATTCTCCTTGGGGTATACCCCCCCTCGCACCATGAAGTCATTACAGAAAGTCGACAATTGCACCGACTGGATCACTGAACTGTCTTCACTCGGGACGCTGCCCGTGCACAGTCCCCTGAACAACGTCACGACGCCAGTGGGGCGGCTGACGAACGACCCCCGATCGGCTCCTTTCAGATGAAAAATCTTTCCCGGCTTCCCGCGAAGATCAGGAGTCAGCGTCCACGACATCCTCCTGCGATGTGTGGCATGGAAGAAAGCCGAGATCGGATAATCTCTCGGCATCGTGGGCAGATACAAGACCACGCTCTCGGCAGAGAAAACCCAGGGTTCTCTCTTGGGCTTCGTCTGGGACTGCTTGTCTATCATGTCCCTAAAGAGGCAGGCCGGCTTGATGTACTACTCCCCAACTACGTACGTTAGGGGCTCCCCGTTGATCATGCTCAGCAGCATTCGCTCGCCCTGAGCCGATATCAAGATCCCCCTCCCTTCGGGATACTGGGGTCCAGAGATAGGAAATGTCACGTGCGACAGATCCTCCAAGTAGTTCGAGTGCAGCATCCCAGCAGCGGATTCCATTACCTCGGCCAGTGGAGACTCATGCAAGTCGACTGAAAAAATGCAAGGAAAATACGTTATTTACGAACCTTGCAACATAAAGACCAAGAAGCGACAGTCGGTGCTTTACGCCAAGGCTGTACAAAATTTGGTCATCCTACGCCAGGAGTCATATCCCGAAAGCGTAATTAGCGGTATACGGTCCGTGCTTTACGCTAGACTACTAAAATTCTAGTTATTACGCCGGAGGTCCCATCCAAAGCGTAAAACTAAAATTCTACAGTATACACCAAGTCTTCGGCAGCCAGAGCTTTTACGCTCATAACTACGAAGACATGGAGTTTTTACGCTGACACATTAGAAATGTGGACGTAAAAGATGAAAACGTCTCCGTGCGTCATCTTCCTCAAAGAGGCTATCAGCACAGAAGATGACCTAGCGCGGTCACGTTCAACGTGTGCGAAGGATTTTTCGTCGTTCTTTGTCATTTCCGATGGCTATACCTCTAAGACCGGGTGCGCTACTCGTCGACAAGATCCTTCGCTCAGAAGGAAGTTCGCATTGCCCGACCGAAGACTCTCTCACCGGGGCAGAAGCACGAGAAGAAGAGCCTATGCTCTTTCCCTTGGTGGAGAGGGTTTGCTTCGGCACCACTATTGGAAACCTGGAGTGCTCGGAGAAAGTACGAGGGGAAAAAACTTAAACAATCAATGCTCTCTCTCGCAGAAGACGGATAAAAAGTTTCTTTCTCCAGAAGCTTGGGATATATATAGAGTTCGGGTCAACTCCTCGAATCCTCAGGCGGCTCCTCAAAACCCCTACCGAATCTCACAAATTAAATATTTGGTTATGATTGGGTACTACGTCAGCCCGCTACTCTCGAAAGACGGACAGTCAGCAAATTCGAAGAGTTTTTCGTGCAAAAGCAGGTCAGCGGTTCCTATGCTAAGGAGCTCTCTACGCTCGACAACAACAGATCTACGGTTTTACGCTCGCAAGCTACAAGTCTATGGTTTTACGCCCGGATGTCTTTGTGCTCGGTAGCTTTTATTCTCGAGAGGCTACAAACCTACGACTTTTTACGCTCAGCAGGTACCAAATCGATGATCTCACGCTCGGTAGCGCTTAGTTTACGCTCGGAGGCAACAGATCCGCAACCTCTACGCTCGGAAGATTTCTTTCATTCACAGGCTACAAATCAACAGTTCTACGCTAAGGAGCTTTCTACGCCCGACAGCAACAGATCTACGGTTCTATGCTCGCAAGCTATCAGTCTATGGTTTTATGCCCGGATGCCTTTGTGCTCGGTAGCATTTACGCTCGAGAGGCTACAAACCTACGACTTCACGCTCAGCGGCTCCAAATCGATGATCTCACGCTCGGTGGCTTTCTACGCTCAATAGGCCTACGAACTCAAGATTTTCAGCTCATCTACGCTACGGATATCTGACTTTCCGCATATCCGAACTCAAGGCGGTCGATTACAGGAGTTCACACAGAAGATACTCCTTCTTGACCTCAACATATCCCAAGTACCCGAAGCATACAAGAGTTCAAACATTGAGAAATTACTCTTCTCGGGTCAATTGGAGGTTCATCCAGACTCCAGTCTGAATATCTCGTCTATCAAAAGATGGTAACTCAGTTAGACAGCCATTTCTCGACCCTGTTCCAAGGGATTTTTCGGGAAGTCATTCTTGAAGACGAAGTCTGAACAAAAATTCTGTTCATCAGAAGTTCAGAGCTCTACGCGGTTCCTCAGTCCTAGCAACAGGACAGTTCTAAAAATGTTCAAAATGCTCTACAGCGTTCTATGGACTATTCGCTATGCGTAAAGGATAGGACCTAGCACTCTTTCTACAGAGTCGGCGTACAGAATCAGACGTGTCGAAGCTACACATATTCAGACTTCACAGCAACATATGGCAAGATGATCATATGAAGAAGCAAGACGATTTTATTAAAAGATTAAAGTCATGATTACATATGAGGAAAATCCAATCTACAAAGGTTTTCTTTTCATCTTCATGATTACATATGAGGAAAACTCCATCTACAAAGGATTTCCCCATCATCGTCCGAAGATCACACCGAGGAGCCGCTCTGACAGGGTCTCGCGCTAGTGATGGTCTTCCTCTTCTTCCAAGAAGATGATCTGTAAACTCCCTCGACCAGATTTCAGTAATTAAGGATTAGTTTTGACTAATTAATTATTATGACAACTTTTTTTTAATTTATTTATATAAGTATTCTATTAATTATGCACCTGTTCATTACACAATAAATTAGGACAGTACACTAGCTGTTAAACCTAAACAAAATCCACATACCTGCTCTAGACATGTTAGACTACTTTTCTGTATTTTGAACAACTCCCAGAAACCTCGTTTGGTGCTTCGTTTTAGTCGCACAAATATCGTTACAGACATACGTATTTATTTCCTATTTAAATTTCTGCTCTTTACCCATCCCTGTACCCTAGGGATTTGAGGACCAGTAGGCACCTGTTTTTGCCAAATAAAAATACGATAATATTCTACTCTAATTATACTACAATTAGTGTTTAGACACCATAGAGAAATTATGACCCTAACTGCCTCTAATTAATTAGTCAACATCGTGCGCAGTATTTATTAATTAATAAATACGAGGATCTATATCACTCAGAAATCAGATCCTGCCTCTGCCTAGACTCACCCCCACACTTCCCAGGACTTTTTCCCAGCTGTTTCCCTCATTTCTGTACAAACCAGAATTTTGGGGAATCGGTATTTTAAATTAGGTAAATTACGAAATTACGCAAAATACCAAATTTAGGCTTTTGTGCAAATTATGAAAAGTTAGGGGTTTTTTATGCAAATACATATGAACTGGCATAACCTCATTGGTTAATGAATAGGTGACATGGGCCCACCCAAAACATCCAAAAAATCAGTACAAAATATCCCAAAAATCAAAATTAACCAAATGCCCCTGAATTTCCCCATAATTACGAAATTGCCACTCACCTCAACCCCTATATAAACCCTCTCTCCCTTACAAACCCCCACAGCCCTCACCTCCGACCACCACCGGCCGCCCAACTCCGGCAAGACCTACGCCCTGACCCCCTCTCCCCTCCGGCCAAGCCCCACCGTCGCCGGCACCCTGCTCCGCCGTGAGCAGCCCCCGTAACCCCATCTCCCCAACACCACCACCCACAGCCACTACCACCCGAACCACCCCCTGCGCCGCCTCCGACCACCGAGCACCGCCACCAACCCCACCACCCGACTCGCCCCGACCCCCTCTCTCCGACCATCACCCCCTCACCGCCCCACGACGCCTCCTCCGCCGGCTAGAGCCCCCGCAGCAACCCTCGGTTACCCCTAACCCTAACCGCCACTCCACCTCCAGTCGCCTCCAGCTACCGCCACGGCCATCGTGGACCTCCGCCACCACCACCAACCTGACCACCACCCTCCCCTCCGTCGAACCCTCCGCCTGCAACCCCGCCTCCGCCGCTGCTCCGCCGCCGGCAATCCCCGCAAGTTGCTGCTGCTTCTGCTACTAGCAGCCACTCCTGCTGTTGCTGCTCCTCCGGCCACCTCCGGCCGTCTCTGCCGCCGTCCTTCCACCGTCGACAACCTGTGGGACCCCCCTGTCAGCAGGTATACCCCCCCTCTTGATTATACATATATATACCTAAATTTATATATGTATGTATATATGTATATATATATGTATACATATACTTATATATATATATATATATGTTATATATATATATATTAATATATATAATGTTATATTAATTATATACTGTATAAATACAGTATATGTATATTATATAAATATATTATTATTATATATAATAGTTATATATATAACATATTATTCATATGTTATATATTTATATATAATAAATATTTAAATATGTATATATGCATTTTTAATTCTGTTTTACTTATATAAATATATATATGTAATATATATAAATATATGCATACATATAATTATATGTATGATATATATATATTATATAATTACTATTATATTTATATAGTATATATGTATGTATATATATACTATGCATTTTTTTTATTTATTTATATGCACTTATTGATATATATATGATATTATATATAAATTATCATAGTACTGGATATACAGTACATATATTATATATATATTTATATTACCTGTGCTGGATAATACAGCCTACCTATATATGTACATTTATATTTCTCGCAATGTCAATTCATTTTTATTATATTATATATCAGTGGATACACCCTGCTAATATATATATATTCCTGCAATTTCTTTGCTTTTTATATATACTAAATATATACTACTACTATATATTATATTAATATATATATATATATATATATATATATATATATATATATATATATACACAATATATATATATATGTGTGTGTATCCTATATATATATTATACATAAGTATGTATATACTTTTATACCCTGATAATCACAAATCTGTATGTTTTAACAGAACCCAACTCCAGCACAACCAGTGACCCCCTGTCACAAGCACCTTCAAACCTGACTGTGAGATCAGGTTATCAACACTATCAGGGAGTAGGCAAGTATACCTTGCCAAGTTTACTGTTTAAATTCACAATATTGTTATATGCTCTTGTTTCTGAATTTCATAAACTATGAGTACCTGAGACTGCCTCAGGTACAGTCAACTGATATGTTGACATTTAGCATCTTATCTTAGTCATACAGACTCACCAACTACTGTGAGAGTATCCTGATATTCTACTAGACCCTATCACGGGAACACGCAACAAGGTTGCAATGCATATCGGGATGCGAGCTACGTATTTGATTTGCTACCAGTACGTGTGACCGCATCACGGCTTAGTATAAAATCAGGAAATTATGACTTGACATTTAGTTTTATTGGGTGGAAAAGATAACTAGTAGACGTATGGGACACCCCCTCCTTGTGTGTTTTTATACCTTCGTACCATGATGGTCGATTGCAGAGTGCCCTTGCGTCAGGGGGCATATGACACATATACTAGCTAGTCACCACGACTGGTGAATTAAGTCAGCATATGTCTAGTCGATACATTCCCATGCGTACTACAAGGTCTTTATTTGCATTTCACATAGATGGTTAGTACCCTGTGTTTATTTATTTATTCAGTATTTACATGGCATATTATTTTTCTGTATCTGTTTACGTCCCACTGAGGACCTGATTTCCTGCCAGATTTAGACGAGGCTTTCTATCCCACGGTATACGGGCCTGATCAGGAGGCTAGATGTGATACCAAGGAGGAGCTAGAGGAGACACCCTCAGAGTTTGCCTGAACCTAGAAGCCTGGTCACCTGGAGATTGAGCTGTTTCCCCAGATAGACGCTACTTAGTTTATCTTATTTTTCTGCGCTATTATTAGTTTTTGTTATGGGCTTGTACCCATCAGTTGTACTATGTCTTTATCAGACTCAGCGTTTATATATATTTCAGCACTTATTTTCCTAATATTTTGTGTGGTTGAGATAGATTTACTTGTTTTATACTTGTAGTATTTTAGGACAGCGTAGCACGTTCCTTTGGGTCCATTAAAATGGATTAAGCCCTTAGTGACGTGTCAGCTGGCTAATGCCACGTGGCCTAGTTCCTAACATTTTGGGACTGGGGCGTGACATGGTTTTAGTGGTGGCCCATGCAGGTCTAATTTATTGCTAGTGGTATGATGACATGCCCAGCAAGCCTGCAATAGAATAGGAATACTAGGTCTCATCCACACTGACACTATCCTTAAAATATTTTTATAATATCCTGCTTGATTATCTTTTCCTTCATGCTTTTCTAATTATTATATTTTCTTCAGAAATATGGACATACCCGGGAAATATACGATAGATGGGGCTGACCAAGCAACAGACCCCTCGCCAAATATCCAAGGAACCCCGACTATTCCACGAGATCAATCCCCGAGAAGGATGCTGGTCTACCCGACGACTCCACACCTTCCCCAGGATCCTGTCCAGACAGGAACACCAGCTCAACATGAAGGGCAAACATCAACACCGCAGGCGGAGACACCTTTGCCACCACCTCCAGCCCTTTCTGCTATGATGCCACAGCTTGAGGGCCAACCTCAAATGTTCCAGTTCCTCCAAGCTATGTTGCAGACTCAATGGCAACAGACTGAAGCCCTGAGACAGTCTCAGTGGCAACAGACTGAAGCCTTGAGACAGACCTTGATGACGGCTTTGGAGAAAACTACTGCCCCGGCACCGGTACCTGTCTAACCAGTAGGCACAGTCCGAGGTTTCCGCCAGATGAGTCCGAAAACCTTTAAAGGCAGTGAAACCCCAGAGGAGATCTCCGACTGGATCTCCAACACAGAGATGCTACTGGAAGGTTCGCAACTTACCTCCGACCTATGGATGACCGCTGTGAGGGCCTAACTCCTCGGCAACGCCCATCACTGGTGGGAATCCATAGAGCGTAGCATCGGCAAAGACCAGACTTGGAAACAATTCTTGGAGCACTTCAATGCCAAGTACTTTCCCGCAACAGTCCAAGATGTACTATATTCCCAGTTCCTGCACCTGGAACAAGGGAACATGTCCGTCGATGCCTACGATGCCGAGTTCTGCCGACTGAGTCGATTCGGTGCCAATCTGATACCGAACGAGCTGGAGAAGGCCAAGAGATTCCACCGCGGTCTCACCCTAGAGCTCCAAAGATATACGACGGCGCAGTCAAGGATCTCCAACGAGGAGGTTCTTATAGAAGCAAGGTTGCAAGAAGCAATTGGCCGAGGAACAAGACGCCCGAATCCAACCTTCCCGGCCAAAAACTAGCAAGGAGCAGGAGGACCTAATCGTCGTCCACAAAATCAGACGCATCAGACGACAGGACCCTACCAGAAGAAGGAGCTCCCGACTTATCACTATTGTGGCAAGAAGGGACATTTTGCTAATGACTGCAGAAAGAGGCTAAGATTATGCCTAGTATGTGGGGCGAGCCAGCATATGGCTAGAGACTGCCCACAACGCAAAGATACAGCACCTCAGCACGGACAGAAGCCAGGAGCACAAGCCCAGAAGATGCTACCCTCCACATTTGGAGGATATCAGAGAGGAGCACCTCTGGCCACTCAGGAGGCCCAATTCAACAAGGCTAGACAACAATCTGGAGGACAAAGGCACGGACAGGCCTTTGCTTTAGCTGCAGTTGTCGGAGAACCCAAAGGTAAAACCATCACAGGTACCATTTTAGTTGCATCATTATCTGCAACTGCATTATTTGATTCTGGCGCAACCCTGTCATTCATATCTAGTAATTTTGTAACCATGCACAAACTAGCCACTTCCCCACTACCTAAGTGTTGGAAAATTCTTACTGGAGGAGGTATTATTCCAGTTACCAATATTATTGAAACATGTTCAATAGTTGTTTGTAGTAGAGAACTAAGAGCGCAATTTTTGGTACTCCCTATGCCAAATTTCGACGTCGTCTTAGGCATGGACTGGTTAATCCAGAACAATGCTATCCTAGTATGCCGAAAAGGTAGTATCATCTTTAGACCCCCAGGACACCCGGAGTTTGAATACGTACGAGGTACCATCGAGCAAGGAGTAGGCCAGACTCCTAGAGCTTACATGGCGATGGAGAAAGAACCCCCAGCAATCATTGCAGAATTGGAAGACGTATTCCCGAAGGAATTGCCAGGCCTACCGCCTGACTGAGAAGTAGAATTCACTATTGAGCTGATACCCGGAGCTGCACCGGTATCCTCAAATGTGTATCGACTGGCGAAGAAAGAACTTGACGAGTTGAAGCTGTAACGGGAAGAACTACAAATCAAAGGATTTGTTCGTCCTAGTGCATCACCCTAGGGAGCACCAGTGCTGTTTGTACCAAAGAAGGACGAAACATATCGCATGTGTATTGATTACAGAGCCCTCAACGCTCTGACAATCAAAAACAAATACCCCTTGCCGCGAATTGACGATCTATTTGACCAACTGACAGGAGCTGTGGTATTCTCAAAAATAGACTTGAGATCAGGCTATCATCAGGTCAAAGTACGAAGAGAAGATATTCCAAAGACAGCATTCAGGACTCGTTATGGTCATTACGAGTTCCTGGTGATGCCTTTTGGACTAACTAATGCACCTACCGTATTCATGAACCTGATGAACAGAGTCTTCCACCAATATCTGGACCAGTTCGTGGTAGTCTTCATCGACGACATTCTGGTGTATTCAAAGAGCCACGAGGAGCATGAAGAGCACTTAAGACTGGTGCTAGAGACGCTAAGACGAGAGAGCCTTTATGCTAAGATGAGCAAGTGTGAGTTCTTCCTTGATCGTGTCGCTTTTCGTGGACACGTTATCGTAGGAGAAGGCATCTCGGTGGACCCAGCAAAGATCTCATCTGTCGAGACGTGGCCAACCCCGACCAACGTCCAGAGGTGAGAAGCTTTCTAGGACTTGCCGGATATTACCGGAGGTTCGTAGAAAACTTTGCACGAATCGCGGAACCAATTACCCGTCTTACCCGCAAGGATCAGGAGTTTATCTGGTCTAAGGAATGCCAGACAACTTTTGATGAGTTGAAGAAGCGTCTGACTACTGCCCCCATCTTGACTATACCATCTGGATCCGGAGGTTTCGTAATCTATAGCGATGCATCCGGAAAAGGATTGGGTTGTGTCTTAATGTAACATGGGAAGGTTGTAGCTTATGCCTCAAGACAACTGAGGACTCATGAGAAGAATTACCCCACTCACGACCTGGAGCTTGCCGCAGTCATCTTCGCCCTGAAACTATGGAGACATTATATATACGACAAACGAGTGGAGATATTCACCGATCACAAGAGCCTGAAATACGTCTACACCTAGAAGGACCTAAATCTGAGACAAAGACGATGGCTCGAAGTGATGACGGATTTCGAGATCGATTTGCAGTACCATCCAGGGAAGGCAAATGTAGTAGCTGATGCACTAAGCAGAAGACCCTCGGCATTCTTTATGATCACCCAACCAGGTCTGCTGAAAGATCTAGAAAAGTTGGGAATAAAGGTCATTATGCCAGGAATTGACGGCCAATTATCAAACTACCAGCTACAATCAACATTAGTTGAAAGAATCAAAGCTGCTCTACCAACAGATGCAAGATTTCAGAGGCTTCGCCAAAGAACAGAGGCTGGAATCCAGATAGGATGTCGCATATACGAAGATGGGACTCTAAGATGCGGTGATCGTCTTTATGTTCCAAATGGAGAACTTCGTGAAGAGCTGATGTCAGAAGCTCATAGCTCAACATACTCTATACATCCAGGAGGCACAAAGATGTACAAAGATCTACGACAATATTACTGGTGGTATGGAATAAAGCGAGAGATAGCACGCTTTGTGGCTAAATGCCTGGTGTGTCAGCAAGTCAAGGCTGAACATCAGAGATCTGCCGGTCTACTTCAACCCCTCCCAATACCCGAGTGGAAATGGGAGCACATTACGATGGACTTTGTTACGGGCTTCCCAAGAAGTCCCAATGGTCGTAATGCTGTATGGATAATCGTAGATAGACTCACAAAAGCTGCACATTTCCTACCTTTTAGAGTCGGACAATCTACAGAAATCTTGGCGGACATGTACATGAAGGAGATAGTGCGTCTGCATGGAGTACCAGTCAGCATAGTATCTGACAGGGATACGAGGTTTACATCTTACTTCTGGCGAAGTATGCAAGAAAGTCTTGGTACCCACCTCAAGTTCAGCACCTCGTATCACCCGCAGACAGATGGCCAATCAGAACGCACCATCCAGACACTTGAAGATATACTGAGAGCCTGCATGCATGATTTCAACGGATCATGGGAAGATCATCTACACCTGGTGGAATTTTCCTACAACAATAGCTATCAAGTGAGCATTCAAATGGCTCCCTTTGAAGCTTTGTATGGCAGGAAATGTCGTTCCCAGTATGCTGGAGCGATGTAGGCGAGAGACAGTTCTTGGGACCAAAATTGATTATTCGTACGGTGGAGAAAGTAAAGAAGATCCAGGGACACCTACGAGCTGCACAAGACAGATAGAAGCACTGGGCCAACGTACATCGACGACCTCTAGAGTTTCAAGTGGGAGAGCATGTGTTCTTGAAGATCTCACCCATCCGAGGTACTATCAGATTTGGAGGAAGAGGAAAACTGAGTCCAAGGTACATTGGACCCTTCGATGTGCTGGATCGCGTCGGAGAAGTTGCTTACAGACTAGCTCTACCTCAGACCTTAGAAGGAGTGCATGACGTCTTCCACGTATCTCAGCTGAGGAGGTACATTCCAGACCCAAGCCATATACTGGACCATTCAGAGATCACCGTCGGCCCAAGCCTATCGTATCAGGAGGAACCTGTAGAGATCTTAGACCGTAGCGAGAAGGTGTTGCGAGGCCAGACTATCCCTCTAATTCGTGTTGCATGGAGGCATCATGCACCAGGTGAATCAACCTGGGAACGAGAGGAGGATATTCGACAGCGTTTCCCCCATCTATTTCCAAACCAGGGTATGTCCTAATATTTCAAATCAATCTTTCATTTTCATTATATGTTTGTTTTTATTTTGAGGACAAAATATTCTAAGGAGGGTAGATTGTAAACTCCCTCGACCAGATTTCAGTAATTAAGGATTAGTTTTGACTAATTAATTATTATGACAACTTTTTTTTAATTTATTTATATAAGTATTATATTAATTATGCACATGTTCATTACACAATAAATTAGGGTAGTACACTAGCTGTTAAACCTAAACAAAATCCACATACCTGCTCTAGACATGTTAGACTACTTTTTTTGTATTTTGAATAACTCCCAGAAACCTCGTTTGGTGCTTCGTTTTAGTCGCACAAATATCGTTACAGACATACGTATTTATTTCCTATTTAAATTTTTGCTCTTTAACCATCTCTGTACCCTAGGGATTTGAGGACCAGTAGGCACCTGTTTTTGCCAAACAAAAATACGATAATATTCTACTCTAATTATACTACAATTAGTGTTTAGATACCATAGAAAAATTATGACCCTAACTGCCTCTAATTAATTAGTCAACATCGTGCGCAGTATTTATTAATTAATAAATATGAGGATCTATATCACTCAGAAATCAGACCCCGCCTCTGCCTAGACTCACCCCCACACTTCCCAGGACTTTTCTCCAGCTGTTTCCCTTATTTCTGTACAAACCAGAATTTCGGGGAATCAGTATTTTAAATTAGGTAAATTGCAAAATTACGCAAAATACCAAATTTAGGCTTTTGTGCAAATTATAAAAAGTTAGGGGTTTTTATGCAAATACATGTGAAGTGGCATAACCTCATTGGTTAATGAATAGGTGACATGGGCCCACCCAAAACATCCAGAAAAATCAGTGCAAAATATCCCAAAAATCGAAATTAACCAAATGCCCCTGAATTTTCCCATAATTACGAAACTGCCACTCACCCCAACCCCTATATAAACCCTAACTCTCTCCCTTACAAACCCCCACAGCCCTCACCTCCGACCACCACCGGCCGCCCAAATCCGGCAAGACCTCCGCCCTGACCCCCTCTCCCCTCCGGCCAAGCCCCAACGTCGCCGGCACCCTGCTCCGCCGTGAGCAGCCCCCGCAACCCCATCTCCCCAACACCACCACCCACAGCCACCACCACCCGAACCACCCCCTGCGCCGCCTCCGGCCACCGAGCACCGCCACCAACCCCACCACCCGAATCGCCCCGACCCCCTCTCTCCGACCATCACCCCCTCACCCTCCCACGACGCCTCCTCCGCCGGCTAGAGCCCCCGCAGCAACCCTCGGCTACCCCTAACCCTAACCGCCACTCCACCTCCGGTCGCCTCCAGCCACCGCCACCACCGTCGTGGACCTCCGCCACCACCACCAACCTGACCACCACCCTCCCCTCCGTCGAACCCTCCGCCTGCACCGCGCCTCCGCCGCTGCTCCGCCGCCGACAGCCCCCGCAAGCTGCTGTTGTTGCTGCTCCTTCGGCCACCTCCGGCCGTCTCCGCCGCCGTCCTTCCACCGTCGACAACCTGTGAGACCCTCCTGTCAGCAGGTATACCCCCCCCTCTTGATTATACATATATATACCTAAATTTATATATGTATGTATATATGTATATATATATATGTATACATATACTTATATATATATATATGTTATATATATATATTAATATATATAATGTTATATTAATTATATACTGTATAAATACAATATATGTATATTATATAAATATATTATTATTATATATAATAGTTATATATATAACATATTATTCATATGTTATATATTTATATATAATAAATATTTAAATATGTATATATGCATTTTTAATTCTGTTTTACTTATATAAATATATATATGTAATATATATAAATATATGCATACATATAATTATATATATGATATATATATATATTATATAATTACTATTATATTTATATAGTATATATGTATGTATATATATACTATGCATTTTTCTTTTATTTATTTATATGCACTTATTGATATATATATGATATTATATATAAATTATCATAGTACTGGATATATAGTACATATATTATATATATATTTATATTACCTGTGCTGGATAATACAACCTACCTATATATGTACATTTACATTTCTCGCAATGTCAATTCATTTTTATTATATTATATATCAGTGGATACACCCTGATAATATTATATTATTATATGTCAGTGGATATACCCTGCTAATATATATATATTCTTGCAATTTCTTTGCTTTATATATATACTAAATATATACTACTACTATATATTATATCAATATATATATATATATATATATATATATATATATATATACTATATATATATATATGTGTGTATCCTATATATATATTATACATAAGTATGTATATACTTTTATACCCTGATAATCACAAACCTGTATGTTTTAACAGAACCCAACTCCAGCACAACCAGTGACCCCCTGTCACAAGCACCTTCAAACCTGACTGTGAGATCAGGTTATCAACACTATCAGGGAGTAGGCAAGTATACCTTGCAAAGTTTACTGTTTAAATTCACAATATTGTTATATGCTCTTATTTCTGAATTTCATAAACTATGAGTACTTGAGACTGCCTCAGGTACAGTCAACTGATATGTTGACATTTAGCATCTTAACTTAGTCATACATACTCACCAACTACTGTGAGAGTATCCTGATATTCTCCTAGACCCTATCACGGGAACACGCAACAAGGTTGCAATGCATATCGGGATGCGAGCTACGTATTTGATTTGCTACCAGTACGTGTGACCGCATCACGGCTTAGTATAAAATCAGGAAATTATGACTTGACATTTAGTTTCATTGGGTAGGAAAGATCACGAGTAGACGTATGGGACACCCCCTCCTTGTGTGTTTTTATACCTTCGTACCATGATGGTCGATTGCAGAGTGCCTTTGCGTCAGGGGACATATGACACATATACTAGCTAGTCACCACGACTGGTGAATTAAGTCAGCATATGTCTAGCCGACACATTCCCATGCGTACTACAAGGTCTTTATTTGTATTTCACATAGATGGTTAGTACCCTGTGTTTATTTATTTATTCAGTATTTACATGGCATGTCATTTTTCTGTATCTTGTTACGTCCCACTGAGGACCTGGTTTCCTGCCAGATTTAGACGAGACTTTCTACCCCACGGTATACGGGCCTGATCAGGAGGCTAGATGTGCTACCAAGGAGGAGCTAGAGGAGACACCCTCAGAGTTTGCCTGAACCTAGAAGCCTGGTCACCTGGAGATGGAGCTGTTTCCCCAGATAAACACTACTTAGTCTATCTTATTTTTCTGCGCTATTATTAGTTTTTGTTATGGGCTTGTACCCATCAGTTGTACTATGTCTTTATCAGACTCAGCGTTTATATATATTTTAGCACTTATTTTCCTGACATTTTGTGTGGATGAGATAGATTTACCTATTTTATACTTGTAGTATTTTAGGACAACGTAGCACGTTCCTTTGGGTCCATTAAAATGGATTAAGCCCTAGTGACGTGTCAGCTGGCCAATGCCACGTGGCCTAGTTCCTGACATTTTGGGACTGGGGCGTGACATGATCAGTGGCAGGAGGATACAAAACTGGGCAGATGACCCATCCTCCAAAAGGAAAGCAGGGTAACTCTGCTTTCCTACAGACCACCGCCGCTCTAGCCGGTCTGTCTGCCTCTCGTCACCAGAAGTAACTGGAGAGGGCGCCACTTGCAAACAGCGTGGTGAAATACGATTCTTCGCCTTTTCTGAAGAACCACCACATAAAGTTGCTGATTATCCCGAGCAAGGGAGGCTAAGATATCCTTCCATGATCCATCGTTGCAGTGGACACTTGCTCGAAGACGCCGTCTTTTTTGGCTCCTTACACGCTGGAAGAACATGATCTCCTTCTTCCTTAAATCGACCCGGCGAAATCCGGCGATCATCTCTGCGTGGTGATGAAAATATGGGGAGAACAGGCTAACTCCCCCAGCCTTTTTATAGGCGAAAGGGGTCACACCGGTCCCCAATAAATCTGCCATAAAGTCGGCATCGACCGTTTCAACGCTCCATTCAGAAACGTTTCGAGTCACGAGGTACGGTTCATGCTTCATTCAAAGCGTTCCAACTTCCGAGAAATTTGAAAGCTTTGAAGGGGGTCTTGTAGAAGCATGAAAAATACACCGGATGACTATACGCGGCATATCGGTGCAGAGCAGCATAGGCAGAGGCCTTAAGAGCCATCAAGCGTGCAACAGAGCCTTTTCCGCTAGAACAGAGCGTGAAACATAAAAGCTCAAAGGACCATCCGCGTAAGGCAGTACGTCCAAGCCGCTTCAGCATAAACGGGGTGCTTCATCGCCTCCAGGGCGTAAAACTCCTCCCCTTTTATACGCAGCATTGAGGTGTACAAAAGACACTTCGTATTCTCCGAAGTGAACCTGTCAGATCCTGCAATGAACCTGTCAGAGCCTGCAATGAACCTGACGTCTGGACTTCTGGCAAAGGGATACGGCTCGAATACCCAAGCGACGGCTATAATGATGGTACTGCACTGCCACCCAGGCTGTCAAATACTGCCATCCCCTTCGCGTAAACTACTTTTTCAAGCACGAAGGGATACGCTGCCTTGTTTTACACAGGCAAAACGTGAACTGTTTACGTTCTGCAGTAGATAAACCGCCTGCTACGCCAAAAGCTGCACTCCGTACGGGGTTTGAGGCACGTCTCTTCGCCTAATGCACAGAGCGGTGACAGTTTCTCGAGGCACGTCTCTGCGACTGATGCGCAGAAAGGGTTGCAGACCGTCAAAGAACACGCCTCCATATTTAATGCACAGGATGGTGGCAAATCTCGGCATTTAATGCAAGAGATTTGATTATATCTTCAAAAGTCGTAATTCCGGCTAAGACGTCCACATCAGCACTGTACCACGGTACGCAGCGGCTTCGACGCCCATCCAGCGTTTGTGCTCATTCGGCTTCTACGCCTGCTCGGCCCCTGTGCCCCTTCGGCTTCTACGCCTGCTCGGCCCCGGTGCCCCTTCGGCTTCTATGCCTGTTCGGCCTCTACGACCACTCGGCTTCTGTGCCTGTTCGGCCCCGGTGCCCTTCGGCTTCTATGCCTGTTCGGCCTCTACGACCACTCGGCTTCTGTGCCTGTTCGGCCTCTACGACCACTCGGTTTCTACGCCTGTTCGACTTCTATGCCTGTTCGGCTTCTATGCCGGTTTGATAACTATTTGGCTTCTATGCCATGGTGACAGATATTTGGCTTCTATGCCAATCTTTTTTACACAATGGATACCTACCTACGTGGCTTTTACGCCGTGATCTTCATAGCAATTGTACGCATTGTGTCCCTTAGTTGGACCCGCGTCACACGCTCATTCAAAAGATCATCTATATGCAGGCATTGGTTACTTTAACCGTTGTATAAAAGGTGCTGTACTTTCCACTCCTCGGTTGTTACACCGACGGAGTGGTCACTGTCACTAAAACTCTATAAATAGAGACCTCTATCAATGACGAATGAGGTTTGAAAATTGGTCAAGAAAACCAATATCAGATCCGAGGTCAAAAAACTCTAAACTTGAAGATCGAACCAGGTCGACAAAAATTGGAAGATCGAACCCGAGAGAGAGAGAGAGAGAGAGAGAGAGAGTACCCGGAGCTCAGGCAAAGAGTAGGGATCGACGACTTTGGCATCGTACATCCACCCTCTCCTGCAACCTTCGAAGCTGCTTCCTGTCTTCTACGACACTTCTTCAACATCGTGTGGTCCAAGGGCTAAAGTGATCGACTGCAGATCAGACACCTATAGCAATATTTATCCAGATTAAATAAATTGTACTCCCATATCCTCGTATAGGATCAAATTGTACAAGTTTGTTTGTAAACCAAAGAAGGCGGGTTCTATGTAAACCCCATATTGAATACATCTTCATTCTTTCGTTTAATACCACAAACAAGATGGCGACTCTGCTGGGGACATCTTTCTCTTCTGACGAGGAAGCAATTGCTCAACACGATGCGATATCCGTGGGATCCGTGAAGAAGACACTGGTCGTCCAATTCGACCAGTCGGCCTACGAAGACATGCTTCGAACCGGGGGTAGCTCTCACTCTCTCTCCGTCCAAGACGACAGGAAGCTGCACAAAGTGTGGATGCCTAAGACATCCTCTACCATTCCTGTGGACTCTCCGATCTCTCCGACCAATGAGGTTGTAGCACTGCTCCCTTCGTGCCCTGCACGTAAAACTCAGTCTCCCGTTACGCGCGGTACAGACAAAACTTCGGGCAAAGCCTCAGCGCTGACCCAGAAGTATTTACTGCGCTCTATGCGTAGGAACCAGTCTCCCGCTACGCGCGGTACAGACAAAAGTTGCTGATTATCCCGAGCAAGGGAGGCTAAGATATCCTTCCATGATCCATCGTTGCAGTGGACACTTGCTCGAAGACGCCGTCTTTTTCGGCTCCTTACATGCTGGAAGAACATGATCTCCTTCTTCCTCAAATCGACCCGGCGAAATCCGGCGATCATCTCTGCGTGGTGATGAAAATATGGGGAGAATAGGCTAACTCCCCCAGCCTTTTTATAGGCGAAAGGGGTCACACCGGTCCCTAATAAATCTGCCATAAAGTCGGCATCGACCGTTTCAACGCTCCATTCAGAAACGTTTCGAGTCACAAGGTGCGGTTCATGCTTCATTCAAAGCGTTCCAACTTCCGAAGAATTTGAAAGCTTTGAAGGGGGTCTTGTAGAAGCATGAAAAATACACCGGATGACTATACGCGACATATCGGTGCAGAGCAGCATAGGCAGAGGCCTTAAGAGCCATCAAGCGTGCAACAGAGCCTTTTCCGCTAGAACAGAGCGTGAAACATAAAAGCTCAAATGACCATCCGTGTAAGGCAGTACGTCCAAGCCGCTTCAGCGTAAACAGGGTGCTTCATCGCCTCCAGGGCATAAAACTCCTCCCCTTTCATACGCAGCATTGAGGTATACAAAAGACGCTTCGTATTCCCCGAAGTGAACCTGTCAGATCCTGCGATGAACCTGTCAGAGCCTGCAATGAACCTGACGTCTGGACTTCTGGCAAAGGGATACGGCTCGACTACCCAAGCGACAGCTATAATGATGGCACTGCACTGCCACCCAGGCTGTCAAATACCGCCATCCCCTTCGCGTAAACTACTTTTTCAAGCACGAAGGATACGCTGCCTTGTTTTACACAGGCAAAACATGAACTATTTACGTTTTGAAGTAGATAAACCGCCTGCTACGCCAAAAGCTGCACTCCGTACGGGGTTCGAGGCACGTCTCTTCGCCTAATGCACAGAGCGGTGACAGTTTCTTGAGGCACGTCTCTGCGACTGATGCGCAGAAAGGGTTGCAGACCGTCAAAGAACACGCCTCCACATTTAATGCACAGGATGGTGGCAAATCTCGGCATTTAATGCAAGAGATTTGATTATATCTTCAAAAGCCGTAATTCCGGCTAAGACGTCCACATCAGCACTGTGGCACGGTACGCAGCGGCTTCAACGCCCATCCAGCGTTTGTGCTCATTCGGCTTCTACGCCTGCTCGGCCCTTGTGCCCCTTCGGCTTTTATGCCTGCTCGGCCCCGGTGCCCCTTCGGCTTCTATGCCTGTTCGGCCTCTACGACCACTCGGCTTCTGTGCCTGTTCGGCCCCGGTGCCCCTTCGGCTTCTATGCCTGTTCGGCCTCTACGACCACTCGGCTTCTGTGCCTGTTCGGTCTCCACGACCACTCGGCTTCTACGCCTGTTCGGCTTCTACGCCTGTTCGATTTCTATGCCGGTTTGATAACTATTTGGCTTCTATGCCATGGTGACAGAATTTGGCTTCTATGCCAATCTCTTCTACACAATGGATACCTACCTACGTGGATTTTACGCCATGATCTTCGTAGCAATTGTACGCGTTGTGTCCCTTAGTTGGACCTGCGTCACACGCTCATTCAAAAGATCATCTATACGCAGGCATTGGTTACTTTAACCGTTGTGTAAAAGGGTGCTGTCCTTTCCACTCCTCGGTTGTTACACCGACGGAGTGGTCACTGTCACTAAAACTCTATAAATAGAGACCTCTATCAATGAGGAACGAGGTCGAAAAATTGGTCAAGAAAACCAATATCAGATCCGAGGTCGAAAAACTCCAAACTTGAAGATCGAACCAGGTCGACAAAAATTGGAAGATCGAACCCGAGAGAGAGAGAGAGAGAGAGAGAGAGAGAGAGAGTACCCGGAGCTCAGGCAAAGAGTAGGGATCGACGACTTTGGCATCGTGCATCTACCCTCTCCTGCAACCTTCGAAGCTGCTTTCTGTCGTCTACGGCACTTCTTCAACATCGTGTGGTCCAAGGGCTAAAGTGATCGACTGCAGATCAGACACCTATAGCAATATTTAGCCAGATTAAATAAATTATACTCCCATATCCTCGTATAGGATCAAATTATACAAGTTTGTTTGTAAACCAAAGAAGGTGGGTTCTGTGTAAACCCCATATTGAATACATCTTCATTCTTTCGTTTAATACCACAAACAGTCTCCATCTTCTGCATATTCATTTTCACTTTCATTATCACCTTCATCTTCCAATTCTTATTTCTCGTTCGATACCTCCATATCAGAGTCCTCCTCTATATGAGGTAAATCTTCTATGTCAATCTCTTCATTAACTATATCATCCTCTACGGTAACATCAACCTCCATACCATCAACACCGGCCAAACTCATATATGTAGGTTGAGGCATGACCACCTCATCCTCCTGGTATGCTAGATCCCCAATATTATATTTGTTTCTAGCTTTAGTTTTGCATACAACCCACAAATCCTTATTATTGCGTCGTCGAATAGGATAGCTCGTATAATACACTTGAACCGTTTGACTAGCCAACACAAATGGTTCGAAACCTACATATCCTTTTCCATAATTTATATAAACAAACCCAAACTGGTTGTCAATTTTCCATCATTGCTTGGGTGTTGTGTCAAACCAATCATATTTAAACAACTTTATCTCATAAGAGTATTCCAGCTCCACGACATCTCTTAGTACACCGTAATAGTCGAATTCTGGATTATCATCATAGACTGAACCTCTCACACATACTCCAGAATTCTTTGTATAATTAGCCTCATCATCGACAAATGATTGATTAATAGGCTTATCAGTGGTTCTAAATTTGAAGCTATGGATGGTGTATACATCCCAACACTTTGCCCTCTTGCTTGGTCCGATAGCTAATGCTTGAAGTCGTTCATTATGTAACTCTGTACCAGGACAAAAAAACCTGAAACATCATGTATTATATAAGCATTAGACAAAGATTGGTCGAAATGCTAAATTTAGAATGCTTAATATTTAGGATCCATACATAATTATGGAACCACGATGGAAATTTTGTATCAACCTCTCTAGCAAGATCATCATCATTAATATTAGGTCTCTCCATTTTTACCTCAGCTCTAAAAGTACTATGATAGTAAGGAGAATAGTTAGAGCACTTTTTTTCTAAGCATATACATAATTGAAATATATAGCAAAGATGTGTCGCTTACTTCTCAATATCTAGCATCTCCTCAAGACCACTATTTAATAATATATACCGATGAGCGGCTTCAAACTCATCATCTTCCAACCACCTTACTTTAGTAGCACTTGTAGTCTTGCCTCCCACATTGAAGATAGTGCGGATTACACTATTCGATTCATCAACCCCACCGTCTTCGTTCCTTGGGGCTCTATTACGATTTGTTCTGACATGAGTATTAAAGTAGATGGAGCAGAAGTTTGAAACCTCCTCAATGATATGTGCTTCGCATATCGAAGCTTTTACATGAGCCTTATTGCCCACTTTCTTCTTTAGGTGATGTAGATACCTATTGGTAATATATTGAATATTAGCATTATTTAAGTAAAGAAATTAATAGTACAAACTAATCAATTTATACCTCTCAAATGGATACATACATCGATAATGGATGGGAGCACGACATGTGCTTCGTATGAAAGACGAATTAAAAAATGCTCCATACTATCAAAAAAACCGGGAGGTAGCACCATTTCTAACTTGCACAATGCCAATACAATCTTCTTCTCAAGTTCTATTAAATATTGCACCATCAACTTGCTTGAACACAAATCTCTAAAGAATATAGATAATTCGGCCAATGGAGTCCATACTTGATGAGACAACATCTCTCTCAGAGAAATATGTAGTAACCTCTCCATAAACACATGGCAATCATGACTCTTCATCCCTTTCAGCTTGCGTTCGTTGAGATCGACACATCTTGCCAGATTTGACACTTAGCCGTCAGCAAATCTCAACTTTGAAATCCAGTTGCATATTATCAATTTTTTCTTCCTACTTAATGTAAATGACGCTTGAGGCTTAGCCAAATTACCGTTTGCACTTCGTTTTAGGTGCAAATCTGAATGCCTATAAATAATTTCCAAGTCATTTCTTGCTTTAAAATTGTCTTTCGTTTTTCCCTTGATATCCATCACCGTATTGAAGATGTTGTAGAATATTTTTTTTTCGATATGCATAACATTAAGATTGTGTTTTATGAGATTGTTCTTCCAATAAGGTAAGTCTCAAAAGATACTTCGCTTCATCCAATTATGTCTATGTCCGAACCCTTCAAAGTGATGGGCAGATATTGGATCTTCTATCACAGTCGGCAATCCATATACCTATTTCCAAATTTGGTCTACTGTCAGTCTCAACAGGTGTAGAGATAATTTCTGTTTACCTTCTCTAAAGCCATCTATGTTCCTTCTCCACGGACGAGATGCAGGAAGGAACTGACGGTGATAATCAAAAAAATATGCATTTTCGCCATTCTGGAGACGGAATGCCTTACTCTTTTCCATACATATCGGACAAGACAAAGTAACATGAGTACTCCACCTTGATAACATCCCATATGCTGAAAAATTATTGATGGTCCACATGAGTGACGCTCTCATCTGAAAGTTCTGCTCCTTCTATATATCATATGTTTGAACGCCGAACTGCCACAATTGTTTCAACTCATCCACCAACGGCTGCAAGTAGATATCGATGTTCTTCTTTGGATTTTTTGGACCGGGTATGATAAGTGTCAATAATATGTAAGGAGTATTCATGCATATCCATGGTGGTAGATTGTAAGGAGTCAAAATCATCGGCCAACAAGAGTACTGAGATCCCGACTGTCCGAAAGGAGTAAATCTATCAGAACATAAACCCAATCACACATTCCTGGATCTGCAAAAAATTTAGGATGACATCGATCAAAATGCTTTCATGCCTCTCCATCGGAAGGATGAAATAATTCTCCATCATCTATCTTTCGTTCCTTGCTATGCCATGTCATGTGTTTTGCTGTATTTGCAAACATATACATCCTCTGCAGCCTTTTTGTAATCGACAAAAACTTTATGTACTTGTAGGGACGCAATCTTGCTCGGGTAGTTGACTTTTTTTTACCCCGAATTGACTTGTACCGGTCTGCGTGACAGAAAATGCATCTATCTTTATCATTGTTGTCCTTGTAGTACAACATACAACCGTTTCGACAATAATCTATCTTTTCGTAGCCTAATTCGAGTTTCTGTGTCATCATCTTTGACTTGTAGAAGTTTTCACTCCTTCGATCATTTTGGCAACAACTCTCTAACAAACTGAATTATCCGATCGTAGCATTCCTGCGGCAAGTTAAAATCAGATTTGAGGTTTAACATCCGCATCACCACCGACATGACATAATGAGAATCACAACCCGGGTATAATGGAGTATCGACATTCTTGAGCATATCATAGAATTCCTTCGCATCAGGATTCGGATCCTACGTATCAAAACTTGTACCGGCCGCATCAAATACCAACTCATGAGCTAGGTTTCACGATCGATTTTAAAGTTATCTTCGATAGTGGACTCTTCTACCTCCGTATTGAAGGATGAATGATATTGAGGAGTCAAAGGTTCTCCTTGAGCCGTCCACTCCTTGTAGTTCGGTACGAAATGCTTCTTGTAGAGATGCCCCCTCACGAGATCCACCTCTTTGAATGGTATATTATGATATTTGACACAAGGGCACTTGATGAGCCTCCCATCTATAAAATATGGTTGACTACTGGCGTATTTGAGAAATTCTTCAATGTTCGTCCTAAAATCATCTGTCAAACCAATCCAACTCTCATGTCGTCGATTGTACATCCATGATCGGTCAACTAAGTATCGACTCATTGATTCTGCATGTGCCATATATATTATCCAAAGATGAGTTAAGATAAGATACAAAGTTCCTTCTCATGCACATACCCTTTATGTTCAATTTAATTCGACACTCATCGACATCGGTATCGGGTATCGGTCGGTATCGGATCGGGAGACGCCAAACCGTATTGGTATCGACCGATACTACAAACTATGCTTTCGTAATAATGATTCGACACTCAACGATATCGGTATCGGGTGTCGGTCTATTCTAATTTAAGAGAATATAGTAATATAAATATAATGGGCCAAATATTGATTTGGCCCAGGAATGAATAAAATAAATTAAATTAGACTTTGGGCTGGTTCTAAATCCGTTGAGTCTGGGTCATTATAAGAAGAAAAATATAGGTGTAACTGTTTTGGACTTAGACTCAAGTTATGAATTAAAAGCATTAGTCCAAGTTGAACTTGAGCTACGTAACTATAGTCAAGCCTTTGTATTAAATATAATTGGCCTCTTATAATTTTGGGATATAATGAGTTTAGGCTTGATAATACATTATTAAGATGCCGATACATGACTTAGCATAATAAGGATTCGACACTCATCGGTATCGGTATCGGTATCGGGTATCGGTCGGTATCATACTTTCTCGACACTCATCGGTATCGGGTATCAGGATATGCCATACCGTATACTACAAACTATGCTTTCAATATTACCTAAATTCAGATTCAAACATAAACCTAAAAATATTAACCAAAATTATTTTTCAACCTTAAACCTAAAAATAAGCTTAAATGCAAAATGTAAAACAAAAAAATGAAATGGAGGTGTTAGGGTTTACAGAGCAACCAGAGAAGTAAGGCACTGTAGGAGGAGGGGGTTACGCTGGGAGGGGGGCCTCCAAGGAGGAGGGTAGGGGAGGAGGGAGGGGGTCACTGTCACTACCACATTTTCTAGGAAAGGGTATTTTAGTAATTTTATATTTAATTAAATATTGTGCATGATAAATAATTATTTGTTGTATTATTTAATTGTTGTTAGATGTTAGTTATTTATTTTGGACTTGTGTTAGTTGACCTAACTAGTTTAGTTTAGACCCAT
Organism: Iris macrosiphon; assembly: GCA_036927795.1. Lineage (NCBI taxonomy): Eukaryota > Viridiplantae > Streptophyta > Magnoliopsida > Asparagales > Iridaceae > Iris > Iris macrosiphon. Next base: position 120,111,171 of record JAYESA010000005.1, on the reverse strand, counting down.
GGACCAACATGAATTAATTGGTTAGAATTTAGTCCATTTAGAAAGCCCATTGTTAAGGAGATGGATTAAATTAATTAAACCATTAGACTAGAAGCTTCCTTCCTTAATTATTTCTTTACGAGAGGCCCCAAGGGGTATATTAGACATTTCATAGTATCTTGAGGGAGGGAAAATAGGGGCCGGCTTATATTTAAAGAGGGGGAAAATTCTCTCTCCTTTTTTCATTTCAAAACTAGATCTAGAATTTTTCTCAACCAAATTCCTTCATTCCCACTTCATTTTCCTACCAAATTTCATTCCAATTCCTTCCCAAATTACCATTGGAGGCTTGAGAAGCAAGGATTTAGAAGGAAGAAAAAAGGATCTACAAAGAGAAGAAAGGATCTACAAGTTTGAGCCAATTTTATCTCAATTGGAGGTTTCATTGGTAATCCATCTCCCAATAGGTACAATTCAGTTTTTTTCCCTTAATTTAGGTTATAAATATGAGATTTAACCATGGAAAATTAATCCATATGCATAGGCTACCCATAGGATTTTGTTTTGTGTTCATAGGAGGCCTATTGAGAAAGTTATGGTACTTTTTATGTCAATTTTGGGGGAATTTCGAGATTGACAATTGTTGTATGTGTCAATTGATCCTATAGATCAATTTGGCATGTGTTTGTGTGTTTGGGGCTAGTGTCGTATCCACAATTGGGTACGTGTAGGTCGTATCCCAATAATTTGGTGATACATGTTGTTTTGGGATTTTTTCCTCCGATACGGGACTTTGTACATATCATATTTTGACACGGACACATAGATCTATATTTGACTCTTCGTATTGTTCATAAATAATATATGTGACTTGTTCGTGTCCTTCGGGGTATATTTGGATGTGTGGTGGACTCGTGTCGAATGCGTATCCTAGATCTAGTGGGATACGGTATGATACTCTCCATATGTTATACAATTTATATGTAGATCTATTTCTTGTGTTCTTAAATCATGGAGAATGTATTTGTACATATACATATACATATACATATAGATATTTATATATATTATGGTATATATAATTATGCCTCTTGTGTCTTAGATCTATGTATTATGTATGTACTATATGTGTATATATTATGTAGCTATTCTTCTACATGTATATATATATATATATATATATATATATATGTCATAATATGTATATATGTTGTTACTACATATATGTATGTTATTATTATAGGTGTTTAGTGTATATTCTATATAGTTGTAACTATGTGTATATTGATACTATATGGTAATTATGTATTATTGTGTTAGAATATATATATATATATATATATATATATATATATATATATATATATATATATATATATATATATATACATATATATATATATATATATATATATATATATATGTATATATATAATTGGGTATTTATATTTATATATGGATGTTATATGATTATATATATATATATATATATATATATATATATATATATATATATATATATATATATATATATATATATATGTATAGTTGTCTATATATATTAATATGTATGTGTGTGCATGTTACTATATCATAGTTATGTACATAATAATAATAGGGAGGTGTATGTATAGTTTTTATGGGTAATTATGTATATATATATATATATATATATATATATATATATATATATATATATATATATATATATATATATATATATATATGGTGACAGCCGTCATCACCCAAAGCAGCAACAGCAGCTAGGGTGACAGCCGGAGCTGTCACCAAAACAGCAGCAGCGGCGGGAACACTAGCAGCAGCGGCGACCACAGATTGGTGACGGCTACATACTGTCACCAAAACAGCAGCAGCAGTGGGAACAGTCAGCAGCAGCGACAACAGATTCAGCGACAGTCAGAACTGTCACAAAAGGGGCAGCGTATCAGAATATCAGGTTTTCAGCACAGTTTTTAGTGATAGTTGGCAGATTATATAGATATATCCTTATATACTTATAGATAGATATATATGTATATATATTGGTATTATTATAGATATAAATGTATTCTTAATTGCTAAATTCTTTATAGTATATGTATAATATTTCGTATAGTAAGTATATATATATATATATTACGAGTAGTTAATATAACAAGGTATTGGATATTACCTTGGGGAAACAAGATAATTGGGGATACCCAAGATATTGGGTTTGGGTATCAAGCTTGTGAATTATTATTGAGATACCAAGTTGGTTCAAAACCACGGTACCTATTTAATATTGTAATTGTGTTTCTATATTATTAATATTTGTTTGATATATATATATATATATTGGTGTGTTACCTTGGATTCACGTATCCGGATATACGGTATCCTAATATTTAAGATGTGGTTTTTATGGCTTAGATTTTAGTATCTTGAACCCAATATTTTGTGTTAGGCTTATGCAACCTAGAAATATGTAGTTGACCATAGTTTGACTATAGTTGACCGTAGTTGACCATAGTTGACTTTTGACTTTGAATGGACTTATTGACCTAGAAATTGACTAGTTTAACTTATTCTCTTTCCGGAACCTTGTATTGATATTGTATTCCATATCTAGGACTTCGAGGCACCGTATCAGACATATGTGAGACTATTCTTTGGACTTCAGGCGAGTATATTGTCTGATAGTTTCTCATTTATGATATCCTCTATGTTCATTGTATCTAGTGTAGATATCCTTGTTCTCTTGACACGATGGTTACACGGATTGGTATATCCGGATCTCGTCATGAGATATTATTCCTTGGTATATAGTGTATCTTGTGCAAGCCTTGTTTCATTGATTATCTTGTACATGTACATACACTGATTCTCGGGAAGACTAGCTATCTTCTTGGGGAATCTTGTGCCATAGCGTACCATGGTTGGATCTATTATACCATTCGAGGGTGGAGAGTATTTAGTGTAGATATGTGATCATATCCTCCTTGTATCAAGTCTTGTATTGAATAATGTTAATCATATACCGCACATATGATTAGCCAGGCCATATATCTTGTATCAAGTTCCTAAGTCGATCACATGTTAAAGCTAGTACTCACACACTTAGACATTAGTATTCTTGTTCATTGACATATTTCTCATTATTGTATTTATTCCAGTATTTCCTTATTGTATATATATATCTCTCGTATCTGTTGTGAATCTTGTATATTCACATCTATTTACTGTTACATAGTTTTTATCATTGATTAGAACTGCTGTTAGAGATGTACTCTGCTCCTTTCCTGACTGGATATATTTTTTCCAGATGATACTGAGGACTAGTACCCTACACATTATGGACCTCAGGATGTTGTGGGTCTAGAGTCTGAGACCCTGGTTCAGGAGGGACTTATCCCAACTGAAACAGATGTCTCGAGTGTAGTAGATTCTTTGTATTCTTGTATTAGATTTGTCTCCAGCTTATTTTGTTATTTCTTTCAGACTCATTGATTTATTATTTTAGACTCCTGAGTTGTATTATGACTATTATTTTCTATTCTTTATCTGATTCGTGCTCATTCCATCTTAGATATGTGATTGAGTATATTATCTTTGTTGGTGGATTATTATATTGTTAGATAGATTACCCAAACAATGTTCTACCGCCGATTCTGCTGGGTAGGTTGGGCGTTGTTTTTGACTTGTACCCTTACACCGGGTACGGGTCGTGACATATTTTTAGTGGTGGCCCATACAGGTCTAGCTTCGCAAATTATGCGATATCGTGGTAGTGGGACGATTTAGTTGTACTACTGCGAGTCTGCGATAGGATATAGGCTGAGGTACTCAATCACATCTAGGAAAATTATTTTGATTCAACTATTCTCCTTTGATATTGATATTTGATCTCTTAAACTGTCCTTTTCTTGAGTGTCTTACATCTTGTGCCATATTGATTCTTTCCTTCGCTTTATCTCAGGATGCCGCCTAAGACTAGATCGTAGCAGGGGAAAGCAACTTCTAAGAGGTCTGCGACATCCATAGGGCCTGCACCAGTCACTTCTCCGGTAATCGGAGTGTCAGCTGCTTTCGGAGGTCCACCACATACTCAGAGGACTGTGCCAGCTGTATCTGAGGGGCTTCTACCTCCACCTCCTGTGCCAGCAGAGGCGACACAGATGTTTATACTATTTCGTAAGATGCTCGAGGCACAGAGGGCTCAGTCAGAGGCACATCAGAGGCAGACCTGTCATGACCCGCACCCGATGTAGGGTTACAAGTCGGAAACAACGTCCAGCCTACGCCGCAGAATCGGCGGTAGATCGGTATCTGGGTAATCTATCTAACAATATAATAAACCACCAATAATGATAATATACTCAATCACAGAACTAAGATGGAAATGAGCATGATTCAGATAAAGGATAGAATAGTCACAATACAACTCATGAGTCTAAAATAATACATCAATGAGTCTGAAAGAAATAACAAAATAAGCTGGAGACAAATCCAGTACAAAGAATGCTAAGAAGCTACTACTCCTAGGTCAACTGTCTCAGTTGGAATAAGTCCCTCCTGAGCCAGGGTCTCAGACTCTAAACCCACAATATCCTGAGGTCCATAATAGGTAGGGTACCACTCCTCAGTGTCATCTGGAAAAATATATCCAGTCAGGAAAGGAGCAGAGTACATCTCTAACAGCAGTTCTATTCAATGATAAAAACTATGTAATAGTAAATATATATAAATATACAAGATGCACAATAGATACAAGAGATATATGTACAATAAGAAAATACTAGAAATAATACAATAATGAGCAATATGTCAATGAGCAAGAATACTAATGTCTAAGTGTGTGAGTACTAGCTTTAATATGTGATCGGCTTGGGAACTTGATACAAGAGATACAAGATTTATGGCCTGGCTAATCATACGTGCGGTGTATGATTAACACTATTCAAGATACAAAGTGGGTATGATCACATATCTACACTACATACTCCCCACCCTCGACTGGTATAATAGATTCAACCATGGTATGCTATGGCACGAGATTCTCCAAGAAGATAGCGACTCTTCCCGAGAATCAGTGTCTGTACATGTACAAGATAATCAATAAAATAAGGTCTGTACAAGATACACCATATACCAAGGAATAATATTGCATGACGAGATCCGGATATACCAATCCGTGTAACCATCGTGTCAAGAGAACAAGGATATCTACACTAGATACAATGAACATAGAGAATATCATAAATAAGAAACTATCAGAGAATGTACTCGCCTGAAGTCCAATAAATAGTCTCACAGATGTCTGACACGGTGCCTCGAAGACCTAGAAATAGAATACAACATCAATACAAGGTTCCGGAAAGAAAATAAGTTAAACTAGTCAACTTCTAGGTCAATAAGTCAATTCTAAGTCAAAAGTCAACAATGGTCAACTTTGGTCAAACTATGGTCAACTGTGGTCAACTATCTATTTCTAGGTTGAACAAGCCCATCACCAAAATATTGGGTCAAGATACTAAAGTCTAAGCCAAAAAATCCACATCTTAAATATTAGGATACCGTATCTCCGGATACGTAAATTCCAAGGTAACACCTCAATATATATATATATCAAACAAATATTCATAATAATATAGAATCATAATTACAACATTAATTAGGTACCGTGGTTTTGAACCAACTTGGTATCTCAACAATAATCATAAACTTGATACCCAAACCCAATATCTTGGGTATCCCCAATTACCTTGGTTCCTCAAGGTAATCCCCAATACCATGTTATACTAACTACCCGTATATATATATAATACATATACTAAATATTATAAATATAAAGAAATTAGCAATTAAAAATACATTACATCAATATTAATACATATATATATATACATATATCAATATATATATATATATATATATATATATATATATATATATATATATATATATATATATATATATATATATATAATCTACCAACTGTCGCTAAAAATTGTGCTGAAAAATCTGATATTCTGATACGCTGCCTCTTGAGTGACAGTTCTTCCTATCGCTGAAACTGTTGTCGCTTTTGCTGCTGATTTCTCACTGCTGCTGCTGTTTTGGTGACGGTTTGCAGTCGTCACCGATCTGCTATCGCTGCTGCTGCATATTTTCTCGCTGCTGCTGCTGCTGTTGCTATTTAATGACAGCGGCTGCTGTCATTAATGCTACCGCCACTGCTACAGTGGCTGTTGCTGCCTCTTTAAATGATAGTGGCTGCTGTCATTAAACCCTCTGTCGCTAAAGCATGCAATATATATATATATATATATATATATATATATATATATATATATATATATACCAATAAAACTATACATGCACCCTCCCTATTATGTACATATTATGATATAGCAACATGCACACACATACATAAATACATTTATAATTATACATCTATGCATATGTATAAATAATCATATAGCAACTATATATAATATAATTATTCAATTAAATATGCATATATACATATTTACACATAACACATATACTATAACATATGTATTTACACATATAGATGAATAGCTACATAATATATATACTCTTAGTACATACATAATACATAGATCTAGGATACAAGAAGAACAAATATATATACTATAATATATATAATATCTATATATATATATGCACAAATACAATCTTCATGAATTAAGAGCACAAGAATTAGATCTATATATAATTACACAACATATAAAGAGTATCACACCGTATCCCACTAGATCTAGGATACGCATATGACACGAGTGCACCACACATCCAATTGTACCCCGAAGGACACAAACAAGTCACATATATTATTTATGAATAATACGAAGAGTCAAATATAGATCTACGTGTCCCTGTCAAAATATGACATGTACAAAATCCCGTATCGGAGGAAAAAACCCTCAAATCAACATGTATCACCAAATTATTGGGATACGACCTACACGTACCCAATTGTGGACATGACACTAGCCCCAAACACACAAGCACATGCCAAATTAATCTATAGGATCAATTGACACACACAACAAATGTCAATCTCGAAATTTCTCCAAAATTGACACAAAAAGTACCATAACTTTCTCAATAGACCTCCTATGAACACAAAACCAAATCCTATGGCTAACCTATGTATATGGGTTGATTTTCCATGGTTAAAACTCAGATTTAGAACTTAATTTAAGGGGAAAAACTGAATGGTACCTATTGGGAGATGGATTCCCAATGAAACCTCCAATTGAGATAAAATTGCCTCCAACTTGTAGATCATTTCTTCTCTTTGTAGATCCTTGCTTCCTACTTCTAGATCCTTGCTTCTCAAGTCTCTAATGGTGATTTGGGAAGGAATTGGAATGAAATTTGGTAGGAAATAAAATGGGAATGAAGGAATTTGGTAGAGAAATCAAATGGGAATGAAGGAATTTGGTAGAGGAAAATTCTAGATCTAGTTTTGGAATTGAAAAAAGGAGAGAGAAATCCCTCTCTTTATAAATAGGTCGGCCCCTATTTCCCCTCCCTCAAGCTACTATGTAATGACCATTGTACCCCTTGGGGCCTCTCATGAAGAAATAATTAAGGAAGGAAGCTTCTAGTCTAATAATTTAATTAATTTAATCCATCTCCTTAATAATAGGCTTTCTAAATGGGCTAAGTTCTAACCAATTAATTCATGTTGGTCCATGGGTCTAAACTAAACTAGTTAGGTCCACTAACACAAGTCTAAAATAAATAACTAACATCTAACAACCATTAAATAGTACAACAAATAATTATTTATCAAGCACAATATTTAATAAAATATAAAATTACTAAAATACCCTTTCCTAGAAAATATGGTAGTGACAAGACCGACGTTCTACGACAGGGCATCGAGAGTACTCATCAGCTTGCTCGTGCCATAGTCGTGAGAGGAGTTCCGGTCCAGCAACAGGTTGTTCCTCAGGTTGCTCAGCTTCGGCCAGGCAATATTCATGACTTCAAAAAGCTGGAGCCTAGGGTCTTCAAGGGGACGGAGGGCATCGTCTATGCTGATGATTGGCTCGAGGACATTGAGCGTCTTATGAGGGTGTCCCGTCTTTCTGAGGATCTGAAGGTTGAGGCGGTAGGACTTCAACTGTTCGACGTCGCTCGCACATGGTTCAGGAATGAGCTGATTCTGGTTGACACAGGACAGTCTTGGGAGGTATTCAAGGACCTCTTCAAGAAGAAGTTCTTCACCCGGGAAGACATGCTAGACTTGGGGAGGCAGTTCGAGAGTCTCATTCAGGAGAGCATGTCTGTGGAGGAGTATGCTGCAGAGTTCGGCAGGTTGAGCCAATTTGCAGAGTATTTGGTGAGGGAGCCGGAGGTTCGAGCTATTCGTTTCCGTGAGGGTCTAAACTGGGAAGTGAAGATTCTCATTCCGTCTTTTTATGAGACATACTCGGAGATACTTGCGGAGGCACGCAAGGTTGAGCGGGAGTTGGGTTTGAAGCCCAAGAGAGACCGTGATTCTTTTCTGGGGCCAACGGCAGTACAGTATCTGCAAAACTTCCTCATTTCCAGTCCAGACCTTTTCAGCAGCCACAACAGAACCAGACTCCAGCTAGGGCACCTTTTCACCAGGAACCACAGCAGCAGAGACAGTTACAACAAGCTTTCTGCCACTACTGCAAGAAGCTCGGCCACATCTGGGAAGTTTACAGGAGGAGGTTGGAAGTTTGTTTGTATTGTGGTATTGAAGGGCATCAGCTGAGGGAGTGTCCTTCCAATCCTTGTCGTGCAGTTCAAGAAGCAGCTTCAGCTCCGAGGGCACAGACGAGACCACCTGCAGTACATCCGAGGGGACCGCTTTCGACACATCAGCAGCGTTTTGTCCAGCATCAGCAACAGGAAGGTGCACATTAGGGGCGAGCGTTTGCTATGACCGTCGAGGAGGATGAACCCACCGGAGATGTCATCGCAGGTTCTATTCTTCTTGATTTCATTCCAGCTTTAGCTTTGTTTGATAGTGGTGCTTTTCATAGTTTTGTATCTGTTTCTTTTGCTCTGAAGCATGGTTTGGTAGCTGAGTCTTTGCTTAGGACTTGCAAGATCGTGTGTTACGCCCCAGTCCTAAAAGTACACAGGACCAGACCACGTGGCAATAGCCAGCTGTCACATCTCCGAGGATATCCCAATTTAATGGATCCAAACAAAGAGTGCTACGCTGTCCTAAAATACTAACATGTCCAATCTCAATCAACAACAGGTAATCTAATCTCATCCACAATATAAACATCAAGAAAGTACTAAAATAAATATTGGAAGATAAACGCCAGTCTCAAAATATCATAGTACAACCAAGAATGTCTGGTGGGAACAAACCCACTACTATGACAAAATAAAAGTACTGAATGACAGATAAAAGAGTAATGACTAGGGCATCGGCTGACTAGATAACGATGCACCCAATCCTAGGCAGAAAGCCTACCTACTTATCACGGAAACTCTGACGGTAGCACCTCTAGCTCCTCAGTTGTAGCGTAACTAGTCTCCTGTCCTGGGCCATACACTGTGGGGTAATATGCCTCGTCCAAATTTGGAAAGGTACCAGGTCCTCAGAGGGACGTAACAAGATATATAGAAGCATGCCATATATATAAATATTGAATAAAATAAATACAGTAAACGGTGTGCTAACCATCTAAGTGAATGCATTGTGAGGACAACCTTGAGTATATGGGAAGGTGTAAGCTAGACATATGCTGACGTAATTCACCAATCGTGACAACTGGTTAGTATATGCCGCATATGCCCCCTATAACACGGGCGCAGTAATATAATAGCGTCCAACATTCTATATAGTGTGGTATCTGTAAAAATCACCAAGTAACGTCCAACACTCTAAAGAACATGGTATATGTAAAATATATACATCCGTATCACTCCGTTGAGTGCGGTATCTGTATAAAGGAGGTGGGTGTCCCATACGCCTACTAGTCATCCTCTCCGCCCAATATAGATATACAAGTCGAATACTCGACGTGCATACCACGTATCTATATGCCAAGCCTCTACTAATCATATAAAACTATATTATGTACTAAACCGTGATGCATGTCACACGCACCGATAGCTAGTCGAGTACGCGAATCCGCATCCCAATATGAATTTATCACCGTGAAACATATAAGAGTGTCAGGTCTCGGAAGATATCAGAGTATCCTTTCAATGGGGTGAGTCTGCTAGGGACTAGGTCAAATACACTACTCATCGACGCATCCGTCGACTGCACCCGAGTAAATCTTGGACGCTTACAGTCATATGAAATAAAGCAACAAGATATCATACAACATATGCATAATTTAAATTAGACAGTAAATATGGCAAGGTATCTTGCCTGGGTCCTCAAGCTGTGAATGCCAATAGCCTGCTCCTGCAGTATCTCTTGGCTGGTTCAGTGACCCTAAACACACAATATAGTATAATAATCTAACATCAGACACTAAGCAATACATATACAAACTATGACGTTGCTCTTAGGTACTGTCGCAAGATCACGGCTGGTCGACTACAGAGTCGCGTATGCACGTTGCTAGGGTGTACACGTGTTCTGTCCTCGGTTCCCGCGTACCGCACAATAATAAAATACTAAGTTATGGGTCAAGAAACTGTTTACGTTTAGTACAATTATATGTCCTTATTTCCCATATTTAAGCATACTTGTCGATGTCTAGGTTTTTAGGTGAAATACAAGTCTTTATAAGAGTTATATCATTAAGGTAAATGCTAGTTATTAATTAATGTTAAATATTGTTAACATACATACATTCATATATATAGTTTAACATTAATTTGGTATGTGTCCAAGACTACGACACTCGACACGATGATACGATGACTATATATAACACAACGATACGAGGAAAGAAGAGAGCTAGAGGGCGAGTACCTAGTTGGCTGGACGAGGGGGGTCTGCTCGTTGACTGGTCGTCCTCCGGCATGGGCGGAGCTACGGCGTCGTGCAGCCGTTAATGGCAGCAGCGGCAGTAACTACAGCAGGTACAGCAGCGGCAGCAGCAGTCTGGCAGCGGCGACAGCGGGCTGGGGACGGCGCTGGAAAGGCGGTCAGGTCGTGGGGGAGGTCGGGGGAGGCCTGGCAGTGGTGGTTGGCGGTGCTGGAGGCGGTGGTTCAATCTGGAGCCGTCGGCTTGGCAAGGGGTCGGGTGATGATGATGAGGGTGTCGGGTTTGAAGATGGGGATGTTGATGATGGTGACGGGATGGTGGCAGGCGGTGGTGCAGGCGGTCTGGGAGGGTGGTCCGGTGACAGCGGGTTGAGGTGGTGGTGGTGGGTGTCCGTTCGAGAAGGGTAGGGGGTGCTCGGGTTAGATGGAAGAGTTGGCTAGGGTTATTTGATAGTGGTGTTTATGATTTTAGGGTTCTCAATGAAGCAAATGTGTGTATATATATAGGAGAGGGATTTATGGGCTGACCTCGAAGTTTAGGCCTGTCTAGAATCGTTGGGGTGGGGGATGGTCCACATGAAAGGGTGTACATGGGTTTGGTTAGGTCCTGTTTTGGGTGAAATTGGCCTCCAATTTAATTAAATTAAAACAATTGCACTTGTTGTTCTGTTATAAATTAAAAACACATGGGATTAAAATCGAGTGGAACACAAGAGTCATGGGCGTAGCAGACTCAAAATAGATTTATACCCTAATTTGGGTTATATGGAATTGGGTTGTGGTTGTGCCTCAAATTCAAATAGGAATAGTCACTTATAAGAAATTAGATTTATTGGTATTATTCATGGACGTTTGTAATGAATATTGCGCAGCTAAAATGAAGCACAATATTGAGTATTTAAAAGTTATACAAGGGTCAGATGGGTAGTCTGGCATGTCTAGGAGATGTGTATGGACTTTGTTTGAAGGTAACTACTAATGTAGAGCTCCAAACATCGAAGCAACGGTAAGGTGTATTAAGTCACATAATTGCTGCACATTACTTCTAATTATATCCCAACTAATCCTAGTCTCTCAATCTAAACTAAATAACCCTAAATTTGGTCGAGGGGGTTTACAATCTACCCTCCTTAGAGCATTTTGTCCTCGAAATTAAAACATATGCATGGTAAAAACTACTGACTGAAATTAAAATGCTACTACATACCTAGGCCTTCGAAGAGATAGGGGTAACATTGTCGAATATCCTTCTCGCGTTCCCAGTTCGACTCGCCTGGTGCATGATGCCTCAATACGACACGAACTAGAGGGATAGTCTGACCTTGCAATACCTTCTTGCTTCTGTCCAGAATCTCTACAGGCTCCTCTTGGTATGATAAGCTCGGGCTGACTGTGATTTCTGAATGGTCATGCACATGACTCAGATCTGGCATGTACCTCCTCAGCTGAGATACATTGAAGACGTCATTGACTCCTTCCAAAGTCTGTGGTAAGGCTAACCTGTAAGCAACCTCTCTGATGCATTCTAACACATCGAATGGTCCGATGTACCTCGGACTCAGCTTTCCTCTGCCTCCAAATCTGATAGTCCCTCGAGTAGGTGAGATCTTTAGAAATACATGATCTCCAACCTGGAACTCTAAGGGTCATTGATGTGTGTTCGCCCAATGCTTCTGTCTGTCCTGTGCTTCTCCTAGGTGTCCTTTGATCTTCTTTACCTTCTCCACTGTACGAACAACCAACTCTGGCCCTAGAATCAGCCTCTCGCCTATATCGCTCCAACATACAGGGGAACTACACTTTCTTCCATACAACGCTTCATAGGGAGCCATCTGGATGCTCGCTTGATAGCTATTGTTGTAGGAAAATTCGACCAAATATAAATTGTCCTTCCATGATCCTCCGAAATCAAGCATGCACACTCTTAACATGTCTTCCAATATTTGAATGGTGCGCTCCGACTGGCCATCTGTCTGTGGGTGATACGATATGCTAAACTTCAGGCGGGTACCGAGACTCTCTTGCATACTCTGCCAAAAGTAAGATGTAAACCTCATATCCCTGTCAGACACGATACTAACTGGCACTCCATGCAGTCGCACAATCTTTCTCATGTACATATCTGCTAAGACCTTTGTAGATTGCCCAACTCTGAAGGGTAAAAAGTGAGCGGACTTGGTGAGTCTATCCACGATTACCCATACTGCATTGCGACCACTAGGACTCCTCGGAAAGCCCATAACAAAGTCTATAGTGATGTGCTCCCATTTCCACTCCGGTATAGGGAGGGGTTGAAGTAATCCTGCAGATCTCTAATGCTCAGCCTTGACTTGCTGATACACCAGGCACTTCGCCATAAAGCGTGCTCTTTCTCTCTCTCTCTTCATTCCATGCCACCAGTAGTACTTTCTCAAGTCTCTATACATCTTCGTGCCTCCTAGATGAATAGATTATGTTGAACTGTGTGCCTCTGACATCAACTCCTGATGAAGTTCTCCATTTGGAACATAGAGACGATCTCCATATCTCAAAGTCCCATCTTCATGTATACACAGTTATGTCCGTATTCCAGCCTCTGTCCTCTGTCGAAGCCTCTGAAATCTGGCATCTGTTGGCAAAGCAACCTTGATCCTCTCCACTAGTGTCGATTGCAACTGAAAACTCGACAACTGTCCGTCTACTCCGGGCATAATGATATCTATACCCATCTGCTCTAGATCTCTCAACAAATGTTGTTGGATAGTCAAGAAGAATGCCATGGGTCTTCTTCTCAATGCGTCAGCTACTACGTTGGCCTTTTCCGAATGGTACTGTAGCTCGATCTCAAAGTCTGTCATCACCTTGAGCCAACGTCTTTGTCTCTGGTTCAGGTCCTTCTGAGTGTAAACGTACTTTAGGCTTTTGTGATCAGTGAATATCTCTACTCTTTCTCCATATAGGTAGTGCCTCCAAAGCTTCAAAGCAAAAATTACTGCTGCAAGCTCAAAGTCGTGAGTGGGATAGTTCTTCTCATGGGTCCTTAACTGCCTAGAGGCATAGGCCACAACCTTTCCATGCTACATCAAGACACATCCTAATCCTTTCCCGGATGCATCGCTATAGATCACGAATCCTCCGGGTCTAGAAGGTAAGGTCAAGATAGGTGCAGTAGTCAGACGCTTCTTCAGCTCATCGAACGCTGTCTGACACTCCTCTGTCCAAGTGAACTCCTGCTTCTTACGGGTCAAGCGGGTCATCGGTTCTGCAATCTTTGCAAAATTCTCTACGAACCTCCGGTAATATCCGATAAGTCCTAGAAAACTCCTCACCTCTGAGACATTGGTAGGGGTTGGCCATGTCTCTACTGATGAAATCTTCGCCGAATCTACTGAAATACCATCTCCTGAGATAACGTGTCCAAGAAAAGTGACACGATCTAGAAGAAACTCATACTTGCTCAGCTTGGCATAAAGACTCTCTATCCTCAGCGTCTCTAACACTAGTCTCAAGTGCTCTTCGTGCTCCTCGTGGCTCTTCGAATACACCAAGATATCATCGATGAAAACTACCACGAATCGGTCTAGGTATTGGTGGAAGACTCTGTTCATCAAGTTCATAAATACAGCAGGTGCATTCGTCATTCCAAAAGGCATCACTAAGAACTCGTAGTGACCATAACGAGTCCTGAATGATGTCTTTTGAATATCTTCTCTTCGCACCTTCACTTGATGATAACCCGATCTCAAGTCGATCTTTGTGAACACCACTGTTCCTGTCAACTGGTCGAATAAATCATCAATCCGTGGCAGGAGGTACTTGTTCTTGATGGTCAAAGCATTAAGGGCTCTGTAATCAATGCACATACGTACTGTTCTATCCTTCTTAGGTACAAACAACACTGGTGTTCCCCAGGGTGATGCACTAGGACGGATAAATCTCTTGCTCTGCAAATCCTCTAATTATAGCTTCAGCTCATCTAGTTCCTTCTTCGCCAATCGGTATACATTAGAAGATACCGGTGCTGCTCCGGGTACTAGCTCAATAGTGAACTCTACATCTCTATCTGGCGGTAAGCCTGGCAATTCTTCAGGAAAAATATCCTCGAATTCTGCAACTATCGGTGGGGGTACCATCTCCATAGCCATGTAAGCTCCATCTATCTGTCCTACTCCTTGCTCGACGGTCCCTCGTATGTACTCGAACTTTGGTTGATCTGGCGTTCTAAAAGTTATGCTACCCTTCCGGCAGTCCAGTACGGTATTATACTGGTTAACCAGTCCATGCCTAGCATAACGTCAAATTATGGCATGGATAATACCAAAAATTGCTCTCTCATCTCTCTTCCATATACGACGACCGAGCACATTCTAATAGTGCTGGTGACCGGCACGATGCCTCCTCCGGTAAGAATCTTCCAACTCTTAGGTAAGGGAGAAGTAGCTACTCTATGCATTGCTACAAATCTACTAGATATGAATGATAGTGTAGCTCCAGAATCAAATAATGCAGTCGCAGATAATGATGCAACTAAAATGGTACCTGTGATAGCTTGCCCTTATGTTTCCTCCTCAGTAGCTGCTAGTGCAAAGGCTTGTCTATGCCTCTGTCCTTCGGTCTACTGTCGGGATCGATCAAACTCTGCCTCCTGTGGGGCCAAGGGTGGTCCCATCTGAAATCCTCTGGGTGCTGGTGGACGTTGTCCTCCTGGCGGGGGTAGTATCCTCGGAACTGGTGCTGCTGGCCTATGTCCGGTCTGCGGTGCTACGTCTCTGCGCTATGGGCAATCTCTGACAAGGTGTTGCCTTGATCCACATATCATGCACAATCCCAGCTTTATTCGATATTCTCTAATGATGTGTCCCTTCTTGCCACAATAGTGACAAGTCAAAAGCTCATTCTGCTGGTATGGTGCTATCCTCTGTTGCGTTTATGCTCCGGGACGACGGATCGGTACTCCTGCTCCGGGCTGGGCTCTGGCTGGTGTAGTCGTGCTGGAACATCTTATTCCTCTGCCGATGGCCTCCTGGATCCTCGCCTCTAAAAGAACCTCCTCATAAGAAATCCTCGCCTGTGTGGTGGTATACCTCTACAGCTCGAAAGTAAGGCCGTGATGGAATCTCTGGGCCTTATCTAGATCATTGGGTATCATGATGGCACCAAATCTGCTAAGACGGCTAAATTCTGTGTCATATGCGTCAACAGTCATATTTCCTTGTTCTAGATTTAGAAACTGGGAGTACAGGGCATTTTTGACTGTAGCCGAAAAATACTTTGCATTGAAGTATTCTAAGAACTGTTCCCAAGTCTTGTTCTTGCCTACACTGCGCTCAATAGAATCCCACTAGTGATGGGCATTGCCTTTCAGTTGGGCCCTTACTACGGTCATCCAAAGGTCTGGATACAGTTGTGAAGCCACTAGCAGTATCTCTATGTTAGCGACCCAATCGGAGATTGCCTCTACAGTCTCGTTGCCTGAGAAAGTATCTGGTCCTATCTGTCGGAACCATCTTACAATGCCACCTGTCTGGGCTGGTGGGGGTGTTGGTACTGGTGCTGTGACATGTGTCCTCTCTAGTAATTCCATCAAACTCTGTCTCAACGTCTCGATCTGATGCCACTGTACTTGCATTATAGTTTGGAAGAACTGAAGCAACTGTGGCTGTCCATCTGATTGTGGCATATGGGGTGGATAAGGTGGAGGTGGTGGTAATGGAACCTCTAGTTGTGCGGTAGGTGTCTCCTCAGATGTCAGTCTCTCAGTTTGCGGCATCGGTGTAGCTCCCGAAGTATGGCGCTCAAAATGCTACGTGGGGATCATCTGTGAAGTCTGTCCCTCATGCTGCTGTATAGGATCGCCCTGAGAAGTCTCGCGCCAATGTATCAGCGGGGCCTGCAGCGGTGGTTGTCCTCCAAGTAGTCCCCGGGGTACCTCCTCTCCTTGGGTGGTGTCGGTTGGCACCACGACACTAGGTGCTCCTAGTCCACTGTGCAAGTTCATCTTACTACAAGAGATAGGACTTCATTAAAAAGAGTACGGAATCAAGCAAACAGGATGCAGGTATTTAAAAGCAATACGAAGAAAGTTCAAAGACGTAATCAAAGTGGATGAGACCTAGTAATTTCTATCCTATTGCAGGCATCACTGGGCATGTTACCATACTACAAGCGATAACGTGGACCTGCATGGGCCACCACTAAAACCATGTCACACCCCAGTCCCAAAAGTACACAGGACCAGGCCACGTGGCAATATCCAGTTGTCACATCTCCGAGGATATCCTAATTTAATGGATCCAAACGAAGAGTTCTACACTGTCCTAAAATACTAACATGTCCAATCTCAATCAACAACAGGTAATCTAATCTTATCCACAATATAAACAATAAAAAAGTACTAAAATAAATACTGGAAGATAAACGCCAGTCTCAAAATATCATAGTACAACCAAGAATGTCTGGTGGGAACAAACCCACTACTATGACGAAATAAAAGTACTGAATGACAGATAAAAGAGTAATAAATAGGATATCGGTTGACTAGATAATGATGCACCCAATCCTAGGCAGAAGGCCTACCAACCGATCATGAAAACTCTAACGGTAGCACCACTAGCTCCTCAGCTGTAGCGTACCTAGTCTCCTGTCCTGGGCCGTACACTGTGGGGTAATATGCCTTGTCCAAATCTGGAAAGGTACCAGGTCCTCAGAGGGACGTAACAAGATACATAGAAGTATGCCATATATATAAATTTTGAATAAAATAAATACAGTAAAGGGTGTGCTAACCATCTAAGTGGATGCATTATGAGGACAACCTTGAGTATATGGGAAGGTGTAAGCTAGACATATGCTGACGTAATTCACCAATCATGACAACTGGCTAGTATATGTCGCATATGCCCCCTATAACACGGGCACGGTAATATAATAACGTCCAATATTCTAAAGAGTGGTATCTGTAAAAATCACCAAGTAACGTCCAACACTCTAAAGAACGTGGTATCTGTAAAATATATACGTCTGTATCACTCCGTCGAGTGCAGTATCTGTATAAAGGAGGTGGGTGTCCCATACGCCTACTAGTCGTCCTTCCCGCCCAATGTAGATATACAAGTTGAATACTCGACGTACATACCACGTATCTATATGCCAAGTCTCTACTAATCATATAAACCTACATTACGTACTAAACTGTGATGCATATCACACGTACCGATAGCTAGTCGAGTACGTGAACCCGCATCCCAATATGAATTTGTCACCGTAAAAAATATAAGAGTGTCAGGTCTCGGAAGATATCAGAGTATCCTCTCAATGGGGTGAGTCTGCTAGGGACTAGGTCAAATACACTACTCATCGACGCATCCGTCGACTGCACCTGAGTCAATCTCGGATGCACATAGTTATATGAAATAAAGCAACAAGATATCATACAACATATGCATAATTTAAATTAGACAGTAAATATGGCAAGGTATCTTGCCTGGGTCCTCAAGCTGGGAATGCCAATAGCCTGCTCCTACAGTATCTTCTGGCTGGTCCAGAGACCCTAAACACACAATATAGTATAGCAATCTAACATCAGACACTAAACAATACATACACAAACTACGACGTTGCTCTTAGGTACTGTCGCAAGATCACGGCTGGTCGACTACAGAGTCGCGTGTGCACGTTGCTAGGGTGTACACATATTCTGTCCTCGGTTCCCGCGTACCTCACAACAATAAAATTCTAAGTTATGGGTCATAAAACTGTTTACATTTAGTACAATTATATGTCATTATTTCCCATGTTTAAGCATACTTGTCGATGTCTAGGTTTTTAGGTGAAATACAAGTCTTTATAACGAGTTATATCATTAAGGTAAATGCTAGTTATTAATTAATGTTAAATATTGTTAACATACATACATTCATATATATAGTTTAACTTTAATTTGGTTTGTGTCCAAGACTACGACACGACGACACGACGACTATATATAACACAACGATACGAGGAAAGAAGAGAGCTAGAGGGTTAGTACCTAGTTGGCTAGATGAGGGGGGGATCTGCACGTTGACTGGTCATCCTCCAGCGTGGAAGGAGATCCGACGTCGTGCAGCCATTAATGGCAGCAGCAGCAGTAACTACAGCAGGTGCAGCAGCGACAGCAGCAGCCTGGCAACGGCGGCAGCGGGCTGGGGACGGCGCTGGAAAGGCGGTCAGGTCGTGGGGGAGGTCGGGGTCGGCCTGGCAGTGGTGGTTGGCGGTGTTGGAGGCGGTGGTCCGGTCTGGAGCAGTCGGCTTGGCAAGGGGTCAGGTGATGATGATGAGGGTGTCGGGTTTGAAGATGGGGATGTTGATGATGGTGACGGGATGGTGGCCAGGCGGTGGTGCAGGCGGCCTGAGAGGGTGGTCCGGCGACAGCGGGTTGAGGTGGTGGTGGTGGGTGTCCGGTCGTGAAGGGCAGGGGGTGCTCGGGTTAGATGGAAGAGTTCGGCTAGGGTTATTTGATGGTGGTGGTGGTATTTTTGATTTTAGGGTTCTCAATAAAGCAAATGTGTATATATATGGGAGAGGGATTTATGGGCTGACCTTGAAGTTTGGGCCTGTTTAGACTCATTAGGGTGGGGGCTGGTCCACATGAAAGGGTGTACATGGGCTTGTTAGGTCCTATTTTGGGTAAAATTAGCCTCCAATTTAATTAAATTAAAATAATTACACTTGTTGTTCTGCTGTAAATTTAAAATACATGGGATTAAAATCGAGTGGAACACAAGAGTCATGGGCGTAGCAGACTCAAAATAAATTTATACCCTAATTTGGGTTATATGGATTTGGGTTGTGGTTGTGCCTCATATTCAAATAGGAATGGTCACTTATGAGAAATTAGATTTAGTGAAATTATTCATGGACGTTTGTAACGAATATTGTGCAGCTAAAATAAAGCACAATATTGAGTATTTAAAAGTTATACAAGGGTCAGATGGGTAGTCTGGCATGTCTAGGAGATGTGTATGAACTTTGTTTGAAGGTAACTACTAATGTAGCACTCCAAACATCGAAGCAACGGTAAGGTATATTAAGTCACATAATTGCTACACATTAATTCTAATTGTATCCCAATTAATCCTAGTCTCTCAATCTAAACTAAATAACCCTAAATTTGGTCGAGGGAGCTTACATCATGACCGGGGGAGGCATTATCCTGGTTAATGATATTTGCAAGGATCGAAGAGTTACTCTGGGAGGCCGGGAGTTGAGTGTGTGTCTACTTGTAATGCCACTTCTGAGCTACGATATTGTACTCGAGATGGATTAGTTGAGTAGGCACTGTGCTAGCATAGATTTTAGAGGAGGTAAAGTTTTGTTTGGTCCGCCGGGAGAGCCAGAGTTCGAGTTTGCTAGAGGAACTATAGAGCAGGGAGAAGGCATTATTTATGGAGCTATGGTGGAAGACAAGGAGTTATCACATCCGTTGATAGCAGAGTTCTTGGATGTGTTTCCTGAGGAATTGTCAGGTTTGCTGCCAGATCGAGATGTTGAATTTTTTATAGACTTGGTGCCAGGTGCAGAACCAATTTCGCAACATATCTATAGAGTAAACAATAGCGAGCTGGCCGAGCTGAAGAAGCAAATGGACAAATTACAGGATAAAGGGTTTATCAGATCGAGTTCTTCACCGTGGGGAGCCCCGGTATTTTTTGTACCAAAGAAGGATGGATCGGTGCATATGTGCAATGATTACAGGGTTTGAATAATCTCACTATCAAGAATAAGTATCCTTTGCCACGGATTGATGATCTGTTTGATCAGTTGAGTGTTGCGAAGGTGTTTTCTAAGATAGATTTGAGATCAGACTACCCTCATGTGAAGGTGAAGCCGGTAGACATACCGAAGATTACTTTTAGAACTCGGTATGGTCAGTACGAGTTTATGGTGATGCCATTTGGTTTGACTAATGCACCGGCGGTATTTATGAACTTGATGAACAAAGTGTTCCACCAGTACCTTGACAAGTTCGTGGTAGTGCTCATCGACGACATACTCATATACTCGAAGACACCGGAGGAGCATGAGGAGCATTTGAGGATTGTGTTGGATGTGCTGAGGAAGGAGAAGCTGTATGGGAAGTTGTCCAAGTATGAGTTTTTCCTGGACAAGGTGGAATTATTGGGGCATGTTGTGACTGGTGATGGTATTTCAGTGGATCTGAAGAGGATCACAGCAGTAGAATCTTGGAAGACCCCGAGTTTGGTAGAAGAGATCAGGAGTTTCTTGGGATTGGCAGGCTACTACAGGAAGTTTGTGCAAGATTTTTCGAGGATTGCCGAGCCGATGACCAGACTCACCAGGAAGGATGTGGAGTTTGTTTGGACGGAGGATTGCTAGGTTGCTTTTGAGGAGTTGAAGAAGAGGTTGACGTCTGCTCCTATTTTGACGTTGCCATCAGGGTCTGGAGGTTTCACTATTTATAATGATGCATCGGGGAGAGGTTTGGGTTGCGTTCTTTAGCAGAATAGGAAAGTAATTGCCTATGCATCCAGGCAATTGCATCCTCATGAAAAGAACTATCCTACCCATGATTTGGAGTTTGTAGCAGTCATCTTCGCCCTGAAGTTGTGAAAACATTATTTGTACGTAGAGCATGTGGATATCTTCACAGACCACAAGAGCTTGAAGTACATTTTTACGCAGAAGGAGTTGAACATGAGGCAGCATCGATGGTTGGAACTGATGAAGGATTTTGATATATCTTTGCAATATAATCCTGGGAAAGAAAATATAGTCGCTGATGCTTTGAGTAGGTGTCCAGTAGCTATGTTCTTGACGCATAATCAATATTTGTTGGAGGACATAGAGAGCTTGGGCATTGAGGTAATAGTTCCTGGTTGTGCTATACAGATGTGGGGATTACAAATACATTCAGATTTGATGGACAGGATCAAGGCAGCACAGAATGAGGATATAGCCCTGAGGAGTATCAGAGCTCAGGTGAGAGCAAGATTGGAGGATGATTTCACTATTGCTGATGATGGATCTTTAAGGCATGGAGTTAGATTATGTGTGCCTAGTGGAGAGTTGTATGAGGAGGTGTTGCAGGAAGCGCATCGCTATCAGTATTCCATGCATCCAGGTGCCAACAAGATGTATAGGGATATGCGAGAGAGTGTGTGGTGGTATGGCATGAAGAGGCAAGTGGCACAGTTTGTATCCAGATGCTTAGTGTGCCAGCAGGTGAAAGCCGAGAGACAAAGGCCAGGAGGTTTACTTCAGCCATTACCCATTCCAGAGTGGAAGTGGGAGCACATTACTATGAATTTTGTATTCGGACTTCCACGATCTCCAGGAGGGAAAGACGTGATTTGGGTCATCGTTGATAGGTTGACCAAGTCAGCCCACTTTTTGCCTTTCAAAGTGGGTTTGTCTACGGAGAAGCTGGCAAAGATATATGTGAGGCAGATCGTTAGGATCAATGGAGTTCCCATCAGCATAGTCTCAGATCGGGATAGTCGTTTTACTTCTCATTTCTGGAGGAGTTTGCAGAAGAGTTTGGGCACTCAGCTCAAGTTCAGTACTGCATATGTCACGACCCGCATCCGGAATTTGGGCACGAGTACGTGGGTACGTCCAGCCTATGCCGCAGCATCGACGGTAGAACGCTGTCTAGGTCGAGCACTATCTAAACAATCTCGCACGAGTATCCAACTCCATAAGGAGACACGGATAACACAATATAATATGAATAACATACTCAATAACATAACTACAACATGATAAGATATCGAAGAAACAAAATAAAATGCAACACATGTCTAAAAGTAAATAATCTAACTCAACAAATATCCAAGTCTCAACAAAGTATGCTGGAGACAAATCCGGTACCAAATAAACTACTGAAAGAAACTAACTAGATAACTAGTGATTCTGGCTAGACCTCCCGGAATCACAACTGAACTACCAAGTCCAAGTCTGCAGCTACTCTCCAAGTGGTCCATAAAATGTCGAACACCGGTCCTCTAAGGCATAGTCTGGAAAAATATTTCCAGTCAGAAAGGAGCAAGGTACATTTCTAATAGCAGTTCTATATCAATGATATAAACTATGTAGCAGTATATAGATAGAAATATACAAGATGCATGTACATGTACGAGAGATATACAATAAAAGAAATACTGGAAATACTGTAAGTAAATGCGGGAAGGAACAATATGTCAATGAGCAAGAATACTATGACTAAGTGTGTGAGTACTAGCTTTAACATGTGATCGGCTTGGGAACTTGTACAGGAATAATGGCCTGGCTAGTCATACGTGCGGTGTATGACCAACACTAACATGTGAACAAGACTTGTATATGAAGGGTATGATCACATATCTACACTAAAATACTCTCTACCCCCGACTGGTATAGTAGATCCAACCATGGTACGCTATGGCATGGGATTCCCTAGGAAGGTAGCAAGTCTCCCTGGAAATCAGTGTCTATACATGTACAAGATAACAATGAAACAAGACTTGTACAAGCTATACCATGAACAAGGAATAATATCTCATGACGAGATTCGGGTATACCAATCCGTGTAACCATCGTGTCAAGAATATGGATATTTACACTAGATACAATGAACATAGGGATATCATAAATAAAAAACTTATCAGAGAATGTACTCGCCTTGGGTCCTTAGCTGATAATACCAATGTCCTGTCCCAGAGTATCGTCTGGATGATCCAACAATCCTATAGACATATCATAAAACAATACAATATTGCATCAGACATTAAACTAACACACAAACATAATACGTTGAACTCAGGGGCTATGCCAGGTATGGCATTGGTCAACTAGGGTCCGTGTGCGTCAAGTTGCACGGACGTCGCGTCTGTGATTGCTGTGCAAGACAGACGGTCAAAATGATACGGGACTTGCCAGTACGTCAGTGTACATGTGGCAGTCTGCTAACAGTTCACAGGGTCATAGGTCATGTGTAGTTACGGGGTATCCGTATTTACACTCGGTTACCTAGTATATATATATATATATATATATATATATATATATATATATATATATATATATATAAGTATACATTTATACTCAGAATATATATACCCATTAAATATGTACATAATATATATATATAAGTGTATATACACTAATAGAATTATATAACAATATATATATATTTAAAATATACTTACCATATTTTATATATATACAACCAATATTTATACGTATACAAGGAATATATATATATATATATATACTGAATGTATATATATATATATATATATATATATATATATATATATATATATATATATATATATATATATATATATATACCAATTTAATACATATACCAAATACGTATATATGTACATATATATATATATATACCAATATAAATATATATATTGTGCTACATTTATACCAAAATACGTTTTATTAAACATATACCAATACAAATATATATATATATATATATACCAAAATAATACTTATACTATATACAGGTATATTATATACCAATATGAACATTAACATATATTATATATATATACGGATATATTAATATATACATTGAATACATATATATATATATATATAAATAGAGAAATATACGATATATATATATATATATATATATATATATATATATATATATATATATATATATATACGTATATATATACGAAACATACATACATACATACACACAAATTACACCCAAATACGTATACTACATACATATGTACGTACATGCATACGTGAGAGGAGAAATCGTACCTGAGCGTGTCTACGACGACGGCGAAGACATCTACGACGATGACGAGGAGGTGGTTCTGATGTTGATGGTGGCCGGAGTGGGGATGACCGGAGCTGGCTCGCCGGAAAAGAGGGACAGGTCAGGGAGGACTCGCCGGAGAAGATGGAGTATGGCAGCGGACAGTGGAGGGGCCTGGTGGTGGTGATAGTTGATGATGATGGTGGTGGTGTTATGGAGGGAGGCCGGGGTGATGCTGGACTGGGCTCGCCGGACTGTTGATGGTGGTGGAGGAGATGTTCGTGGCGAGGTCGTGTCATGACCCGCACCCGGTTTAGGGGCACGAGTGCGTGGGTACGTCCAGCCTACGCCGCAGCATCGGCGGTAGAACGCTGTCTAGGTCAAGTACTATCTAAATAATCTCACACTAGTATCCAACTCCATAAGGAGACACGGATAACACTATAAAATGAACAACATACTCAATCACAACTACAGAACGATAAGAATTTGAAGAAATAAAAGAATACAACACAAGTCTACCGACAAAAATAATCATACCTGAAATCAGTAACAACCAATCCCCAAGTGTCAGAAACAAGTCCACTAAGGTCACAGTCTGGAAAAAATATTTTTCAGTCAGGAAGGAGCAAAGTACATCTCTAAATAGCAGTTCTATATAAATGACATAAACTATGTAGCAGTTCTAGATAGAAATATACCAGATGCATGTATAGGTACAAGAAATGTACAAGGAAAGAAATACTGGAAATACTGTAAGTAAATGCAGGAAAAGAAATAATATGTCAATGAGGAAGAAACCTATGACTAAGTGTGTGAGTACTAGCTTTAACATGTGATCGGCTTGGAAACTTGATCAGGCTGGTTACATGTGATTAGCTATGATTCATGGAAGGTCAGGCTAACCGTTGGTTAGCTATAATGCATGTAGAGGTCTGGCTAATCACACGTAACAGCTATGAGGTACGAAGATGGTCAGGCCGCACCCGACGTGAGATGTGGGGTGAGCTATGATGCATAAAAAGTTGGGTATGATCACATATCTACACTAAAATACTCCCCAACCCCCGACTGGTATAGTAGATCCAATCATGGTACGCTATGGCACGGGATTCCCTAGGGAGGTAGCAAATCTCCCCGGGTCTCAGTGTCTGTACATGCACAAGATAACAAGGAAACAAGTCTTGTACAAGCTACACCATGAATAAGGAATAATATCTCATGACGAGATCCGTGTATACCAATCCGTGTAACCAACGTGTCAAGAACATGGATATTTACACTAGATACAGTGAACATAGGAGATATCATAAATTAGAAACTAATCAGAGAATGTACTCGCCTTGGGTCCTTAGCTGGTAATTATTGATGTCCTGTTCCAGAGTATCCCCTGGGTAAACCAACAGTCCTATAAACATATCACAATTATAATACTTGTATCAGATGCTACACTAACACAGTCTAAAAATACTGGCCTCAGGGCCATGTCAGGCAGGGCACTAGTCAACTAGGGTTATCTAGTAGGGATACGTAAGACACATTACACATGCACCAATTTAATTGTATTTATAATATATATATATATATATATACCCTTTAAATACATATTGATTTATACAAGTTGAACATTATATATGTATACTCATATATATGCCAAAAATACATTTTAGAATATATATATATTGTCAACATTATCATTTAAATATACTAATACTAATACACCAAATTAAATTTATACTAGCATATACTTTTTATTAAATAGATATTATATAAAAGTAAACCAATATATATATAGATATATACAACCAATTAGAAATATGGAGAATATATTAAGTATACAAAATATGCATATATACATATACCAAATTACTTATATATATTATATACACGTATTTACCTGTATATCAGTTATTAAATATATACATGTCTAGTATATAGTTGAAAGAAAAGAAAAAATAGGCCCAATTCATCATGTAATATTAGCAGTCTTACATTTTCTTCCAGCACAACAGTGACATAGGGTCCTGTAAGACCCTAACTACAGAAACAAAATTGCAGGCTGCACTGATTGATTAAAGCTCATAAACAGACCGACCATTGTTGAGCAGACACAAATAAGCCAACACAATATGCACATACTCACTCGTCTGGCATGTGTCTGACACGGGCAAGGCATGGTTTTTTTCTTTTTCTTTTTTTTTAGAAGGACCTCAAGATCGTTTGTTCACTGGTAATAATTAGGAGGTGAACATGAATGACGTAGAGAGCATAGCTTGAGCAATCATGATAGCTTAAATTGTTTACTGACACAGACAAGGTACAATTTTGGAGTGCAAGAAACTCGATCTCTATTTACTAATAATATTTTAGAGGTGAACTATATTAAGAAATCAATAACTAACAACCAAGTAGGACAAAAACCTTTTGAGAAGGACGAAAACCTTTTGAGAAGGACTTATCTAGATATACTCATATATTACACCATTCTTTAAAAATACCCACCATCATCAAGGAATATCATTGAAACAATTTTTCAAACACCTTGCAGGAACATTTTGTTGTAGCTAATTTATTTACAATTAGTAGAGACTGACACAGAGATGATGCCTAGAAGAATTAAGATGTATCAAATAGAATTCTGCACAAGCTTGACCAATTGAAACTCTATAACATAAATAAATAACATTATCAGTAAGAGTGCTAATAACTTAACTCTTGGGTATGTATGTATATGGACCTTTCCCCTAGCTGACCAATTTTGCTGAAGGCATCAGGTGGAACACTAGGTGGGAAACCCCATCTCTGGTGAGAATACCCTGAGGTGGAACAACACTGGTATCAGAAAGTCGAGAAGGTCGCACACGCTGCTCCCGACCAGCGATAGGAAGTCACCGAGAACACAAAGGTTGGGGAGATGTGGGGTGATGGCTTTGGCATCGGTGGTGATCAGTGCGGGGAGGGTACGGCCGGCTCCATCGGTCTGCTCCGGCGTCGGGGATGAGCTCCGGTGGTCGAGGGGTTGAAGGAAAGGGGAGGATGAAGATGAAGTCGGCTGATGGCTTTGTATAGGGGATGGGTTGAAAAAACATAAGAGTTGTATATATAGAAAAAGTAGGGTTGAAAGTTTGACCTAGAAAATTGGGCCGGTCACCCTTCTTTGAAGTTGGGCTTGACTTGTCATGTAGGTATTTCAAAGGGCTAGGATTTGTTCATGAAGGAAATTGTTTTCATGTAAAGTAGAGTGGGAAGAATACAATTTGGTCCACAATAATTAACCTTTCCATTTGGTCTTGGTCAATGGGGTGATGACACCTACAATTGAATAATTGCAACTTAGCCCCTTAAATTCGAGAAATTGCACAAACACATAAAATGACACAAATTTTATGGAGAAAAAAATGTGTTTAGTAATTTTTATGGTGAGAGGGTGTTGTGCGTTAGGCACGGGTTTAATTAAAATGGCATTGGGATTAATTTAGGATTAACGGGATCAGACAAAATGGTATCCCCAATTTAATTAGAAATAAATGCAAGCTGTGTTCTAAAATTAATTAGGGGTAAATGGGCCAAAATCAGGTCGGGTCATCAACACCAATAATGAAGAAGACTCAGAACAGATTATTACCCTAATTTGGGCCGCACGAAAAATTGGTCAACATTTGCCTCCAATTTCGATTGGAACGCACAACGATACAAAATAGGAATTTATTTAGGAATTAAATAAACGTCCGCGACGATTTTTGTGCAGCTAAAAATAAGGTACAGAGAGCATAATTTTGGGTTGCAAAAATAGCAGAATGGAAGGCGGGCACGTCTAGGGCAAGGTTGTGAAATTTGTTGGAAGACAAAAGTTAGGGTAGCGCTCCAAATATCGAAGCAAAGGCAATGCACAATAATCAAATAAATTACGGTAATTAATTACTACCTCCAAGAGTTAATTCTAAATAAAACAATTAAATACAAAATTCCATAATCGGACATGTGTTCATCCACTGGGCTTCTAGGTCAAGTCTACTAGCTCAAAATATATGAACACTGTATGTAATATTATATTTAATTACACATCTCACATATTTATTTAAACTAAATATACTTATCATAAAATTTCCAAATTATAACTACCATAATATTTAAATAATATAAAAAGTCAAAAATACCCCTATTTTTGGAACGTGGTAGTGACAAGTCTACCCTCCTTAAAAGAATTTCGTCCTCGAAATTTAAAATCCTCATAGTAGCGTTTATTCATACACATTATTATTTTCCCTCAAAGTTTAAATTCATCAACCACGAAATCAGTTAATAATCCACAATGTCTTTTCACAATTTTCAAATTTTTTGAAATTATTGCCTTCCGGAAAAATCCTCGAAATAAAATCAAAGACCATTTTTATCAAAAATTTCCCCAAAATTTTTAGTTAATAATTCAATACTCAGAATTTAATATCCACTCCTCTAATTTGATTTAAATCAATGCACATATATAAAAATGTAATCTCGTCCCAAAAAGTTTGAATTCAAACATTAATCCATCAATAATTTTATTCCTCGATTTTCTCTTTCCTCAAAATACTCAACAATGCGATACTTATGGATTCTCCAAATGCAACATCCAAATATAAAACTTTTAAAAATTCATAACTTGCAATCGAATAATTATAATCATAATCTCCATAATTTCCTCAAGTTTTAATGATAACCTCAATCATATCATAACCTTCCAAAAATTAATAAATCATCAATTCTGCCATGTTAAATTCTTAACCCTTTATTTAAATCGATATTTATCCTCGAATTTTAATCACCTTGTCTCTCTTGTCAAGTCATAACCCCTTCATGAATCTTCGTCATGGTCAAACCCCAATAATCATGGTCCAAGAAAAATCCTTCCTACAATCATACAACATGCAACCTAAGGAGAATATGTACGGTCATGGTGTCTTTTGTCATGGTATTGCAGTCTCTGTCAGGGTGTACTACTAGCTACATTCTAACAAAAATCATGAATACAAGCTACAGTACTAGGGAATCAATCGATCAGAAGACGAAAAAGAACATGAGGAAAGAAAGAAGGAACCTACTAACATATTCTTGCAGTATCTTCTATCTCTAACATACACTTAACTCTAGCACATTCACTAACTAATTCCTATTCCTGTACACTGGTACCCATATCAACTAATCATTAATCCACAAGATCCATGAATATATCAATATTGCACACACCTGTCTATTAATACCAAAATCTGATACCAAGAACCTCTAATATAACCATGATTCAATAATGCATCCAAGTTGATACCTCTATCTCTTTAGTACCATACCCCCTGTCAGTTCCCGTTCCTACTACAATTGTTCATACTAGTCGTTCTTATCACTCAAGTGCACACCAAGTATAACACACCATACTAAGTACTGCTCTTTCCAATACAACTTTAGATGGACACCCTAGTCAGTCTGCGGTGCCATCTCAATCATGCTCAAGTCATCAGATCCTTACACGTGTATATCATCTTCTCATATATTAATATTTATATCTCTCATCTACCATAATATTAATCCTCAAAATAATCGTCAAGGTTTAACTTCTCGATCAACTTAAAAATAAATTGTATATACCTCCTCAAAATCAGATACTCAGCATCGAAATAAAATTTAATCACTTCTAAAATCTTTGTAGCCTTAACCATGTTTATTGAATTCATATTTGAGATCCTCAAAAATTTAATGACATAATCTCTACTCCTTAATTATTCTAAAAATAAAATTTTATTTCCACCTTTTAATTTATAACTCCACAAATGCACATATCAGTGCTCACGGTCTCTGATACTCAAGGTGCACTCAATGCATCTAGTGTCTATAATTGTGTACTAAAATTGTACTGCCTGAATCACTTGTACTATTACCTCCAATGATCAAAGTTATCATCACATGTATTTTCTTCCATGATTTTCAATTTATGTCAACTGGTATATCATTTAATTATCATCACACAGAGTGCTTACTGTTATTAACGTTATTCTCGACTAATCCTCGATATAGAATCATTAGCACTCTTGGTATTATATCACTAGTTTCATTAATGCATCATCTCATCAAGCTCATTAGAACTCATGATTAGCTGTATCTTTTATAACACTCATATTTCTTATTCTCATGGGCAAGTATATGGTTCCTCATCTCGATGGTTGTATATGTATTTCCTTTAATCCTTTAAAGCCTATGAAACTAATCCGTGATACGCTTCACCATCTTCATTACCCATTCCGATATTTCTCTACTCATGATACCTCATTAACTTTATGCGTATATATTTCCTTACCCTTAACACTTCCGATATCAATCATCAAATTGAACATCATGCTCCATTAATTCTTAACACTATTTTCTTGATACCTAATTGTTTACATAGTTCACTCAATTACATAATCATGATTATCCAGGACGGTAATTGGCTCTAACACTGAGAACTATCACTGATACTCTATACTCTCCTTCTACTTATAGTACTATAATGACACTTATCCTAGAACCATTGTTACAAGGTATTATGCTATGGTTAACTCTAGATTAAAGTCTACTGCTCACATGTCCAACTAGAAACACTTACAACTCACAAGTCACACTCAGTCAAACTAATACAAGACACAACCAAAATTGCAAGTCACTAATTATCATACTAACAAGGAATCCTCAAAGAAAAATAAGCTCAAAAAGGAACTGGATCAAGGACGGAAGGTATCTTTACTGCTAGTAAAGAAAAGAAGCGATGGAACAAAGTCCTGGAATAACATAAATAGATAAGTCTTGAGATAATACTTTAAGAACCAATTTAAGATACAACCTGATAATCATACACGTCTGTCAGAAATCATGACACTCAGAATCCTCGCCACGCCAGTAAGCATAGATGCGATAAACGACAGGTTCCGTAACTAAGGTATGCAACTCCATAATCACGTCATCTAGAATCTTCGCCACGCCAACCGGTATGGCTGCGAGAGACCCTAAGTTTCATAACTACAGTATGTACATCCAAGTCAGGTTCCTACGTTCTCGTAACGATAGCTAATATGGCTGCGATAAACTCTAGGTTCCATAACCAAAGTAGACGTTTTACCTTTCTCACTGTCCTCATCAATATATGTCATCAGATGATACCGTAAATTTTAGCCCATAAAATTCATCTCGATATGAAATTAACTCAACAATGATGCCAAGAATTAAATTTAACAACTGGTCAACAAGAATCAAACTCAATATCAACGAGTGAGGACGGACGGAAACAAGGACGAAGGAATTAAATTGGAAATTATAATAAGATTCTCATGGGGTCATCCCAGGAATCTCTCAAGGAATTATGATTGAGTATCGCTCTCGTCCTAGTATACTATGTCCTATATCCTATGGCAGGCACGCAGTAGTGTAACAAAGATGCCACACTACCACGACATCGCTCAACTTGCGAAGTCTGACCTGCATGGGCCACCACTAAAAACGTGTCACGACCCGCACCCGGTTTAGGGGCACGAGTGCGTGGGTACGTCCAGCCTACGCCGCAGCATCGGCGGTAGAACGCTGTCTAGGTCAAGTACTATCTAAATAATCTCACACTAGTATCCAACTCCATAAGGAGACATGGATAACACTATAAAATGAACAACATACTCAATCACAACTACAGCACGATAAGAATTTGAAGAAACAAAAGAATACAACACAAGTCTACCGACAAAAATAATTATATCTGAAATCAGTAACAACCAATCCCCAAGTGTCAGAAATAAGTCCACTAAGGTCACAGTCTGGAAAAAATATTTTCCAGTCAGGAAGGAGCAAAGTACATCTCTAAATAGCAGTTCTATATAAATAACATAAACTATGTAGCAGTTCTAGATGGAAATATACCAGATGCATGTATAGGTACGAGAAATGTACAAGGAAAGAAATACTGTAAGTAAATACAGGAAAAGAAATAATATGTCAATGAGCAAGAAACCTATGACTAAGTGTGTGAGTACTAGCTTTAACATGTGATCGGCTTGGGAACTTGATCAGGCTAGTTACATGTGATTAGCTATGATTCATGGAAGGTCAGGCTAACCGTTGGTTAGCTATGATGCATGTAGAGGTCAGGCTAATCACACGTAACAGCTATGAGGCACGGAGATGGTCAGGCCGCACCCGACGTGAGATGTGGGGTGAGCTATGATGCATGAAAAGTTGGGTATGATCACATATCTACTAAAATACTCCCCAACCCCCGACTGGTATAGTAGATCCAATCATGGTACGCTATGGCACGGGATTCCCTAGGGAGGTAGCAAATCTCCCCGGGTCTCAGTGTCTGTACATGCACAAGATAACAAGGAAACAAGTCTTGTACAAGCTACACCATGAATAAGGAATAACATCTCATGACGAGATCCGTGTATACCAATCCGTGTAACCAACGTGTCAAGAACATGGATATTTACACTAGATACAGTGAACATAGGAGATATCATAAATTAGAAACTAATCAGAGAATGTACTCGCCTTGGATCCTTAGCTGGTAATTATTGATGTCCTGTTCTAGAGTACCCCTGGGTAAACCAACAGTCCTATAAACATATCACAATTATAACACTTGTATCAGATGCTACACTAACACAGTCTAAAAATACTGGCCTCAGGGCCATGTCAGGCAGGGCACTAGTCAACTAGGGTTATCTAGTAGGGATACGTAAGACACATTACACATGCACCAATTTAATTGTATTTACAATATACATATATATATACCCTTTAAATACATATTGATTTATACAAGTTGAACATTATATATGTATACTCATATATATGCCAAAAATACATTTTAGAATATATATATATTGTCAACATTATCATTTAAATATACTAATACTAATACACCAAATTAAATTTATACTAGCATATACTTTTTATTAAATAGATATTATATAAAAGTAAACCAATATATATATACATATATACAACCAATTAGAAATATGGAGAATATATTAAGTATACAAAATATACATATATACATATACCAAATTACTTATATATATTATATACACGTATTTACCTGTATATCAGTTATTAAATATATACATGTCTAGTATATAGTTGAAAGAAAAGAAAAAACAGGCCCAATTCATCATGTAATATTAGCATTCTTACATTTTCTTCCAGCACAACAGTGACATAGGGTCCTGTAAGACCCTAACTACAGAAACAAAATTGCAGGCTGCACTGATTGATTAAAGCTCATAAACAGACCGACCATTGTTGAGCAGACACAAATAAGCCAACACAAT
Source organism: Iris macrosiphon (assembly GCA_036927795.1). NCBI lineage: Eukaryota > Viridiplantae > Streptophyta > Magnoliopsida > Asparagales > Iridaceae > Iris > Iris macrosiphon. The sequence continues at coordinate 120,077,162 of JAYESA010000005.1, read as the reverse complement.
ATGCACATACTCACTCGTCTGGCATGTGTCTGACACGGGCAAGGCATGGTTTTTTTCTTTTTTTTCTTTTTTTTTTTAGAAGGACCTCAAGATCGTTTGTTCACTGGTAATGATTAGGAGGTGAACATGAATGACGTAGAGAGCATAGCTTGAGCAATCATGATAGCTTAAATTGTTTACTGACACAGACAAGGTACAATTTTGGAGTGCAAGAAACTCGATCTCTATTTACTAATAATATTTTAGAGGTGAACTATATTAAGAAATCAATAACTAACAACCAAGTAGGACAAAAACCTTTTGAGAAGGACGGAAACCTTTTGAGAAGGACTTATCTAGATATACTTATATATTACACCATTCTTCAAAAATACCCACCATCATCAAGGAATATCATTGAAACAATTTTTCAAACACCTTGCAGGAACATTTTGTTGTAGCTAATTTATTTACAATTAGTAGAGAATGACACAGAGATGATGCCTAGAAGAATTAAGATGTATCAAATAGAATTCTGCACAAGCTTGACCAATTGAAACTCTATAACATAAATAAATAACATTATCAGTAAGAATGCTAATAACTTAACTCTTGGGTATGTATGTATATGGACCTTTCCCCTAGCTGACCAATTTTGCTGAAGGCATCAGGTGGAACACTAGGTGGGAAACCCCATCTCTGGTGAGAATACCCTGAGGTGGAACAACACCGGTATCAGAAAGTCGAGAAGGTCGCACACGCTGCTCCCGACCAGCGATAGGAAGTCACCGAGAACACAAAGGTTGGGGAGATGTGGGGTGATAGCTTTGGCGTCGGTGGTGATCAGTGCGGGGAGGGTACGGCCGGCTCCATCGGTCTGCTCCGGCGTCGGGGATGAGCTCCGGTGGTCGAGGGGTTGAAGGAAAGGGGAGGATGAAGATGAAGTCGGCTGATGGCTTTGTATAGGGGATGGGTTGAAAAAACATAAGAGTTGTATATATAGAAAAAGTAGGGTTGAAAGTTTGACCTAGAAAATTGGGCCGGTCACCCTTCTTTGAAGTTGGGCTTGACTTGTCATGTAGGTATTTCAAAGGGCTAGGATTTGTTCATGAAGGAAATTGTTTTCATGTAAAGTAGAGTGGGAAGAATGCAATTTGGTCCACAATAATTAACCTTTCCATTTGGTCTTGGTCAATGGGGTGATGACACCTACAATTGAATAATTGTAACTTAGCCCCTTAAATTCGGGAAATTGCACAAACACATAAAATGACACAAATTTTGTGGAGAAAAAAATGTGTTTAGTAATTTTTATGGTGAGAGGGTGTTGTGCGTTAGGCACGGGTTTAATTAAAATGGCATTGGGATTAATTTAGGATTAACGGGATCAGACAAAATGGTATCCCCAATTTAATTAGAAATAAATGCAAGCTGTGTTCTAAAATTAATTAGGGGTACATGGGCCAAAATCAGGTCGGGTCATCAACACCAATAATGAAGAAGACTCAGAACAGATTATTACCCTAATTTGGGCCGCACGAAAAATAGGTCAACATTTGCCTCCAATTTTGATTGGAACGCACAACGATACAAAATAGGAATTTATTTAGGAATTAAATAAACGTCCGCGACGATTTTTGTGCGGCTAAAAATAAGGTACAGAGAGCATAATTTTGGGTTGCAAAAATAGCAGAATGGAAGGCGGGCACGTCTAGGGCAAGGTTGTGAAATTTGTTGGAAGACAAAAGTTAGGGTAGCGCTCCAAATATCGAAGCAAAGGCAATGCGCAATAATCAAATAAATTACGGTAATTAATTACTACCTCCAAGAGTTAATTCTAAATAAAACAATTAAATACAAAATTCCATAATCGGACATGTGTTCATCCACTGGGCTTCTAGGTCAAGTCTACTAGCTCAAAATATATGAACACTGTATGTAATATTATATTTAATTACACATCTCACATATTTATTTAAACTAAATATACTTATCATAAAATTTCCAAATTGTAACTACCATAATATTTAAATAATATAAAAAGTCGAAAATACCTCTGTTTTCGGAACGTGGTAGTGACAGGTCGGCTCGAGACTGGAGGAGACAGGGGGTAGTTTGGCTCGGCTCGATGGAGGAACGACTCGCCGGAGTCGGGCTCGAGCGGGGTGGCCGGCTGAAGGAGGTTGTGGTGAGGAGCGGTGGTGATAAGGGTGGTTCTAATGTAGCGGAAGGAGGGAGAAGGGAGGTCGTGGTGGTGCTGGGGGTGTGAAGCTGCGGGTTGTGGTCGTAGCAGTCGGGAAAGGGAAGCTCGCTGAAGGGTGGTGGCTGGTGGTGTTTGGCCATCGGGGTCGGCTCGAATGGGTTGGGAAGACGAGGGGTGCTGCTCGGGTTTGTTTGCCGGAGTAGGTGATAGTTCTGGTAGTGGTGTTGATAGCTCGTGGTGGTTGGCTCGACGGGTCAAACAGTGGCTGGAGTGCACGAAAGGAGCGGGGTCGGCGCCGGACCGGGTGGCCGGGCTGGCCGGGTGAACAGTGGTAGGGAGATGGTTTATTTCCCTCTTCTTCTTTTTTTTCTAGATTTAAAAAAGGAGGAGGAGAAGAAGAAGAAGAAGAAAGAAGAAGAAGAAAGGAAAAGGAAAATTGGAAAAAACCTACGGTTGAGTGAGGAGGGAGGAGAGAGAGAGGATGGAGGATTCCCTAGGTTTGGGGATTAGGGCTTTGCTTGGGAAGAGTGTGTGAAGAGACATTAAATAAGAAAGGGTGTGTGGAAATGAATGGTGTTGATGCACCCATTTTGAATGGGTGGTCAGGATTTGACATGAGAGATTTACTCATGCAAGGATGAGGGTTGTTGACTAGTCAAATATTTGGGCTCTCCATTTGGTTTGAACCAATGGGGTGGTGACACCTAATACAATATTTGCAAATTAGCCCCCTTAAATTTGGGTATTTGCACAGACACATGAAATAATAAAAATTTGGTAGGCGATTTAGTATTTGGTGTTTTATAGGGTGAGGGGGTATTGTGTGTTTTGTATGGGGCTAATGAATAGGGTATTTGGATTAAATTGGAATTGAAATGGGATTAGTCAAAATGGTATCCCCAATTTAATTAGGAATAAATGCAAGCGGTGTTCTAAAATTAATTAGAAATACATGGGGCCAAAATTAGGTTGGGACACAATTATCATTAGTGAAGTAGACTCAGAACAAAATATTACCCTAATTTGGGTTGCACGAAAAATGGGTCGAGATTGCCTCCAATTTCGATTGGAACGCACAACGATACAAAGTTGGAATTTATTCAAAAATTAAATAAACATCCGTGACGAATATTGTATGGCTAAAATGAAGCACAATAGAGCATAATTACGAGTAGCAAAAAGGTCAGAATGGAAGGCAGGCGCGTCTAGGACAAGGTTGTGAAATTTGTTGGAAGGCAAAAGATAGGGCAGCGCTCCAAATATCGAAGCAACGGCAAGGCACAACAATTAAATAAAATTATGATAATTAATTACAACCTCAATAATTAAATCTTAAATAATATAAATTAAATTTATAACCCTACATTTCGGTCAGGTGTTCATCTAGTGGGCTTCTAGGTCAAGTCTACTAGCTCAATATTAAGAACACATTATATAATATATTTATAAATACATATCTCATGCAATTATTTAAATTAAATACACATATCATAAAATTATTTAATATAACTACCACAATATTAATAATATATAAAAAGTCGAAAATACCCCTATTTTTAGAATGTGGTAGTGACAGCATATCATCCCCAGACAGATGGGCAATCAGAGAGGACTATTCAGACTCTCGAGGATATGTTGCGCACTTGTGTACTAGATTTTGGGGGTTCTTGGGAGGACCATCTCCATTTGGTAGAGTTTGCTTACAACAACAATTACCAGGCTAGTATAGAGATGTCACATTTTGAAGCTTTGTACGGTCGGAGGTGTCGTACTCCCTTGTCATGGGACGATATTGGAGAGAGAGTTTTGCTTGGGCCAGAGATGGTTGTGAATGCAGCAGAGAATGTTCAGTTGATTAGAGACAGACTTCGAGTGGCGCAGGACAGACAGCGACATTGGACCGATAGCCACCGGAGACATTTGGAGTTCGAGGTATAGTTTAGATTTTTGTTTTGTGCTTGATCTTGGTTGTTTGTTATAGATTAAGTTCTTAAGGTGGTATTTTGTTCTAGGTGGGTTGTTTGGTATTTCTAAGGATTTCTCCGATACGAGGCATGATTCATTTCGGTGGAGGCGGGAAGCTTAGTCCGTGATTCATCGGACCTTTCAATATTCTAGAGAGGGTCGGTGCAGTTGCTTATAGACTAGACTTGCCACCTGCATTGGAGGGAGTGCACAACGTGTTTTACGTGTCACAGTTGAGACGATACGTGGCAGATCCTAGTCATGTGTTGGATCACTCGGAGATAGAGGTGGGCCCTACTCTTAGCTATCTAGAGCAGCCAGTTAAGATTCGGGATCGAAGAGAGAAGGTGCTGAGGAACCAGACTATTCCTTTGGTGTGCATCGCATGGAGGTATCACTCTCCGGGAGAGTCTACCAGGGAGAGAGGATAAAATACGAGAGCATTATCCATATTTTTTTGTGCCTTGAGGTATGTTATTTCCTAGTTATGTTCTGTTCATTGGTATGTTCTTTCATAGTTAATTATGATTCTTTAGTTCTGTTCTGTTATTTTCTGGAGGTAGTTTTCGTCTTTGAATTTCGAGGACGAAATTATTTTAAGGAGAGTGGACTTGTCACTACCACATTTTCTAGGAAAGGGTATTTTAGTAATTTTATATTTAATAAAATATTGTGCATGATAAATAATTATTTGTTGTATTATTTAATTATTGTTAGATGTTAGTTATTTATTTTAAACTTGTGTTAGTGGACCTAACTAGTTTAGTTTAGACCTATGGACCAACATGAATTAATTAGTTAGAACTTAGCCCATTTAGAAAGCTCATTGTTAAGGAGATAGATTAAATTAATTAAACCATTAGATAGAAGCTTCCTTCCTTAATTATTTTTTCATGAGAGGCCCCAAGAGGTATATTGGACATTTTATAGTAGCTTGAGGGAGGGGAAATAAGGGCCGGCCTATATTTAAAGAGGGGGGAAATTCTCTCTCCTCTTTTCATTTCAAAACTAGATCTAGAATTTCTCTCAATCAAATTCTTTTATTTCTACTTCATTTCCCTACCAAATTTTATTCTAATTCCTTCTCAAATCACCATTGGAGGCTTGAAAAGTAAGGATCTAGAAGGAAGAAGAAATAATCTACAAAGAGGAGAAAGGATCTACAAGTTGGAGCCAATTTTATCTCAATTGGAGGTTTCATTGGGAATCTATCTCCCAATAGGTACAATTTAATTTTTTCCCTTAATTTAGGTTCTAAATCTGAGATTTAACCATGGAAAATTAACATATATGCATAAGCTACCCATAGGATTTGGTTTTGTGTTCATAGTAGGCCTATTGAGAAAGTTATGGTACTTTTTGTGTCAATTTTGAGAGAATTTTGAGATTAACAATTGTTGTGTGTGTCAATTGATCATATAGATCAATTTGGCATGTATTTATGTGTTTGGGGCTAGTGTCGTATCCACAATTGGGTACGTGTAGGTCGTATCCCAATAATTTGATGATACATGTTGTTTTGGGGGGTTTTTCCTCCGATACGGGACTTTGTACATGTCATATTTTGACACGGACACATAGATCTATATTTGACTCTTCGTATTGTTCATAAATAATATATGTGACTTGTTCGGGTCCGTCGGGGTACATTTGGATGTGTGGTGGACTCGTGTCGCATGCGTATCCTAAATCTAGTTGGATACGGTGTGATACTCTCCATATGTTGTGCAATTTATATGTAGATCTATTTTTTGTATTCTTAATCATGGAGAATGTATTTGTACATATATATATATATATATATATATATATATATATATATATATATATATATATATATTTATATTTATATATATATTTATATATATATTTATATATATTTATATATATATATATTTATTTATATATATTTATATATATTATGGTATATATAATTATGCTTCTTGTTCTTAGATCTATGTATTATGTACTATATGTGTATATATTATGTAACTATTCTTCTACATGTATATATATATATATATATATATATATATATATATATATATATATATATATATATATATATATATATATATATATATATATATATATATATGTCATAATATGTATATATGTTGTTACTACATATATGTATGTTATTATTATAGGTGTTTAGCGTATATTCTATATAGTTGTAACTATGTGTATACTGATACTATATGGTAATTATGTATTATTGTGTTAGAATATATATATAGTAGTATGTATGTATGTATGTATATATATATATATATATATATATATATATATATATATATATATATATATATATATATATATATATATATATATATATATATATATATATATATGTATCTTTAATTGGGTATTTATATTTATATATGGATGTTATATGATTATATACATATACCTATAGTTGTCTATATATATTAATATGTATGTGTGTGCATGTTACTATATCATAGTTATGTACATAATAATAATAATAGGGAGGTGTATGTATAGTTTTTATGGGTAATTATATATATATATATATATATATATATATATATACTAGTATATATATATATATACTAGTATATATGCACGTGCTTTACACGTATCTTGGAGTGGATGATGTTGACGAGTTGATTTAACTTTGTTGTTTTTAATTATATAGGTTAAGAATTCAACCCTTCAAATTCTGTGGGAACATCTTAGAAGATTTAGCAAGTAGTATGAACCCTTCGATTTCCGTAATACATTAATGAATATCTTAAATGGTTATCAGTAAAATTTATTGTAGGTATTCTTTTAATTAGTAAATATATTGAAGGGTATTTTTGGGAAGAAAACTTCCACGGTGAAGCCTACTTTTGGCATTATATAGTACTAGTATATACGCACGTGCTTTGCACGTATTTCATATTACTTGAAAAAAAAATAGGTGGAAATATAATAGCCAGGAGCATGAAAGTTGGAAGAAATCAAATGACGGAATATAAAAGGTTTCTCTTATCTCTTGGGTTCATGTGCCTACTTTGCATGCATGCTTTATTAACTTTTGTTTTATTCTCCAAACTACCTACTTTGCATGCATGCATGCATATCTTTGTTTTATTAACTATCATTTCCCAAGTTGTCTCATGCATGCATACATACATTTAATACGTATTTAATTACTGTTTTTAATGAGGGTATTTTTGGAACGAAAAACTTTCATGGTGAAGCCTACTTTTGGCATTATATAGTAGAATATATATATATATATATATATATATATATATATATATATATATATATATATATATATGTTATGTGGATTATATATATATATATATTAGATTATATATATATTTGTTTTGGCGACAACAACTATGGTGACAATCGCCGTCACCCAAAGCAGCTGCAGCAGCCGCTGTAGCAATAGCAGCAGCTAGGGTGACAGCCGGAGCTGTCACCAAAACAGCAGCAGCGGCGACATCAGATTGGTGATGGCTGCAAACCGTCACCAAAACAGCAGCAGCAGTAGGAACAATCAGCAGCAGCAGCGACAACAGATTCAGCGACAGTCAGAACCGTCACAAAAGGGGCAGCGTATCATAATATCAGGTTTTCAGCACAGTTTTTAGAGACAGTTGGCAGATTATATAGATATATACTTATATAGTTATAGATAGATATATATGTATATATATTGGTATTATTATAGATATAAATGTATTCTTAATTGCTAAATTCTTTATAGTATATGTATAATATTTAGCATAGTAAGTATATATATATATATTACGGGTAGTTAATATAACAAGGTATTGGGTATTACCTTGGGGAAACAAGATAATTGGGGATACCCAAGATATTGGGTTTGGGTATCAAGCTTGTGAATTATTGTTGAGATACCAAGTTGGTTCAAAACCACGGTACCTATTTAATGTTGTAATTATGTTTCTATATTATTAAAATATGTTTGATATATATATATATATATATATTGGTGTGTTACCTTGGATTCACGTATCCGGAGATACGATATCCTAATATTTAAGATATGGTTTTTATGGCTTAGATTTTAGTATCTTGAACCCAATATTTTGTGTTAGGCTTATGCAACCTAGAAATAGGTAGTTGACCATATTTGACCATAGTTTGACCATAGTTGACCATAGTTGACTTTTGACTTAGAATTGAGTTATTGACCTAGAAATTGACTAGCTTTAACTTATTCTCTTTTCGGAACCTTGTATTGATGTTGTATTCCATATCTAGGTCTTCGAGGTACCATGTCAAACATCTGTGAGACTATTCTTTGGACTATAGGCGAGTACATTCTCTGATAGTTTCTCATTTATGATATCCTCTATGTTCATTGTATCTAGTGTAGATATCCTTGTTCTCTTGACACGATGGTTACACGGATTGGTATATCCGGATCTCGTCATGAGATGTTATTCCTTGGTATATGGTGTATCTTGTGCAAGCCTTGTTTCATTGATTATCTTGTACATGTACAGATACTGATTCTCGGGAAGACTAGCTATCTTCTTGGGAAATCTGGTGCCATAGCGTACTATGGTTGGATCTATTATACCAGTCGATGGTGGGGAGTATTTAGTATAGATATGTGATCATATCCTCCTTGTATCAAGTCTTGCTTTGAATAGTGATAATTATACACCGCACGTATAATTAGCCAAGCCATATATCTTGTATCAAGTTCCCAAGTCGATCACATGTTAAAGCTAGTACTCACACAGTTAGACATTAGTATTCTTGTTCATTGACATATTTCTCATTATTATAATTATTCCAGTATTTTCCTATTGTATATATATATATCTCGTATCTATTGTGCATCTTGTATATTCACATCTATTTACTGTTACATAGTTTTTATCTTTGATTAGAACTGCTATTAGAGATGTACTATGCTCCTTTCCTAACTGGATATATTTTTCCCAGATGACACTGAGGACTGGTACCCTATACATTATGAACCTCAGGATGTTGTGGGTCTAGAGTCCGAGACCCTGGTTCAGGAGGGACTTATTCTAACTGAAAAAGATGACCAGAGTGTAGTAGCTTCTTAGTATTCTTGTACTGGACTTGTCTTCAGCTTATTTTATTATTTCGTTCAGATTCATTGATGTAATATTTTAGACTCAAGAGTTGTATTGTGACTATTCTTTTCTATTCTTTATCTGATTCGTGCTTATTCCATCTTAGATCTGTGATTGAGTATATTATCTTTGTTGGTGGATTATTATATTGTTAGATTGATTTCCCAGACAGCGTTCTACCACCGATTCTGCGGTGTAGGCTGGGCGTTGTTTCCGACTTGTACCCTTACATCGGGTACGGGTCGTGACAGTCACCGGAGGAGGGAGGGGGTCGCCGCGACGGAGGGGGTCGCTCGGGGGAGGGATGAGGGAGGGGGTCGCCGGAGGAGAGAGGAGGGAGGTGGGGGTCGCCGGAGTAAGGGAGGGAAGGGGTCGCCACGAAGGAGGGGGTCGCTTGGGGGAGGAATGAGGGAGGGTGGCGCGGGAGGAGGGAGGAGGTAGGTGGGTCAGACACCGGAGGAGGATGAAGTGGAGAAGGGGGGGCCTGACGCCGGAGGAGGTGGGATCGTGGTCAGGGGTGAGAGAGGATAGAGAGAGAATGTTTGGGGGGGATAAAAATAAAAATGAAACTGGAACATTGAATTTTAAGGTTTGGCAGCGACAAAATTTTATGCCGCTATTTTGTTGCTAAGATTAAATCGACACCATATCGACGGAGTAGCGACAAAAATTAATATATATTTCTTATATAAATACATTAGTCGCTATATCGTCGATCTTTCGCAACTACAACAGCGACAGAATATGATTTGTTACTAAGATTCTCGCTATTTTACAATATTTTTGTAGTTGAAGGATATAATCTTTATGTCATGGTTTGGTGCCATGACTTACCGGTAAATTGGAGTCGACAGACTACCAATCAAAACACTGAATAAGTATACTAAAATGGGAATGGTTAAATATGCATTGTTGCTCTAAATGTTTTAATACCTTACATTTTTATTTATGTCACGTCCCGATCCTGTAGAGGGCCGTTCGTTCTCGCTTGGGTCCTTGCAGGACCGACCGTCCTCGCACGGGCGTGATGCCGTGCGAGCCTGAGTTGCTCTTGCAAAAGGCCAAATCTTGAACAAGGGCAAGTAAGCTATTCAAGACGGAAGCAGCGACACATATTGCAGAAAAGTAAAGAACATAATGGCATAAGGAAACAAGCATCTTTATTGATATTCAAAAGTGTTACAAGCGGCACTTGGCCGAGATTACAATTTGCTCAAGCACTCTCTCAAATACAATGACATTGTTCCATACATTACATCTCTTTATAAAAAATAGCTTAAAGCATCTCAATACGGCTCAAGGCATCGACTCCAGATTTTTGGGCTTGGGGATGAGGCACGGCTATCGCATCTTCGGACGATCCATCACCTGCGAATAAGCAAACTGTTGGTGTGTCAACACTTAGGAAAAGTACCAGTGAGTATAAATCAACAAACAGAAGCAACATTTCCTCAAACCAATACTAAGTAAGCATGTGATAAAATATTATATTACTAGTGATCTTGCTAATTTTACCTAGGTTTATTTCATGTAGCACAAGGTTAGAGTCAGTTTACTTCTTTCGAAAATATAGCTTTGAAAATAGTTTGCATATTAAACATTTAAGCATACAATAGGGACAATGTTCTATCGTGTAGTGCATAACATGTATCATGCACCATATTTACTAACTCTTTAGGAACACAAGTTATTTCTAGTTGACTGATCAATTCATTACTAAGGGGCAACGATGAACATCAAGTAAAATATGCAAGTCTAGGGGCAATACGAGATTCAAGCGTAATCGAAAATTAATGCATCACTTATTCAGTGATTCTTACCCTTCGTCGAACGATTATCCCTGCAGCAGACATACAAGTTGGCAACAATTTTCATAAACATATATGTTCTATTCCCTGTCCCTTTCTGTATCAAACAGTTAGGTATGCAATAAGGCTAACCTAGCACGTGCCCTAACTATATTATGGTCCATGCATAGCCCCATGAATAGCAGGGTGACTCAAGGTTCTATTCTGCACTAGCACGCGCGTATGTCGACAATCGTGACTCAAGGTTTAGTTCTTCACCAACACTCACTAATACTAGCAGCTGTGACATCATGATTTCGCTCTTCACTAATAGACAAAATATCCCACTAGATCACAAGGACCGTATACCTCAGGATGCAACAAAATTTCTTCTGGACCGACCAATTCCTAGTTCCCTAGAGAGATGACCCTTGTGCACAAGTTGTCCGAGACCAATGCATGAAATAAAATATCTATAATGCAAGCAAGCAATGATTATGCAAATTATATCTTTCTTCTTATCAAAACGAGCGATAGGTTCAATTTTCTTTTCACACAACTAATAGCATACCCCACTAGATCTCAAGGGTCGTACCTCGGGGTGCACTATTAGTCTCTACTTATTCGAATCAATCACCTTTAACATATTATGAGTTATTTATGTAGTTCTATCTTTTTGCATCAATGAGAAGCAATTTTATAAACGATGATAAGAAAACATATGAACGATCTTTAATTTAACGAGCATGGCACGGTTTTATTTATCTCTTCCAGTTAAGCATGCAGTTCTATTCTTGTTTAGCATACAACATAGAGACTTGTTCAAGCAATTTCCTTTACTTATCTTATTAGCATGGAAAGGGTTCGTTCGATAGCGGTGTCAGTGTAACTAAGCATGCAACATTTCTTTCTTGACTTAGCATGGCAATGGTTCTATCACTTTTAGATAAGCATATAAGTTCTCTAGTTAAGCATGCATGTCCTCGTTCTATCATTCTCATGTGAATATTTACTACTTAACAAACAAGCATTGCAAAAACTCAAATTCACTATTAAGGCGTGCAAGAATCAGAGAATGAAGTTCGTCCCGTTCACTTAGATCAATCGTCTTGTGTTTCAATCGGAGAATACTTTGAGAAGGCTTTCGCTTGAGCCAGCAAAGTGATATCACTTGTGCGTAGTGCCAATGTGGAGTGGGGCACTACATACTTACCCACCGACAAAAAATTTTGTCCTCAAAACTCAAAAAGAAACTTACAATATCCAGAGTAGCGATAGTCCTCATCCCTCACCATCCTCAATCAAAAAAACACAAGCAAATCAAGAATCATGAAATCATATCTCCAACCAACAAGAAAGCAAACAAGAAAACTTTTGTGCGCACCTTTGAGAATATCTATGGACTTATTGTATGGAACGCTCATTGCAGCAAAATATCTAGGACATCTCTGAGTTGAAGGCAACAGAAAAGCTAAAGGATCAAGTTGCTCTGATACTATTATGTCATGTCTCGATCCCGCAGGGGGTCGTTCGTCCTCGCTTAGGTCCTTACGGGATAGACCATCCTCGCATGGGCATGATGTTGTGCAAGCCTGAGTTACGCTTGCATAAGGCCAAAGCTTGAACAAGGGCAAGTAAGCTATTCAAGACGGAAGCATCAGCATATATTATAGAAAAGTAAAGAACACGATGGCATAAGGAAACAAGCATCTTTATTGATATTCAAAAGTATTATAAGCGGAGCTTGGCCGAAGTTACAATTCGCTCAAGCACTTTCTCAAATACAATGACATTGTTCCATACATTACATCCCTTTATACAAAAGCAGCTCAAAGTATCTCGATACGGCTCAAGGCATCGACTCCAGATTCTTGGGTCTTGGGGATAAGGCACGGCTATCACTTCTTCGGATGATCCAGCACCTGTGAACAAGCAAACTGTTGGTGGATTAGTGTAGCGCCCCGTTCCCCCGGTGCGGGGAGCGCGGCTAAGAAATACTAGACGGTATCGTTCGATCGGGATAGATTGAATTAAGAACTCGTCCTCATTATGGATTTGTTTCTTCGAAATCGATTCCCATATTCAGTGGACCGTGCCCCCGGGATCGACTTAGCGGCAGAGTCAGGAAGAACCTCTCCGCTGCTATCTTTTATTGCCTCAGTTTTCGATGTCGCTTATTGCTTTCGTGCTTTGAGTTGGTTTTAGGATTTGCTTGTTTTCCTTGAATGGTTTCGATAGTTTTTATTATTTTCGTTCATTGAACTGTACTTCAATTTCAAGATTGGAAAGAGTGGAAGAAGTATTGATCGAGCTGTTCGTGATGCAGGTGAACGAGCAGTAGGCGGCTTACGAGCGAAGTCGTGAAGCGCCTCTTTCCTTCTCCCTTCCAACAATCTAAGTGAGTGGCTACCATCCCGATTAGCTAGCCTTGCTTCCAAGTCTTCACACCTAAAATCTTGCATTCTTGTGCCCCGATCAAACGATACCAAGTAATAACTAAAAGATGTCAAGATATAAAAGGGAATAGACTTGGTTAATGCTGCTTGTCATTTAACTTAGGAACGGTTACTCATCTGCATGCTTGTTCATTTGGGAATGTTCTATACATGCTTCAATTTTAGTTAGAATTCATCTTCTTCTATAATTGAGTTAAGTACCTTGTATGCGCATAATTGTTCAGGGAGGCTCTGCTAAATGAATCAAGCAATACTGCTTGTCTTTACTCGTGTTGCCTCAACCGCATGAATTGATAGAAACCTAAATAGACTCTGTTAGATCACGGACAACTTGTGCACAAGGTTTCTGGTTCCTGCGGACGGTTGTCGGGGCACTGGGACCGATTCGATCCGGACGGAACATCTGTATAGTCGTCTGTATCGTCGGAACGAGGCGTGCACCGTATTTCACACTCTTTCGTCTTGAGACTATAACTTGTCCCTCGTGGCATCTAAGCCAGTGATCCATATCGTATATTTAAACCTATTGCAAACTAACTTGTGTCTTTGTGGCAGGGAAGGCATGGTAAGTAATGTGCAGGTAGTTCAGACGGGCAGGTAAAATCCACCGAACGGTGGCAAGTTCATTTCAGTAAATTCTATATGTTGCTTACTTGTAAATGAACTAAGGCAAGATAGAAACTCACAAAAATATGCATGCTTCATTAAAACAACGTGTTGATTGGTATAGTTCGGTTAGCTCACCTTCGCCAGTATGTTTTGACATGTTGACCCTAATTGAAACAGGTTCTCCGCACCAAGGCGAACCGAGCGAGGAGCCAAAGTTATCTTCCCGATCTAGTCCAGCTGTTGGCGCATCTTCATCGTGCCCCTTTGAAGCATTTTGAAGTCAGGAGCTTGCAACTCTTCATACACAAATGCAACTCCATGGAAAAGCTGTCCTCCAGCCTGGAGGTCTATACATTTTAAAGTTTAGTAAAGGGATGTAATGTACAGGACTGCTATCTCATTTTGAGTCAACACTTTTATAAGCCGTGCGGCATATTAGCTGACTCGTTCAAGAGTTTGTAATAGATGTTCATTATCAATAAAGAGAACTTTTCCATGTTTTAAACCTGTATTTCAATTTATCTGCGTACTCTGAATATGTGCTTACTATACAAATTATTAAAGCCTTGTGCGGGCGTAACCCCAGGCCCGCACGGCGGTTACGATTCGGGGGACGCCTCAATGATTCTACGGAATCGGGTAGTGACAATTAGCACTTTAGGAAAAGTACTGGTGAGTATAAATCAACGAACAGAAGCAATACTCCCTGAAGCCAACACTAAGTAAGCATGTGGCAAAATATTACATTACTAGTGATCTTGCTACTTTTACCTAGGTTTATTTCATGCATCACAGGGTTAGAGTCAGTTTACTTCTTTCGAAAATATAGCTTTGGAAACAATTTGTATATTCAAACATTTAAGCATACAATAGGGACAATGTTCTATCATGCAGTGCGCAGCATGTATTGTGTACTATATTTACTAATTCCTTAGGAAAACAAGTTATTTCTAGTGACTGATCAATTCATTACTAAGAGGCAGCAGCAAAAATCATATAAAACATACAAGTCTAGGGGCAATACGAGATTCAAGCATAATCGAAAATCAATGCATCACTTATTCAGTGATTCTTACCCTTCGTCAAACGATTATCCTTGCAGTAGACATACAAGTTAGCAATAATTTACATACATATATATGTTCTATTCCCTGTCCCTCTCTGTATCAAACAGTTAGGTATACAAGAAGGCTAACCTAGCATGCGCCCAAACTACATGATGGTCCATGGGTAGCCCCTTGATTAGCATCGGTGATTCAAGGTTCATCTCTACACTAGCACGCGCGTATGTCAACAACTGTGACTCAAGGTTTAGCTCTTCACCACCACACACAAATACTAGCAGCTATGACATCATGGTTCCACTCTTCACTAATAGACAAAATACCCCACTAGATCACACGGACCGTATACCTCAGGATGCAACAAAATCTCTTCTGGAATGACCGATTCCCAGTTTTTCAAGAACCATTCGAGAAATGACCTTGTACACAAGTTGTCCGAGACAAATGCATGACATAAAACATCTATAATGCAAGCAAGCAATGATCAAGCAAATTATATTTTTCTTTTTATCAAAATGAGCGATAGGTTCAATCTTCTTTTCACACAACTAATAACACACCCCACTAGATCTCAAGGACCGTACCTCAGGGCATACTATTAGTCTTTGCTTATTCGAATCAATCATCTTTAGCATATTATGAGTTATTCATGTAGTTATATCTTTTTGCATCAATGCTAAGAAATTTTATAAATGATGATAAGCAAACATATGAACGATCTTTAATTTAACGAGCATGGTACGGTTATATTTATCCCTTCAAGTTAAGCATGCAGTTCTACTCTTGTTTAGCATACAAGATAGAGACCTGTTCAAGCAATTTTCTTGACTTATCTTATTAGCATGGTAAGGGTTCGTTCGATAGCGGTGTCAGTATAACTAAGCATGCAATATTTCTTTCTTGACTTAGCATGGCAATTGTTCAATCTCTTTTAGACAAGCATACAAGTTCTCTAGTTAAGCATGCAGGTTCTCATTCTATCATTCTCATGTGAACATTTACTAGTTAGCAAATAAGCATTGCAAAAACTCAGATTCATTATTAAGGCGTGCAAGAATCAGAGAATAAAATTCTTCCCACTCACTTAGATTAATTGTCTTATGTTTCGATCGGGGAACACTTTGAGAAGGCTTCCGCTCGAGCCAGCAAAGCGATATTAATTATACGTAGTGCCAACGCGGAGCGGGGCACTACACTTTATGCTTATTATATAGTCGTAGATGCATTATAGGATTATGGACAACTTGGGCATAAGGTAGTAAATTTTCTCGAACGAAACCTGGGGCTCTGAGGACCGTTCGGCCCGGGGGAAATAGTAGCGCTTTGGTAGTGCAGGATATAAGCGAGATATTCATTGAGGCTTGCTACCTGCTTTGAGTGGCACATCACACGTACATCGAAGTACTATATGGCATGTCCATCATGGTGCTACACCACAAATGACCCAGTAGGAATGAATTCATGCTAATGAAGTCTTATGCACGACTAGTAAGAACAATCCTGTGAATGATACAGGAATGGCCATTGGCCGGGTTAAGATTCATATATTGTAAAGATTATATATTTTTCCGCATAAATTGTTGCCTACTAAACTTTTGCCTATATAATGTTGCTTATTTAATGTTGCCTATTAAACTGCTGCTTTAATTCAGAAGTGTCAGTTTTGGTGAGTGAGCTAGCTCTGCTCACCAGTACAAGTTAAGTAATGATCCACATCTCTGTGGGCAACCTAGGTGACCGAGATACCGCTGGTGCTCAAGGGAGATAAAGTTTCTATTGCAGTTATTTTCGAAGCTTCTTCCTATTTTCAAAGTATTCCAAGATTTCAAGTTGCTGCTTTCTAGTTTCAAGAATTTAATAAAGGGACATAATATATGGGATAAGAACATAATTTTATGTCAGCCTATCAATCTTTTTTTATGCAAAAGTTATGTAAGCTGTTTAGGTATTTTTATTTCAGTTCTGAAAAAATTATACTCTGTTGTAATGAATCAATAAAAGAATTATTTTTTGCCTATACAATGTATGTTCAATAATCTTTTGCTATGTTGTTAAACTGTTTACAAAAGATTTAGACACATGCGCACGTTCTTGCCTTGTACAAGTGCAACCCCAGACTTGTACAATATCACGCCTAGCGAGGACAAACGGTTTTACGAAACCGAAAGCGAGGAATATCGGTTCTACGGAACTGGGGCGTGACAAGTTGGTATCAGAGCAAAGTTTAAAGTTTCTCGGATTTCAAAATTAGTTTTCATGTGTAAGTTTTCAAACAATAATAATTTTCTCAAATGATTTGCTTTTCGATAGCGCTGCATGAAATAATGTTCTATACAATAAGTCCATAAATATTTTATGAGTGCTAATGGAAGTTATTTCTTTTGTAGATGACTAAGGGTGATAACTCTAAGGCGACATCATTGTCTGGCCCAATAGAAAAAGTAATAAAACTGTTAGAGGCGCAAAAGAAGCAGAGCGATGCACATCACAAATGATAGAGATACAACATCGTGAGCTTTAAGCACAGCTAACGACCCAGTTCCAGGCATAATTTGATGCGCAATAATAGCAAATCAATAACTTGACTCAACTAGTCACTTCTATGACCGACAACCACGAGGTGACCACTGTGGCTGCTGCTAAAGAAACAGTGGTAATCGAAGCAGAAAAAACTAAATAGCCTCCAAGAAGGCGATCGACGTTCAAGTTTTCTGAGTTTTGAAGTTATAATACACCCGAGTTCAATGGCAGGGAGGAACTAGAGGAAGTGATGGGCTTCCTGAAGACCTTGGAGGAAATTTTTCGTATATTGGATGTTCTGGGCAGCAAGAGGGTAGACTGTGCAGCTGTGCAGCTCTGACTCAAAGCAGAAGATTGGTGGGAGTAAAGAGAAAAGCGTTGTACGGTGCCAACCAAGAAGCCAAAGTGTTACTACCACATTTCCAGATAAGGGCATTTGTGTAATTTTACTATTCTGAATAATTATGTATTAAATTTAATCTGCTGAGTTTTTATAAACTATATATATATTGTTAGTTGTGTTTGGGTTAGGTCAAACCCTAGAACTCATTAGGACTAACCTAATGACTAACCCTAATTTGAAAACCCAAATTCTAGACAAACCCTAGAATTCCAATTTTAGGGTTGAACCTCAAACCCTAGAATGACTAAACCTGAGTTAATTGAGTTCTGCATGACCTAACATGGGGGTTTAACCTAAACCTATGCATTTGAAACCCTAACCTAGTTTTAATATAAAAGGGAGCCACCCTCAACCCTTTTCTCCTTCATGAAGAAAGAAACCCTAGCCTCCATTAGAAAAGCCATTTCCCCCACCCTAAATTCGGAATCTAACCCTAGGGATTCCATCTTCCTCCTCCAAAGCAAGGGAAACAAGGAGCTTGGGTCAAGGAACCTTGGGGAAGAAGAACCTTCATAAGGAAACCATCTCCCTATAGGTAAGATCCAATTTTAGTTCTTTTAGATTCTGTTTTCTGTTGATTATTACCATTAGGAAACCCTCTTTTATGTAGATCTCGATTTCTAAGATTCTACATGAAGACCTAAGTAATTCTAGGGTTTTGGTGACCTACATTGGATTTCTTCCAATTTCGTGAACCCTAACCCTAGGGGTTCGAGTGTAGGCTGAGTTCACCTCCAACTTGTAAGTTAGATTTTGATTCTTAAGGCCTTGTTGAGGATTCATGTGTTCCTAGATAAATTAGTTTTCTGCATTTTCTGTGTTCGATGGAATGCATCTTAAGGGTTCACCTATCTAAGTATTTTAATCTTGCATTGTTTTGATGTAGATATATATATATATATTAGCATAGTTGTTGATGTGTTGTTTTGCTCAATCTACACAGTCGGGTTTGGGGGCAACTGTGCAGAGTTGTGTGCATCAGTGTATAAGAATTGTGAGTATCTATGTGACTATGTGTAGCAGTGTGTTGTGTAGGTCTGTGCCAGTAATGTTTTTCCAGGTCCTACTTATCCCTGTGTGAGTATCAGTATTTCCCTTAGCATACTGTGAACCAGTGTATCTGTGTATAATGTGTGAGTGTGTGAACATGTGCTTAGGTGTGTGTATGTCTGCCTGAGAACTTAAGAACCTATGTTCAGTGGGTCATGTGTGTGATTGAGTGTAAATTCTGAGAGAAGGGAGAGAGAGCAGTGAACCCAGAACCTGTGTACATTCCTGAGTTCACAGTTAGATAGTTCCTGTGTGTTGGTTAGATAAGTCTGTGTGCTATTACCTGTATATCAGTAAAATAGAATCATATGTGTGGATGCTGAATTCAGTGAGTGAATTATCTAGGTTCAATGTGGATTCTGTACAGTATAGGTAATTGAATTTCAGTGGGTGTATCAGCAACTGCCTGTGTATCAGTTTTAGCAAGCAGTGTGTGTGTGTGCACCTGTGTATATGTGTGTGGCAGTGTATAAATTCCTAGTGTGTGTGTGAGTGAGTAGTTAACTGTGCTGTGCTGTGTATACATGTGTATGTGTGTGAGTTAACTGATACTGTGTATCAGTGTCTTATGTGTGAATGACTGAGTTCAGGGAGCAGATACCTGTGTATTTCCTAGTGTGTGAATACATGTGTGTATATCCCTGTGAGTGCAGTGAGTTTTCTGTGAGTGAGAGCAGTGTGTGTAGCAGTTTTGTGAGTGTGTCCTTGTGTATCAGTGTAGGTTTATATCAGTGGGATTTGGGGGTTTCACTACAGTGAGTTGGTATTAAATATAGGGCATTCTGTGTCCAGCAGAGGTAATATATCAGTAACTAGCTAAATTCTGTGTGTGTTTGAGTGTGTATTCAATGCCAGTGTGAGTTAAAACCTGTGTCTTAGTTAAAAATATTACCTGTGTGAGCAGTGTCTATTATCTCAGTGTTTGGACTGTACAGTGAGGTCAGTGAGTGTGTAGTGAGTCCTGTGTGAGTGAACCTAAAGTACTGTGTTAGTTTAGTGAGTAGAGTATCAGTACTTGGTATCCTAGTTAATGCATAGTGGTTATGAGTTAATGTTGCATTTGGAGTACTAGTTTAAGTAACAGTTATATGGATTGATAATACCTTAGAATCTATATAGGAGTTATATCTATACTAAATGCCTAGTATGTAAATATTGTGTAAAGCCTAGAGTAACAAGGTTAACCTAGCCTAGACTTAGATATGACCTAGAAATATCATTTATTGGTTAGTTATTCATGCCATCTTTCATTTCACCCTATTTACATTGATATCTTATATATAGGTTCTTGTGACTCCATTTTGGACATCGATCCTCACTCATCGCTCAGGACCACAGGCGAGTACATTCTCTGACAGTTTTTATTGTTGATTTCTTCTATAAATTCAGTTGTAGTTCATACTTGATTCTGACACTATGGATACACGGGTTAGCACCCTAGATCCCCATCATGAGGAGTCGTGATTGGAATCCATCGTGCTAGCTGGGGTATGGAGAACTATTAGTAGATTATGTGATCATATCCAAACATTTACATGCATTATAGCTCACCCCACTTCTCTCGTCGGGTGCGGCCTGACCATTTACATGCATCATAGCTGTTATATATGATTAGCCTGACCACTACATGCTTCATAGATAACCATATGGTTAGCCTGGCCTACAAGAATCATAGTTAATCATATATAACCAGCCTGATCTAGTCCCAAGTCGATCACATAATAAACTGATAATTCAAACACTTAGCTAGATGTCTATTCTTTATTCAGATTCACTTGTTCTAGCATTCACTACTTATTATTCTAGCATTCACTATTTATTGTTCATTGCTAGATGCTCTATTGCCTATTTCATTTCTCCAGTATTCTATATTCCTGCATTTATTCTCATCTTATATTTCTTACACTGTTTATAGTTTTGTCAACTTAATGAAACTGCTGTTAGTGTTTGTGCTTCGCTCCAATCCTGACTGGATAATATTTTTTAGAGGACCTGGAGAACTTTTGCTCCACTCATTATGGCCCAGGACTAGAGGAGTTGCCTATCCTAGAGGAGGTCCTACCTGCCTGTATTTAGAGATCATTTTTCTGTATTTATTTTTTTAGACTGAGACTGAGTTGTATTTATTATTTTGTGACTTTGTGAGGTCATCTAGACCCAGGACTTGACTTGGACTTATTGTGGTTGGTTTATATAGAACTCTTTTCCATTCTTATCGTGCCCATTATTTCTTATAGCTTGTGATTGAGTATATTATAGAACTGTGGATTATTATCATTGTCCTCCGTACGGAGTTGAGACTATTGACAGGATATATATTATGTTGAGACCTAGACAGCGTTCTACCGTCGATGCTGCGGCGTAGGCTGGACGTACACACGACTCATGCCCAAATTCCGGGTGCGGGTCGTAACACGTTTTTAGTGGTGGCCCATGCAGGTCTGACTTCGCAAGTTGTGCGATGTCGTAGTAGTGCGACATCGTAGTTGTGCTACTGCGTACCTGCTATTGAATATAGGACATAGGATACTAGGATGAGAGAGGATACTCAATCACAAATTCTTGAGAGATTCCTGGGACGATCCCTTGAGAATCTTATTATAATTTCTAATTTTAAATCCTTCGCCTTGTTTCCGTCCGTCCTCACTCGTTGATATTGAGTTTGATTCCTATCAATTATTAAAATTAGGATTTTGGTTTCATTGTAGAGTTGATTTTATGTCAAGATGAATTTTACGGGCTAAAATTTACGGTATCCTCTAATGACATATATTGATGAGGACAGTGAGAAAGGTAAAACGTCTACTTTGGTTATGGAACCTAGAGTTTATCGCAGCCATACTAGTTGTCGTGACGATAACGTAGGAACCTGACTAGGATGTACATACTGTAGTTATGAAACTTAGAGTCTCTCGCAGCCATACCGGTTGGCGTGGCGAGGATTCTAGATGACATGATTATAGGGTTGCATATCTTAGTTACGAAACCTGTCGTTTATCGCACCTATGCTTACTGGTGTGGCGAGGATTCTGAGTGTCATGATTTCAGACAGACGTGTATAATTATCAGGTTGTATCTTAAATTGGTTCTTAAAGTATCATCTCAACACTTATCTATTTCTGTTGTTACAGGATTTTTCCATCGTTTCTTTTGTTGTTAGCAGTAGAAACACCTTCAGTCCTCAATCCAATCTTTTTGAGCTCCTATTCTTTGAGGATTCCTTATTAAGTATGATAATTAGTGACTTGTAATTATGTCTGTGTCTTGAGTATTAGTATTGACTTAGTGTTGCTAGTGAGTGTAAGTGTTTTCTAGTTGGACATGTGAGCAGTAGGCCTTAATCTAGAGTTAACTCATAGCATAGTACCTTGTAACAATGGTTCTAGGATAAGTGTCATTAGAGACTGTGAGTAGAAGGAGAGTATAGAGTATCAGTGATAGTTCCAAGAATTTGTATCAGAGCTAACATACCCGCCCTGGATAATCATGATTATGCACTTGAGTGATCTATGTAAACAATTAGGTATCGAGGAATAGTGTTAAGGATTAATGGATCATGATTCAATTTGATGATTGATATCAGATATGTTAAAAGTAAAGAAATTTATATGCATGAGGAGTTATAATAAGGTGTCATGAGTAGAGAAATATCGGAATTGGTAATGAAAATGGTGAGGCGTATCACAGATTAGTTTAACAGGCTGTAAAAGGTTAAAGGAAAATACCTATGCAACCATCGAGATGAGGAACCATATACATGCCCATGAGAGTAAAGAAACATGAGTGTTATAGAAGATACATGTGATCATGAGTTCTAATGATCTTGATGAGATAATCCATCAATGAAGCTAGTGATATAATATCAAGAGTGCTAATGGTTCTATATCGAGGATTAGTCGAGAATGACGCTAATAACAGTAAGCACTCTGCGTGATGATAATTGGATGATATACCAGTTAATATAGATTGAAAATCATGGAAGAAAATACATGTGATGATAACTTTGATCATTGAAGGTAATAGTGCAAGCGATTCGGGCAGTACAATTTTAGTACACAGTTGTAGACAATAGATGTATTGAGTGCACCTCGAGTATTAGAGACTGTGAGCACTTATATGTATATTTGTGGATTTATAAAATTAAAGAGTGGAAATGAATTTTAACTTTGAGAATTATTGAGGAGTTGAGATTTATGTCATTAAAATTTTGAGGGTTCAAATTTTGATTCCATAAACATGGTCAAGGCTACAAAGATTTTAGAAGTGATTAAAATCTTATTTCAATGTTGAGTATCTGACTTTGAGGAGGTATATGCAAATTATTTTTAAGTTGATCGAGAAGTTAAACCTTGACGATTATTTTGAGGATTAATTTTATGGTAGATGAGAAATATGAATATTAAATATAGGAGTAGATGATATACAGGTGTAAGGATCTGATGACTTGAGCATGATTGAGATGGCACCGCAGACTGACTTGGGTGTCCATCTAGAGTTGTATTGGGAAGAGCAGTTCTTAGTATGGTGTTACACTTGGTGTGCACTGGAGTGATAGAAACAATAGTATGGACAATTGTAGTAGAAACGAGAACTGACAGAGAATGTGGTACTAAAGAGATAGTGGTATCAAACTTGGATGCATTATTGAACCATGGTTATATTAGAGAATCTTGCTATCAGATTTAAGTATTAATAAGCAGGTGTATGCAATGAGGATGTAATCATGGATGTTGTGGACTAAAGGTTAGTTGATAGGGATATCAGTGTACAGGAATAGGAATTAGTTAGTATATGTGCCAGAGTTAAGAGTATGTTAGAGATAGGAGGTACTGCAAGAAATATGTTAGCAGGTTTCTTCTTTTTCTCATGTTGTTTTCGTCTTCTGATGATTGATTCCCTAGCACCGTGGCTTGTATTCGTAATTTTCTTGTTAGAATGTAGTTATTAGTACACCCTGATACAGAGACTGTAATACCATGACAAAAGACATCATGACCGTACATATTTCCTCTCAGGTTGCATGTTGTATGATTGTAGGAAAGATTTTTGGACCATGAGTATTGGGGTTTGACCCTGACGAAGATTCATAAAGGGGTTATGACTTGACAAGAGAGGCAAGACGATTAAAATTCGAGGATAAATATTGATTAAATAAAGGATTAAAAATGTAACATGGCAGATTTGAAGATTTATTAATCTTAGGAAGGTTGTTTATGATATAATTTATCAAAAAAAAAATTGAGAAAATTTAGGAGATTGTCATTATATTTATTTGACCGCAAGTTATAAAAATTTTTTGGACGTTGCATTAGGAGGATCTCTAAGTGTCGCACTAGTGAGTATTGTGAGGAAAAAAAAGAAACTGAAGAATAAGATCATTGATGGATTATTATTGAATTCAGACTTTTGGGACGAGATTCAATACATTGATTGAAATTAAATTTGAGGAACAAATATCAAATTTCGAGTATAAATTTTTATTTTTAAATTCGTGGGAATTGTGAGGAAATGGAAACTGATTTTTATTTTTGAGGATATTTCAGGAATATAGTAATTTCGGAAATTTTTGAAAATTACGAAACGACAAGGTGGATTATTTCAGGATTATGTGGGTTGTTGAATTTCACTATTTATGGAAAATAATAATGTGTATGAGTAAACACTACTATGAGGACTTTAAATTTCGAGGACGAAATTCTTTTAAGGAGGGTAGACTTGTCACTACCACATTTCCAGATAAGGGCATTTGTGTAATTTTACTATTCTGAATAATTATGTATTAAATTTATTCTGCTGAGTTTTTATAAACTATATATATATTGTTAGTTGTTTTTGGGTTAGGTCAAACCCTAGAACTCATTAGGACTAACCTAATGACTAACCCTAATTTGAAAACCCAAATTCTAGACAAACCCTAGAATTCTAATTTTAGGGTTGAACCTCAAACCCTAGAATGACTAAACCTGAGTTAAATAAGTTCTGCATGACCTAACATGGGGGTTTAACCTAAACCTATGCATTTGAAACCCTAACCTATTTTTTAATATAAAAGGGAGCCACCCTCAACCCTTTTCTCCTTCATGAAGAAAGAAACCCTAGCCTCCATTAGAAAAGCAATTTCCCCTACCCCAAATTCGGAATCTAACCCTAGGGATTCCATCTTCCTCCTCCAAAGCAGGGGAAACAAGGAGCTTGGGTCAAGGAACCTTGGGGAAGAAGAACCTTCATAGGGAAACCATCTCCCTATAGGTAAGATCCAATTTTAGTTCTTTTAGATTCTGTTTTCTGTTGATTATTACCATTAGGAAACCCTCTTTTGTGTATATCTCGATTTCTAAGATCCTACATGAAGACCTAAGTAATTCTAGGGTTTTGGTGACCTATATTGGATTTCCCCCAATTTCGTGAACCCTAACCCTAGGGGTTCGAGTGTAGGCTGAGTTCACCTCCAACTTGTAAGTTAGATTTTGATTCTTAAGGCCTTGTTGAGGATTCATGTGTTCCTAGGTAAATTAGTTTTCTGCATTTTCTGTGTTCGATGGAATGCATCTTAAGGGTTCACCTATCTAAGTATTTTAATCTTGCATTGTTTTGATGTAGATATATATATATATATATATATATATATATATATTGGCATAGTTGTTGATGTGTTGTTTTGCTCAATCTATACAGTCGGGTTTGGGGGCAACTGTGCAGAGTTGTGTGCATCAGTGTATGAGAACTGTGAGTATCTATGTGACTATGTGTAGCAGTGTGTTGTGTAGGTCTATGCCAGTAATGTTTTTCCAGGTCCTACTTATCCCTGTGTGAGTATCAGTATTTCCCTTAGCATACTGTGAACCAGTGTATCTGTGTATAATGTGTGAGTGTGTGAACATGTGCTTAGGTGTGTGTATGTCTGCCTGAGAACTTAAGAACCTATGTTCAGTGAGTCATGTGTGTGATTGAGTGTAAATTCTGAGAGAAGGGAGAGAGAGCAGTGAACCCAGAACCTGTGTACATTCCTGAGTTCACAGTTAGATAGTTCCTGTGTGTTGGTTAGATAAGTCTGTGTGCTATTACCTGTATATCAGTAAAACAGAATCATATGTGTGGATGTTGAATTCAGTGAGTGAATTATCTAAGTTCAATGTGGATTCTGTGCAGTATAGGTAATTGAATTTCAGTGGGTGTATCAGCAACTGCCTGTGTATCAGTTTTAGCAAGCAGTATGTGTGTGTGTGCACCTGTGTATATGTGTGTGGCAGTGTATAAATTCCTAGTGTGTGTGTATGAGTTAACTGATACTGTGTATCAGTGTCTTATGTGTGAATGACTGAGTTCAGGGAGCAGATACCTGTGTATTTCCTAGTGTGTGAATACATGTGTGTATATCCCTGTGAGTGCAGTGAGTTTTCTGTGAGTGAGAGCAGTGTGTGTAGCAATTTTGTGAGTGTGTCCTTGTGTATCAGTGTAGGTTTATATCAGTGGGATTTGGGGGTTTCACTACATTGAGTTGGTATTAAATATAGGGAGTTCTGTGTCCAGCAGAGGTAATGTATCAGTAACTAGCTAAATTCTGTGTGTGTTTGAGTGTGTATTCAATGCCAGTGTGAGTTAAAACCTGTGTCTTAGTTAGAAATATTACCTGTGTGAGCAGTGTCTATTGTCTTAGTGTTTGGACTGTACAGTGAGGTCAGTGAGTGTGTAGTGAGTCCTGTGTGAGTGAACCTAAAGTACTGTGTCAGTTTAGTGAGTAGAGTATCAGTACTTGGTATCCTAGTTAATGCATAGTGGTTATGAGTTAATGTTGCATTTGGAGTACTAGTTTAAGTAACAGTTATATGGATTGATAATACCTTAGAATCTATATAGGAGTTATATCTATACAAAATGCCTAGTATGTAAATATTGTGTAAAGCCTAGAGTAACAAGGTTAACCTAGCCTAGACTTAGATATGACCTAGAAATATCATTTATTGGTTAGTTATTCATGCCATCTTTCATTTCACCCTATTTACATTGATATCTTATATATAGGTTCTTGTGACTCCATTTTGGACATCGATCCTCACTCATCGCTCAGGACCACAGGCGAGTACATTCTCTGACAGTTTTCATTGTTGATTTCTTCTATAAATTCAGTTGTAGTTCATACTTGATTCCGACACTATGGATACACGGGTTAGCACCCTAGATCCCCATCATGAGGAGTCGTGATTGGAATCCATCGTGCTAGTTGGGGGATGGGAAACTATTAGTAGATTATGTGATCATATCTAAACATTTACATGCATCATAGCTCACCCCACTTCTCACGTCGGGTGCGGCCTGACCATTTACATGCATCATAGCTGTTATATATGATTAGCCTGACCACTACATGCTTCATAGCTAACCATATGGTTAGCCTGACCTACAAGAATCATAGTTAATCATATATAACCAGCCTGATCTAGTCCCAAGCCGATCACATAATAAATTGATAATTCAAACACTTAGCTAGATGTCTATTCTTTATTCAGATTCACTTGTTCTAGCATTCACTACTTATTGTTCTAGCATTCACTATTTATTGTTCATTACTAGATGCTCTATTGCCTATTTCATTTCCCCAGTATTCTACATTCCTGTATTTATTCTCATCTTGTATTTCTTACACTGTTTATAGTTTTTGTCAACTTAATGAAACTGCTGTTAGTGTTTGTGCTTCGCTCCAATCCTGACTGGATAACATTTTTTAGAGGACCTGGAGAACTTTTGCTCCACTCATTACGGCCCAGGACTAGAGGAGTTGCCTATCCTAGAGGAGGTCCTACCTGCCTGTCTTTAGAGATCATTTTTCTGTATTTATTATTTTAGACTGAGACTGAGTTGTATTTATTATTTTGTGACTTTGTGATGTCATCTAGACCCAGGACTTGAGTTGGACTTATTGTGGTTGGTTTATATAGAACTCTTTTCCATTCTCATCGTGTCCATTATTTCTTATAGCTTGTGATTGAGTATATTATAGAACTGTGGATTATTATCATTGTCCTCCGTACGGAGTTGAGACTATTGACAGAATATATATTATGTTGAGACCTAGACAGCATTCTACCGTCGATGCTGCGGCGTAGGCTGGACGTACACACGACTCATGCACAAATTTCGGGTGCGGGTCGTGACACAAAGTCTCTTGGATAACATTTAAAAAGGCATTTATCGCATAGTTTATCCCACCAGCTGTCCGACATAAGAAAGAAAAGGAGTTCGTAGCGCTCGAGCAGGGCAATAGGTTCGTCGACGACTACGAAGCAGAGTTTCTAAAGAGATCTAAGTTCGGTGGCTACATGATACCGAACGATGAAGCAAATGGCTATGGTTCATTGAGAGTCTGAATGAAGGCCTGCAGTGCGATATTCTTAATCGAGACGTACATGGAAGCTTATGAAGCATCTCTCGAGATGGAGAAATTTTATCCTCGAGGGGAGACACAGAACAGTCATGGAAACAACTAAAAATGACCCATGGCAGCAAGCGGATCTGATGCCTCCAAGCGTCAGAACACAAATGATAATTGGGGTCCCTATCAATGACCGTACTGTAATAAGTGCAAGCGAGTTGGACACCATCAAGATGAGTATCGTGCTGGATATTTTATGTGTGGCAGTTTGGATCACAAAGTTGTATGGTACAATAGTGGAGAAAGAAATCAGAATCGTGATCAACAACATCACAATCAAAATCGCGATCAGTAGTACAATCAGAATCGCGGGCAAACGCCATAAGCTTCGCAGGCAACAACTATGGATGCTCAGAACTCGTGACCAGGAGGACATGGTAGAGTGTTTGCACTGACTCAAGAAGAAGTGCTTGCCTAAAATATTGTCATAACAGGTACAATATTTTACAGAGAAATACCTGGTTGTGTACTATTTGATTCGGGTGCTACCCATAGCTTCATATTATCTGCATTTGCTAATGAACATAAATTTTGTAAGACACTAGTAGATATGAATCTTAGTGTCAGTACACTGTCCGGAGTATATTTGCCTGCTAGTTCGATTGGCAAGGACGGTTATATTTGTAATGGGGGAAAGTATGTGTCCTTGGATACAATAGTCCTAGACATTGCAGATTTCGACATCACCTTGGGCATGGATTGGCTTGGGGCTTGCAATACAACAATTGACTGTGCGGAGAAGAGAGTTGTGTTTCACATTCCTGGCGAGACAAAGTTCTCTTATTCGTGTAGTCCGGTAGCTAAAATAGTGATGGTGGTATCGGCAGTGACGACAAGACGTATGCTATATTCAGGGTGTGAAGGGTACCTTGCTTCTGTTCGAGACACTCGGATAAAGGGCGTAGACTGGGGTGAAATCAAAGTCATGGCAGAATTCTCCGACATATTTCTAGATGAGATACCTGTAATGCCTCCGGATCAAGAAATTGAGTTCAATATTGACACCTTTCCAGATACTCGCCCGATATCAAAAGTACCGTATCAGATGGAAATTGCCGAATTAAAGGAACTGAAATCACAACTACAAGAGTTACTAGATTGTGGCTATATTCGTCCAAGTGATTCACCTTGGGGATCTTCATTGTTGTTTGTGAAGAAAAAAGATGTCATAATAAGTCTTTACATAGATTATCGAGAACTGAACAAGGTGACTGTAACACCCCGTTCCGCTCAAGCAGACTGCCGTCTCAAACGGCAATAGTGCAGCTGTCCTGACCCGCTTTGCCTCGAACGAGAAGCAAAGGATATCTAGACTTGTCCCTACAGGAATTCGGCTTGGACTTTCAGAGGCTCGCTTGACGTATCGCTCTACCGAGGCGAATCATCGTTAAGGTGGGTGGCTACGGTAAACTTGTCTTTGCTTAGCCAGCACACATAAAATCTGGAATATTCATGCTAGTCGCTAGGTGATTCACCCCCTGCATGCTAATAAATCTAACGCACCTAGCCAAGGGAATAATCCCAACTCGTATTGCTTATGCTAGAACATGGAAATTGAAATACTGCTTATATTCAGACCCTCGCATGCTAAGTCCCTTACGGTTTTATCTCTCGGCTTACCTTCGGGTCCGAGCAACGTGTCTGATTATGTTCCTTAGAAATGCATGCTTGTCTGCTTGTATGTTGCCATGTTTTCATCCAAACCCCAGAAGACTACTACGTAGTCGTTCCGTGCCTGAATGAACCTGCAAGTATCCGGGACCGTTAGGTCACCAAGGCAATTCCCGAACCAGGGAATCTGCACCCGGAATGAATGAATCCCTGAATCACAGCTCAAGGAACAAACTACTGAATCCTGACTCAACAAGTTCCATATATATTCTGTTTCGAACTCGTTCCATACCGGACCTGTTCTTATATATATATATATATTCTGCCTCGAACTTGTTTCTGTACTTGACCGAGACTCTGACCTGCATGTCGCGAACAACTTGTAAAAAGGTGATCTTCGGATCTAGTTCCGCGGGCGGTCGCCAGGGCACTGGGGCCGACCCGGTCTAGACGAAACTTCTGGTAGTCGTCTGTATCGGCGGGATAAGTGCAATGTCCATCGTGTTCATTGCTTGCACTTCATCCTCGACCTTGAGACTACAACGGTAGTCGTCTGTATCAGCGGGATAAGTGCAAGGCCCATCGTTTCTATTGCTTGTACTTCATCCTCGACCTTGAGACTACAACTGGTCCTTTATGGCTATGCCAGCGACAACTGTTCATATAGATAAGTCATCCTCGCTTAGCAGCTACCCGCGTGCGAATCATTGCATCGCATCAAGAAACAACTGAACACCTGAATGATCATGTTAAAATGACCCTCGTGTTTGCATATGTTATGCCCCTGAATGCTTATACTTGCCGTGCTTGAATTACGATGTTTGCCTTAATGTTTGCCTTGGACAGGAAAGGAGATGGTAAGTTGGTAAGTCTCGCCGTGTTTCCTCTCGTGTTGTACGACGCACCGCCACACGAGTTAGGCTATTCAATCTTTGCATGAAACTGATCCTAAG
Source organism: Iris macrosiphon (assembly GCA_036927795.1). Taxonomy (NCBI): domain Eukaryota; kingdom Viridiplantae; phylum Streptophyta; class Magnoliopsida; order Asparagales; family Iridaceae; genus Iris; species Iris macrosiphon. Next base: position 120,046,030 of record JAYESA010000005.1, on the reverse strand, counting down.
GCAACTAGAAAGACAACTTAATAGTTGGTGCACGGAACCTGTATTACGTGTTGGATTTGTCGAGCGGGCGAGTAGCTTCCCCACCAGTGCATTCAATGTACTGATAATCCACCAGTTTGTATGTAGGGTGCGAAAGAATCTCGTTCGGTGCGGACGCCTCCTTCGTGCGTGCTAAAGGCCAGGAGTTCCCTCTGAAGCCTTGCAATGGTGCGTCCGGGACAGAAGCACATATACAAGATATAATGTTGGAACATAGCCCAAACTCGCCTGATCATCGCCTGTACAATCAATCCACAAATTATAGCCACTTGGTACGCTTTTATGTTTCAGAGAGGGAGGCTTGAGCAACTTGTAATCTCGGCTATACGCCGCCTGTAACACATATTCATATCAATAAAAGATCTTGCTTACTTCAACTTGTGTTTCAATGCTTTCGCTATATTTGTTGACTCAATGAACCTGTTACCGATCGCCTATGCATTCATGACTCCACTGCACTCGGACAATCTGTGCGACTCTGTGGCTTAGAACTCTTACCGCCAGCCAATGAATTATGGCCTTGCACGGGCGCGGTCCACGCTCGTGCGGCATCACGCCCGGATGGGTCAAGCGATCGTTCCGCGGGAGCACTGGCAAGGGTGATTCTCGCCTAGCGGGAACGGCCAATTGCCTGCGGAAGATCGGGGCATGACAGTGACAGTCCGAAACAAGTATCCTATATCGAGAATTAATGATCTGTTTGACCAACTTCAGGGCACGACAGTATTTTCAAAGATTGATCTTCATTCTGGATATCATTAGTTGAAGATCAAACCAGAGGATGTCCCGAAGTCATCTTTTCGTACGAGATATGGACACTATGGGTATTTGGTTATGCCTTTTGGCTTGACCAATGCTCCCGCGGCTTTCATGGATATGATGAATAGGGTATTCTGACCCTTCTTGGACAAGTTCCTTGTCGTATTCATTGATGATATCTTAATCTACTCTAGATATAGAGAAACTCACATTGAACATTTACGGACCGTACTGCAGATACTTTGTGAACATAATTTATATGCGAAGTTAAGCAAGTGTGAGTTCTGTATGAGCATCATGTCATTCCTTGGGCATGTTATTTCAGTATATGGTGTATCAGTTGACCCAAAGAAATTTGAGACAGTGGTGGACAGGAAACAGCCCACATCGGCTAGTGAGATCAGAAGTTTCCTTGGCTTGGCGGGCTACTATCGAAGATTTATAAAGAATATTACGAAGATTACGTCGCCTCTGACTTGCCTCAACCAAAAGGGAGTAGTATTCAAATGGACAGACGACTGTGAGAGCAGTTATCAAGAACTAAAGAAACGGCTCGTCTCGGCTCCAATTCTTATTCCAGATGGACCTAAGGTATTCCAGATATACAGCGATGCATCTCGGCTCGGATTGGGATGTGTTCTTACGTAGCGTGAGAAAGTAATTGCTTACGCCTCAAGACAACTTAAACAACATGAAAAGAATTACCCGACGCATGATTTGGAACTTGCGATAATTATGACCGCGTTGAAATTATGGTGGCACTATCTCTATGGAGTGTCCTGCAAGATCTTCAAATATCATAAGAGCATTAAGTACATATTCACGCAAAAGGAATTAAACTTGAGGCAAAGGCGATGGTTGGAATTGATAAAGGATTATGACTTGATAATTTTTTATATACGTTTGAAAGCCAACGTTATGGTCGATGCATTGAGTCAAAAATTTATCGGATTGTTATCTGTGTCAAGTAAGCTACTTCGAGAGATGGAAAAAATGAGCATCGAGTACATAGTTCAAAATCAGGGGGTATTGCTAGCTCAACTGCATCTAGAGCCGAGCTTGCTAGAAAAGATTTAAGTCCGCACAAAAGGATGAACTATTCTTGTAGAAGATACGTAAGTTGATTTTAGCAGGAAAGGCAACCAATTTCGTGGAACATGAAGACGACATACTGTGGATTAAAGGGAGATTGTGTGTACCTAAGGATGATGAACTCATGAATGAAATATTGACTGAGGCTCATTATGCTAAGTACACCTTGCATCTGGAAAGCACCAAAATATATGAGGATCTGCACACAATATTTTGGTGGCATAGCATGAAAAGATATGTGGTATTGTTCGTTTCATGGTATTTGGATTGTCAAGGTGTGAAAGCATAACACCAGCGATCCGGCGGGGAGTTACAGAACATCCATTCTGGAATAGAAGTGGGAGGATATGTCAATAGATTTCATAGTGGGCTTACCAAAAACGCAATAGAAAAATGACGCAATTTGGGTATTCGTGGATAGACTGACCAAGTCGACAAATTTTATAGCAATCAAAAGTACATTGAGCGCTTACCGTTTGGCTCAAATCTACTTAGATTAGATTATCTGGTTACATGGAGTGTCAGTCTCAATTGTGTCAGATAGGGATGGACGATTCTTGTTTCATTTCTGTAACAGCCTTCAGGCGGCAATAGGCACCAAGTTGTATTTTAGCTCGGATTACCATCCATAGACTGATGGTCATACCGAGAGAGTAAACCAAATCCTTGAAGAGATGTTGCTACTGTGCGTGCTGGATTTGAAGGCAAATTGGGATACCTATCTATCGCTGGCAGAGTTTGCTTATAACAATAGTTATCAAGCGAGTATTCATATGGCCCCGTATGAGGCCATTTATGGACGCAAATGTCGATCGTAGATATGTTGGAAGGAAGTCGATAAACATCAAGTGCTCGAACCAGAACTTATTGAACATGCCATCGAGAAACTTCGCATGGTTTAAGAGAATCTTCGAGTCATTCAAAGCCATCAGAAAAGTTATGTGGATGTACATCGACAACCCTTGAAATTCAAGGAGGGTGATTATGTGTTCCTAAAGTTGACGCATATGCGAGACGTGATACGGTTCAGCGTCAAGGAAAATCTGAGTCCACGATTTGTTAGACCCTTTGAGATTCTACAAAGGGTGGCGCCAGTGGCTTATCGACTTGCACTACCTCCGACTTTGGCGGATGTGCACGATGCCTTCTATATTTCTCAACTAAGAAGATATGTGCATGACCCAAGTCACATAGTGAACTTCGATCAGCTTGAGCTGAGTGTCGACCGATCCTATGCGGAAGAACCTGTTCAGATCCTGGATAGGAAAGAGAAGACCTTGAGGAATCGATCAGTGGCTTTGGTTCATGTGTTTTGGCAGAATAATGCAGTACCCTTCCTTATTCGATAACATAGAGGTAGAACCTTTGTTCCAAGTTTCGAGGACAAATTTTTTTCTTAGTAGTATATTATGTAGTTCCCCGCTCGTAGCGGTTCACTGTATAAGGCTTGTGACTAGATTGAATCAGTCAGAATTGAGTATGAGAAAACTTTAGAATCGATTACGGACAATGCAATAAACATTTCTAATTGATGGATCGGCTTTTGTTGAAATGAGTCCAATAGTTTTTATTGGATTTTTGGTTAGCTTTCTTGGATTTTTGCTGCTTGATTTTGATGAATGCTTTTTCGTGATTGATTTTTGATGATTGATTGTTTAGACCATTTTTATCGATTGTATTCATTCATTCTACAGAACTCTGAGAGAAAGAAAGATGATAGTCTAACCAAATATTGGTACCAATGCAGATAGACGCGTGACCGGAGCCTGAGCGAACAAGCATTATTTTCTCTCAGCATTCTCTATTTGGTAAGCGGTTGTGTCCATTCTTCTCTACTCCTTAATGCTAATAATAAATAAGTTCTCTTGAAACCTTGCTAAGTCCAATGATCGATAAAGCCACTAATGCCACAAGTTTCATACCACTATTAAAAATCAATAAATTGCATTGATAAGAGAACATTTTAAATACATAACATAGGAAAGAAAATAATCATTATGTTGTGGTTTGGTGCCATGACTTAGAGATAAATTGGAGTCTACGGACTACCAATCAAAATACTGAATAAGTATGCTGAAACGAGAATGGTTAAATGTGCATTGCTTCTCTAAATATTTTAATACCTTACACTGCTATTTATGCTTATCATATAGTCGTAGATGAATTGTATGGTCATGGACAACTTGTGTACAAGGTAAAAAAATTTCTCGAACGGAACCTGGGGCACTGGGGACCGTTCGGCCCGGGGGAAATAGTAGCACTTTGGTAGCGCAAGTTATAAGTGAGAGATTTATTGAGGCTTGATACCTACTTGAATAAAGGATCGCACGGCCATCGAAGTCCTATACAAGATGTCCATCATGGTGCTATACCACAAATGACCCAGTGGGAATAAATTTATGCTAATGATGTTTTACGCAGGGATGATAAGAACAATCCTATGAATTATACAAGAATGGCCATTGGCCGGGGTAAGATTCATATGTTGTAAAGATTATATATTTTACTGCATAAACTGTTGCCTATATAATATTTCTTATATAATGTTGCCTATTAAACTGCTGCTTTAATTCAGAAGTATTGGTTTAGGTTGGGCTAGTTATGCTCACTAGTACAAGTTAAGTACTGACCCACGTCTCTGTGGATAATCCAGGTGATCGAGATATTATCACGACCCGCACCCAGTATAAGGGTACGAGTACGTGGGTATGTCCAGCCTATGCCACAGCCTCAGTGATAGAACATTGTCTAGGTCAACAATACTATCTAAATATCTCACACAATATATATAATGTACCTGTCAAGATATCTCAACTCCCAAATAGAGGACACTCTGATAATATGATAATGGTAATCAATACTCAATCACAAAATAAATCTAGAGGAAGATATGGCATAATATGGAATAGAAGAAATAAAATACAGAGTCACCATACAACACAAGTCCAAGTCCAAAAGTCTAAGCTCAATACAATGGTATCAAATATAATACATGACATAATGTCTATATGTCAAATACAATAAAATAATAAACTAGCTAAGTCTCAACGACTGTTGATACTATCTCAACGGCCTCGCCATCCTGTAGCCCATAGTAGGTGGGACACATCTCAAATATATCCAGTCAGGATTGGAGCAAAGTACAACCCAATAGCAATTCCTAGTTAATTGATAATGACTATAAACAAAAATAGAGGATGTAATGCAAGACGAGAAGCAATGAGCAATATCATACCGTGGTAAAAAATGAGACAGATAATCTAAAGCAATAAAGTATAAACTGATCATAATAAAATAGAATAAGGCAATAAAATATAATATAGTAAAGAAATGTAACTACATTAAGTGTTTGAAATACTAGTTAGATATGTGATCGACTTGGGTTATCAAGATCTACTATCAAGGCTATAACACAATCATATGATCATTATGATTGGCTGTTATCTATAAGTAACATGATCAATAACACAATCATTTTAGATATGTTGTTGTATATGGAGTAACACAATCATACGTGAGGTGTATGACTGGCTGTTGTCTACATGATGCAATACAATGTTTAAGGGTTTGATCACATATCCATCTAGCACTTCCTCCGCCCCCGACTAATAAAATAGATCCATATCATGACACATCACGACACGATAATCACTATACAAGGTCTACAATATAAGCACGATGATCACGGTCTATATAATTAGAAATATCAAAGCAATCACTGAAGAGTAACATCTCATGACGAGGATCCAAGTATACTAATCTGTGTACCATCGTATCAAGAATTAGGTAAAATATTACTAAATACTTATATTATAGTAATTATTAAATAATAAAAACTATCAGAGAATGTATCCGCCTGTGGTCCAGAGTAATGAATGTCAAACTGTGTCCGTATCGGTGCCTCACGGACCTATATATAAAATATCAAGACACAATAGTGTTTAGAATCATAAATAAGTTAAACTAATTAATTTTTAGGTCTCAAGTCTTTTTCTAGATCAAACTAGGTCAACTCTAAGTCAAACTAGTCAAACTTGGTCAAGCTAGGTCAAACTAGTCAATTCTAGGCCAAACCTTGCTAATCTAGGTTTTCTAGGTAGTACAAAGATATACAAGTCCATATTAGCCACTAACTGGTTAACACTAGCCCATACTAGCTATACTAGCTAACAGTACTAATATATCTGTATACTAGATAATAAGATACTCTATAAGAGTCCTATTCCTTCTTTTTGCTATGCCATTCTGTTGATTCATATAGATATTTTTCTCAAGACATCCATTAAGTAAAGTTGCCTTGATATCCATTTGCCAAATCTCATAATCGAGATAAGCTACAATATAAAAGAATCCGGATAGACTTAAACATGGCTACCGACAAAAATATTTTCTCATAATCAATACCCTCTTTCTGAGTAAAACCTTTCACAACAAGCTGAGCTTTAAAGTTATCAACCATACCGTCTGATCTCCTTTTTGTCTTATAAACCCACTTGCATCCAATAGCTTTACACAAGTGGGTGGTTTTACCAGCTCCCAGGCCAAATTAGAATCCATAGATTCCATTTCAGATATCATTATTTTTTGCCAAAATTCTGCATCTTTATCTTGTAGTGCTTTATTATAGGTGCAGGGATCATAATCTTGTTCCTCAGGGATGAAGTCTGATGACTCTTCCAAGAATATAAATCTGTCAGGTTATACCATAATCCTCCCACTACGATGAGGCACTATAGGTTGTGGTGTAACATTTGTGACACGTTGTGCAGTTACTTATGGTTCCTCATGTTGTATTATTGGTACTGAAGTATTTGGTGTCTCACCTCTTAGTTTTTCTATAACAACTCTACTTATGGGTTTATGGTTCATCACATAGTCTTTCTTTAAGAATCAGACATTGGTGCTAACAATGACCTTCTGATCCATAGGACTATAAAATAAACCTTCTTTCGTTCCTTTTGGATAGCCTACAAACAAGCGTACTTCTGTACGAGATTCCAACTTATCTGCTTTCACATTCAGCACGTGCTGGACTACCCTAAATTCGGATATACTTCAGACTAGGCTTACGCCCGGTCCACGGCTCTATTGGAGTAATAGGTACTGACTTAGAAGAAACCAAGTTTAAAATATAGCTTATAGTCTCTAAGGCCTATCCCTAAAATGAATCTGGTAAATCTGAATAACTCATCATTGATGTAAGCATCTCTATAAGAGTCATATTCATTCTTTCTACTACAATATTCTGTTGGGGTGTTTCAGGTGCAGTCAATTGGGATGTAATTCCAGCCTCTGATAGATAGTCCATTAACTCTCCAAAGTGGTACTCGCCACCATGATCTGAAAGTAATGACTTAATATATTTTCCATAATATTTCTCCATCTTAGCCTTGTATTATTTAAATTTCTCAAAGCACTCAGACTTATGACACATCAAATAAATGTATCTATACCTAAAATAATCATCAATAAATGCGACAAAATATTCATAGCCACCTCTAGCCTGGACAGTCATGGGCCCACACAAATCAGAAAAAAAAAATTTTGAGGATAAATTTTATGGTGGATAAAAAATGTGTATTAGTATATGAGTGGATGATGTGCATGTGTAAGGATCTGTTGGCTTGAGCATGCTTGAGATGGCACTGCAAACTGACTTGGGTGTCCATCTAAAGTTGTATTAGAGAGAGAAGTACTTAGTGTGGTGTGTTGCACTTGGTATGCACTTGAGTGATAAGAACAACTAGTATAAATAATTGTAGTAGGTAAGAGAGCTCGCAGTGGGTGTGCTTGTAGTAGAAATAGTGGTACCTAAAGGGATAGAGGTATCAAACTTTGGATGCATCATTAAACCATGGTTGTGTTAGCAGGTTCTGTTCTGTTCTTTCCTTCTGTTCTTTTTTTGCCTTTTTGATGGATTGGTTGATTTCTTAGTACCGTAGTTGTATCAATAATTTACTTGCAAGAATATAGTTAGTAGTACACCCCGACAGAGACTACAATGCCATGACAAAAGAGACCATAACCATGTATGTTTTCCCTAGAATACATGTTGTATGACTGTAGGTAGGATTTTCTTAGACCTTGATTGTTGGGAGTTTGACCGTAGTGAACATTAATGTTATGACTGGACAAAGAGAGACAAGGTGCCTTAAATTTTGAGGATAAATATTAATTTAAATAAAGAGTTGAGAACTTAATATGACAGAATTGGCAATTTTGTTAAATCATTGATTTTTATAAAGATTAAGATATGATTGAATTTGTCATTAAAATTCGAGGAATTTAAGGAGATTATCATTTTATTTATTTGATTGTAAGATATGAAATTAAAATTTTATATTTTGAATGTTGCATTTGAAGATTTCATAAGTACTACATTGTTTGAGTATTGTGTGGAAGAAGAATCAAGGAATAAGATCGTTAATGGATTAGTGATTGATTTCAAATTTTTGGGATGAGATTTCAAATTTTATAAATATACATTGATTGGATTTAAAATTAGAGGATTGGATATTAAGTTTTGTATTTAGTGATTAGCTTAAAAAATTTTGAGGAGATTGTGATAAGAATGTAAATTGATTTTAAATTGAAGATTTTCAGGAAATATGATAATTATAGAATTTTGAAATTTTTTGTGAAATAGCAATAAGGATTTACTTCATGATTATGTGATTTGATGAATTTAAATTTTTGATGGTAAAATAAATAAATAAATACGACTATTAAGGATTTTAAATTTCGACAATAAAATTCTTTTAAGGAGGGTAGACTTGTCACTACAACATCCTGAAAATAGGGGTATTTTTGTCATTTTATATATTAAAGTATTCTGTGTATTTAATTTAAATAATTGCATGATATGTGTATTTATATATATATATTATTGTATAGTGTTCATTAATGTTTGAGTTAGTAGACTAGACCTAGAAGCCCACTAGTTGAACCTCTGACCAGATTATAGGGTTATGATTTTAATTTGTATTATTCGGGAGTAAATATTGAGGATTATAATTATTATTTTGATTTTATTTAATTTTTGTGCCTTACCGTTGCTTCGATATTTGGAGTGCTACCCTAGCTTTTGCCTTCCAACAAATTCTACAACCTTGTCCTAGACGTGTCCGTCTTCCATTCTGACCTTTTTGTAACTCATAAATATGCTCTTTTGTGCTTTATTTTAGTCGCACAATATTCGTTATGAACGTTTATTTTTAATTTTAAATAAATTAAACTTTGTATCCTTGTGCGTTTCAATTAAAATTGGAGACACAATCTTGACCCATTCTGTGCAACCCAAATTATGCTAATATTCTATTCTGAGTCTTCTACGTCCATGACACTTGTGTCCTACCTAATTTTAATTCCATGTACTTCCAATTAATTTTAGAACACACATTGTATTAATTTTAATTAAATTGATGTAAGGACCCAACTTGACCCAAAACTAGACCAAATACCAAACCAAATCCTCATTCACACCCTCAAGCTTCATCCTAAACACCAAACATCCTTTTCATCCAATACATCACACCAAACATGGTGTTTACCTCATTAAATCCTAAAACCCACTTTCTGTACAATTTTCCAATTGTTGGGGACTTATTTACAAAAGTGCAATGATGTGTCACCATCCTATTGGTCACGACCAATGGAGAAAATAACCCCTCTCCCCTTTGACCATTCAACCCTCTCCCTCTCTCCTCTTTTGTTTATGTATTTTTCCTCCATGTCTAATCTAGACCATCCATTTAAAATAGAGCCATCTACACCACACACCCTTATATATATATATATATATATATATATATATATATATATATATATATATATATATATATATATATATCCTCAACTCAACCCCTCTCCCAATACAAACCCCATCCCAATGTATACAGCCGCCCCTAATCCCTAGGTGGTCAACATCATCTTCTCCTACATGCAAAACCAACTCCTCCATTATTAATTTCAACATCACCACTATCCCTCAAACCCACATAATAAAAACCCTAACCCAACCCTATTCATCATCATCCTCACCTCCTTCCTCCGGTGAACCCGACCCCGCCGGAACCCGGCCTCCTCCCGTCGCCTGAAGCTGACGAATTTGTCTCCCTCTCCGTTCTCTTCCACAACCCGCTGGCCTCCTCGACCACCCGTCCTCCATTGACTGAACAGCACAACCAACTCGTCGGAGGCCCACGTCTGAGCATCACCTGATAGCACGCCACCACCGGTGAACTCCTCCAATCCTACCTGAACCCGCTGTCACCTTCCTTTGCCACGACCACCCAGTCAATCCTCCGTCGACCACTGTTCCCTGTCCAACCCGACGATAGCCCAGCCTAGTCTGAAGTCGCCTGCCGACCCTCCCACTGAACTCGTCGGAAGCCACGCCTCTATCTCGATCGAGCAGCCTCGCCTGAGACTCGACCACCGTTCACCTCTCCCCCCTCGCCGTTCTCTTCTACCTCTCCTCTTTCCTCAGCCTGAGCCCGGCCAGACCTCCTTCCCTCAACCCCTACTCCGGCCAACCTCCATTAACACCACCACCACCACCATTATCACCTGGACCACTGCCCCTCCATTCCCGACCAAGCACCCAAGCTTCCTCTTCCTTCCTACCCCTATCTCCTCCTCCTTGACACCACGGGGCACGCCTACATCACCTCCTTCCCCTCGTCGATCTCCATCCCGACCTTGCTGCCTCCTCCCTGTTCATCATCATAACCACCATCATCACCATCGTCATCGTCGTCATCATCATCGTCATTATCATCATCTCACCATCGTCATCATCGTCGTTATCATCATCGTCACCATCATTGTCATCGTCGATCCCGTGCGTGCCCGCGCAGGTTCGTTCCTACCCTCCTTCATGATTTTATGTATGTATATGTATATGTATTCAAATAGGTATATGTATGTCTTGGTATGTATAGTATATGTATTCCATTAGTATATGTTTAATAGGTATATAATTGGTATATATACATATATATATTATATATATTCAATTAATATACATTTGGTATATGTATATTATCCATTAGTACACACACACACACACACACACACACACACACACATATATATATATATATATATATATATATATATATATATATATATATATATATATATATATATATATATTGTATATGTATTTAATTGGTGTACACATATATTATAAGTATTAATGTTATATGCTGGTTAAGACTATGTATAATTATATATATGTACTAGGTGACCCTAGTGTAATTACGGATATCCCGTAAGCTACATTGACCATGTGACCCTGAGTGATTGTAAGTGTCTGCCTTGTGTACAGTGACGTACTGGCAAGACATGTGTAGTTTGACTGTCTGATTGTACAGCAATTACAGACATGACACCCGTGCAATTAGACACACACTTGACCCTAGTTGACCAGTGTCATACCTAGCGTAGCCCCTGAGTTCAGAGTATTTATGATGTATGTATGTTAGTGTGATGTCTGATGCAATATTGTATTATTTAATGATGTCTATAGGACTGTTGGATATTTCAGACAAGACCTCGAAAACCGGATATTCGTATTGCCAACAGCAGGACCCCAGGTGAGTACATTCTCTGACAGTTTTTATTATGTTGATTATCTTTATAATTCTAGTTGTATAGTGTACATGATTTTGACATTGTTGTTTATACGAGTTGGCATCATCGAGATCTGTCACGAGGAGTCGTGATTGGGATCCATCGTGCTAGCTGGGGAAATAGAGAAATATTAGTAGATTATGTCATCATACCCAACTCTACATGAATCATAGCTCACCCACACCTCACGTCGGTGCAGCCTGACCATTACATGCCTCATAGCCTGCTATGTATGATTAGCCTGACTATTGCTTGCATCATAGCTATCCGTATAGTTATCCTGACCTTACATGAATCATAGCTAGTCATACATAGCAAGCCTGATCAGTCCCAAGCTGATCACATGATATGCTAATGTTTTACATACTTAGCTAGATATTCTTGACATGTATCTCTAGTATATTGATCTAGCATCTCTACATGTTCTAGTTATTGTTACAGCATTTACTTATATTCTAGTTTATTGTTCTAGCATGCACTTGTATTTTTATTCATTGCTAGATGTACATTGATGATGACATATGCTCCAGTACTTCATTATTCCAGTATTCCTTTATTCCAGTACTTTATTATTCCAGTATTTCTTATTGCCAGTATTCATATCGATCTTGTAATTCTTTACACTATATTATAGCTTTTGTCAATATACATGGAACTGTTGTTAGTGCTTGTACTTCGCTCCAATCCTGACTAGATATTTTTTCTAGACTACGACTTAGAGGACTTGTTTCCAGCATACTTGGAGATTTGGATGTTATTGATTGCAGGTTAGACTATTTATTATTATTAGACTTGTCTTGTATTTCATTTATTTTCTTCGATATCTCAACGTGCTCTAGTTTATGTGATTGAGTATTCTATATTATATTGTGATATTTGTGTCTCCTTATGGAGTTGGATATTCGTGAGAGATTGAATTAGCTAGTATAGTGACCTAGACAACGTTCTACCACCGATGTTGCGACGTAGGCTGGACGTACCCACATACTCGTGTCCCTATATCGGGTGCGGGTTATGACAGTCATGGGCCCACACAAATCAGAATAAAGTAATTCTAATACATCTTTGGCACTATACCCCTTTGTCGTGAAAGACCTTTTGGTCATTTTCCCTTCCAAGCAAGATTCACAGACTAGAAGTGCCTATACTTCCAATGAACTCAAAGGTCCATCTTTAACCATTCTTTGAATCCTTCTTAGATTAATATTGTAAACCCCCTGATTTTTCAGAAATTTTTAAAATGGATTTTCACAATTTTTCTGGATTTTTTAGAATTTTTCTCTATTAAAACTAAGGTATTTTGATTTTAAATAAATTTTAAATAATGTTAAATAATATAAAAATATTATGAAAATAATATTTTCTGGTGTAAAATGAGAAATTAGACATAGGATAATTTTTCGGAAATTTATTGGACCCTGGAAGCATTTTTAAAGCCCTAAAAACTAATTAATAAAATTAAACCAAAATAAACCTAGAATTAAACCCGGTTCAATTGAACCAAACCAACCCGAACCAACCTAGACCGGTTTAGCTAAACTGAACCGAACCCATGCCTTAGTGGATCGGATCGGATTCCATCCTCCACCCGACCCGACCCGGATCCACTAACCAGAAATTCTTTTTCCCCAACCCCCGACCTTGGCGATTCTGCTCCGCCGGCCGACCCGCCGCCCGCTCGCCTCCCAGCCGCTCCGGCTCCCCCCGCAGTGCCGCCGTCCCTCCCTCTTCCTCTCCCGAAACTGCCTCCCTTCTCCCCTTTATAAACCTGCAGCCGACCGGCTCGATCCCCTCTCCGCCTCTCTCCTCCGCCGCCGTCGAACTGCCATGCCCTAGCCGCTGCTTCACCGGCCTCGCCTCGCCGTAGCCTCGCCGTCCTCAGCGGAGCTGACCCAGCCCCGACAAGTTCCTCCAGCGCCGCCCCTCCTCCGGCTGTGCCCTAGCCGACGACCCCGACGACCATCCGCCACCCTCGTCTCGCCTCAGAAGCTCCAGCGCCGACGTCCCACCGCCTCCGCGAGCCCCTGCGATGCCTCCCCGTGCTCCGCCGCCTCCGGCAACGCCACCTCGCAGCCGCTCCGGTGAAGCCCCTACCAGCTTCAGCCGTTTCCAGACGAAATCCTAACCCTAGATCGGACGCAACCCCAGACACAGTGTCCCCTTGTGTCGTGTCGGACACGAAGAACCCCGTTCCACGGAGCCCTGTTAAGGTAAATCGTTCTCTCTCCTCGTTGCTCTGTTTCTCGTTCCGTCAGTTGTGACACGAACCCTGCGTGACCCTCTCGATGCCCATGCAACCCGCTCGGTGCGTCGCGTCCTGTGGTGATCGCGAACCGCAATCCAAAAACAGAAAAATCAATGCCCTGTTTCACCCCGGAACTGAGTACGCCCCGCCAAACGGGATGACTTGGTCATGTGCGGTCTTCACCAAAATGTGCGCGTAGTTGATACGGATGTGCGGGATTTCGCAGAAGTTGATTTGGATGCGCGTGCACACCGGAATCAACGCGTATCCGCCGACAACGCCCCATATCCGCCTATTCTGAATCACATCGTAACTTCGTGTACACACGTCGGATCAAAACAAAACTTACGCCATCGGACTCGTAGCAATATTCTGGTCCTGTGACCCAAGTTTGGTTCGATTCTGAGAACGTTGACAAAATCGCGTATCGTGGGCCCCACGGCTCCACTTGACAGGCAATTTTGTGATCGGCTCATCCGAATCCAATTCTGGAAGTTCCGTTGGGTTCGTATCATCGTTCCTGACTTGCTAACACTAAGTTGGACGAATTTGGAGACCCTTTATTCTGACATATTTTTCGGTGCAAAGCGGCCCACATGTGGACCCCGCTTGGACCAGAAACTGTCATTTTTGCCCCTGTGTCCAAATTGGACTCAAGGACAGGCGTTTCTAGCTATTTGATATTTTTTGAATCTTATGGTGATGTCTATTTCAGCAACTGGAGAACTGCCTACAAATTCCGCTGAAGTCAGAGCTACAGTTGGAGCAGAACCCCAGGCAAGTGTACCTTGCCAAAACTTTACAGTTTTGTTACTTATTTCCTTGACTTATTCATTGTTGTGCATGCTTGACCTAGGACCGTGTGATTTTACTTAGCGTCCGATTATAGTCGGGTGCCAACACCGTACGCGGAGTTGTGTAACGTCACCTAGAGATGGATATCGTGACCCTTTGCATTCTCGTACTTGCATTATCAAGTACGTTATACCCAGGACACCTGACACAAATCATGAGACAGAATCTTCCTGAGATATTCAAGGTAATTCTGTATAGGATACAGGTTTCATGACATAGACATTATATTCTAGATCTTATTATGACTTACTGCATTAGTTTTGATCTTGCGTGTCATGGACATGAGACATGTGATTACATTGGGTGGGGAGAGACACACAGGCTACAGGTTGATTATATTATGACGGTATCGTAGTCTCCCTTTTGAGCTAGACAAACCACATGATATTGCTGCTACCGGCTCCCCGACACAGAGCTTGTAGTGGTCTCAGCCTGAGTTCTAGTGCTGCTCTCATCTTGCATTTCACTTAGCTAGTTACATATTTACCTATTATTTAATTTACTATTGCACTGCATTTATTTTGGCTTGAGTTATCTTATACCTTGATATGTCCCCTGAGGACCTGGATCTGGATTATGTTCCCAGGATTAGCATACGAGATCTACCCCGAGGTATACGGGATAGGAGCATTAGCAAGAGCATTAGCAGGAGCAGAAGCAGAATCAGGTGCATACAGTGGAGCAGAACCAGGAACCGAGGACTAGGTGATTGCCATAGATTTTCCTGAGTATATGTTTCTTCCATACTCAGTTTGTGATGTTCTTTACATTCTTGTTTAAATGAACAATTGTATCAGACTTGATTATCGGATTGTTCCCCGATTTTAATTACTTGTGACTGGATGTTATTTATTTCTTTTTGTTGATATTGTTATATTTATTCTGTGGATGAGATTAGTAAACCCTGATCTTTGTAATACAGCTTAAGTATGCCCCGATGGATCCATCAAATTGGATTTGTCCATCGGTGTATGCTGCTAGCCATTGCCATGTGTCTAGTCCCTCGATATTTTGGGACTAGGACGTGACATGGTTTTTGTGGTGGCCCATGCAGGTCAACGACTAAATTGTTCGGTTTCAACTTAGGAACCGAACAGGCCTGCAACAAGAATAGGATAAGTTTTAGGATCTCATCCACTTGCTTGAAACGTTCTTGATATCTATATCGGATTCGAATTTATTTCTTGGCATGCATCCTGCCTTTATTCTTGTGCTCCTTTTATAGTTTATTTTGGATGCAGAGTAATGGAATCACAATCAAGCAACGAGACTCCTGCAGGAACACCACAAGGTGCTGTGGTCACCTACGAAGATGAAGTAACACCAGAAGATAGAGGTCAATCAACTCAACAAAAAAATCAAGCAGATCAGCACTCTTCCAGCAAGTCCAGCAGCAATAGAGGAATCCACCACAAGGACGCGAATAAGCCTTCGCGATGACCTTGGAAGACGCACAGATTCATGGAGTAACTAATGCGCGTAAGTTTTTTTCATAGTTATCCGTTTCTAGTATTGCTTTAGTTCGTGCCCGTTGGTTCGTGGCCTTAGACTTGACCTGACAGTTTTAACTTGCTAATAATAGATAACCTAGTGATAACCTAGAATTGTTAATCTAACATATTTTTAAAGGATAACCTGGTTTTCTAAAACTGTAATTTTCTAGATTTCCTTTATTCGGGAAATTGCATAACTTTTATCGCCTAGGGAAATAATTTTCCCTATGTGTTATTCTTACACCCTCAACTTTGATTTTTCTTGATAGTAATATGCTTCGAACAAGGTTTACAACTGTGTCATCTCTGTTGACCAGTTATTCTTTGATTGCAAGGACGCAATCCTCTTAAGGGGGTAGATTGTAAACCCCCTGATTTTTCAGGAATTTTTAAAATGGATTTTCATAATTTTTCTGAATTTTTCTGGAATTTTTCTCTATTAAAACTAAGGTATTTTGATTTTAAATGATGTTAAATAATATTAAAATATTATGAAAATAATATTTTCTGGTGTAAAATGAGAAATTAGACATAGGATAATTTTTCGGGAATTTATTGGACCCGGAAGCATTTTTAAAGCCCTAAAAACTAATTAATAAAATTAAACCAAAATAAACCTAGATTTAACTCCGGTTCAATTGAACCAAACCAACCCAAACCAACCCAGACCGGTTTAGCTAAACTGAATGGAACCCATGCCTTAGTGGATCGGGTCGGATCCCATTCTCCACCCGACCCGGCGCGGATCCACAACCCGAAATCCTTTTTCCCCAACCCCCGACCTTGGCGATTCCGCTCCGCCGGCTGACCCGCCGTCCGCTCGCCTCCCAGACGATCCGGCTCCCCCCGCAGCGTCGCCGTCCCTCCCTCTTCCTCTCCCGAAACTGCCTCCCTCCTTCCCTTTATAAACCCACAGCCGACCCGCTCGATCCCCTCTCCGCCACCGTCGAACTGCCATGCCCTAGCCGCTGCTTCACCGGCCTCGCCTCGCAGTAGCCTCGCCGTCCTCAGCAGAGCCGACCCAGCCCCGGCGAGTTTTTCCAGTGCTGCCCCTCCTTCGGCTGTGCCCTAGTCGACGACCCCGACGACCATCCGCCACCCTTGCCTCGCCTCAAAAGCTCCAGCGCCGAAGTCCCACCGCCTCCGCGAGCCCCGGGGACGCCTCCCCGCGCTCCGCCGCCTCCGGCAATGCCACCCCGCAGCCGCTCCGGTGAAGCCCCGGCCAGCTCCGGCCATTTCCAGATGAAACCCTAACCCTAGATCGGACGCAACCCCAGAAACAATATCCCCTTGTGTCGTGTCGGACACAAAGAACCCCGTTCCACGGAGCCCTGTTCAGGTAAACCGTTCTCTCTCCTCGTTGCTCTGTTTCTTGTTCCGTCAGTTGTGACGCTAACCCTGCGTGACCCTCGCGATGCCCGTACAACCTGCTCGGTGTGTCGCGTCCTGCGGTGATCGCAACTGCGATCCAAAAAAAGAAAAATAAATGCCCTGTTTCACCCCGGAACTGAGTATGTCCCGCCAAACGAGACGACTTGGTCGCGTGCGATCTTCACCGAAATGTGCGCATCGTTGATACGGACGTGCGAGATTTCATAGAAGTTGATTTGGATGTGCGTGCACACCGAAATCAACGCGTATCCGCCGACAACGTCCCGTATACGCCGACAACGTCCCGTATCTGCATGTTCTAAATCATGTCGTAACTTCGTGTACACACGTCAGATCGAAACAAAACTTACGCCATCGGACTCGTAGCAATACGCTGGTCCTGTGACCGAAGTTTGGTTCGATTCTGAGAACGTTGACAAAATCACGTATCGTGGGCCCCACGGCTCTACTTGACAGGCGATTTTGTGATCAGCTCATCGGAATCCAATTCTGAAAGTTCCGTTGGGTTCGTATCATCGTTCCTGACTTGCTGACACTAAGTTGGACGAATTTGGAGACCCTTAGTTCTGACATATTTTTTGGTGCAAAGCGGCCCACATGTGGACCCCGCTTGGACCAAAAACTATCATTTTTGCCCCTGTGTCCAAATTGGACTCAAGGACAAGCATTTCTAGCTATTTGATATTTTCTGAATCTGATGGTGATGTCTATTTCAGCAACCGGAGAACTGCCTACAAATCCTGCTGAAGTCAGAGCTACAGTTAGAGCAGAACCCCAGGCAAGTGTACCTTGCCAAAACTTTACAGTTTTGTTACTTATTTCCTTGACTTATTCATTGTTGTGCATGCTTGACCTAGGACCGTGTGATTTTAATTAGCGTCCGATTATAGTCGGGTGCCAACACCGTACGCGGAGTTGTGTAACGTCACCTAGAGATGGATATCGTGACCCTTTGCATTCTCGTACTTGCATTATCAAGTACGTTATACCCAGGACACTTGACACAAATCATGAGACAGAATCTTCCTAAGATATTCAAGGTGATTCTGTATAGGATACAGGTTTTATGACATAGACATTATATTCTTAGATCTTATTATGACTTACTGCATTAGTTTTGATCTTGCGTGTCATGAACATGAGACGTGTGATTACATTGGGTGGGGAGAGACACACAGGATACAGGTTGATTATATTATGACGGTGTCTTAGTCTCCCTTTTGAGCTAGACAAACCACATGATATCGCTGCTACCGGCTCCCCGACACAGAGCTTGTAGTGGTCTCAGCCTGAGTTCTAGTGCTGCTCTCATCTTGCATTTCACTTAGCTAGTTACATATTTACCTATTGTTTTATTTACTATTGCACTGCATTTATTTTGGCTTGAGTTATCTTATACCTTGATATGTCCCCTGAGGACCTAGATCCGGATTATGTCCCCAGGATTAGCAGACGGGATCTACCCCGAGGTATACGGGACAAGAGCATTAGCAGGAGCAGAAGCAGAATCAGGTGCATACAGTGGAGCGGAACCAGGAACCAAGGACTAGGTGATTGCCATAGATTTTCCTGAGTATATGTTTCTTCCATACTCAGTTTGTGATGTTCTTTACATTCTTGTTTAAATGAACAATTGTATTAGACTTGATTATCGGATTGTTCCCCGATTTTATTTACTTGTGACTGGATGTTGTTTATTTCTTTTTATTGATATTATTATATTTATTCTGTGGATGAGATTAGTAAATCCTGATCATTGTAATACAGCTTAAGTATGCCCCGATGGATCTATTAAATTGGGTTTGTCCATCGGTGTGTGCTGCTGGCCATTGCCACGTGTCTAGTCCCTCGATATTTTGGGACTGGGGCATGACAAATATGTCCCAACCTCAAGTGCCAAAGATATGTTTGGTTCATACAAGAAGGTTCTTTTCTCTTATTTAAGTTAGAAGACGTGTTATTCATTTCCATAAGATGCATTGTTAGTAAAATAGGAATAATGACATACAAATTATCAACAAGTGAACCAGAACAGATAAAATGCTTATTTTTCTAATAACAATATTGTCATTAAAATAAACTGAATATCTATCCTTAACTAGCATAGAAACTAAAATTAAATTCCTTCTAAGCGAAGGTGTATAAAGACAATCTCTCAATGTCAAAGACTTATTTCTACCAAAAGATAAAATAACATCTCCTACTGCAATGGTATTATATTTGTAGCATCGCCTATGAACAAGCATATATCTCTATCACTAAGTCGTCTAGTTTCCTGGAACCCCTACAATGAATTATAGACTTGATTAGTAGCTGATGTATCTACACACCAGGTGTCAGTAGATAACACCTCTAAACATGTTTTAACTACTAGTAAATAAGATATTCCGTATTGTGATTATTATTGGTGTCAGGAGGGGAATACCAGAGTTGTATGTGGATAATCCCATTCTCAAACCGTGTTGGGTACCGATCGCACGTCATGTGCTGGGCGCCAGATCACTTCCAGTTGTCCACCACGACAAAGGTATTTAAATCACATGTTAGATTATTTACTTGTGCATATTGATTGTACTTGTTCTTTATTATTTTCCTGTTCGTGTTATTTCATATTTTACTTCTAGTATTGTGTAGATGTACTTTGTTCCGTCATGACTAGACAGTTGATACAGATATCCGGGAGGTGACACTTGAAGCCAACTGATCCATTAGAGGATTTAGTGTAGATATTTTGATATATTTTCATTGATGTATTTTTATTAATGTATTCATTTGGTGATTGTATATTATCTTATGATTTACCAGATTTATCTCCAGATGAGATTGAGATGTATCATGTACAAAAGATTATACTAGTGGACTATGGTGATGTGTGTTTTTGAATTATTTATCGATTATAGTATTGTGACTTGGTGATTGATTTACGTGATTTGGTGATTGATAAGGTATAGACAGCTGACTACCGCTGTCAACGACGATGTAGGATGGACTTGACCACGCACTCGTACCCGATATTGCGAGTGCGGGTCATGACAGCCTTTGAAGGGTTAGATCACGTATTAAACTTGTTAATATTTTATCGATCGATATGCACACCAATCTATGGTCCTGGGGATCCCTAGTTCCATCAATTGGTCTCAGAGAAGGTATTAAATCTGTGTATCGATTGATAAATTTATGTTGTCCAATAAAATTCGTATCGAAAAATAGTCGATAGATGTAGATCTGTTCTAACTTGGTTTTGTAGGCATATTAGATCCAACTATTATGGTTTGAATGCATGTTATGTTTATGTGATTTAATCCCACGATATGTCGTGGTTGTTGCTATTCATGGATGTAATTAAAATCATGATGGTTGATCATATTTATTTATTTAATTTTCTTCAATCTAGATTATGTGTAAACTCTTCGGGAGTCGTAGGATTGATGTAATTTTTTTTTAATCTATCGTGATGGCGGTGGTGGTTGTTTCTAATACGGAACGAGATGATATTTTTAAGCAGTCTGGAGGAAGACAAATAATTTTCAATGAAGAAAAAGATGGCCAAACCTAAAAAAAAATGATATATGGTAAGATATATGGCCATACCTCTACGCAGAGCAAGATTCTAGATTCGATATTTGAGGAAGAAGAAGGATATATGGCTATAATAATTGGATATTTATTTTTTTGTTTATTGCTATATTTGCTTATTCAGTTATGCATGTTTATTATTTTGTGGATTTTTTTAAAAACTAAGCCTACATTAATAATGGACAACATGAACATATATCAACTAGTAGAAAAACTCTCATTGTTAAATCACTAAGTAGGAAAGAGAATTTATTTAGTATAAATCACATGTTCCATTACTGGTTTGTAGGTGATATAATTATACTTTTGTGTTGGCTTTAGTGCCTTCCTCTATATTGGGTGAGTCTAATTATGGATCACCAGCACAAACTTTCATAGGAATAATTATAGGAAGTTATCTAGTGTGTGTTCACTTGTCCATCGAAAGGAACTCATTACGACTTAATGGACTTAGTATTTAAGTAATGGTATACACATAGATACAAATAATAGTATCCTCTTATCGGAGTCACTGTTATTATTTGTAGGACCAAAGTAAAAACTAACAAATTAATTGTATTTGTCATAAAGTTAGGTTGACATGATAGTAAAATTAATTGAAAAAACCTCCTTAGACAAATGTTGAATTGGTATACGTCCACACTATCGTGGCATACTAAATTTATGGTGTTTAAGGTATTGGTAAAAAATTTATTATTATTTTGAGGGAATCAATATTTATTTAGTTCAAAAAAATTTTGTCCTATATAATTATTATTTATGTGATTCTCAAGATTTCAAAAATGGGTTCATTCAGTCAACTTATGGTGATTCTTAAAAAAAACAAACTTACTGGCCCTAATTACAGTGACTGGAAATATAACTTTGATATTGTCTTAACTACTAAAGAGTACAAATATGTAACCCATGAGGAATGTACTCCTAAGTCTGATGCTAATTCTGATGAAGACGTCAAAAAGACTTATAAGAAGTGGATCAAGGCTGATGAGATTGTACGGTGTTACATTCTGGCATCTATGTCAAATATGCTGCAATATCAACATCAAGCCATAGCCATAGCTTATGACATGATGTACAAACTCAAGAAACTCTTCGGATATCATAGTAGGGCAGCTAGACAGTTTGCTATAAAGAGTTTGATGAATATGACCATGGCTGAAGGGACGCCAATAAGGGATCATGTTCTCAAGAAGATGGGTCATCTGAATGAGATAGAGATCCTTGGAGCTAAAATTGATAGGGAAACCCAGGTTGATATCATTCTCGGGACTTTGACTACAAGTTTTAACATGTTTTGCCTTAACTACAACATAAATAAAAGGTTGTACAGTTTGGCAGAACTTGCAAAAAAACTACAGGATGCTGAGACTCTCATTAGGCAGAATTGTTATATTTATTTGACTGAAATGGCTTCTAATTCTAAGCCGAAAGGCGGTAAGAAGAAGAATAAAATTCAGAAATAAGCAAATTCAGCAAAGAAAAGCATGGGAACTTAAGGTATTGTAAAAAAGCTGAAAGGCAAGTGTTTCAAGTACAAACGGTCAGGACATTAGAAGAGTAATTGTCCACTTCTTAAACAAGAAAACAAAGAAGGTATATCTCATTTACTAGTAGTTGAAACATGTTTATCAGTGGTTCAAGCGGCCCTGACTTCATATACGGCCAAGTGGTTCATTCGGCCCTGACTTCATATGCGACCACGAAGTCCATGCGGCCAGGACTTGTCATGCGGCCTAGAGACTTATGCGGCCAGGATTTCCTATACGGCCTTACTTGTTTTGATTGAATGACTTATTATTCTTTTGTGATTAAAGGTATAATTGGTAATTGGACTCAAATAATGTATCCATAATAATACCCTTGTTGCCTGATAATTGTCCATGATTTAATGTGCGCCGAGGTACGACACATTGTGTCATGTGTTAAGTGATTATATTTGGGTCGTACATCGAGAATTCCTCTAAATTCTTGGACGCATGATATTATAAATATATATTATTTCCCAGCACGGACATAATAAGCGATTCTACTATCAAAGCATGGCTAGGATATTAATTAAATAAATATTGCATACACGCTCGGGTGAATCCAGATTTGACTTCCATGGATTCGTATCTAGCGTGCCCGTACTTTGTACGATATCTTAAGAGAAATTTATGTAACCACGCCTTGAGATTTTGAACACAACATAGGACTAATTAGGTAACTAAACGTGGTAGTAACATCTAGAGAGAACGGTATCCCGAGATTATGCCAACGAACCTTCCCACATAGATTTATTCTAAGTGTGCTGTGGTCTGGCCACCACAGATACTGTATATCATTTGCCTTAGTAGAGTGCGGTATCTGACCTATTATTATGCCGAGCCACTGTTTTACTATTGGAATACTGGAACCGCTAATACCGTATTTTAGCACAATGGCCCTACGGGAAACTGGTGCATCCTGTGTAATACCTGTTTTATTCATTTGGTTTGGTTAGCTCGTGTTCGGCACTAGCATGATCTGAGGATACTTATTATGTATTATTTCTGAGATAACCTCAGACTCCACAAATAGCAAGCCGTACCAGTGATTGGCCGATATATAGAAATAGACTTGGTTGAGATTGTATTATTTGTCTAGTTGCCTAGGGAGATGGACTATCATAGTATGATGGTTCAACCCTTGTCCTTGTTTGGTTGTAGGGTTGATCCTTTGCGTTAGGATATGCCATTGACCTAAGTTACGACATTGAACCTATGTATTATTATATATATTTTTTGGATTTTTGTTTCTTTATTTCGTGCTTCCTTTGTGGTACTTGCTATTTGGGGTCTAACTCCACTGATTTTGTATGGCAAGGTTTCAAGCCAGCACCCGAGGATCCAGCTTATCTTCCCCCAACTCATGGCGCATACCAGGAACATGGTCGCAGAGGATAATGAGTGGATTTTCTTCTTCCCTGCTCGTTATTGTATATTTACTTCTTTTTGGCATTTAGCCACTGACACCTGTTAGACGGCTTGTATGGACATTAGTTTTCTTACATGATTGTATTAATTCAGACTATAGCTGATCACTGTCATGTACTTTTGTTACTCTTTCAGCTTCTTATTTTGCACAGCTGGTCTCTAGAATATTTTGAGAAAGCGTTTGTGATGCCTTATTGCTTTATCATATATGCTCTATGTTTATTGTTTCTTGTTTGAATGATTAAAACATAAAAGTTCTTGACCATAGGAGACTTGATTGTAGCATGCACCCCCTTAACTTATGCAAATGTGATCATCGTACGATATATAGCATATTGTATGGGATAGCTGGCCATGTTCATCTCCGTATTCCGGTACTGGGGTGTGACATACAATGTCATGTAGTTGAAGTCCTGCGACTTTGATCTTCAAGTCTTCTGGAAGCCCAGCAATACGAAGAAGCCTCTCAATGTATTCAAGCCATTCGTCAGCATAGATGATTCCCTCGGTGCCGTTGAAGTCATAGGGGTTGAGCTTCTTGTAGTCCAGAATGTTTCCTACCTTCACTTGGGTAGAATATTGTGCAGCCACCTGCTCTATAGCACTCAATGCTACTAAGCGAGCATTCTCTATGCTCTCCTTCATGAATGCAGTCTGCTCTCTCTGAGCCTCTATCATCCCTCTGTCACACTCGATTTCAGATTTGGTATTTTTTGAATTTTTAGAATTTAATTTTTTCTGATAATATATTTTGGTTGTATTTCTTATGTTGGCTCTTATCATTTATTTATTGTTATTTTTTCTGGTTTTTGAGAGAGACTACCCGAGACTAGTAGAATATCCATTGGCATTACCATAGACCCAGTTTAGGATCTACATGTAGAATTGACATCTGGTTCGGTTCATTTGACTGAACCTATTACTAAACCATTTTTTTCTCTCATCTTAGCGTATATATGAGCTTTTCTCTCTCTCCTCTCTTTCTTATTCTTTATTTTCATTTCCTTCTTCCTTGCTCCCTTCCCCCCGTGCACCTCCCCTAGCCAAACCCTAGCACCGGACCTAGCGAGGAAGAGGTCGTTGGACTTTTAGGCAAGTACATCTTGCTCAATGATGAACTTTGATTTTCGAATATTTTATATATATGTTATTTTCAAAAATTTATTTGATAGAAAATATTTTCCTTGTGTTCCTCATCATTTTTAGTTCTTGGAGTTTTTGATTTTTGTGGATGAATTTTGGTAGATCTGAGTTTTAAGTTAGGGTTTTCTATGGGTTCCATGAGTTTTCCTTGGTTTTGATCTATTAAAACGTAGTATTTTCAAAAACTAGTTGTTTATTATGTTAGAGATTTTTATTAAGTATAATTTGACTTTTGTTTTACTTGATTTGGAGTTAAAATAAAGTTTTTATGAAGAAAATAAATTTTTGATTTTTGGAGCTTTCAGCCATGGCTGAACTTGCTGTTGGAGAAGACGAAGTCTTCATGCGACCAACGACCTATACGATAGAGAGCGTTATACGGCCCAATAGGGTTATGTGGCCTAAACTCTTTGTCGTATACTGACAACATGCGTCCACCTTGTTGGATGCATGATTGTTAATTACACAAGTGTTCTGGAGCTAATCCTTGAACTGCTTGTGTTTTCACTCGCTGAACGAATAAAAAATTTGCTAAGTCCAAGAAGGGAATCTATGCGGCAATCTAAGCATGCGCAATCGAACTTATATGGCATTGGCACTATGTGCCTTTTCTCTTTGATGCAAAACTCCGCTTCGCCCTTGCACATATTTTTATGGTTTTATCTTTTCTTACTGACACACTTTATGGCATATCACATCAATCACTTTATGTCACTTCACTGACACTTCATTTATTGAACCATCACTCAGCACTTGCCCCAAGGAGTAGACTCTAACCATGACCATGTGGCCAGTGAGCCTATGCGGCCAGTGAGTGCATGTGATAAGTGAGTCCATGCGGCCAGTGGGTGCATACGGCCAGTGAGTCCATGCGGCCAGTGGGCGCATGCGGTCAGGAATTCTTGTGTATATTTTGTGTTCATTTTAATTATGTTTATTTAGTAATTCAATTTGGTGATTATTGTTGTGTGCTTCCTTATGTCGATACAAGTTTATATTACTAGACAAGTTTTGCATGTAGTTCACGAGACAAGTTTATGTACAAGTTCACAATTCTCACCACACCATGGACATATTTGTGTATGGAAATCCATTGTATTTGGCATCGGGAAATCGAGTGTGAGTATTGCCCAATGTATCGCGTATCGTGAATATGATATCTCGTGAATAGCTCATACTCGTGACTCGTCATTCTAGGGAGTTATCAAGTATCCACGACTCGAGAACTTGAAATAATTCAGTAATGACTAAAAAAGATAAGACTTACCTAGATCATTGGAAGAAAAAAATATTGTGCTATCGGCTACCCCGATCTCTAAGGGCCCCATGCAGTATGGAACAACCCTGCTAGGCAAGGACTCCATGACTGACCAAGTTTACGCATGCTACGACACTACGAGACAAGTTTATATGCAAGTTTATGTTTATAAAGCAAGTTTATGATCAGAAGTTTAAGTTTATGCTTATAATTTCAATTTTTATTTCTGATAAAGTAATAAGTTATGTTGTAGTGATGTTAAATGTGCATTTAAGTTTACTTAACAAGCGTACCCATGGCCATCCGGGTTGACTGCAGTACCGGTGGTAGCAAGATTCTTAAAACATGCATTTAGTAATTAAGGCCTGTGACAACCCTAGCTAGTTAATCGTAGCAAGCCGTAGAGTTGTTTGGCCATGCAATAAATGATGTTACTTTCATTTATATCTCGCTCTTCTATTTTTATTTCTTTCGGCATGTGGTTAGGGTGCTAAGTTCTGCTCGGATGAAGGTCTACAACCCCAGTCCTTGTTTGGTTTAAGGGTTGCGGTCCCAATCCAGAGTAGTTCCTACGCCCTCTTGCCACTCATTGCCTTACTTTCCTTTTTAAGCATTTTTGTTATCAGTTCTTACAGTTATATTTTGAGACAAGTACATTGGTACCGTACAAGTCTCGATCTGTATTTATTTTTATCTGTCTATTTTCTGCTTATATTGTGATATGGTGTCTATCACCTTGAGCTCCTTTGTGGTACTTGTTGCTTGGGGTTCTGACCCCACTGGTTTTGTATGGCCAGATTATCCCGAGGAGTACCAGGATCTACCGCATATCTAGCAAATGGCTCGCACTCGTAGGACTGCGGCCGAAGCTCGCGATTGGGTTTCCTTCTTCCACCCCTCGTATTGATTTTTTTATTTTATGGTGTTTAGCTAGGGGCAAAGTTAGCTCCTTTTATTTTTGATATTACGGTCAATATGATATATATATTAGACCATGATTGGTATATTTGATCATGTATTATTATATTCTACTAGTGCAGCATTTTGTATTCACTAGATTCATGATCATATGTGACATATAATTTATGATGCCTCTTCACTTTCATATATGCTATACTCTTGTATTTGTGTTGATAGATTGAGATAATAGGATTTATCGGCCTTAAGACTGACGTCATGGTTGTTTTCTATTTAAACCAAAAATAGAACTAGGAGAACTGGATTTGATTAACAAACTAAGAGAGTATAAAGAAGAGTCCTAGAAGACAATCTAAGTACAAATTTATTTTTTTTAGGGTGATAATGGAGGTTTAGGAGTATAGCAACTCTATTTACTTCGTAGATGATCCGATGCAGAAACTCTTTTCTCTCCGTTGAGTATTGATTCGCAGATAGTCAGCCAGCCATTTGCATGGGGGTAGTACCATATTATTTATAGTTATTCTATGGTCGCATGCTACGAATGTCGCATGTGCCCCTATTTGATGACCGTATAGGGCTCTCTCAACAGAATACGGTTGCAACTGTGGCCGCATATCACGGTGAAGCTGCCATGTGAGCTTGGTTAGGATTTACTGTTGGTGAGATCTCGGGGTCGTTTCAGCTCGTTGTATGCGTGACTTGATCATTTGGACGCATAGCCCGCATTAACTGTACGAAGATCTCTTTAGTTGTAACGGAAGGATCTTGTTAGTTGGAACAAATTGGGCCAAAGATGTATGGACCGTATGGATTCTGGGACACATTGGGCCAGAGACGCATGGAACACATAGAGTCTAGGATATATTGGGCCAGAGACACATGAAACGCATGGAGTCTGGAACTCATTGGGCCAGATACGAACATATAGAGTCTGGAACGCATTGGGCCAAAGATGCATGGATTTTTGTCATCTTCTACATTCGTGGCATTTTAACAGCTGTATACTGCCAAAAGTAATTATGATGAAGCCGTCAGCCTGGATTCCATTCCTCGGTACAGGATTCGAGGCGGTCAAGATGACTGTCTATAAAAGGAGGAGGGTTATGGAGAGAGAAAGCCCCTTGCCTTTTCTTCTACACTTCCATCTCCTCTGCCGTTGGTTTTCTCCTCCCCCGTCGATTGTCATGGCTTACTTGATTCGTACCCTGAAAGAGAAATGACCACTTCTTGTGCTTCACATGCTGTTGTGCGCCTGACGTGCTCACACCGCTGTGTCAGTCTAGGTCTCCGAGAGGATCATGCCAAATCTCGACAATCATAATTTAGGTTGTGTAGGGATGAATCGTCGCATCTCACTGAGAAGATCTTTACGATTCACTAGATGAGACACCGATTCTTTGCCTATAAATAGCGAACGATCTGTAGGCTGCTTACATCAATTCGTATTTTTGGGCGTGATGGCTTTTGGAAATGCTCCAAAAAAAACCAACGTCTCTTTCCACGACCCTGGTGGCCTCTGACTCCTACTCCGGCGAGCCCAAGCCGCTACCTGCCGGAGAAACGTCTATCACTCGAGTGCAGAAGACGAATATCTTCCAAGAACTCCTTGAGTCCCCTGCCAACTCGGAGGAGCGGGCTTTTGTAGACGCTTCTCGTCCATTATTGTCCTCAGACGCTTGTTTCTTTCATTTTCTGGCAATGTACATCAATAATTTGGAGGACTCTAACTCCTCTTTTATTTGATGTTTGCATTCTCCCCTTCTTTTTATTAGAAGGAAAATTACTTTCATTATTGTTGTGATATTTACAGTGCTAGTACTAGAGGTGAGATGGTCGTAATACAGCATTTGAAGCAAGTGTGGACATCCCACTGAAGGATTTTGGTGGACCTACTACCCTTTTGCGCACTTGGGGTGCGGGTAATAGATTCAAAAATAAACCCTATCAGAGGTAATATAGACGTAATAGATTTTATGGATTTTAAGTATATCCTGTTAGGGGATTTTGGTGGACCTATTACCCTTTTGTGCATTTATGGTGTGAGTAATAGATTCGAAAACAAACCCTACCAAAGGTAATATGGACGCGATAGGTTTTATGGATTTTAAGGATATCCCACTGGGAGATTTTGGTGGACCTATTACCCTTTTGCGCATTTGTGGTGATAGTAATAGATTCGAAAACAAACCCTATCAGAGGTAATATGGACGTGATAGGTTTTGTGGATTTTAAGGATATTCTACTGGATATTTTGATGGACCTATTACCCTTTTGCACATTTATGGTACGAGTAATAAATTCGAAAACAAACCCTATCAGACGTAATATGGACGTAATAGATTTTGTGAATTTTAAGGATATCCCGTTGGAGGATTTTGGTAGACCTATTATCCTTTTGCGTACTTGGGATACAAGTAATAGATTCAAAAACAAACCCTATTAGAGGTAATATGAACGTGATAGGTTTTGTGGATCCACTACTTTTTGCGCACGTTAATGGAAGTAATAGGTTTAAGACAAAACCTACAAGAGGTAATATGGATATTGAAATTTTTTTGGACTTAACACCGCGGGCATACTCTGGATTGGGTACGGGTGATAAGTTGGAAGACAATCAATATCAGAGATAATATGGACGTGATGATCGATGGTCAAGGCCGGGAAGTTTGCTCAGAGGTAATATGGACATGGCAGACTCCGCTAGAGTAATGTATTAGAGCGACAGTCCAGAGGAAAGGTGGACATGAACCAGCGCCCAGGGAGATACGATGTAGTTTGGTAATAGAGGAGTACCAGTCTAATTTAGACATAGTACTTTTTGATGAACTTGTCGTTGATATGCATAAGGAGCAAGTCGCCATTAGATTTTGCTAGCCGGTATGTGTCGTTGGAAAATACGGTTTCCACAACGAATGGGACCTCCCATTTAGATTAGAATTTATCGGCCGTCTTATGAGTCATAACCATCGGTATTCTTACTGTTAAAACGAGGTCACCCACTTGAAATATTCTCTATTTTACCCGTTTGTTGAAGGCTCCAAAGAGAGGCGATTGATATAATTCTATGCGTTGTTGAGCTAAGAGTCGTTTCTCTTTGAGCGCTTCCAACTCCTGTAACCGTCGGCAGTAGTTATCGTCTGTGGTTAGTTGGTTGGAGAGAGCTACTCGTAGTAAAGGGATTTGGACCTCGAGCGGGAGTACCGCCTCACTTCCGTACACTAAAGAGAATGGCGTATTCCCAGTAGGTTGTTGTTCGATAGGCCCAGAGACATTCACCCAGCTTCTCGTTCCAGTCGTATTTGTTTGAAGACATGAATTTCTTAAGGAGCTTGATGATGGTTTTGTTGAACGCTTCCTCTATACCATTTGCTGCAGGGCTGTATATCGTGGAGACTATGTTTTGGATTTGGTTCTTGTCACAAAATCGATAGAAGGCTTGACTTGCGAACTGTGGACCATTGTCATGGACGATCCTATGCGGTAAGCCGAAGCAATATATGATGTGATGGTTGACAAAGTTAATCATGTTTGCTATTTTGACTTCAGCGAGCGGAATAGCTTTGGCCCATTTGGAGAAGTAGTCGGTGATCGCCAGGATGAACCGATGTCCTTTTGATGAAGGCAGATTGATTGGTCCAATGATATCTATTCTCCATGCCTCAAACGGCCAAGATGCTACAGTTAGGTGTAAGAACTCAGATGGCTGGTGGATGAAGTCCGCTTGGATTTGGCATGCTTGGCACTTCCTTGCAAAATCGACAATATCTGCTACCATCATCGTCTAATAGTAGCTCATTCTCCAAAAATGGCCCTGTAGCTTTGTACCGGGTTGATGCGCCCCGCAGACACCGTTGTGTGCTTCACGGAGGGCTTGTTTTCCCTCTGTGTTCAACAGGCATCGGAGCAGAAGGCCGTCGTAGGACCGACGGTACCATATTTTGGTCTCTATGTCGTAATAGAAATGGAGGGAGCATCTTCTAATTGAATTAGCTTCCTTTAGGTTTTTAGGAAGAATTCCATAGACTACGTATTCCATGAATGGAAGCCTCCAATCTTGAGTATCAGTATCGATCTTCGCTGCATAGCTGAGGCATAAGCATAGGTTACTTTTGGGACAGACCAGCTCTTGACCGATTACCGTGATTAACTGATGGGTGTTGTCTAGGACTGCCAAGGAAACAGTGAGGCCGGCTAAAGCGTTTGTCTCAATAATTTGCAACCAAGGGACATGCTCAATAAAGAATATCTCGAAAGTCGCGATGATGCTGTGTGCAGCTTGGTGGTAGGGGATCAAGTCTTCATTTCGGACATCATATACTCCCCGAACTTGATTGACGATAAGCTGAGAATCACCGTAGGCTTCCAAGTACTCTACTCCGACTTGTTTAGCAAGCTAGAGCCCGATGATTAGAGCGTTGTATTCTGCCACATTATTGGAGCACGGCTCCGTGAGAGAGTATGCGCGATTGATGATGAGACCGTATGGGGAGATCAATATTGTCTCGACCCCAACGATAATGTTGCCTTTGGGCCCTGCTCTTGAAGCACCGTCAAAGAACATTCTCCAAATAGTTTCGTGTAAGGTAACATTTTTGTTTGTCACTTCGTCTGGAATCTCTTTATAGAGCTTTGAGGTTTCTGACCCCGGATGGGCTGCTAGAAAATTGGCCAATTCCTGACCCTTGACGACCTTCTATGGGACGAATACCATATCATATTGAGATAATAGTATTGTCCAGGTAGCTAAGCGAGAACTGAGTGCCCCAGGTTTGGTCATGAGGACCCTAAGGGGGTTGACTCGCAAGATTACATGAATGGTCTATCCAGTCACGTAGTGTCGAGTTTTTTGGATGGCGAATACCAGCGCAAGGCACTCTTTCTCGACGGTTGTATATCTATGCTCTGGGCCGACCATCTTCCGGCTGAGGTAGTATATGGCCTGCTCGTGGCCTAAATCACTATTATGGGCTAACAGGGCACCGAGAGAGGGATCCATTATGCGTACATAGAGCGGAATGACATTCCCATGACCGGGGCCACCAGCACATGAGGGTTTGATAGGTATTCTTTGATGTTATCGAACACTCGTTGGCACTCTTCATTCCAAATAAAGGAGACACCTTTCTTCATAAATTGTGTGAACGGCCGACAACGTCTAGAGAGATTTGATATGAACCTCCTGATGTATGCCAACCTCCCTTGAAGGCTGCAGAGTTCCCGAAGGTTCCTTGGCGGGTGCATCTCCAGGATGGCCTTGGTCTTGTCGGGGTCTATGTGAATACCCCAGAAAGTGATGACGAAACCCAAGAATTTGCCGTTGGAGACTCCCAGGAAGGACTTGGTAGAGTTCATCTTAAGGCGGTGTGCATGCATTAAGTCGAACACAGTCATCAGATCTTGAAGGTGATCATCTTTGGAGCGACTCTTTATGGCGATGTCATCGACGTAGCATTCTATCGTCTTGCGAAGATGTTCACTAAAAATGGTGCCCATAGCTCGCTGATATGTAGTACTTGCATTCTTCAGACCGAAAGACATGACCATATAACAGTATACGCCTATCAGGATCCGGAATGACATATGTTTCTCGTCGTCGGGAGATATCTTGATTTAGTTGTAGTCTGAGAAGCCATCCATAAAGAACATGCGCTCAAAGCTACAAGTGATGTCGATCATTACGTCGGTGATTGGGAGAGGGAATTTGTCATTAGGATATGTCGCGTTTAGATCACGAAAGTCAATGCAGACTCGGATCTTTCCATTCTTCTTAATGACAGGCACGATGTTGTCTACCCAGTAGGGATGTTGTTCCTCACGGATGAAGCCACTAGCTATCAGCGCATTGACTTCAGCTTTAATGGAATCCATCACGTCTGGACGGAACATCATTGTTTTTGCTTGACTGGTTTGGCGTCTAGCCAAATGCTGAGTTTATGGATTGTGATTAGGGGATCCAGTCCTAGCATGTCTTCGTAACTCTAAGTAAAGATATTGATGTATTCCCTGAAGATTTATAATAGGGATTTCCAGTCTTCGTCGGACAGACTTTTGCTAAAGAAGATAGGCTTTGGGGAGGTCTCGTCACCAAGATCATCTTGTACAACTTTATCCTCGGTAGGAGGTTCTCGCTGCTCAAATTATCTTCCATTGTGAACCCAAGTGTTGGGCCCAAGGTTCTATCTCGAAGAGCTTGGGTGGATCCTCGTTGTCTTCCTCAAGGTCGACAAATACTATATTGGAGGACAGTGTTTGTATGAGCATATTCCCGATGCTGACGTCAGAGTCCCGGATTGAAGATTCAGAAGAGTGTGAGCACTTTTCATCTTCTTTATCTGAGCCCTCGGGGGTTGTAGGAGGTGTTACATATCCTAAGCCATGCTTAGTCTTATGATAGTAATCCTCGGGCTTGCCCGCAGGGGAGAAAAGTCATAAATGAGACCTTCGGCCTTTGTTGTAGTTTAATCATTTAGTGACCTTCAGATTGTATCACATCTTTTGGATAAAATGTAGGGCTTGCAAGATGTACTGGTAGAGTGGCATTCTACCTACCTCAGATTCTGGTTCTATTTTCTTTAGGATGAAGGACATGGGACATTCCACTCTGCCGAAGATGATGATCTTATCTCCCTTCTTCCTAGGTGGGACTAAGAAATAAGAATCCTGACTAGAGCGAAGCTGGTGCATGGTGTAGGTAGTGGTCACTTGTGTGTGCAGATGAAGGCCCAGACCGTGCTCCAGGGAGTAGAGTGTACTTATATGCATTCACTCGGAGTAGTTCAAAGATAGTTCTTTATTGAGAAAATAAGGTATCTCTTCCGGCGGGATTACATCGTCAGGGGAAGAGATGTTGACATTGGTGGATATATATTCCTCCAGCTCATCCTTCTCCTCGGCTACCCCCAGCGCGGGCGAAGGCTTTGATGGTTTTCTGCGTAATTTTACCACCAAAGGTCCGAAAGTTGCAGCCGCGGTCGGGTCTTCCTTTGGTGGTCGTCTCGGCCTATGAAGGCGAACGACCATAGGCTCGAAAGGCATAGTTTGGGCAGAATCTTGTTTTTGGTGGTCGATTCAGCCTACGAAGGTGGACGACCATTAGTTCTGGTGATGCTGAAGGTACCGGAGATTCAGGTGCCTTCCCATGCGATTTGATGATGAGGGGTGCGGCCGCATCGGGAGTGCGAGGCTTGAGGCAGATTCTCATAGGTTCCTCGGGTGCTGTTGTAGCCTCAGCTTTATCGTCGGCCTCATTGCCACCTTCATCTTGGCGGACTTTCTTATAGAGGATCGAGTCAGAGTAGTAAATCTCGAAACCCTTAAACGGATCGACGTCAGCGAACTCCATTTTGACAAAACTGTGTTCGTCTACATATTTTTGGCATTGGTGAAGGGTGGATGGCATGATCCTGTGTTTATGTATCTACTGACGCCCCAACAATACGTTGTAGGAATTATCTATGTCTATGACGTAATTGGTGACTTTTGTTTTTAAGTCGCGGATCTGGAATTTTAAGCGGATTTTACCTAGAGGTTATTTCCTCCCCTTGTTGAAGCCACTGATGGCGGTATTGGTGGCTGTCAGGCGATGCATCGGGATCCCCAGGGTCTGAAGCAAACTTCTCGGGATGATGTTGATCGACGATCCTGGGTCAATATGCATTCGGTCCACCTTGATATCGCCTATATATCCTGTGTAGTACAGGGGCCGATCGTGCCTATTGTTCTTGAGCAACATGTCCTATTGTGAGAAGGTGATATTAGGTATCACATCCATGGCGTTGTTACAATATGGACAAGCAACAGGATCTTCGGTTGGTGGCTTGATCTGTGCTAGGTAGACATCGGCATTCTGTAGTACCTCACTCAGGGCATCCTGAGTATCTTTAGAGAGTCGTAAAAGCTCAAATAGTGACAATTTTGTCAGAGTATGGGCTAATTGTACTAAGATATCAAAATTATAGGGCCTTTCCAGTATAAACACCCGAATTTTTCAGAAATTAAAAATAAATTTTCGAAAATTTTCTGTGATTTTTTTTACTAATTAAAATAAATGTTTTCTGGTATTAAATATTTTTTTTGATTTTATTAATTATAAAATATTATAAAAATAATATTTTTGGGTGTAAAATAATTAATTAGTCATAGTGTAATTTTTCTGAAATTTATTGGACCCCAGAACTATTTTTAAAAGACCTAAAAATAATGTTTTAATTAAACCATCCTGAACCGAACTGGTTTAAACCCTAAATAAACTGAACCGGACTGACCCGAACACATACTGAACCGGGCCCAAACCCTAGCGGGTCGGGTCGGATCCATACCCGAACCCGCTAAGACCCGACCCACTACCCAATAATCTACAGTAACTGAAATCCCTCGATCCCCGTCGTTTCCCACGACCGGCCCCCGTTCGAATCCCTAACCGCAGCCGCTCCTCTTCTCGGTCGTTCCCCGCAGCTGCCCCGATCGCTCCGCCTCCCCGTCGCTTTGTCTCCCCGCCAGTAACCGTCGTGCCTCATCTCCTCCCCTACCACCCTATAAAACCCCGACATCTCCCCGCTGCCACCACCACTATAACCCCCATCAACCTCACAGCCATCCGAGCATCCCCTCCGGCGAAGACCGACGACCCCGAGCCTCCGCCGCCTACTCCACTAGCCGTCGCCCCAAGATTCCCGAAGAC
Source organism: Iris macrosiphon (assembly GCA_036927795.1). Taxonomy (NCBI): domain Eukaryota; kingdom Viridiplantae; phylum Streptophyta; class Magnoliopsida; order Asparagales; family Iridaceae; genus Iris; species Iris macrosiphon. Next base: position 120,009,987 of record JAYESA010000005.1, on the reverse strand, counting down.
ATCTCCGACCAGAACCCCGGCCCCTTCGCTCCAGTCGACCACCGCCGCCCTCACATCCACCGCCCTTCCGCCGCTTCTCTCATTCCCCAACCGAGCAGCACCACCGAGCTCGCCGCTGTGACCCACGACCACCGGCGATGACTCTCCCACCGACACAGCAACCCGCATCCACAGCAGCAACCCGCCGCCGGCCGAGCTCTGCCACCCCGCATTCGTCGCGCCGCCGAGTGTGCACAACGTACAGTCATTACCTACCCTGATTCAGGTAAGAGTTTCTCTCTCCTCATCATCTCATTTTTTGAACGGTCTATTGTGACGTGTTCCCTGCGTGACCCCCTCAAAACTCGTATAATTCGTTCAGGGTATCGCATCCTGTGTCGGCCGCAAACCGCGACGCAAAAATAGAAAAAAATAACCTTATTTCTGAAAATTCAGAATTTGTCCCAAACTCCCCAGTTCACGGCTGTTTTACGACCAACCTGCTTAATATTTTTAAAATTTGCTTGAACAGTAATTTAGACCGTATAATCCAGTTTAAAACCTTATTTTTAGTTTAATTTATGCTGTTGTAGATTATAATTTATTCGTGGATAAAAATGACCAAAAACTTGGTATTTAAAATCCTATTTTTTCTCGAAACTGGGTGTGCCACGCTAAACGAGGTGACTTTGTCATGTACGAACTTCACTGAAGGTGCGCACAGTTAATACGGATGTGTAAGATTTCGTGGAAGTTGATTTGGATGTGCGTGCACACCGAAATCAACGCGTATCCGTCGACGATACCCCGTATTGACCCTGTTCTGAAACTCATTGTAACTTCGTGTACGCTCATCGTTTCGAAACTAAACTTGCGCCATCGGACTTGTAGCAATACGCTGGTCCTGTGATCCAAGTTTGGTTCGATTCTGTGAACGTTGACAAAATTCCGTATCGTAGGCCCCACGACTCCACTTCACGGACAATTTTGTGATCAGCTCATCGGAATCCAGTTCTGGATATTCTGTTGGATTCATATCGTCGTTCTGGACTTGTAGAGACTAAGTTTGATGAATTTGGAGAACTTTGCCTCTGGCACATTTTTTGGTGCGAAGTGGACCACATGTGGACCCCTTTTTGTCCAGAAACTGTCATTTCTGCCCCTGTGTCCAAATTGGACTTAAGGACAGGAAATTCTAGCTATTTCATATCATCTGAATATGATGGTAATATTTATTTCAGCAATCGGAGGAGTACTTGAAGATCCCTCGGATATCGGAGCAACAGTTGGAAATCAAATCCCAAGCAAGTGTACCTTGCCAATCTTGCAGTATTTGCTACATATTATTCCCTTGATTTATTTGTATGATATATCTATTCAACTCAGGACCATGTGACATTACTTAACGTCTGAACAAGATTCGGGTGTCAACGCCGCACGCGAAGTTGTGTAACATCACCTAGAGATTGATATCGCGACCCTTTATATTTTCGTGCTTGCATTATCAAGTATGTCATACCATATGACACTTGACACTGTTCATAAGACAGAATCTTCCTGAGATATTTATGGTGATTCTGTATAGGTTACAGGATTCGTGACATAGATATTACATATGCTTAGCTATCATTATGACTCGCTGCATTAGTTAGATATCATAATCTTGCGTGTCATGGACATAAGACGTTGTGGACATGAGACGTGTGATTACATTGGGTAGGGAGAGACACACAGGCTACAGGCTGATTTTATATATATATATTATTATGAGGTCGTAGACTCTACATCAGAGCTAGGCACATTACGTGATATTACTGCTACCGGCTCCCCGACACCGAGCTTGTAGTAGTCTCAACCTGAAGTCCTAGTTATGCTCTCATTTTGCATATCACTTAGCTGGTTACATAGTTTGCCCTATTGATTCATTTTTATATATACTGCATTTATTTGACTTGAGTTATTCTTGTACCTTGCTATGTCCCCTGAGGATCTGGAATCCGGATTATGTCCCCAGGTTTAGCAGAGGAGATCTACCCCGAGGATTACGGGACAGGAGCAGACATTGAAGCAGCACCATTACCAGAGGACGAGGTGATGCCAGAAGATTTTTCCTGAGTATTTGCTTTATATACTCAGTCATTTCTATTCTTGATACTCTATTTAATGTCTCGTGGAATAATGTATTAAACTCTTTATCGGGTTGTTCCTCGAGATATTTATTGAGACTTGTTGATTATTATTCCATCTTGATTATTCTGATATTAATTGTATTATGTGGATGAGATTAGTATCATAGACCTTTACTGTTGTTTTACAGCTTAAGTACACCCTGATGGGTCCATTAAATTGGATTTGCCCATTTAAGTGTGCTGCTGGCCATTTTCACCTATCTAGTCCCTCGGTATATTGGGACTAGGGAGTGACATCCAAACCTTGTGGTTCATCCCTGTGCAACAGTTTAGCGAAATACGTCTCCTTCTGTTTAGACCTGTCTACCGGTGGGAGCTGAGACGACCTGGGACTAGTGGTGGTAGGTGCGATAACTGAGGCATATCGCCGTGCATCAGTTGGTATATTATGCCTGACCTTGTTGCACCTGCTGCCAGCTCTTTAACCGAGAAGGAAACTGTGTAACAGGTCTTAGATTTTCTGCCTTTGGGCTTGGCGGTGAAGGATGTCGCCGGCTTTTGCTCAGGCTTCTTGGTCAAGGTAGCGACCATAACATGTTTTCCCTTTTCATCACGGATGTTTTTGCCGCCATTATTATTGTTGTTGTTGTTGTTGTTTTTGTTGTTGTTGTTGCTAGGATGCTTGCCCTTTTCCTCAGCAGTAGGGATATGGATCCCCAAGTGTCGAGCGTCATTGAGCTTCTTCTCAGCATTGACATGACTTACAATGAACGTTGTCCAGTCTTTGAACTAGCTCTCGCCCATCCAGAGACTGACTGCCAGGAGCATGTTCTTCGACATATCTCCATTAGTGTGGCCTCTGGATTGCCATGAGGCAACCTTAGCACGGCCTGTCAGAATCGCTCGATGTAGTTTTGTGTCAGTTCCTTCTCACCCTAGGCGACGTCCATCAGAGAAGACATCATAATATCATTTTATGCCTCATAGAACTTGTTAAGGAACAGACGTTTGAGGTCATCAAATGATGAGATGCAGTTATCTTCGAGACTAAAAAACCAATCGAAAGCTACCCCAGCCAATGACCATACGAAGAGCCTGGTAAGGATAGCGTTGCTGCGGGGTAAGTGTCCCGTGGTGATATCAGAGTAGCTCATGAAGCGACGAGGGGAGGACTTTCCGTCAAACATGTTAATGTTGAAGGGCTTGTACTTGGGCGGATACGGTACATCCCTCCACTCTATCTGGTATGGTTGTCGTACCATGAGATCACGGAGTAAGTCCCGATTGCTCATGGAGTCTAGGCGAGCCCAAAGTTCTCGGACCTCCCTCATTGCTTCCTTAGCTTCATCTCCTGCTGAAGGCGTCGATGAACCAGGTAAGAGAGGATCACCGCCCACGAGTGGAGCGGTCATATTTGAATCCCCGTTGGTTATGGGGTCCAGGTTTGCTTTCCTAGGCCCTTGCCGTCTGGGAGGCCTTGTTTGCCTTGATTTCTAGCATTGTCTGGGTCAAAGCTTGCAATGATGAACTCATTGTATGCATCATGGCTTCGAGCATCTCGAGGCATTGCCGGTCACTGGAGCCTTCATGGTCGTCTCCAACCATGTATACCGTCCTCATACGGGGAGAAGTGGAGGGGGCAGTGGATGTAATTCTCCCTGTCTCAACCCTTGTAGTGAGTAGTCTTCAAGAAGGGTGGGAGCTATTATGTCTTCCTCGGATTCAGAGGGGACACTACCCCTAGCGTAGAAGATTGTGTCATCTTGGTGGGAGTAGCTACCCTCTGGGATCTCGGAGTCCGTTCCTTGAGAATAGTTGTCTCCTCAGAACATCGGGTTGTCGCGTACGTCCAAGGGGACACTATCTCCAGCTTGGGCCACCCCTAGGGGTTCTGAGGAAGAACTATCCCCAGGGGCTGAAAGCTTCTTCCTTAAGCGGGTTTCTTTGAAGACGCCTTCCGTAGGTGCCGTTGTCAGCCCTCCGGGTAATCGCCTTCGCGATGCAGTAGTAGAGAGCGTCGGACTGGAGGTATTTGACTTCTTTCATCCCTTGGTGGCGGAAAGCTTTCCAGTTGAGTAACATGAGGCGAAGGGAAACTCCTCCTCCTCTGATACTTGTACCTGATCTTCGGGTTGCTGCTGGGTAGGTACTTTTCGGTGCAATCATTGGAAGGCCGACTACCTGTCTGTGAATACTGCCGCTTTATGTGGTAGCAGTTGATAATGATGTTGGCACAGTTGTGCCTCGGAGAGGGCACATCGCACGTCGTAGTTGTTTTCCTTGCTTTGCCCTTGTGAGTAATCACATCAAGCAAATCATGCGAATGGTATTTTACCTTTGCATCCTCTTTGTGAGTCTGGGTATCCCGGGCACACGGATGCACAGGTGTTGTATTTGCTGCCTAGCCTGGGGTTCATACACGAACTTGCCCCGAGGTACCGGTGGAAGACTTTTTAGACTGGCCCTGTCTATTGGTCCCTGTAGGCTGGACGCATGGGTCAGTCTTGTGCAACTGTCCGTCAGAGGCTCGAGTAATAATTAACGATGCTTGTTGGCGGTTGGTCGTATGAGTAGTTGCTTGAGCTTGATGGGCTCACACTGCACTGGATTTCTTCAGCTTAGCTACCGTAGACGTGCAGTATGAAGAGTCCAGCTTTAGATTTTTACCATTCTCAGTGGGTCGCATAGGATCTGTGCCGCATGAGATACGGTCGAAAACAGAGGTTATGTTGCTATTGGGGCCGCATGTGGCCTGCTATCTGCGGCTGTGAGTTGATGTCGCATGGACAGTCTTATGCGACCTCCTCCTTAGCTGCATAAAGCTGCCTCAGCACAAGGACGTCTACCATCATAGTGTTTTTCTCTGCCAGAGTCTAGGTGCTGAACAGTCTCTGCGTCAGCCCGGGATATAACGCCCGCAACCGCACGATGTGTTACGCTGAGTCAGATTGAATAAAACAAATGCTGGTTACATTTGATTTGTTGGATTTTGGGAAGAAGGATTGATTGAGTTGGTTTCATGTGCAGATGGCTAGCGAGTTCGATGGGAATCAGGTGTTCGTTCAGAACAGTACTGAGATAGCTGGATGGGAGCAATAATGTCGTCTTCCTTAGTCCGATCGGTCGGATGATTTGGAGAGCACGGCCTGCTCGCACGGTCATACCAGTTGAGTAGATCGCGCTTTGCATCGGACCACGGGTTCAAGGGATTGACCGTATCGGCAGGACAGGATGCTTAACGGGATCAAACATTGTGAGTGGGCTCTTTCCCTTCTCCTCTACTCCTTCATGCCTAATAATACGAAAAACACGTAAAGGCTTGAACACTTGGGCTGAAACTTGGAAATCACTACACTGAGGCGTGCATAGAGTGTACGTCGTTTGCTTGGATAGGATTGTGGCTTGAATTGGTTTTCGCATATGGATAGTTGGAGCTATAGTTGGATTATACACTACTTGAGGCAGTTGGTTGGATAATTGGGATTATGCTTGGACTGTTGGAATAATACATTGAGGCATTGGGAATATCGGGAATTTGGGCGAGCGAGCGTGCATCCGTGCACGAGTATCACTTGGTCGCTTTGTCTTGCAAAGCGAGCAGTTGTGGTTCGAAACCGAACAACTGCATCGGCGAGGACATTGTGCCACTGTTGGGGCTTTGTGCCATAGGATTTGTTCTGAGTTGGGGTATTGCACCCAATTTGAAATACTGTATTGAGAAGCGGCATTGTGCCTATGAGAATAACTTGAGATTGTGCCTATGGGCATAACTTGTGAATGGTGCCTTGGGCAATATGTTGGAAGAATGGTTATGGATGTTTTGGTTGGATATTTGGTTGAACAAGTCTAAGATTGCTTGGTGGGACGAGAATGTTCGATCCTCTCGTCATACCTACTTGGTGTCTGCATGTCACGGACAACCTGTGTTGCACAGGGTTTGGTTTCCTCGAACGGGATGGACTCCGGGGCACCGGGACCGTTCGGCCATGGAGGAGACATGGGTATAGCGTCTTGGGCGTGGTGCTGGTAGTCCAATACCACCAGGAGGGAGTAGCTGCCCAGCCCTGGATCGGGTAGGACTGCCTATTGATTAGTCCGATCAATGTCCTTTATGGCTTGGCCAGTGACTTCATATAGATAAGAGTTGGTTTGCTTTACTTTGGTTGGTTTTTGCTTCGTGTAGGCGCGGTCACCTTGCCTCGGCAAAAGTGTGCACTTTGAGATGGGATTGTAACTTTTGGTTGAGGATGGATATTTCGGCTTGGTTGATGGGTCGATATGTTATCGTGCAAGCGATGGCTTGAGTAGGACGGGTTTGCATGCTAGAATCCTTCGGGTTGGTTATATAATTGCTTGTCGATTGGTTTGAGTTGAATGCTTGCATGCTTAAAATGCTTTACAGCTTTCCTTAACATGTCATCCCTATGCCATGAAATAAATCTAGGATTCAACTAGAAAGATCACCATATAACTGTTTGTATTTACTATTTACTTAGTGTCGGCTTAGACGAGTGGGTTACCCCGCTCACCAGTACGGCTGTGTACTGACCCACGTTTGTGGGCATTATTTCAGGTACGCAGGCGTAGTGGCACTGCTTGGATATACGGGACATGATGTATGAACTGTAAGTACCTTTGTGGGCTAGAGAAAGAGCAAGAGTATTTCATCGCCTTCGTGGCATTTCATTTGGACCCTATCGAGAGCTTTGCTGCGTATTACTCTGATTGTGTGCTTGGTACACAATACTTGACTTTCGTTACAACTTGGTTGTTTCAATGATAACTTTGATGTTTAACAATATCGTCTTGTACGAGCACAACTCCAGGCTCGTACTGTATCACGTCCCGAAGAGAATGATTGTCCTGCGGGAGAGCTGCAACGTGGTGATTCACGTTCAGCAGGGACTATTGAGCTTGCGGAAGATTGGGGCGTGACATATTGGTATCAGAGCGCCTGGTTCATTTCTTCGGACTTGGTCCTTCGTTTCATCACAAACTCTAAAATAGCTTCCGCATGTCATTTAGCTCTTGACTCTACTCGGTGTCGTATTGGATGTTTCATGCAATAAGTCTATATATTGCCGGTTGTGGCTGCATGTTATTCTTGGTTGCGTTACCTTGGTTGGTTTTCGTTAGATCGCTTAGCCTTATTAGGCGTTGTTGCATTCGTACATCAAGTTGGGTGGCGTTGTTGCATTTGTGCAACAAGTTGTGAGCTTTCGTTAGGTTGGCTTGGCTGGTCGTTCGGGGAGATTCTGATTGCCTCAATGGATCAGTTGGTTGGCATACGAGATTTGGTTATGCGGCATGTTGTGAGTAGAAATATTCGATGAGAATGGATCGTTGCACGAGTTGCTCGTGTAGCGAATTGTTGGGCGGAGTTTGATTTTTGGCTGGGTATATCACATAGAGCATCGGTTGAGCATGTTTGAGTTTGGCTTGGGAATATCAAAATAGTGTTGTACGAGTTGCTCGTACAACAAATGTGTGGAACCATTGGGTATTGGGTTGAACTACTTAGAATACGATCGTTGCACGGGTTACTCGTGTAGCGAAAGTATCAGACGGTTTGGGAATAGTTGGAAGCATCGAGAATGGAACATAGCACAAGTTGCATAACGAGATTGATGGAAATATTTGGATAATTCAGGCATTGCCTGAGTTTTGTGTCAGACTCGAGTTGGAAAAGACAGGATCACACATGAGGGATAGTTCGAACGGATCTTGAATCAGTACAAGAAATCGTAATGCGAGTGGCGACTTGATTCGGAGTGGTATATGGGATACCACATATTGAGCAAGGCATTGAAAATATTTTGATTGGACATCAATGGGAATTGCCTGAACGGACTCGGGTAACGGGAATACAAGTTGATTGGTGCACATCGGCTGAGTTGGAAAGAATAAAAATGAAGCAAGCGAATATTGAGTTGAGCATATCGAGAACGAACTTGTGCAAATGGAAGTATCGTTGGGCTTAAGAGATGGACGAGATCGGAACGAACAGTTGGGAGACGCTTGAGAGAAGCGATGGGTTAATTGAAAGATAGCGAGCACGGACTATGATTTTGGGCAACACATTTGAGCTGTTGGTTGAGCAATGAAATATGCCTTGGTTTGGAGGGACAATACGATGGATTCACACAAACTTGGAGATTTTTGGATATTGCTGCTCGAGAAGTCGACTCAGGTTTAGCGAAAATGAAATTTTTGGGCAAAATGGTACAACGATGGTAGACGGATTCTTCGGAAGACGTGGACGAATTATGGCAACAACTAAAGGCGAAGATTGTGACGGACAGACTTTTAAAGATAGCTAAATGTGGGAGCAACGTCGGAATAAATCACTGTGCTGCTCGAGTAAGTTGGACGTGCATTGTGGGACGCGGCAAACGGATAAGAATTTGAGCAAGTCTTGAGTTCGAGAATCATTGCAAGTGGTAGTACGAGTAGACGAACATAGCAATTCAGAAATTTGATGGATTCAGGGCAGAACGACGGATTGATGGAAAACGGTTTCAACGAGCGCGATGCTCGGATTCGGAAGTTCGCTCGGATGAAATGGTTGGATTTTGATTTGGATTTGCAGATGAGATATAGCATGGTTCATAGTAACTGTCCATCGTGATGACTTACAATTATCGAGCCTAGCTTCGGGACAGCTGACCCTAGCGACTTGTCCGCCAGATCAGAGATGAATATGGTAGACCCATAGAACGACCCTTGCGGCGGCGCATTTGGGAATGCGTCGAGGGTGGATGTGAGCAATAAGATTTGGCTTATTGACTGAGTGTTGGATTCGAGAGACCTTTGGGATAGTCTTCAGCTGAAGATGCAGCCGGAAGATCGGAGCGATGGTGGAAATAGCCTAGTCAACTGATGAGATTTAGAGTCGCAGATTTTTATCGATGGCATCGCCTCTGACTCATCGTGCCCTGGAAGGGAATAGCATTCATATGAATTGACGACTGTGAAACTAGCTCGTGAAGTTAAAGCAGCGGCTCGTTCAGATCAAATCCTTACGAATACTGGAAGGGACATACGTGCCTCAGATTTACAAGATGTCTCGAAACTTAGTCTGGGAAGCGTGCTCGTTCAGAAGGCAAAGGTGAATCCTATGCTTCGAGGCAGTGGAAGCAGCGCGAAGAACTATTCCATGCGCAACCTAAGAATTATGGCGAGTGTGTCCACGTTAAAATTGTGGCGACACAATCCCTTTGGCGTGGCAGCGAGATCTTCGTGGATCACACGAACCTCAATATAGATGTTCACCCAGTGAGGTATTGAGATGGCAGGAAAATGTGTTGGACTGAGCTGATCTAAGCAAAGTTTAATATTTGGGTAAGTCGTAATGATCGTTCGATGCATGAGATAATATTTGGAGATGTTGCTAGTACGGATTTCAGAAATAGTTGGATGGATTGAGTTAGAACACGAACTCATTGAGTCGGTGGAAAATCATCATATTTGAGAATAGTGCTTGAGAGAACATGTTGGAATAGAAATCGGGATTGGTTCAATTGAGAGCAAAGCAAATAGATGCCTCGAACATAAAGATACCCTTGTAACTTGTTCAAATTTGCTATCGCAAAGCTCGGCTGAAATGCATGTATTTTAGGGACGCCTTAAATATGTGTACGATCCAAAACTAAGCGATACGAGAAATTCGTATTGAGCTGCAAGGAGGATGTAGGAATTCGTGGAATTTGTACGAGCGTTCAGCAAAGCGAGATGCTGAGTCAAAGATCGTGAATATGAGAGTTGCATAGAGCAGACTCTATGGAATTGGACAAGCGGCATGTGATAGGAATGAGTACCAGCACGGTTCGTGGACGAACCTGATTTCTAAGTGGTATATTATGTAACGCCCATAACCGCATGGTGCGTTACGCTGAGTCGGATTGAATAAAATAAATGTTGGTTACATTTGATTTGTTGGATTTTGGGAAGAAGGATTGATTGAGTTGGTTTCATGTGCAGATGGCTATCAAATTCGATAGGAATCGGGTGTTCGTTCAGAACAGTACTGAGATAGCTGGATGGGAGCGATAATGACGTCTTCCTTAGTCCGATCGGTAGAATGATTTGGAGAGCACGACCTGCTCGTACGGTCATACCAGTTGAGTAGATCGTACTTTGCATCGGACCACGGGTTCAAGGGATTGGCCGTATCGGCAGGACATGATGCTTAACGGGATCAAACATTGTGAGTGGGCTCTTTCCCTTCTCCTCTACTCCTTCATACCTAATAATATGGAAAACACGTAAAGGCTTGAACACTTGGGCTGAAACTTGGGAATCACTACACTGAGGCTTGCATAGAGTGTACGTCATTTGCTTGGATAGGATTGTGGCTTGAATTGGTTTTCACATATGGATAGTTGGAGCTATATTGGATTATACACTACTTGAGGCAGTTGGTTGGATAATTGGGATTATGCTTGGACAGTTGGAATGATACATTGAGGCATTGGGAATATCGAGAATTTGGGCGAGCGAACGTGCATCCGTGCACGAGTATCACTTGGTCGCTTTGTCTTTCAAAGCGAGCAGTTGTGGTTCGAAACCGAACAACTACATCGGCGAGGGCATTGTGCCACTGTTGGGGCATTGTGCCATGGGATTTGTTCTGAGTTGGAGTGTTGCACCCAATTTGAAACACTGTGTTGAGAAGCGGCATTGTGCCTATAGAAATAACTTGAGATTGTGCCTATGGGCATAACTTATGAATGGTGCCTTGGGCAATATGTTGGAAGAATGGTTATGGATGTTTTGGTTGGATATTTGGTTGAACGAGTCTAAGATCACTTGGTGGGGCAAGAATGTTCGATCCTCTCATTATACCTACTTGGTGTATGCATGTCACGGACAACCTGTGTTGCACAGGATTTGGTTTCCTCGAACGGGATGGACTCCGGGGCACCGGGACCGTTCGGCCATGAAGGAGACATGGGTATCGCGTCTTGGGCCTGGTGCCGGTAGTCCGATACCACCAGGAGGGAGTAGCTGCCCAGCCCTGGATCGGGTATGACTGCCTATTGATTAGTCCGATCAATGTCCTTTATGGTTTGGCCAGTGACTTCATATAGATAAGAGTTGGTTTGCTTTACTTTGGTTGGTTTGTGCTTCGTGTAGACGCGGCCACCTTGCCTCAACAAGAGTGTGCACTTTGAGATGGGGTTGTAACTTTTGGTTGAGGATGGATATTTCGGCTTGGTTGATGGTTCGATATGTTATCGTGCAAGCGATGGCTTGAGTATGACAGGTTTGCATGCTAGAATCCTTCGGGTTGGTTATATAATTGCTTATCGATTGGTTTGAGTTGAATACTTGCATGCTTAAACTGCTTTACAGCTTTCCTTAACATGTCATCCCTATGCCATGAAATGAATCTAGGATTCAATTAGAAAGATCACCATATAACTGTTTGCATTCACTATTTACTTAGTGTCGGCTTAGACGAGTGGGTTACCCCGCTCACCAGTATGGCTGTGTACTGACCCACGTTTGTGGGCATTATTTCAGGTACGCAGGCGTAGTGGCGCTGCTTGGATATACGGGACATGATGTAAGAACTGTAAGTACCTTTGTGGGCTAGAGAAAGAGCAAGAGTATTTCATCGCCTTCGTGGCATTTTATTTGGACCCTATCAAGAGCTTCGTTGCGTATTACTCTGATTGTGTGCTTGGTACACAATACTTGACTTTCGTTACAACTTGGTTGTTTCAATGATAACTTTGGTGTTTAACAACATCGCCTTGTACGAGCGCAACTCCAGGCTCGTACGGCATCACGTCCCGAAGAGAACGATTGTCCTGCGGGAGAGCTACAACGTGGTGATTCACGTTCAGCAGGGACTATTGAGCTTGCGGGAGATTGGGGCATGACACGGGATGCCGCATAGACATGGACGTTATAGGTGTTCGTCCGATGACCGTCATTGGCAACAGTGTGAGAGGCTGGAAGCGTCTGCTCCACAGCTAGGTAAGGCACAGCGGCCTTAGCCACCCGTGTTCTGTGGGTCTTCTTGGGCTTGGCTATCCTTGGCGAAGGATTAGCGCTTTCTTCGGAGAGCATGTCCTCGTACGCTTGCTGGACGAAGCAGACCACCAGCATCTTTTGCGTCGAGCCGAGCTTGGCCCTTCAGATTGTGTCACCGACTTCTCAACAGTGGAGAAGGACATCCCCAGCAGAGTTGCTACAGTGTTTGCCATTTAAATCAAAACGAGAACTAGGAGAACTGGATTTGATTAACAAACTAAGAGAGTACAAAGAAGAGTCATAGAAGATAATCTAAGTACAAATTTTTTTTGGGCGGTGACAATGGAGGGTTAGGAGTGTAGCAACTCCTTTTACTCCGTGGATAATCCGATGCAATAGCTCTTCTCTCTTCCTTGAATGTTGATTCGCAGATAGCCAGCTAGCCATTTGCATAGGGGTAGTACCATGTTATTTATAGTTGTTCTGTAGCCGCATGCTATGGATGCCGCATGCACCCCTGTTTGATGACTGTATATGGCTCTCTCAATAGAATGCGGTTGAAACTGTGGCCGCATGTCACGGTGAAGCTGCCATGTGAGCTTGGTTAGAATTTACTATTGATGAGATCTCAGGGTCGTTTTAACATGTTGTATGCGTGACTTGGTCATTTGGATGCGTAGCCCGTATCAACTGCACGAATATCTCTTTAGTTGTAACAGAAGGATCTTGTTAGTTGGCACACATTGGGCTAGAGACGCATGGAGTCTGGGATGCATTGGGCCAAAGACGCATGGAACGCATGGAGTTTGGGATACATTGGGCCAGAGATGCATGGAACACATGGACTCTGGAACGCATTGGGCCAAAGACGTATGGAACATATGGAGTCTAGAACGTATTGGGTCAGAGACGCATGAATTTTTGTCGCCTTCTACATTCGTGGCATTTTAACAGATGTATACTGGCAAAAGTAATTATGACGAAGCCGTGAGCCCAGATTCCAATCCTCGATGTAGGATTCGAGGCGGTCAAGATTACTGTCTATTTTTTCAGAGTCATAAATGCTCTGATGTAACTATAGGGACGATGCGTCAAAGGGAGGCATGCATCTCGGGACGTCATGTATATGCGTCCACCCCTGTTATGTGTCTTTTGCTTATTTATTGACTATAAGCTGGAGCTCATGGAGAGATTTTTTTTATGCTTCTATAAAAACATGCTAGAGTTCACCCATATGTCTTCTAGACAACCTTAACACATTGCGGCTTACTTCGGTATTCGGCAAGGTGTGGTTGGTATGTCAGTCCTCGTATTTATCCAGTATTCTGGGAGCGAAGCGTGACACCCTCTGATCAACTCAAGCAGTTGCGCTCCATCTAGCGCCAAGGATCTCCTATAACTGGAGTGGTGGGAATTCCATACTAAGTTGGAAGAGAATGGGGAGGAGGAAGAGTCCCGATTCCCTCCTGGCCTACTAGATGGGCAGAGGATGCCCCTCCGGAAGTCGATACGCTGGATGTGCAGCCTCACGTCTCCTTTCTTCCCTTGTCCATTATCTAAAATGGAGAAAAGTGAACATAAGTCCAAAGGAGATACGGAAAGTTCAGTACAATATATGCAATCAAACAATCAGCCTATGTTGTGACGAGTTCCTAATATGGCAGGCTCACAGTGATACAACTAAACCTATGTACCACTACGACATCGTACTATTTGCGACGACTGACCTGCATGAGCCACCATAAAAACTTGTCACGACCCGCGCCTGCGATATCGGGTACGAGTGCGTGGTCAAGTCCAGCCTACACTGTCGTTGACACTGGTAGTCAGTTGTCTATACCTTATCAATCACCAAATCACGTAAATCAATCACCAAGTCACAACACTATAATCGATAAACAATCCAAACACACGCATCACCACAGTCCACTAGTATAATCTTTTGTACATGATACATCTCAATCTCATCCAGAGACAACTTCGATAAATTATAACATAATATACAATCACCAAATGAATACATCAATGAAAATACATCAAAATCTCTACACTAAATCCTCCAATAGCTTAGATGGCCACAAGTGTCACCTCCCAGATACCTGTATCAACTGTCCAGTCAGGACGGAGCAAAGTACATCTACACAATACTGGAAGTAAAATATGAAATAACACGAACAAATAAAATAAAGAATAAGTACAATCAATATACACAAGTAAATAATCTAACATGTGATTTGAATACCTTTGTCGTTGTGGACAACTAAAAGTGATCTGGTGCCTCGTACGTTACCCAACACAGTTTGAGAATGGGGTCATCCACACACAACTCTGATATTCTCCTCCCGACAATAATAACAATCACAATACGAGATACAATGAACACGACACAAGGTACAAAGACACGACACGAGATACAATGAACACGATACACAATCATCGTGTGTCATACTGTGTCACGAAGCATGCAATAAAATAAATATATACTAGCAAGATGTACAATGTGTAGGAACTTGAAATAAATAATAATAATTTATGGAAATTAAAAGAGGTACTTGCAATGGAAAAGCAATACAATAAAAATATCGAAACTTGTAATAAAATACGAAACGAAAGAAAGCATCATATAGAGTACTTGCCTTTGATCCAAAGCTGTAGTCGCTCAAATGTTCACCTAGGAAAACAATGTTTCTTTATTAGATTCCATCTCTAAAAATCCATATTTAATTCTAAAATCCAATAAAATCCCTTGCCTCATTTGTCTTTTAATTCAATATTCCGATATTTCACTAATTAGTTAATCACCCCCAATTATACTAACTAATTAACTTTATTATTAACAATTACTAACTAACTAAACTAATCAAGTTGCTAATTAACCCTCTTGATTACTAACTAATTCCTAATTGTTAACTAAATAACTAATTCAATTAACTAACTAATCCATTAATCATTTAAACAACTATTTAATCTGTAAACCATTGGCTTAGTCCAGTGCTCTGGACTCTAGTAGACTTAAGCCAAAGCCCCACACTCAGTCCCATAATCCATGGTCCAGTTCATTGGTCTGGCCCGCATGTCTGAGCCCAAGCCATTAGTTACCAAAACAGAACCCAATCCCTAAATTCGAATGCAAGACTCTTGGTCAGATTGACAAGGACAGTCGATAGAAGCAATCATATCTGAATTCCCTCCAATATTAATTTGAATTCCCAAACACAGATACCCGCCCGGGCAATTGTGTCAACTCATCATGTGTCTGTCCTGGACACAAGAGTTCTACTGAGCCTCCTCCATGACACGGCACCACCACGGATTCGTGTCCCAACCCACATGTTACACAGGACACATTGCACCAAAACCAAGACTTGTGTAAGTTGTAGAACGATGCCGGATGCAAGAAACTATCAATTGACTTACCAAAATAGAATCAAGAAGAAAAGATCAGAGGAGGAGGATAATACATGTATCCAAAGCTTAATGATACGATACTCGTGTCCGATTCGCACCAATCAGAGTATTAAAACTTCTTAATGTCGAATCATCTAACACTTGGTGTGCAGTAAAAGGTGAAGGAATTTAGAGTTCGATTGAGAACTTAAATCAAGAACACAAAATGAATCAAGAACCGCCGATCAAAACTGAATCAAGAATCAGTTGATCGGCCCAAAACCGATCAAAATTGATGAAACAAATTTAAACTGATCCAAAATAGGATGATAAAAATAGATCGATTGAGTGATCAAAAATTCGTTACAATTTCGAGTCGAACGAATTCTTGGCAGTCGATCATCTTGTTAGGATCGACGATTGTTGTCGATTGATCTGAATTAACTGATCTATCAATATCATCGATCTGATCTCAATTAAACAGAACAACCAAACGAAACGAAGAAAGAACGAAAGCTCACCGATATACGCCGGAGAATCGTCGATCGCCACCGATGAAGCCTCGTGCTGGAAACCACCGCTCATGGAGATGCTCGATGTCTCCGTCTTGGATCATCACTTCCAGTGGAAACTCATCGTCGCCTGCGGGTCACCTCGTCATCGATGAATGTCTACCGCCGCTCGTCGGTGGGGAAACCAATGTGAGTCATCGGGATATCGTCGCTTGCCGGAGACAAAGATCGACACTGCCGCCTCGAACTATGCCACCGCCATCGCCATGGACCCGATCGCTTCGCTCTCGAGAGATCGACTCTTATCGTGTGGAAGAATAAAATGGCTCATAGAGGAATGAGTTTAATCATATGGGAAATAGGCCGGGTCAGTGGGCTAAAGGAACAAACGATGGGGTATGTGGATTTAATCCACAGGCAATTGGCAATACTTATGAGCTCCTTAAAGGGACATCATCAACTCGATGTATCAAAACATGAATTTCTTTTATAATCAACAACCTATAATACACACAATGTCATTACCCAATTCATAGAGGTTATTCACCCATAATGAATCTCACACTTTTATAAGTCAAAGTAATGCACACTGCATATATATGTCTGTTATTATATCCGAATTAAAAGCACAAGCATTCATAACAATATATGTGTTTATTCTCTTATGTAGTTAGTACAAAGAGGACAACCACAAGTGGTCATGTTCAATACACACAAAATGTACTAGTGTAAACATATAGTCAAGATAGACTAATACTAGATTACACTACAACCTTACCAATGGTTTGCCTAAATCCATCTACGCTGTGAACTATTTATATATTCTATAGGGAACTGATAATATGATCTTCTGTATGACACTACACACTATATTATCTATAATATCATACACTTGTATTAACATTATAATAAATACAACATGTAAACATTTGTCCATATCATTCTCATTTAAAAATAAGAAAATATAGTTAATACAAAGTGATACTTTTAGTATATAACCCTAACAACAAAATCAAAGAAACTCTTCATACTATGAAGGGTAATAAGAAATTATGATCTTCAGAAGGGACATGTTTTAAATATTGATTAAAAGTTGACAAACGTCGAAAACAAATAAAAGTATTAAATTTAACTTAGATTTGAAGGAGAGAATAGACGTCAACAAAGATGAGAAAGATTGATATTAATGATAGAAATCTGTAGCTCCTGAATACTTTCATAGCCCCGATCTCTGGACGACCCTACCATATGAAGGCAATGCTTTCATACCATCTATTGATTATAAATCCTCGTTCTTTTTTACTTTCCTCAATCTCGTGATCCATTATCGAACTCAGTCATCTATAAAAGTTTTAAAATTTATAAGTTTTGTTTTTAACTAGATCTAAAATCCCTGAGTCAGAATTTATGTCCAAATAAACCTTTACCATGGTTCAAATTCAAGCTTCTATATCTTATCCTAAAATTATATTTCAAATTTTTTTTTCTTCAAATCTAAATGTCACTATTATGATGGAAAAAAAAAATTTATTTCCTCTATTAGTAGTAAATGTTGCTAAATAAAAAATGTTAACCTCAACATACCCATCAATCAATTTTTTGTACCTCAAACTTGTATTTTCCTTTAAAATTTTGAAAGCTCCACTGTTCGTAATCTTGGTTCTCAAATCATTGTACTCCAAAATCCAAAAATTTAATGTTCTAGCAGCTCTTAGTTGACATTCATTGTTTACTCTTACCAATCCTTTGTTCAATTTCATATTATCATCGCATAACTTGATAACCTCCAATTCATTTATTTAAATTCTTCAAGTAAGTGTCTTAACCCTTTTTAAAATTTTAGTACTTCGTTTAATCTCAGGAATTTGTAACCTCATAAATATTTAAAATTTGATCAAAATCAATCAACATTTAATTTATTTTTAAGCTTCTAGAGTTAATCATTAGGGTTTAATTCCTTAATCTTCATTGAATAGTCCCATAACCCCGAAATATTTATAATTCTTCAAATTTTTAAGTATACGATCCCACCACTATTTCTTCTAGGTCTTTCTTGGGATCCTACACATTCCTTCTTCATACGAAGATAATTCCTTAAATATAACCATTTTCAAAAATTCAATAATGCTACTACTCTCTTGATTTTGCTTTTATTCTTAGTTTCGCTCATCTTTCATCAATTCCATCCCAATGTA
Organism: Iris macrosiphon; assembly: GCA_036927795.1. Classification (NCBI taxonomy): domain Eukaryota; kingdom Viridiplantae; phylum Streptophyta; class Magnoliopsida; order Asparagales; family Iridaceae; genus Iris; species Iris macrosiphon. The sequence continues at coordinate 119,991,804 of JAYESA010000005.1, read as the reverse complement.
CAAAAAAAAAAAAAGATATAACATTACCACATGATAACAAATTTCTCTATTCTAGTGCTAGATTGACTAGGAAACTTTTCTCGGTCATTCCGAAAAGTAAGGAGGATAATAAGATTCAAAGAAAAAAAAGAATTTAGTTATTAGTTATGTTAGAGTAACATGTTTTCAGATGGGAGCCAAGTAGATGGATGCAAGTAGGACAGATGTAACAACAAGAAGAAAAGATTATTATAGAGTGTATGAATCATACTCTTGCTTACTCGATCACAATGAAGTCGTTGCGCTACAATTTTCTTGCATATGTCAATAGTCTATAAAATCCTAAAATTCTAACCTCTATGGTGTCCATCTTTGTTTTGATATCCAATTCTCTTATTCATTATATATATGCTTATTCTCATGAATCCAAATTATCGATTATCAACTACCAAGAATTTGATGTTTTAGACTTCTCCCTTCAAAAGATCTTTTCCCATTGGTATTTTCATCCACAATATCATTATTTTTTTCAATCCATAAAAATTCTACTATTTAAATATTTTAATGATTCTATCCAATAAATTTCTACTCATTATGAGTTTTTATCCCCATTACTTTTATACATGTATCTAAGAAGCCTTAGATTATCAGTTTAGGGTGAGGGTTTTTTTTAGTACCAGAATTTCTCCATCTCTCTTTAATTCTATTATCTTCGAAATCAAGAATGGAATCATTAGGCCAACAGTTTCAAAATTATCCTTTGTTTGTTTTAGCAACATTTAATATCGTTCATAACTATTTTGTTTTTATTCTTTACCTACTGGATTAAACTTGAAATGGTATAATCTTGTCTTTTAAATTTTATTCTTCGGATCACTTGTCAGTATTTGATCCAAATATTTTATGTTGCTATCGGTTTTACCATATCTTCTTAATAAATTGCAACCTCAAAGTATATATAATCAAAAAATCCAGTCATCAATCATACCAATTTATTCTTCTGATCCTCATTTCTACTACATGTGTCTTCATTATTATTCTTTTTATACTTCCCAAGTTCTATTTCTCATAGAATAATTGTGTTTCATAGTGAGCCATCATCTAGAAAGTACTTAGCTACCTAAGCAGGATAAGACAAATTAATATCCTCTCTCTAGGGCTTTTAACATATTGGATTTGCATAAAATTTTTTCTTAGTTGACTGTCGCATCACTACAAAAAATATGACAGATTAGCAACTTGATCTAGCGACTGACAATAGTTAGTCTCTAGATCAGCGACTAAAAAGCTACTAAAAATCTACAAATTCGTAATTCAATTTACTGAATGTAAATTTTTAACGTCGGACTATCTAATAATTTTTCAAGCGACTGATATTTTTAGTCAGTAATTAGTCGATAGTTTGGATTAATAAATATCGACTGTCCTTCGACCGAAATTCCCACCCCCCTCCCCACGCCCGCAAATTTCGCTCTTCTAATACTGAATCTGCATGGAATTCGCTTAACAACAACATAAACCCATTCTGCAACCGTTTTCTCCTCCTCCTCCTCCTCCTCCTCCTAATTGAGACTTCCTCCTGCACCTGGAGGCCTTCCTTTCCTGTCGCGACGGCGTAGACAAGCTCCTCAAGATTTCTCGCTACACAGCCAAGCTCCTCCTCTCTACCGATTCTTCCTCCCAAACCCTAACCCCACGCCTCCACTCCTTCGAGTCCAGCGTTGGACTCAGCCGCAAGGCCTTCCGCCTCGGTAAGTTCATCCATGACCTCAACTCCCTCCGCTCCTCACCCCGTTCTGACCTCTTCTGCTCCTCCCTACCTCCCTAAGAACCAAGATTTACTCCAAGATCAGCGCCTGGCCGAGCTCCCCGGCTACGTCGGGAGCGTCTCCCTCAAGATCAAAGATCTCGAGAGGATCCGATCGGAACAGTTGGCGTAGGAGGAAATTGAAGGAGAAGATGGCGATGAAGCTGCTGTCGATCCCTCCAAATTTTTTTGTTCCTCCTCTCAATGGAGCTCGTCCTCTCGACGGGACCCCTAACATCGACTCCCTGATCCCAAAGTAGAGGACCCATGACTCCCTCATCTGATGAGTTCCAAACTGAGCTTGATCTGAAATTGGAGAGTATGTGAAGTAATGGGACATTTCTAGAGTAAATTGAAGTGGAAATTGAACAGGGAATCGAGAAATTGGGGAAGAACAACAACTATATTTTGAATTAGGTAAAAAAGTGCGGGAAAATGAAATACAAAAGGAAGCAACTGGATGTAAAAGCAATACAATTTTCTGGTTACTCATCTCTCCTTTTCCTACTTATTTATAGCCTTGGGCTTCCTTCTTGAGCAAGCTTAGCAGTTGGCTTACTGCTGAGCTGGATCATTGGTTGGCTCCTTCGGTCCATCCAGGGTGTCAGTACCAGTGTAGCAGAGAGTGAAGAATGGTTCATATCAATACCCACCCCTTCAAATTGACCTTGTCCCTGTTGGTTAAAATTCCTAAATAATGTAAATAGGAAGATGTAAAATTAAAACAAGAAATAGTATAGGATTCGAGGCACGTTACACGCTGTCCTTAGAATAGAATTTCGCCCCACGAATAGTGCAGTGGGTTCCTGGCGATCTATCCCCGAGATACAACGAATCCTTCGATTCACTTCACCGTGCACCCGGTGGCGAATCCAACGAACGATCACAATCTTGCCCGACAAATAGAAATTGGACGGAGGAGTTTAGGAGGAATTTTGGTTCTGGAGTTTTTCTTTCCTTTTTCGTCTCTGTGAGATTGTTCTTCCGTCCGAACAGAGAGCGAGAGAGAGAGAGAAAAGAAAAATCGATTTCTGTTTTTCAGATCTCAGGATCGTGTCCTGGATATACCTCTTACGTAACCTTTCCTACTTTTCCAGTAACGGGATTACGTGAGAACAGTTCCGCGGAAGACCAGCAACCCACCAGACCAAATCAACGGAAATAAAAAAATAAAATAAAATAAGTTATGAAATTACCTTTGTACCCGTGCCCGTTCCGCGGCGCGCAAGCGTGCAAAGTGCTAAGTGCGCGAATAATAAACGCGTAAAAACGCGCATTAAATCGCGCACCCGCTCGCGGGTTGGATGAGATCAAACCCATCCCCTATAAAGCCCACTTACCCACTAAGAGGGGTAAAGCAATATATGGAAAGGAGAATGACTTCTCTTTTCCCATGTGGGACTAAAAGAAAGGAGTGCTTTGTTGAATCATATAGTTTAGATAAATCTAACAATAAATATAACAATTTTCCACATGATTCAACAAAAGAAGAAAGGAAGGTATAGCACGATAGGACATATAGGAAGGAAAACAAGATATGGGCAATCACACTGTGTATCAGGGGAAGGTGTCTTCCGGACTTGAACCTCCCCTTAGTGTTATACATCTCATCCATACAGACCCAAAGTGACTTAAGTCTTGAACTTAGGATCTTACTTGTACAGACTCAACATACACACAAACACATTGTAGTCATTTGATCGTATCAACAGTTGTGCACTTTTCGGCCATGTGCTATCTCGTTTTCTTAAGAGCTCTAGAGAACAGCCCGAGTTCCCATAGAAAGCGGCCCCACTTTCACTCTTAAGTAGGTGAATCTTTCTAGGTATTCTGCAATTTATATACCCTGCTTTACAAGCCACAGATTCATTGAGATTTTACAATCACCCTTTTATTTATTGCAGATCAACACTATACATTAGAGGAATGGTTCTTTACAATTACTATCATATAGTGTTTCCAGTCACACATCAATTTTATTGTTACCCATTGAACCTTTTCTTGGTGCTTCCAACACAAGTCTCCTTGAGAGCCCTTTAGTTAGAGGATCTGCTAGATTGTTCTTTGATCTGACGAAGTCAATTGCAATTACTCCACTGGATCGCAATTGCTTCACCCGATTGTACCTCAAACGTATATGTCTGGATTTTTCATTATAACTTGTCCTTTGAGCCTTTGCTATTGCAGCTTGGCTGTCACAGTGTACAGGGATAGCATGAACTGGTTTGCTCCACAGAGGAATATCTGTTACCAGATTCCTAAGCCAGTCAGCTTCCTCACTGGTGAGGTCAAGAGCTATAAATTCTGCCTCCATAGTAGATCTAGAAATACAGGTCTGCCTGGTAGAGTTCCACGCAACAGCAGCTCCACCCAATGTGAATACATATCCACTTTTGGCTTTGGTCTCATCTGTATCGGAGATCCAGTTCGCATCAATATACCCTTCTAATACAGATGGATATCCTCCATAGAATAATCCATGGGATATCGTGCCCTTTAGGTATCTCATTACCCGTTCCAAGGCAGTCCAATGTAAACTATTCGGATTGCTAGTATACCGACTAAGCTTTCCTACTGCGTAGGAAATATCAGGTCTGGTACGATTAGCAATATAGTTCAGGCATCCGATTTGCTGAGAATACTTCAACTGAGCCACACTGTCTCCTTTATTCTTCTTCAACCTGATACTTGCATCATATGGAGTACTCACAGGTTTAGAATCAAAATAGTTAAATCTTTTTAGAACCTTTTCTATATAGTGAGATTGGGAGATACCAATTCCCTCAGAAGTGCGACTTAATTTAAGTCCTAAAATTACATCAGCAGGTCATAAATCTTTCATATCAAAATTTTGAGACAAGTGATTTGATATCATAAATAATATCCATGTCAGTACCAAAAATAAGAATGTCATCAACATACATGCATAATATTACACAAGAGCTACCAATAGTTTTGCTATATACACATTTATCAGAATCATTAATAGCAAAACCATATGATAGAATTACCTTGTCAAATTTATCATGCCATTGCTTTGGCGCTTGTTTCAGCCCATAGAGAGATTTAATTAATTTGCATACCTTGTGTTCTTGACCTGGAACAACAAACTCTTCAGGTTGTTCCATATAGATCTTTTTCTGTAAATCTCCATTCAGAAATGCAGTTTTTACATCCATTTGATGAATAAACAGTTTATGAACAGATGCAATGGCTATTAACATTCAAATTGTAGCAATTCTTGTAACAGGAGAGTAAGTGTCAAAAAAGTCTACCCCTTCTCTTTGTTTGAACCCTTTAGCCACTAACCTGGCTTTGAATTTCTCAATAGATCCATCAGGTCTTAACTTCTTTCTGAAGATCCATTTGCAACCTATTGGTTTGTAACCTGCAGGAAGGTTAACCAAATCCCAAGTTCTATTTAATATAATAGAATCCATTTCACTATTTATGGCCTCTTTCCAAAATAAGGAATCGACTGAGGACATAGCCTCTTGATAAGATATAGGATCCTCTTCAACGAGGTAGGTGAAAAAACCTTCACCTAGGTTTGGTTCTCGTCTTGTTCTTTTACTTCTCCTGGGTTCTGCTGGGGTAATCTCCTCTGGTTGTGAACTAGAGGTTACTACAGGGACTTGTGTAGAAATAGAAGAACTAGATATTTTATTTTTCAATGGAAAAATATTTTCAAAAAATGTAGCATCCCTAGATTCCATAACCGTGTTATCATCAATACCATTTACCTCACTCTTAATTACAAGAAATCTATAAGCAGTACTATTTTTGGCATATCCCAAAAATACACAGTCTACGGTCTTTGGTCCCAATTTCCTTTTCTTGGTAGGAGGGACAGAAACTTTAGCAAGGCACCCCCACACTTTGAAATATTTCAAAGATGGCTTTCTACCTCTCCAAAGTTCATAAGGGGTCCTATCAGTCTTTTTGAAAGGAACTTTATTAAAGATATGACATGCAGAAAGAAGGGCTTTCCCTCCACAAATAATCAGATAAACCAGAGCTACCTAACATAGCATTAATCATATCAAGAAATGTTCTATTTTTTCTTTCTGCTACCCCATTCTGTTGAGGAGCATAAGGAGCAGTTACCTCATGTATAATGCCATGCAATTCACAAAAGGAGTCAAACTCGGCAGAGGTGTATTCACCCCCACGATCAGACCTAAGAATTTTAATTTTTTTCTCAAGTTGGTTTTCAACTTCAGCTTTAAAAGATACAAACTTACTGAAAGCTTCATCTTTAGTTCTAAGCAAGTAAACATGGCAGTATTTTGAATAATCATCTATAAACGTAATAAAATACCGTTTACCACCACGAGTGAGAATACCGTTCAATTCACAGATATCGCTGTGAATAAGCTCCAATAGCTGAGAACTCCTTTCAACGGAATGAAAAGATTTTCTGGGCTGTTTGGCTTGTGTACAAATCTCACATTTTTCATTCCTGCTCATGTCAATCTTAGGAATCAATTGTAACTTAGACATTCTCTTTAAAGAGTTAAAATTGACATGTCCCAAACGACCATGCCAAATATCACAACTATCAGTATTATAAAAGAGAGCATTTGAATCAGAAGTAGAAGTAGATGCAATATTATTTAAACATGAATTTAATGTACTGCAAGACATGTCCACAGAAAGTTTAAACAGACCCCCACATACATAGTCTTTCCCAATAAAGTTACCGTTCAGGGAGATTACAACTCGATCAGACTCAAATACCAGTTTGTAACCATGTTTATTTAGCAAATAACCAAAAATTAAGTTTTTGTTTACGTCCGGTACGTGCTGCACATTATGCAAAGGGAAAATCTTGCCCGAAGACAACTTGAGGTTCACTCTTCCCTTTCCAAGCACTCTGGCAGCACTCGAGTTTCCCATAGCTACTGATTCGCCTTCCTCAACCTGTCGGTAGGAGGAAAAAGAATCAATATTAGGGCATACATGGACATTTGCCCCTGTATCAACCCACCAGTCAGTAGGCTGATACGATGACTCAAAAACAGAACATACGGTTACAAACCTCTGATCATCGGTACCGATAGATTCGGTCCCGGCTATGATAACATGAGCCTGTGGAACAACAGTAGAGTCTGCAGGAGTTCGACGATCAGGATTCTGAAATCCCTGACCCTTCTTCCTGTGGCGGCATTGCCTAGCAAAGTGACCAGGCTTACCACAGTTGTAACATTCCCGCTTAGGTCTGTTGTCTTTCCCAATCGCAGCTCTTGGCTTAAGAAACTGTTTCTTTGCAGGGTTTCTGTTCTGGGGGTTGTTCCTCTGTTGATAGGGTTGGCCCTTAGGCTTTCCCTTGGTTTCAACAATGTGTAACTTTGCCTCGAATTCAGTACTAAGAGGTTCCTTGTCTCTAGTTCTACCTTCTTCCTCAATGCGGAAGGACACAAACAGTTCATCTAAAGACATGGGTTCCTTATTATGTTTTAGTTTTAAACCAAATTTCTTTCAAGAAGGGGGAAGTTTATTAATGAAGGCAGCAATTAGAAACTTATCAGCAAATGGCATGTCTTTCTGAGACATCTCGTGTATGATTGTTTGAAGGGTATTAGTCTGTTCAACAACAGACTTCTCATCCACCATTTTAAACTCTAAAAATCTGTCAACAATGTAAATCTCAGAACCCGCTCCTTCGTTGGATTATTTTTTATCGAGAGCTTCCCAAAGCTCTCTGGACGTAGAGGTAGTGCAGTATATATCATAGAGGGTGTCAGAAAGACAACTGAGAATTTTACCGTGACAGATAAAGTCTGTCTCGTTGTAGGACTCTAATTCGTAGGTCCTGGCAGGTTCGTGTAAGTCAGGTTGGATTTCCGGTTCTTTGAGAACCTTAACCAGTTTCAAGCAAGTCAGCCAGTAGGTCATCCTACGTTGCCATCTCTTAAAATTCAGGCCATCAAACTTCTCCGGTTTGGAGGAGTTATGAATGTTCGTGGTCAGTTCTTCTACGGTGTTCATCATGTAGATAGGAATTTTTCAACCAGAAAATAGAAAGTGGACAGAAGCTACGAAAATTCTATTCTAAGATTGTTGGTTAAAATTCCTAAATAATGCAAATAGGAAGATGTAAAATTAAAACAAGAAATAGTATAGGATTCGAGGCACGTTACACGCTGTCCTTAGAATAGAATTTCGCCCCACGAACAGTGCAGTGGGTTACTGGCGATCTATCCCCGAGATACAACGAATCCTTCGATTCACTTCACCGTGCACCCGGTGGCGAATCCAACGAACGATCACAACCTTGCCCGACAAATAGAAATTGGACGGAGGAGTTTAGGAGGAATTTTGGTTCTGGAGTTTTTCTTTCCTTTTTCGTCTCTGTGAGATTGTTCTTCCGTCCGAACAGAGAGCGAGAGAGAGAGAGAAAAGAAAAACCGATTTCTGTTTTTCAGATCTCAGGATCGTGTCCTGGATATACCTCTCACGTAACTTTTCCCACTTTTCCAGTAACGGGATTACGTGAGAACAGTTCCGCGGAAGACCAGCAACCCACCAGACCAAATCAACGAAAATAAAAAAATAAAATAAAATAAGTTATGAAATTACCTTTGTACCCGTGCCCGTTCCGCGGCGCGCAAAGTGCTAAGTGCGCGAATAATAAACGCGTAAAAACGCGCATTAAATCGCGCACCCGCTCGCGGGTTGGATGAGATCAAGCCCATCCCCTATAAAGCCCACTTACCCACTAAGAGGGGTAAAGCAATATATGGAAAGGAGAATGACTTCTCCTTTCCCATGTGGGACTAAAAGAAAGGAGTGCTTTGTTGAATCATATAGTTTAGATAAATCTAACAATAAATATAAAAATCCCAAGGTCAATGGAGGAGTAATTTGGATCCCTAGATCCCACACCAAAACACGAAAAACTGGCACCTTCGAGTGAATCCTTCATGGAGCCTCCAAACCTTTTAATTACTTGTATAGAATCCAAGCTTGTACTACCCTTAAGCCTCATAACCCTGGCTTTACTCTGATGTGCAGATTTTTCATCAGGAAATAGCTTTTCCAGCTCTTTCATAGTAGCATTAATGATTTTACTGTCAATGCGTGAGATCCATTTATGTGCTGGGGCAAAAACTACTTCCAACTTTTCGAAGTAAGAAACTTCTCTCCATTCTTGGGGTACAAGAGGCTTAAAGTTTTCAACATAAGTATAAGAGACATAAACATCTCCCCTGCCAATTTCCCCACTATTGAGTAGAAGGTACTTTACTGTCCCATCAGAATTCAGCTCAGTCTTCTGTATTTGTGAGACATCACATTGCATTACAGAGACATCCATTTGACAATAACCCTCAAGACGTTTCCTCTGTTGTCCATGATTTTCATTTTTGGCAATATCTTGTTGCTCATCTATCACTGTTTGCGGGAACTCACCCAATATGTTAGTACCTTCCTTTGTATCAGGCCTAGCAACTTCAATAGTGATATAGAGTGAGATAGGAATCAGATATCCATTATCATGAGAGTTGTAACAAGGTGGACGAGGCCAAATAATGCAGGACTTGAGGTCATACATCCTTGAGTGCGATGATGGTTGCAAATACCACCAATCTGGCATTTCAAACTTTACCAACACAGCAAAAGCAATTGAGCTGATAATTGAGATCCCTACAAGAATACTTTTTTCGCTATTTTATTTTTTCGCTATTTTATTTTCAAGCGAAGTATTTCCAGAAAACTGATGTTGGAATGATAATGGGCATAGTTCCAAAACTAGCAGCGACTAGGAGAGACTGCAGAAGATTGTTGACTCCTTGCTCGTTGACTTAGACAGTAAAAGAAGCATCACATGATATAGTATTAAGTCCAGGAGTAGGAAGGCAGTTTAATCTGTGATAGACGCTCATCCTCAAGTCATCGGCCCTCTTGTTGCCAACTGCTTTTCCAAACCCACACGCAACTGCAGCAACATTAACATCATTAATATGAGGCCTAATACTCTTCCTAGTCAAAGCAGAGACAAGAGATCCTGACAAATACCTAGATCCAATACTCTCAAAATGCTTTTCTTCAACCGCAAGCCCAAATTTTTGTGATTTGAAGCTTTTCAAATCGTTGACCTCTTTCACTTCATTAATCCGTGTCTCAAAATCCACGAAAGTTGCAATATGCACTTCTAATGCCATTTCTGGTATATCTCCTTCATTGCCATTTTCAGTCAGGTGGCATTCAGGGAATTCTTCTCCTCCAGTTACTTCTACAAAAGAATCGGTTTGTTCCTCTTCCATTTGAACAACAGTAACTGGAATTGGGGCTGGAACAGCCACCACTTCCTCAATACCACCTGGAACTTCGTTAATGACCTCTTCCAATGGTACTTCCTGTTGCTGCATTTGACCAGGATGCAAATGACATTTTGCCTGTGCATGAGGAAAAACATGTTGCAGTGCAGATGATTGCATTCCAGCTTGAAGCATTTGCTGTTGAACTTGTTGATGTCCAGTAGCCAGAGGACTTGGAAATGTACTCGGCACATACAACAATTCACCATTAGGCTTCTGAAGTGGCTCTTCGAATGCTTTTGAATCCCTTCTTTCTTTATATTTCTGAAATGCGGAAGTTAGTATCCTGATCCTTTCCTCAGGTTCCATGCGCAGACCCATTAGCATGAACTTGTGCCCACTGGTCATGGATTCCATAGGCACTGATTTGTACGCGTGTGATGGTATTGTAGGTGCAGTAGTAGAATAATGCAGTGGTGAATGATGCAGTGGTGCTGTTTGACGCAATTTGGGGTTTGAAAACTCATGATCATGTCTAGATCTGGATAATTCATCAATATCTCGTCCAGATCTAGGCAATTCCACCATCATTCGATAGATTTTGCAACTGAGATGATCGAGTTTACCATTGAGATCTATGACAGTGCCTGCTATAGCTTCCATGGTTCCTTCGATGGAGAGAAATCGATCCTCTATAGATGAAGCCCGTCCTCTCTCCGTCGTCCTTCCACCGGACTCGCCATGGTTTGAGCTTCCTTCACGACTGCCCTCGATCAACGGATCGAGTGGCTCTGATACCAATTGATGAGTTCCAAACTAAGATTGATCTGAAATTGGAGAGTATATGAAGTAATGGGACATTTCTAGAGTAAATTGAAGTGGAAATTGAACAGGGAATCGAGAAATTGGGGAAGAACAACAACTATATTTTGAATTAGGTAAAAAAGTGCGGGAAAATGAAATACAAAAGGAAGCAACTGGACGTAAAAGCAATACAATTTTCTGGTTACTCATCTCTCCTCTTCCTACTTATTTATAGCCTTGGGCTTCTTTCTTGAGCAAGCTTGGCAGTTGGCTTACTGCTGAGCTGGATCATTGGTTGGCTCCTTCGGTTCATCCAGGGTGTCAGTACCAGTGTAGCAGAGAGTGAAGAATGGTTCATATCATCAGCCGACTCCCTCCGTCGGTTTTAAGTATTTTTTTTTTAATTTATGTACATTTTTTTAGTTTTAAGTTTTTTAAAAATTACTTTTTAAATCAATTTAGGGCTTGGTCTGGGATGCAAGATAATTGCTGCAGTACATGTGGTTATATATATATATATATATATATATATATATATATATATATATTGTTATTTGTTCTTGATGTTATGGTTCAAGAAAATTTAGGGCTTGGTGTGGGATGAAAGAAAATTAAAAAAAAAAACAAATGCAAGAAACAATATATGGTTATTTACACTAACTACCCCTAAGTTTTGGACTTATTACACGGGGTATCCCTACTTTTAAACTAATTACACTGACCATCCCTCCCTTTAGAAAAAAAATTAAAAATAGGGGTAGTTAGTGTTATAACTTTTCATTTTTATCTTAAAGTAGGGGTACCCTGTGTAATAAACATAAAACATAGGGGTGGTCAGTGTAATTAGTTTAAAAATATGGGTACTCTGTGTAATAAGTCCAAAACTTAAGGGTACTTAGTGTAAAATCTTTTTTTTTAAAATCATTTTGTTGAGCATTTGAAACTATTTTTCCAGAATGGTGCTACATGACGAAACCATTGACACCAACCACAAACCAATGGTAATTAAGATCGCGCAGAAAAAATAACTGCATGTAGTTTAATTTTTCAGTTTGCATGTAGTTTCCTATCTATATGCTTTAACTAACCATCAATATCTACATGCAAATACTTGCAGTGTTCTATAGCTTATTTCAGATTGCGTGGGTTGGTGGGGAATTTGTTGAATTGGGATTAAATTATTCTTGATTTTGATGATTATTGTGAGAGGAGGAGAACCCTCATATTCTATATTTCTGCTGAATTATTTTTTATAGAGATAATAACTAAACGTGTCACCTTTATTCTGGGCTTGTTGGAATGTAGATTTGATCACTGTAATTGTTAAGGAGTTGCTAGGAGAGTATCAGTCAATGCAGTAACTTAATAGACGTTTAAGATTATTGTCAGCATGTTCTAGTAAAATAATTATTCATGACACATTTGCAATTTTAAATTTATTCAAGTAACTTGTAGAGACTTAATTATATGTGTGAATCGTTTTTTTGAGTTACTCATTTTGTATATAATTGTAGAGTATGTCTTTATAGAGTTCATAAGACAATTGAATCTACCATTGACAAACTGGGTGTGTTCATTTTGATATTTCTCATTTGTGTTGTATACATTAATTGCTACCAACACTTCGACATTTCTTCTTAATTTGGTATATGATTCTTATACTTTTTTATTTGATATATTTTCTTCTTCCAACTCTCAGTTCATTGTTGAATCTTGCATCTCTTTGTCGAGTCCCTTTATACTTGTGCTTTATAGACAAAACTTCTCGACTGAGAAAAAATATATATATATACTTCAGCATGCCATGAACTGAGAACCAACTGGGGTTAATTCACCAAAGATTATTTTTCAATCGACAGACTTTGATATCAGTGTTTCTCCTCATAGTTGCCAGCAGAGAAGATTGATCTTGAATTTGCTAGTAATAACTTTGCTTTCAATATAATGGTAGGTGTGAAAAAACTGCCATGTCTTTCTGCTTTCAATAACTTTGCTTCCTATTTAACAGAAATATATCATCAAATGGGAAATCCAGTTGGTGCCTTGTGATCTGCTATTAATTAGTGTACAATGTTAAGTTCATCTCATATTCAATAATTATCTATGCCTTCGTTGGGTTATTGTTAATTTCAGTCCACTGTTAGATTCATGTCCAATTACATATAGTGTTTATATATACTCAGCTGTTTTTGAACATCTATACCGATTATCAGCTTTTGAGAATATTAGTTAGAGTATCATGTCTACTAACGTTCTAAATAATCTTTTCTTCAGATTGGGGAGTATTCTCAGTAGTGTTATATTAGCTATTCTCACATTTGCTACTAAAATGCTTGCAAGACGAATATGAGGTATAGACAACATCACGTGCAAGACCAATCTGAGGTATCTTTCTTGATTGATTTGGTTCTGTGATTGTCATTGTCATTTGGTTCTGTGACTGTCATTATCAAACATAAATGTGTAGTAATAATGGGAATAGTAGTATTTTGATGTTGTCACTTATATTCTTTTTTTTTTATAAATGCACAGATCTTATCTACGACGAATCAAAAGGTCGTCGCAGCATTTGTAAGTATTTACTTGTCTTTCAACAACATATCAAAATGAAAACACATTGGTGTAGAGACTGAAACAGGTACCCATGGGTCATTCACTTTAGTTTTTTTTTAATTCCGCCTTACCTAATCTGCACTTCTATTTGTACCATATTAAACCTAACCTATGTAAAATTCATATTACCCTATTGCAAGTTACAACCATCCATGAATACCTAAGAAAATGTATCTTCGATTTGTCCTTATCTTAATTTCATCTCTTTGAAATCTCCTTAATGTCCTTGGTTTCTCCTGAAAAGAGGAAATTATATGTTTTATTTCTCTAAAGAAAATCCCTAGATTGGAGGCTACAATTGGAACAACATGTTGTGAGATACACGTTCCCGAGTTAGGCAAGACAAAGACAAAGTAGCTATACAATTATAAACTCCTTGTATATTCAATATCCAAAGATGAAGAGGTAGTAATAACTAATTACAACAGAAAATTATACAACTCTTCTTGAACATGGCCTACAACGAGGCCAGGCGCCCCATCACGCTGCACATGAAGTACGACCCCTCATGCGAGTCTCCGCTCTGCCGCCAGCTCCCCGACGATCCCACAGCCGCACATCCGATGCCGCTCTCCGATATCCAGGTGCAAATGCACTGCACAGCTCTGCTCCCCTTCCATTTCGAATTAGGAGATTATTTTTTATATTAAAATAAGGGTTTTTTTCCTCCTTTAAAAAACGTACAGTTTCGAAAAATATTAACAAAATGAGGTCCTTTTCCAAGTCATATTTTCAAAACGTAATTTTTGTTGTTGAAGAGGATTAACGTAGCGCAGAGACTACTCCCTCATCGAATGTACCAGTGTTTACAAAAATGTACTTTCTTTAGTGGGAACGATCCTATTTTGATAAGATTCTATAAAAGTACCTTTTTTGGTATTCCGGATCATATGTTAAAATTAAGAACAATGGTATAAATTAAGAGAGTTTTGGTGCGCATGCTTGTTTGGTTGCATTTTACCTATGGATCGTGTTGGTTACTACTTACATGAGTCACATGAATTATGGAGGTAGAACGCTTATAAACATAAAGATTGAATGCATTAATATGTCACTAAAATATATGCAACAATGTATTAGTAACGAAAATTCTCGTGCAAAATAACTTTACAAATTTCAAGATCTAGTTTGATAGGATTATGTGCGAGGATACCATGTGTATCTTTACCTGAATAGTTTTTTCTTTTATTTGAGAAGTATTTGCTACGCTTTTTATTTTATTTTTGTGCATCCTTTGATTTTTTCTTTATTGCTTGTAGGCTTATATTGAAGCTGAAAATATGAGATTAGAGTCTGAGCTTTGTCAGTTCTCAGAGAAAGAAATCATCATAATAAAAGTATTGTCCAAATATGACGATAATAGACACTCCAGGGCTAACTATTCCTGCTCCAGGCCGAAAAAATCGAGTTTTACAGGTACAATGTTGCCGATGCATTATCTTAGATATTAAACTATATGATCTTCTGAGATAGAACTTACTGATGAACTGCTTGATATGCACTGTGATATATATATTTTAGTACCATGATATCAACTTAAAACTTTTTAGTTAATAAGAGCATGAAGTGTGGGAAGTTCAAGTTCACCATTGTGTATCTGTGTAAGTTTCCGCTTGGTTCTCTCTTCCTTTGTCTTTACATTAGTATTCCTTGCCGAATTGTCAAAGTTGTTATCTTAGATCAACTATTGGCATCATGAGATTTGTTGTAACCTGATGGGTTATAACTCTTGAATATTTATGGGCATTGTATCATATCATTTATAAGCAATTATATTCAAGAAGACAACTTTATCAAGTATTATGTTTAATTATTTTATAGTTCAATGTTGTGAAGCAGAAAACCGAATGTGCCAAAAAGAAAAGAATGCAGCTCAAATGCTAATAATTCACAATACATCAGAAACCTTATATAAACAACTGTGGCTCGAAAGATTCCAGTATTCAATTAATTCATTGCTTCTAGACTGTCTTTTGCTTTCTTTGGAGATATCTTATAGAAGGAAACTAGGTTCGATTTGTTCTTAGATGATTACAGTTCAAAGTCTCATAGACTATGAAGGTGAATATTACAGGTAGACAACTCATGGTTTGTGATTTTTCTACAAACTTACCTTTTCTTTTGAACTAGCTCAGCATCCACATATGTTAATACATTTTGATGGCATTAAATTGTTGGCAGGTTCTTATGATGAGTGTACCACAAATTACTCGTTAGACTATAGAATAGGAGCTTCTAAAAACGCTTATGCAGGTCGTGTTGTTGAGTTCAGATAACTTCCAGGTGATGTTTCTTGAAACTTAATTGCTCTCTTCAATAGGTCTCTATATTTGTCTTTGTTGATGAAAGCACCATATCATTACATGAAAGCATTTATCTTTCTTCAATAGGTCTCTGTCTTTGTTAATGAAAGCACCATATATATTTGATTCCTTCCTGATATCTTTTATTCAAGCACCTTTTAGAACTAAGCCTTATGTATTTATTCAATATATTCCTCTGGCTTGGAAAAAAAGACTTTTGTTTATTTATTGCTTTGTAGTGCATTTTTTTGTTATACGTCAGTGAGGCGATAGAGGGAAAGAGTTTGGCTACTTTATGATTGCTCATCTCCCACCGATTAATAACTACAATTAAAATCTTAGAAAAATTCATTGAGTAAATTTTATGCTAACTTTATCCTATTGAATGCTTAAAAAATAAGATGTGATCCAAAGAACTTTACATTCCGCAGATCGGTCGGTTTATACTCCTGATACTCCAGGAAAGAGAGAGGAGATGTGGCCTCAAACAAGACAGAAGTCATCTAGCTCAGGCCCCTTAGACCTTACTAGTAACTCTCCAGTAAAGGCAGGACCAGTTCATGTTGATGCTGGATCCAGAAGGTATGCAAGCCCTTTCTTTGGAGCTGGTGTCAGCAATCCTTCTGCAACATTACGTAATCTCACTATTTCTCCGATGAAGCGCCCTCAATTGTCACATGGCCGTCCTCATAGTTAACGTAATGTTGTTATTCCTCTTCTTGCTAATCTTGTGTAAGCTGTTGGTAAAATGATCCTCTTTAAGTGCTAGTTTGTCGATGTATGATGGATACTTTTGTTACAAGAGTGCGAAAACAAATCTAAATGTTGAGCAAGTTTTCCAGCTCTAGTTTGTGAATGTATGATGGATGCTTTTGTTACCGAGTGCGAAGATTTTCTGAGAAAGTTGAGACATATTACAGATTTGGTGACTCCTACTAGTGCTCATGATGGTACCATTGCTCCTTTCGGTACTCTGGCTATTCCTCCTACTGCTGCTACGCAGGCTACTGTTCCTTCCGTTGCCCCTCCGGCTACTTCTCCATCTATTGCTCCTTCGCCTACTTCATCTGTTGCTCCTCCGGCTACTATTTTTTCAGCTTCTAGTTTACACAGCAACAGGCATTAGTTACGTTTATGACGCAGTTTATGACCATCATGCACCTCCGTCTTGATTTTGTATGCTTTTGTATGAGTAGAGACATATTAGTTTGTACTTATTATATTAGTTTTATCTTTTTGTATGAATGGTGTATGGTCGATGGATGGATATGATTGAACATGACTGATATAAATATATATTTATTAGTTTCTTTGTTAGTGTATTGTGTTATTATTGTTGTTTTAGTTATTGTTGGTTTTGTTGTGGAGCTAAACGTTGTGCCACACTACTTTATATTATTGTGAATCGACTTCAAGATGTGCATAGCATGGTTTATAGGAACCTGGATAATAATAACTTAGACTAACTTGCGACTAACTAGCGATTAAATTTTGACTAACATTTTCGTCGCTAAATAAAATGTCAGATACCCAGGGTATTAGACCTAATTGCTATTAAGTCGGTAATTCGTTGCATATTTAGTGACGAATAAGTTAGTCGAAAGTTAATTGCTAAAATTGGTGTCGCTATTTCAGTAGCTTGTTAGGCGGTCAACTGATGAATTAGCGACGAAAAGTAAATAACGACTGAATATTTCAGTCGCTGGTTAGTCGCTATTTTGTTTTAGCGACGGAAATAGCCATTTTGGCGACCAAAATTTTCGTCCCTACTTAGCTTTTTTTTTTTTGTAGTGCAAGTCCACAATATCGTTCTCTTAATTCTTATGGATCATAATCATCATTTACAAGTTCTACAAAACCTTATAGGCTTAAATTTGCTTTACCTTTTATGCTTAATCGTTTTAAATTTACCCTCAATTAACAACTTCGTACATCATTCTTAGCTTGATTTATTCAACCCCTATTTATTTCTTCAAATACATATGTTATTCTTCCATTTACAACTCAAACCTATTTTATTAAGTCCTCCAATCCCGATGTAGTACCTTGGTCCAAATACTTATTTTCTTGATTGGCGATATAACCTTGAAATATTTATCAACGTTCATACATAAGATTTTGATTACCCATTCTTCTATTTTTAATCTGAAATGGTTATGAGATCAACTTCTACTCCATTGTTCTTTCTTTCGGAATAATATAATCCATAAAACTCATCTTGATGCAAGAATTAGGTTCAATAACGACATGTATTCAAGCTGAATTAAACGTTAGGGTGAACAAAAGCTAATGAAAATAGATTTAAGCAAGGTTTAAAGTAAGACACTCAAGGGTCATCCCATGAATCCATCAAGAAATCCTAATATGTGATTAAGTACCTACTTCCTAGAATCTCCAATAATCCATCAATCATATTCCATTACAGGCTCGCAGTTGTACAACTAAGCCTAGGTACTACCACGATATCGCATTATTTACGAAGAGGAGACCTGCATGGACCACTATAAAATGTGTCACGATCCGCTCATGAATAATCGGCCACGAGTACGTGAGTTCGTCCAGCCTACGCTGCGGTATCGACGGTAGAACGATGTCTAGACCTTAATAATCAATACAAGTCGAACGAATATCAATATATAATTGATAAAAAAATGCTAAAGGAAGATATGAATAAGGAAAAAAAAATTGATGTGTATCGAAGCTACATATTATACCTATATCTTAGCTTTTATTGTGGCATATGTGTTCTGGATTATATTGATGTGTTGTATCATCGTCGTGTTCATATTTGGTGAGTCATACCTTGTCTCGGAGTAGTGCGATACCTCTTGTCCTTGTTTGGTTGTAGAGGTGTCCTATTGCTCCGATAAAAGGTTATACTTTTGCAGTTGTGGCACTGATTCCTATTTTATGTACTTTATTGGTTTTTGCTTCATTCACTTATGCTCCTTTGTGGTATTTGCTCTCGGGGTCTGACCTAGCTGGTTTTGCTTGGCCAGGTTTAGTAGCAGAGCCCAAGGATCCTGTCCTATATCTGACCGATAGTGCACACCAGGAGGATATCCGCCGAGGAACTTGAGTGAATTTTTCCCCTACTATGAGTATCATTTTGTATTACCTTTTTGGCGTTTTGCCGACGATACTTGTTAGCCAGTTTATCTAGACATTAGTTTCTCTATATGATTGTATATTATTCAGACTGTGGCTGACTTACAATCATGTACTCTTGCTAATGTATTAGTGTACCATCTTGTGTAACTAGTTTCAAGATTATTCTGATGGAGCATTAGGGACGCCTAACTGCTTTATCTTACATGCTCATTCTGACTGTTCTTGGTTGATGATTAAGACATAGAGATCCTTGACCCTAGGTGACTCGATTATAGTATGCACCCCCTAGTCTCTAGACAACCTTAGCACATTGTGGGTTACTTCGATATTCCGTAAGGTATGGTTGGCTGAGTCACTCCCCCGCTCTTCAGTATTCTGGTTCTGGGATATGACAAGGTTTTAGTGGTGGCCCATGCAAGTCTGTCTTTTCAGACTTGTGGGGTATCTTATTCTAGGAGTCTCAATCAAAACTATTTTTTTGATATCCTGAATTCGCCTTCTTCGACACCGAGCTTGAACTATCAACAATTTGCTTCCTTGTTCTCTTTTGTCCTGTTATTTGATGTCTTGATGTTATTTTCCTTTAGGGGGCAACTTTTCTCCACCTGTTAGAGCAACATATATGGTGTAACAGCTAGCAGAACAAGATCCCATTGAGCGCCAGCAAGAGACAATACTTCTTCAAGATCAGCTTCGAGTAGAACCAATGGGTGCAGAGACATCCTCATTATAAAGTTCCAGTAGCTCCGAGACGTGAGCAAGCATAGTTTGGCATGTTAGAGCAGATGTTGTCCGAGGGTGGTCAAATTGAGGGTAAGTTTTAAGAATTTTTCAGTCATATCTTTTGGGTTTAGTATATTCGGCAAGTGGAGATGATCTCTTATCTCACTCTTCTGCCTTCGTATCTCATTTTATTTTATGTTAAATATTTTTGTAAGATATTGATCATTCAATCAACCTAGGACGTACCTTTGTAGTCGGGACATATGACATACATAATGTATGTCATATGTCCCGACTACAAAGGTACGTCCTAGGCAGAGTCATATTCTTGACTATGTCGTTGGTACCAATTTATCTCGAGACTTGATCCCTATCTATTTTTGGGAGTAAGCATAGGCCAGCGAGGACGGGTTCCTCTTTATTTATATTGCTGTTATTTTTATTACCTGTATATTTCGTTATGCTTGGTATTCAGTTAGCTGTAGTTCATGAGATTTGGTAGTTCATAAGATTTTTTGGATCATGAGTCTTCTGCTTGGTCTATGAGTTTTCTTGCTTGGTGATCAACTCTACTAGCCTAGTAAATTCCAAGGACAAAATTTTTCTAAGGTGGTAGAGATGTCACACTCGTTTTCAGATTTGGTATTCTTGAATTTGTGATATTTAAAATTTTTCATGTAGATGTATTCATGATGTAGTTTATATGTTGATTCCTGTTAATTATGATATATTCTATTTAATTGTATTCATGTTTATTGAAGGAGACTATCCGAGACCAGTAGTGAACACCTTAAAAATTGCCATGGACCCGTGCTAGGACCCGTATACAAGATGGATACCAGACCCGGTTCACTCTTAGAACCACTAAGCCTATTTTGGATAGTTGAGATTTGGTTGGAGAGTGTCATGACTTATTCTTAGGGCTAACCTCATTTTTTTACTTGGTATATATATAGTTTTTCTCTCTCCTCTCTTATTCTTCCTTATTTCCACTTTCTTTCTTCTTTCTTCTTCCTCCTTCCCTCAAGAGCTCTCCTTGGCCGAAACCCTAAGCCCTAACCCTAGACTTGGTTCTAGGAAGAGGTTTGTTAGTCCACCAAGGCAAGTACATCCTGCTCAAAGTGGTAAAGCCATAATTTTTAGATTTTTTATATGATTATTAAATTAAAATGTGTTTGATAGAAAATATTCTCCTTGATTTTCTCATTAGTTTTAGTTCTTAGAGTTTTTGATTTTGATGAATAATTTTGAGTAGATCTGAGTTTTAAAGTTAGGGTTTTCATGGGTTCCAAAAGTTTTTCTTGGTTTTGATCTGTTAACACATGGTATTTTTAAAAAATAGTTTTTTTTGTTGATGAAGGACTTTATTTTGAGCATTTTGGTTTTTGTTTCACTTGATTCAGAGTTAAAATAAAAATTTTATGAAGAAAATAAAATTTTAAGTTTTTGGAGCTTTTTTGCCATGGCTGAACTTGCTGTCTGGAGAAGACGAAGTTCGCATGTGGCCAGTATTCTATGCGGCCGAGAGTTTTATGCGGCCTGGTGTAGAAGCATGAAAAATACGCTGGGAGGATCTACGCAGCCTCTTGATGCAGAGCAGCGTAAACAGAGGCCTTCAGAGCCATCAAGCGTGCAACAGAGCTTTTTTCGCTAAAATACAGCATGAAGTATAAGCTGAAAGGACCATCCGCGTAAGTGCAGTACGTCCAGGCCGCTCCAGCATAAGACAGAGTTCTTCATCGCCTCCATGGCGTAAAACTCAGTCGCTTTCAAAGCAGCGTTAATGCGTACGAGGAACGCTTCGTCTTCCCCAAAATGAACCTATCAAGTCACGCAGTGAACCTGGCCTCTGACTCCTGACAAAAAGTGCTGCACGGCTACCCAGACGACGGCTGGAAACGATGGCAAACCCCTCGGGACGCGCCCCACAGTATGATGGCGGATCTCGGCATTTAATGCAGAGGATTTGGTTAAAATATCACCAAACCGTCGGTTACCAAAGTCCCCCCAGCGTAAACTGCTCTTTTGCGTACAAGGGAATACGCCGTCTTGTTTTATACAGGCAAACATGAGCTGTTTTACGCTCCGCAGTAGACAAACTGCCTGCCAGGTCAAAAGCTGCACTTCGTACAGGGCCCGAGGCACGTCTCTAAGTCAAATTGCACAGAGCGGTGACAGTTTCCCTCAAGACACGTCTCTGCGACGGATGCACAGAAGGGCTACAGACCTTCAAAATACGTCTCCGCATTTAATGCACAGGATGGTGGCAAATCTCTGTAAGAGATTTGATTACACCTTCGAAAGCCGTAATTCCGGCGAAGACGTCCACATCAACACTCTGGCACGGTACGCAGCGGCTTCTACGCCCATTCAGGATCTGTGCTCATTCGGCTTCAAACGTCCACTCAGTCTCTACGACCATTCGGCTTCTATGCCTGTTCGGCTTCTATGCCTGTTCGGCTTCTATGCCCATTCGACTTCTACACCTGTTCGGCTTCTATGCCTATTTTGGCTTCTACGCCAGGGGTGACAGTCATTTGGCTTCTACGCCAACCTCTTCTACACGAGGGATACCTACCTACGTGGCTTCTAAGCCGTGATCTTTGCAGCAGATATACGCATTTTGTCCCCTTAGTTGGACACGCGTCACATGCTCACTCAAAAGGTCATTTATATGCAGGCATTGGTTATTTTAACCGTTGTGTAAAAGGGTGTTGTACTGTCCACTCCTCGGTTGTTACACCGACGGAGTGGTCACTGTCACCAAAACTTTATAAATAGAGACCCCTATCAATGGGGAACAAGGTTGACAATTTGGAAGATCGAACCAGGTCGGAGAAATTGGTAAAAAGAGAGAGTGAGAGAGAAGGAGAGAAGAGTCCGGAGCTCAAGCAAAGAGTAGGGGTCGACGGCTTTGGCACCGTGCATCCACCCTCCTTCGTAACCTTCGAAGCCGCTACCCGTCTTCCACGGCACTTCTTCAACATCGTGTAGTCCAAGGGCTAAAGTGATCAACTGCAGATCAGACACCTATAGCAATTTATACCCAGATTAAATAAATTATACTCCCGCATCCTCGTATAGGATCGAATTGTACAAGTTTGTTTGTAAACCAAAGGGTACGGGTCTCGTATAAATCCTGTCATTGAAATACACTTTCATTCTTTCGTTTAATACCACAAACAAGATGGCGACTCTGCTGGGGACGTCTTTCTCTTCTGACGAGGAAGTAATTGCTCAACACGATGCGGTATCTGTGGGATCCGTAAAGAAGACACTGGTCGTCCAATTCGACCAGTCTACCTACGAAGACATGCTTCGGACTGGGGGTAGCTCTCACTCTCTCTCCGTCCAAGACAACAGGAAGCTGCACAAAGTGTGGATGCCCAAGACATCCTCCGCCGTTCCTGTGGACTCTCCGATCTCTCTGACCAATGAGGTGGTAGCATCGCTCCCTCCATGCCCCGCACGTAAAATTCAGTCTCCCGCTACGCGCGGTACAGAAAAAACTTTGGGCAAAGCCTCAGCGCTAACCCAGGAGTATCCACTGTGCTTTACACAAGAAATCAGTCTCCCGCTACGCGCGGTACAAACAAAACTTCGGACAAAGCCTCAGCGCTAACCCAGGAGTATCCACTGCGCTTTACGCGCAGAAATCAGTCTCCCGCTACGCGCGGTACAGACAAAACATCGGGCAAAGCCTCAGCGCTAATCCAGGAGTATCCACTGCGCTTTACGCGCAGAAATCAGTCTCCCGCTACGCGCGGTACGGACAAAACCTCTGAGGGTGCCTCAACGCCAAATCAGAAGTACAGATCATGCTCTACGCGCAAGACAACATCTGACCTCTACGGTAAACCAGATGAGCGCTGTAATCTCCGCAAGGGAAAGCAAGCAGGCGAATACTCAACTACTCGGCTTTTACGCCAGCAAGAGAACGATCTGCCTACCCTTCGGATTACGCGAGAAGCCGATGGCTGGCTGAGGGCCTCTCCAGCTTTACGCCAGACTGAGCGAATCTCCAAGTTACGCTAGGCACAGTCCCCCGGCGTAAAACGAGCTCAGATTGCGAAAAGACACCCTCCCAGGAGATTATCCGCCGCCCAGATGGCTAACCTGTTGTATACAGGTGGTATAGGGAAAACTGGGGTGCCCAGTCTCCGCGTACCCGCTGATGGGAATAGAAGATACAAGCCTTCGTCTTCCTCTTCGACAAATCCTCCTGACCTGCGTACCCGTCTAATCCAAAAAGACAAAGACAGGAGCCGTGAACAGGTTTTAGAACCCCTAACCATCAAACGGGGAGAGATCGTATGGGAAGATGCATCAACATCTAATATCATCATGATGTATGAACCATATGAAGATGATGCCTTTATTGTCCCTCCTACCCACGGCGATCAGCATCCAATAATCTTCAAACACAAGCAGAATGGTCCAGTTGAACAGGAAGAATTCCGCGAGCCTGAGAGTGGGAAAATACAAATCCACAGGTATAGCCCACAAGTTTTAAAGATTATACAGAACATGGGCTACGACTTAAAGCGGAAGCCAGACCTCAACTACGGAAGAGGCAGACGAACGCCGTCGTGCAGCAACACCCGCTATCGACAGACCCGTTTTGGATTAGGATATGCCACCGCCCTTGCGACTTCTAAGTCAGACGAGGACATCTCTTCCTCCTCCCAGAATGGCTCGTCGCCCCCCGACTCACCTGATGCTCTCGAACAAACACTATCAGTAAATATGGTGGTGACAGATCCCTCAGGAGCAGATGAGCAGGATTCGGAGCCATTTGAGAATGACTCTTGGGCTCAGCAAATGGATACACAGTGGGAATTCTGCTTCGAGCAAAGAGAACCTCCCACCAAAGATGAAGTTATCCAAATCAATGTTGGGGGTGAACTTTCGCCAAAGCCAATATTTATCAGTAACAACCTTCCCCCAGCTGAAAGGGAAGAAGTTATACAGCTGATAAAGGAATACATCGACGTCTTTGCATGGAATTATGAGGACATGCCAGGCCTGGACCCGAAAGTAGCTACTCACAAGCTCAATATATTGACCGATTCGAAGCCAGTAAAGCAGCACCAACGCCGGTTCCGCCCAGATATGATGGACGCCATCGAAGCTGAAGTCAAGAAGTTGATAGCCTGCAGTTTCATCCGGGAAGAACAACATCCCGACTGGGTCGCCAATGTTGTCCCAGTCATGAAGAAAAATGGAAAGGTACACATCTGCATCGATTACCGAGATCTGAATGCGGCCTGCCCCAAGGATGAATTCCCTCTTCCCATCACGGACATCATGATCGACAAAACCTGCGGCTTTGAACGCATGTCTTTCATGGACAGGTTCTCAGGGTACAATCAGATCAAGATGCATCCTGAAGACGAGAAGCACACCGCCTTCCGGACACCATTGGGAGTATATTGCTACACGGTTATGCCCTTCGGATTGAAGAACGCCGGGGCTACATACCAATGAGCTATGAGTAACATATTCTACGAGCATTTACGCAAAACAGTGGAATGTTACGTGGACGACATAGCCGTCAAGAGCTGCCTCAAAGGTGATCACATTCAAGACCTGAGGACGGTATTCGAGTTAATGTACCAACATCAACTCAAGATGAACCCTAGGAAGTCCTTTCTGGGTGTATCTAGTGACAAATTCCTGGGATTTGTCATTACCGCCAAAGACATCCAAGTGGACCCTGATAAGGTCCAGGCAATCGTGGAAATGCGATCGCCCCGTAATCTGAGGGAACTCAGGGGATTTCAAGGACGTCTAGCTTACATCCGGCGATTCATATCCAACCTCTCGGGGAGATGTCAGCCCTTCTCTCATCTCATGAAGAAAGGTGTATCCTTCGTATGGGACGAAACCTGTCAGCAAGCGTTCGGAGATATCAAGCGCTACCTCACCAGTCCACCAGTTCTGGTGCCTCCCGTTATGGGAAAATCGTTCTTGTTGTACGTCCGAGCAATGGATCATTCGCTAGGGGCTCTTCTCGCACAGAAGAACGATGTAGGGCATGAACAGGCTATCTACTACCTCAGTAGGATGATGGTCGGAGCCGAACACCGGTACAACCCAGTAGAGAAAGAATGCTTGGCTCTGATGTTCGCTATCCAAAAGACGCAGCACTACGTCACCGGCCAAACTATCCACATCATCTCCAGGATCAACCCTCTTCGAGTACTGATGAGCAAGTCGAGCGTTCTTAATTCCTGACTCGCAACTTGGGCGATGCTGTTAACACCATATGACATGGTATACGTACCGTAGAAGTCTATCAAAGGCCAAGCGCTGGCCGACTTCCTAGCTACTCATCCGATCCCAGAGGCCTCCAAATTATACGAAGACATTCCTGACGAAGTTGCAGAATATAATTCCGCAATGGAAGGTGACGCATGGCAACTGTTCTTCGACGGCGCCTCCAGAACCGGTCCTAAGGGAAACATCATTTCGGGAGTGGGAGTCGTCCTGGTCGCCCCTGATCAGCTCGTCATCTACCGAGCATATTCTTTTAGCGAGCCCTACTCCAACAATGTGGCGGAGTACAATGCTCTACTAATAGGGCTCCAAGTTGCTAAAGAGCTGGGGGTAGAGTCCCTGGAAGCTTTCGGTAATTCTCTGCTTATCGTCAATCAAGTCAGGGGAATATATGAAGTCTGGAATCCAGACCTCATCCCCTATCACCAAGCGACGGTCGAGATAGCCATGACATTCAAGGAGTTCTTCCTAGAGCATGTACCTCGATCTCAGAATCTGGAAGCTGATGCCCTAGCCAGTCTAGCTGCGGATTTAGCTACTCCTGTAAGAAGGCAGGATTCGGTAATCCTTCTTAACAGAGATTTATTCTGTGTGAAGAATAGCTGTCACATAGAATGCAGATATGCTGTCAACACCGATCCTCCTACGAGAGATTGGACAAGTCCCTTCATAGATTTTGTGGCATACGGAATCTTGTCGGAGGACCCCAGAGAAGCAGTATCCGTCAAGAGACGATCACTACGCTTCTACTTCGATGCATCTTCACAAAGCCTATATCGCCGGACCTACGACGGATTACTATTGAGATGTCTCTCTAACGACGAAGCACAGTAGATTATCCATGAAGCTCACGACGGCGTGTGCGGAGTGCATCAACCCGGTCCTAAGCTACAGGATCGCATCAGGAGAATGGGCTATTACTGGCCTACTATGATCGCAGATGCAATACGGTATGCAAGACATTACAGAGCCTGTCAGGTTCATGCAGACTTCATACATCAACCGTCTGAACATCTATATCCCACGGTCGCATCCTGGCCTTTCGAAGCATGGGGTATGGATATCATCGATCCTATTCACCCGTCTTCTTCCAGGGGTCACCAGTTCATACTGGCCATCACGGATTACTTCTCCAAATGGGCAGAGGCAATCCCTCTCGCTGAGGTAAAGACATATAATGTGATCAGCTTCATCAAGCATCACGTCATTTATCACTTTGGGGTACCCCGGAGGATAATTTACGACAATGGGCCTCAATTCATCAGCCAAGCGTTTCATCGGTTTTACGATAAAAATCGGATACACAATATTGCCTCTAAGGCATACTATCCGGCTGCTAATGGTTTGGCGAAAGCTTTCAACAAAACCATTATCAAACTCTTGAAGAAATTCGTCTCTTCAAACAAAAGAGACTGGAACGAGAAGCTGGGCGAATGTCTCTGGGCATACCGCACAACGGTACGGACACCGATAGGTTGTACCCCCTTTTCACTGGTCTACGGGAGCGAAGCAATTCTTTCCATCGAAATCCAGATCCCGTCGCTCAGGATAGCCGTGACTAGTGAGCTGACTCGAGAAAAGAATGACCTGTTAAGGCTCCAAGAGCTAGAAGGATTAGATGAGAAACGCCTCCAAGCTCAACAGCGCATCGCGCTCTACCAAGCATGCATTTCCAGAGCTTTTAATCATAAAGTAAAGAAAAGAGTGTTCAAAGTCGGCGAGCTAGTCCTAGCCGTAAGAAGGCCGATGATTCTTACTCACAGAAGTAAAGGCAAATTCCAGCCCAAGTGGGAAGGCCCTTATGTGATCGAGACAACGTTCTCGAATGGCACTTACAGGTTAGCC
Source organism: Iris macrosiphon (assembly GCA_036927795.1). Taxonomy (NCBI): domain Eukaryota; kingdom Viridiplantae; phylum Streptophyta; class Magnoliopsida; order Asparagales; family Iridaceae; genus Iris; species Iris macrosiphon. The sequence continues at coordinate 119,964,079 of JAYESA010000005.1, read as the reverse complement.
CAGCCTAATGGAGACCTGTTAATGGCTCCTATCAACGGTAAATTCCTGAAGAGGTACTATGCTTAATCTCCCCCGCTCGAGTGGAATATAGCGAGGATCTCGATTCTGACAAAACTACTTCCAGAACGCAATTAGTTGGGTTACACTCTATCATGTCCGTAAGACCTCTGAATAGATGTCCCGCTAAAAGGTTATCGAGAGTTTATCACGTCCATACTACCTCTGATATCACTCTCACCTAAACCTGTCATTTATATTCCGAAATGATGGGTCCACAAAAGTCAGAAAGAGTCGCTTTTACTTATTCCCGAAAAAAGAACAGAATTATATCTGGGGAAGCAGAAAGAGAAAGGATACATCATGATGGTGGATTAGTCAGATTATAAATCAGCCGCTCCAGTGAAGCTATCCTCTCGTTCCTAAGAACCAAGGCGTCGGCGCGAGCCTGCTCCAGCGTGCCTCGGGGGTGTTTGTAAAGGTCAGATCAGCCCTTGCCCGAAGGCAGCCCGCACGGGCAGCTTCTGCACGGTCCAAATCCCGTCGCGCTGCGCTCAATCGACCGGTCGCTACGTCTAGATCCGCCAATGATTGAGAAGCCCACTCCTCAGCTCGAGCGAGTTTTTCCTTCAGCTTGGAGGCCCTCTCCGTATTCCCTTCATGCTCGGATCGGCACTGCATCTCAAGAGCGAGAGCCTCCGCCACGACAACTTTTCTTCTATCCATCTCCAGCTCATGTGTCTTGATGGAGTTGTCTAGGCTTTCCAGCTTTGAAGTGAGCCACGCGGTCATGTGGTCGTACCTGGCCTGGACCTCACCATCGAAGCTGCCCCGAGTCAGCTGCAAATATTCGTTAATGGGTTGCTTAAACCATTAACCACCGCCTCCAGGGCGTCAGCTGCCCCAGGATCGCCGAGCTCCCTGATGACCCCGATCGAAGCAAAAAAAGTCTTCTTCAGGCGCTCGAAATCTAGACTCTTCGCTAACACCATTGATATCATCGTTTTCAAACCGGTATAGAAGAGGCTGGTATGTTGCTCGGTCAACGCAACTAGATCCGACTGGACGCCGGGAGCGGCCATAATATCAGCAAGTCCCTCTCCAGGGATAATTGCAGACGAGGTGGCCACAGCCGTCGGCAACGGCGGTCAAAATTATCGCCACACTCACAAGAGGCGAGGTCACGACGACGGGTTCATCCTCCTCTTGAGGAGACGAAACTACTCCGGGCTTACTGGCCCCCGAAGCCACTTCCTCATCGAAGTCGAATGCCTCCGTATCATCGTCAGGAGCCCGAGCGGAGCCAGAATGCGCTTCAACGCTATACTCCCCGTGGGCGCTATCCCCTGAAAAGAGGACAAGAAAGTTAATATCAGTATGATGATAATCTTTCTAAAGGGAGACATAAAGACGACATTTACCTGGAGCCAACGGCATATACGACACATCTGCAGCCGATATAGCTAAACCACGCCTTAATGATGCAATGCGAATCATCATGCCTGGAGAAGGAGGTGGGCCGACCGACATCGCCGAGAGTTCTGTCAAGCCTTCACCAAGACGCGGTCGAGGTTCATCAGCTGGAATCTCGCCAGACGTGCTCGCTGACACGACGGGAGTCTTTCCCGCTGCTGACCTCGAGAAAGATTCTCCCATCTGCCTCGGCCACACAGGCAACCTCGCTCCGCTACCTGGAGCAGCAGCCACGACAGCGACCTCTAGCGAGGATTCTCTGGCGTCGCCGGCCGGAACTGTAGAAGGTCCCTATCTAAAAGGCGAGGAACCTCCAGCCAAAGAATCATCCCTGATATGGGGAGAGGCAGGCTCACTCCCGGGAGCCTCAACACCAAGGATGCGGAGAGGATGAGAAACCGTCTCCTTCCTCCTCTTACGAAGAGAAACTTCCTTCGGAGCAGAAGCCCGTCGCTTCCCAGAAGAGACTACCAAAGCCCCCGCAGGCGGAGGCACTTCGCACCTCGGCACCGGCACCAGAGGCTCATCCGGAGTACCAGACTCCTCGCCCTCGTCCGAAGAAACCGAGGGGACGTCAACTCTTCCCCCAGGCTTGGGAGAAGGCACCCTGAAGCTTCCACGCATGTCAAAATCATGATGGAAGGTGTTAATCGCCACATAGAACTGGGCGTAAGAATAGAGAATGTGGAGCTCCGTGGAGGTTGTAATAACCGGCACAATGAAGGTTGCTCCCGTACAACCCATGATAAAATACCGCCACCCTCTGACTCCATCAATGAGTCCGCCCCTGGACCTAAAGCTGGTGACGGCATTGCCCACGTGTAACTGATCGTACCCAAACTACCGGGCAAACCGACTAGGCAAGTAGGGCTCGAAAAAACAATGGTCTTCGCTCCTATACAGCAAGTGGGAGGGTCTAATACAGACCAACCAGTTAAAACCTTCCGGGGAAAGGTCGATCTTCTCTCCACCTGAATCCTCAAGCCGCACCCCTGATTGATTGCGATGTACGAAGGGGACAATGCAGAGGATCTTCCAGCCGTGGCTGAGGTTCAACACCAGCCGACAGTCTAAGACTGTGTTCACATTCCAGGAGGAATCCTTGTAATTCAGCAAAAAAATACCCCCCGAGCTGCTACCGGAGCCAGGAGACATCACCCTGGGATTGTGGAGAATTAACCATCCCATCAAGTATAGGTATGGTAACTCCACCCTGGGAAAACTCTCACGCCGAGCTTCGTCGACGAGCAACCCATCAGTTATGGCTCTCAGGCCAGCCTGTATACGGCACACCATGGCGGAAAGCAAGCCCAGTCTTGCCCCGAACACCAGACGCACTGCCGGCCACAGGATATTCCGGTGAATACGGTCCGCGGACGCTGTGCCGGGCACTACTACTCGACGCAGCCATATGGAGAGAAAACCAGCCAACTGGGCTTCCTTAGACAGGGGCCGGCGACAGCGCCTCAAGTAACTACAGGCCTTAGTGCCTTCGGGGTACTTTTCTACCCCCTCGACGAGAATCTGATCCGGAGCTGTGGCCTCCTCCATAAGATCCTCGACAACCTGGGCGCTAAGCACGCCCAAACAGTTCACGGGCTCATTTTTGCCCCCCGAGGCTTTCTCCGACTTGGCAGCCCTAGCTCGGTGAAAGAAGAGGTAGGACATCCACTTGGTGTTATGAGCCAAATCAGAAGGCTCGTTATAAAAAGTGGTGCACGCGAAGTATTGACACATCAGCTCCTGATATACTTCCGCCACCGAGGGTCCAAATCCCCCAACTCCCGGTTGGTGGGAACATACTCTTCATAGGGGGTATCCCCCATCGGCAGTCTCGTGACAACTGCCATCTCGTGGAGCGCCAATCCCAACTCCCCCAGTGGAGTGGCAAAGGTCCCAGTGAGCGGAATGTACCTCTCCATCAGCGCCAGGAACAAGTTAGGGTTCGGAGGCAACCCAACGCTAGTCGCACTCACAGCGGCATATAGCCCAATGACCTCCAGCTCCCTCCGGAAGTGCTTCAAGGCCCAGCCCACTAGGCATGTCCATCGGGAGTTTGTTGGGGCGATCCACCCATTACACCGAGGATTCTCCTTGGGATATACCCCGCCTCGTCCCATAAAGTTGTTGCAGAAGGTTGGCAATTGGACCGGCTGGATCACCGAGCTGTCTTCACTCGGGACACTACCCGGGCACAGTCCCCGAAACAACGTCACAAAGCCGGAAGGGCGACTGACAAACGACCCCCGGTCAGCTCCTTTGAGATGAAAGATCTTTCCCGGCTTACCGTGAAGATCAGGAGTCAGCATCCACGATATCTTCCTAGGATGCGTGCATGGAAGAAGGCCGAGATGGGATAATCCCTCGGCATCGTTGGCAAATACAAAACCAAATTCCCGGCAGGGAAAACCCAGGGCTCCCTCTTGGGCCTCGTCTGGGACTGTTTGTCAATCATGTCCCCAAAGAGGAAAGCCGGCTTTATGTACTGCTCCCCGTCTACGTAGGTCAGGGGCTCGCCATTAATCATGCTCAGCAGCGTCCGTTCGCCCTGAACCGATATCAGAAATCCCCTTCCCTCAGGATACTGGGGTCCGAAGATGGGAAATGCCACGTGGGACAGATCCTCCAGATAATTTGAGTGCAGCATCCCGGCAGCGGATCCCATCACCTCGGCCAGTGGAGACTCGCCCAGATCAACTGCGAAAGTGCAAGGGAAATATGTTATTACAAATCTTGCACAAACATACAGAACCAAAGAAACGACAGTCTGTGCTCTATGCAGGATCGTAACCATTTGGTTATTTTACGCCAGAAGTCCCCCCCCACAAGCGTAAAACTCAAATTTTACGATATACGCCCATTTTCGATAACCAGAGCTTTTACGCTCAGGGCTACGAAAATATGGAGTCTTTACGCTGGCACATTAGAAATGTGGGCGTAAAAGATGAAAACGCCTCCGTGCATCATCTTCCTCCAAAGAGGCTATCAGCACAGAAGACGACCTAACGCGGTCACGTTCAACGTGTGCGAAGGATTTTTTGTCACCCCAAAGGCTCTACCTCTAAGGCCGGGTGCGCTACTCGTCGGCGGGATACTTTGCTCGGAAGGAAGTTTGCCTTGCCCTACCAGAGACTCCCTCGCTGGGGCAGAAGAATGAGATGAAGAACCTATGCTCTTTCTCTTTGCTCTTTCCCTTAGCGGAGGGGGTTTGTTTCGGCGCCATTTCCGAAGACTCGAAGTGCTCGGAGAAGGAACAAAGAAAAACTCGAACAGTTGAAAGCTCTCTTTCGCAGAAGACAGATAAAAAGTTTCTCTCTCAAAAACTTGGGGTATATATAGTCCGGGTTGACTCCTCGAATCCTTGGACGAACTCCTCGAGACCCTAACCAAATCTCGTAGATTGGTTATGATTGGATGCTACGTCAGCCCACTACCCTTGGAAGACGGACAGTCAGTGAATTCGAAAGGTTTTTTCGTGCAAAACGGTTCAGCGGGTTCTACGCTAAAGGAGCTTTCTACGCTCGACAGCAACGGATCTACAGTTTTTACGCTCGCAAGCTATAAGTCTATAGTTTTACGCCCGGATGCCTTTGTGCTCGGTAGCTTTTATGCTCGAGAGGCCACAAACCTACGACTTTACGCTCAGCAGATACCAAATCGATGATCTCATGCTCGGTGGCGCTCAGTTTACGCTCAGAGGCAACAGATCCGCAAACTTCACGCTCGAAGAAATTTTCTTTTCAGGAGCTACAAATTAAACAGTTCTATGCTAAAGGAGCTTTCTACGCTCGACGGCTATGAATCTACAACTTTACGTTCGACAGCTATAAGTCTATGGTTTTATGCCCGGATGCCTTTGTGCTCGGTACCTTTTATGCTCGAGGGGCAACAAACCTACGACTTCACGCTCAAAAAACACAAGTCTACGATTTCACGCTCGATGGTGTTCTACGCTCACAGGCTACAAATCTCCAGTCCTACGCTAAAGGAGCTTTCTATGCTCGACGGCTACGAATCTACAGCTTTACGTTCGACAGCTATAAGTCTATGGTTTTATGCCCGGATGCCATTGTTCTCGGTAGCTTTTATGCTCGAGAGGCAACAAACCTACGACTCCACGCTCAGGAACCACAAGTCTACGATTCCGCGCTCGATGGTGTTTTATGCCTAGAGGTTACAGACTGATGATTTCGCGCTCCACGACTTTCCGCATATTCGAAATAGTCCCCAAAGCGGTCAATTGCAAAGAGTTCAACACCGAAGATACTCGTTCTTGACCCAAAGCATCCCAAGTACCAGAAGCATACAGAGTTCAAACATTGAGAAATTACTCTTTTCGGGTCCAAAATTGGAGGTTCATCCAGACTCCAGTCTGAACGTCTCGTCTATCAAGATGACAAACTCAGTTAGATAGCCATTTCTCGACCCTGTTCAAAGGGATTTTTTTTAGGAAGTCATTCTTGAAGACGAAGTCTGAACAAAAAATCTGTTTATCAGAAGTTCAGAGCTCTACGCGGTTCCTCAATCCTAGCACCAGGACAGTTCTAAAATGTTCAAAATGCTCTATAGCGTTCTATGGACTATTCGCTATGTATAAAGGACAGGACCTAGCACTCTTTCTACAGAGTCAGCGTAAAGATTCAGACGTATTGAAGCTACACATATTCAGACTTCACAACAACATATGGCAAAATGATCATATGAAGAAGCAAGACGATTTTATTAAAGATCAAAGTCATGATTACATATGAGGGAAATCCAATCTACAAGGGTTTTCTTTTCATTTTCATGATTACATCTGAGGGAAACTCCATCTACAAAGGAGATACCCCCTCGTCGTCGGAAGATCGCCCCCAGAATCCGTTCTACCGGGTTCTCGCATCGGTGCAGGTCTTCCTCTTCTTCGAAGGAGATGATCAGTGGCGAGAGAACGACAGAGTTGGGGCTTGCATAAATTATGCAGATCCCATGCTCCGTACGCCATGACAAATTGGGTTGAGGTATTAAACCCAACTCAGTCCTGGGAGACGGCTGCTACAGCTTGTCTTCTCTCTCATCCCCGAGAGTATAACAGGAGAAGATACTGCTTGCAAGCAGTGTGGTCTAATATGACCCTTCCCTTCTCCTGGAAGAACAGCCATATAAAGTTGCTGATTATCCCGAGCAAGGGAGGCTAAGATATCCTTCCATGATCCATCGTTGCAGTGGATATTTGCTCGAAGATGCCGTCTTTTTTGGCTCCCTATATGCTGGAAGAACATGATCTCCTTCTTTCTCAGGTCGACCCGACGAACTCCGACGATCATCTCTGCATGGTGATGGAAATATGGTGAGAACAGGTTCACCCTCCAGCCTTTTTATAGGCAAAAGAGATCACAGCGGTCCCCAATAAATTTGCCATAAAGTCCGCATCAACCGTTTCAGCGCTCCATTCAGAAATGTTTTGAGTTACGAGGGGCCGTTCATGCTTCATTCAAAGCATTTCAAATTTCGAGGAATTTAAAAGCTTTGAAGGGGGTCTTATAGAAGCATGAAAAATACGCTGGAAGGATCTACGCAGCCTCTTGATGCAGAGCAGTGTAAACAGAGGCCTTCAGAGCCATCAAGCGTGCAACAGAGCTTTTTCCGCTAAAACACAGCATGAAGTATAAGCTCAAAGGACTATCCACGTAAGTGCAGTACGTCTAGGCCGTTCCAGCGTAAGATAGAGTTCTTCATCGCCTCCATGGCGTAAAACTCAGCTGCTCTTAAAGCAGCGTTAATGCGTACGAGGAACACTTCATCTTCCCCAAAATAAACCTGTCAAGTCACGCAGTGAACCTGGCCTCTGACTCCTGATAAAAAGTACTGCACGGCTACCCAGACGACGGCTGAAAATGATGGCAGACCCCTCGGGACGCGCCCTACAGTATGATGGCGGATCTCGGCATTTAATGCAGAGGATTTGGTTAAAATATCACCAAACCGTCGGTTACCAAAGTCCCCTAGCGTAAACCGCTCTTTTGCGTACAAGGGAATACGCCGCCTTGTTTTATACAGGCAAATATGAGCTGTTTTACGCTCCGCAGTAGATAAATCGCCTGCCACATCAAAAGCTGCACTTCGTACAGGGCCCGAGGCACGTCTCTACATCAAATTGCACAGAGCGGTGACAGTTTCCCTCAAGACACGTCTCTGCGACGGATGCACAGAAGGGCTGCAGACCTTCAAAATACGTCTCTGCATTTAATGCACAGGATGGTGGCAAATCTCTGTAAGAGATTTGATTACACCTTCGAAAGCCGTAATTCCGGCGAAGACGTCCACATCAACACTCTGGCACGGTACGCAGCGGCTTCTACGCCCATTCAGGATCTGTGCTCATTCGGCTTCAAACGTCCACTCAGTCTCTACGACCATTCGGCTTCTATGCCTGTTCGGCTTCTATGCCTGTTCGGCTTCTATGCCCATTCGACTTCTACACCTGTTCGGCTTCTATGCCTATTTTGGCTTCTACGCCAGGGGTGACAGTCATTTGGCTTCTACGCCAACCTCTTCTACACGAGGGATACCTACCTACGTGGCTTTTAAGCCGTGATCTTTGCAGCAGATATACGCGTTTTGTCCCCTTAGTTGGACACGCGTCACATGCTCACTCAAAAGGTCATTTATACGCAGGCATTGGTTATTTTAACCGTTGTGTAAAAGGGTGCTGTATTGTCCACTCCTCGGTTGTTACACCGACGGAGTGGTCACTGTCACCAAAACTCTATAAATAGAGACCCCTATCAATGGGGAACAAGGTCGACAATTTGGAAGATCAAACTAGGTTGGAGAAATTGGTAAAAAGAGAGAGAGAGAGAGAGAAGGAGAGAAGAGTCCGGAGCTCAGGCAAAGAGTAGGGATCGACGGCTTTGGCACCGTGCATCCACCCTCCTTCGCAACCTTCGAAGCCGCTACCCGTCTTCCACGACACTTCTTCAACATCCTGTAGTCCAAGGGCTAAAGTGATCGACTGCAGATCAGACACCTATAGCAATTTATACCCAGATTAAATAAATTGTACTCCCGTATCCTCGTATAGGATCGAATTGTACAAGTTTGTTTGTAAACCAAAGGGCACGGGTCTCGTATAAACCCTGTCATTGAAATACACTTTCATTCTTTCGTTTAATACCACAAACACCTAGCTTTCATGCGGGTGGACTCTTTGCCACATATGTCACCAATATTCTGAACGAACGAGAAATTCGCTAAGTCCATGAGGCATCTATGCGGCAAGCAGAGCATGCGGCCTGACCCCGTACGACCCCTTCTCTTTTGGACGCATAACTTTATTTTGCCCTTGGCACATCTTTTTATAGTTTTGTATTTTTTTCTAACACACTTTATGGCTTGTTATATCCATCACTTCAGTGACTTTACTGATACGCATTTAATGCACGTTACTTCGGTACTTGTTCCAAGGAGTGGACTTTGCCTTGACTCTATGCGGCACCGAACCCTATACGGCACCTGTCTCATACGGCAAGCAGTTCATGCGGCCAGCTCATCCATGTGGCCAGTTGCTCATGCGCCTGATCGGTGCATGCATCCTGTCCCATGTGGCAATCCATTCGTGCACTTCTTATACGCGCATGTGATCCTATGTGACCCTAGTGACCCATGTGAACATTTTGTTGCTTCATCTTGTCAATGTTTTATGGAATGTTTTCTTTGAGTGTATCTTCGATGTGTTGACCTAAGTAATTGTAAGTGCTGTGAATCTAAGTGTAAGGGACTTAGTGACCTGAATTGACCTTGAGCTAGACATGGCTATGTGCTAGAACTGATTGTGTGCATGGCATAATTATGTAATGGACTAGACTATATATTGACTTAATTAAGCTAGAGTGATATTGACCTAGTACCTGCTAAGTAGACTCAGATTAGTAGATTAACTTACCTTTTTTGTCGGACAGAGTGAGGGGCATTGTTCTACTTAGGAGACGGTCTGCAATCTCGATCCTTGTTTGGTTTAAGGATTATAGATCTGCTCCAAAGTGGTTCACATTTTTCCTTTGCTCCCGTTCATCGGCATTATATTATCAATTTTAGGTATTTTATTTTATATACTATGTGTTAAGCCTTGAATGTATGTAGCTGAACCTACCAACATGATATGTTATGAATAAAGGATTCCACTGGACTGATTAATAATTTATGTACCTGACTAGATTCATATGTTACCCGAGATTGGAAGTTTTATTGAATTGACTAGGTGTACATGCCCTGACCAATGTGTTTCAATATGATGAGACGACTTCATGTGGCTGATTAATAGGCCTGATATCCTGACTCAACCACTTGTATTCGTGCTGATACATTTACTACTCGCAATGCGTTCCTACGTGCTATGTATTAGGTACGACATATTTTGCTTCGTGCTATGTTGCATGTTTTACTATTCTACGTGATATATGATATCATATATGACTTCTCCAGCACGGCCCTTGCAGTGGATCAGTAATCATAGCGTGGTTAGGTTGCTTGCTTGATTTGTTGCATTACACTTAGAGGAATCCAAATTTGGCTCTCGAGCAACAATGTGGATTCGTACCTAGCGTACATGTACTACGGTACGACATCTAAGGAGGATGATTGTGTGACACGACAAAAGATTCTATACAATCGTAGGATTAATTAGGTAACTTAATTGGTAGAAGCATTGAGAGGGAATAGGATTATGAGATCGTGCGTTACGAGCCACCCTAAGATAATTTTTGAGGTATAAAAGTTTGCCACCACGAATATTGTATATCATCCGTACTAGTGGAGTACAATATTCAACTCTTTATATTTTAATCAAGCCAACATTTTCTCTATAGGAAGGTTGGAACTGTTACTAATCTATCTTAGCAAGGTGGCCCTACGGGAGACTGGTGCATATTCTATGTTCTACATATTATTATTGGTTCGGCTAGCCATCGTCTGTAGCACGATTTGAGGATCCCTATATTATTGTATTACTGTGATAACCCAAACTTCATATTTTAAGTCGTAGGATTGATTGGCCGATTAATTGAGTATGTGCTGGTAGTCTAGGGACATGAACTATTATGGTGCGACAGTTCAACCCACCATTATCCTTGTTTGGTTGTAGGATTGTGCCAATGTGTCATAATATGTCATATACCAAAGCTGTATATTATACCTATATCTTAGCTTATATTGTGGCATGTGTGTTCTAGATTATATTGATGTGTTGTATCTCTGTCGTATTCATAATTGGTGGGTTGTACCCTGTATCAGAGTAGTGAGACACCTCTTGTCCTTGTTTGGTTGTAGAGGTATCCTACTACTCCGATGAAAGGTCATACACTTGCAGTTGTGGCACGAATTCCTATTTTATGTACTTTATTAGTTTTTGCTCCATTCACTTATGCTTCTTTGTGGTACTTGCTCTCGTGGCCTGACCCCACTGGTTTTGCTTGGCCAGGTTTACTAGTAGAGCCCAAGGATCCTGTCTTGTATCTGACCGATGGCGCATACCAGGAGGATGTTCGCCGAGGAACTTGAGTGGGTTTCTTCTCCCCCACTATGAGTATCATTTTGTATTACCTTTTTGACGTTTAGCTGATGGCACTTGTTAGCCGGTTTATCTGGATATTAGTTCCTCTACATGATTGTATATTACTCAGACCGCGACTGACTTATAGTCATGTACTCTTGGCAATGTACTAGTGTACCATTCTGTATAACTAATTTCATGATCATTCTGATGGAGCGTCAGGGATGCCTAACTGCTTTATCTTACATGCTTATTCTTACTATTTTTTGGTTGATGATTGAGATATAGAGATCCTTGACCCTTTGTGACTTGATTGTAGTATGCACTCCCTTGTCTCTAGGCAACCTTAGCCCATTGCAGGTTACTTCGGTATTCCGTAAGGTGTGGTTGGCTGAGTCACTCCCCCACTCTCCAGTATTCTGGTTCTGGGGCCTGACAGTTGTGGTTGATATCATGCAAGAACAAGCGAGCTTTCAACGGAACGTGCGTATGATTATAGGCCTCGTTAACAGTCACTACCAACTGTTATTTAGGAAGGATGCACCTTTAGGAAGAACTGGATGATGCGCTCAGTATGAACTCTGCTGCATGCTTCCCAGTCGCATAGACGCTGCTATGCTGAGGGAGTTTGGCCGCATGACTTCTGCTGTACTTCTCTTGTTGTTCTGTGCCACATGGGAGCGCTCCGCTATAAAACAACAGAAGAGATAATTACACTGTCCTTACTGTTGACGCAACAAACGACTGCACGTCTTCCAGAATGGGGTAGCATTTAGTGGTGCATTTAATGATGTGTCAGAGCGGTTGCGGCTGGGGCATTTTGTCGCATCGATGGCTTTTTGCTCATTATCGAGTCTATATTTTTGAACTTCTAGCCGCATCAATATTTTACTATTGCTTGTCAAATCAGCTATTTACTATAACCCGTTGCCTCAGTAGTTCAGCAAAATTTGCCGCATGGCTCTTAATGCGAATAGGCCAAGGTTTTTTATGCTTCTACAAGATCCCCTTTAAAGTTTTCAAAACTTGAACAAGTTTGAATGACTTTGAAAAGAAGCATGGAGGGAAACTTTATTTTTGTCTATCGCATGATGTGTCTGCCGTATCATATTGCGGCCAGGCTGTCAAAGAATTCTTTTTTCGAATTCTGAACTGACAGGATCCCGCAGCGTTCTGCCAACGCATGTTATGAGATTCAAAGTATCTTTTTGGTTCATAACCGCCGCATGTAAAGCGTAAACCTGAGCATCTAATTCATCACCTTTAATGCGATTTATCGCATGATTTTTGGGAACCGAAGCGTCAGGGTGGTTGACTTGGCCTTATCCTTTGCATATAAATAGAGGGACAGAAAGAGAGGGAAGTCCTCTGCTGTATTTCCTCTTACTATGCCTTCGTTCATTCTCACACAGAAGCCTGACATGGGCAACCCTGCCAAACACTTCATTGATCCTATGCTATTGATGATTAACCATTTCATTATGCATGTTCCAACTGAAGGTAGAGGGGATGCTCTAGTTCTTTCTTCTAACGCTGAGAAGAAGACAATTTTTGCACATGCGTTCAAGTATATGGACAAAAATGCACAGTCTGCCGTATGGATAAGAAATCGTCGAGAACATGCGCAGATGACAACCCACTGCCGATGCACATAGTCATTGCTGAAAGGCTTCGTTATGAAGATACACTGATGGAAAACCAATTTTTTTGCTGCACGCATGGATATGGCTGATCGCTCTCTGCATGGATGCAACTGTCTTCCTGAGACACTGTATCGTGAACATGTGTTACGGCCGATATGTGCATATATCCAGAACAATTATCTATGCGCATGACACATTATGCGTATGGGTAACTTGTTTTCGATTTTCAGAGAACTATTTTAGCTGAGTGCACATAATCTTGTTTATGTGCATATCTGTCTTCCCATGTATTACATATACCTCTTCAAGTATCTTGACTTGTGCAGGGCTCGTCCTGATTTGCTTCGGTCTTGATGTAGCATGGAAGGATATCATAAGTCCTATCATTCGTGATGAACAAACATATTACCCGAAAGACTGTTCATTGTCTTCAGACCTACCTCACAGTAGGTACTCTTCGAATATGGCCTCCATATTGATTACAGGGTTGGGATTGAATCCCAATCAAAACTCTATTGTCGGTGCATCAACATGGCAGAGAAGGGCCCCTATATATTTTGAATAATTTATGTAGGCCCAATTCTTCTCTCGATCCTCCCAACTGCTCTCTCCATTGCCAAATTTACTCGCATCGGCAGCAGAAACAACACAGAGGGACACTTGATGGAGAAAGTTCTTAATATAATAAATTTTTATCATATCTACTCGTGATCTTGAATATCAATAAAAAAATCTGGATGTAATAGATTCTCATAATATGTACTCATGATCTTGAATATCAATAAAAATCTTTCTTTAGAACTTTCTTTTGGATTTCTCATATAATGTATACCCTTTTTTGTACTGAAGAAATGAAAAATACCTTTTTGTTGCCAACATCTTAATTTTGTGAACATGCGACTGGTGTGAAATATTGTACTATATGGGGAAAAAGATTCCACTAGGGAATGTTGAGTGGACTTATTATCCATGGCATACTAAGATTTAGGTACGGATAATAAGGTTAATAAGTTGACGCTATCAGAGGTAATGTGGACGTGAGAGTCGATTGTTGATAAACAAAATATTTGCTCAGAGGTAATATGGATATGACAAACTTTTGAATTAGGCATCCTATAGGGATACGTGGACTTATTATCTAGGATATACTAAAAATATGGATACTAAGTTAGGGAGATTAGCACTATTAGAGGTAATGTGGACATAATAGTAAATAGTCAGATAGATATTTGCTAAGAGGTAATATGGATATGGCAAATTCTGATCTAGATATCCCAATATATGTCTTCTCAAAGGTGATATTTTTACCCTCACATTTTCAATGAAGGGTAGTTTGGTATTTGACATAGATTTTTTTGAATTAATTGTATTTAATTGTGCATATGTATTAATTATTTATGGTATTATTTATTTATTGTTAGTTGCTAGATTATTTTAGACTTATGTAGTGGACCTAACCATTCAATTAAGATGCATGAACCCAACATTGGTTTAGATTGAGCCCATTAATTAGGCCCATTGTTAGGAGGATGGATTAATTAGTGAAACCATTAGACTATAATATTTTCTCCTTAATTAATTTCTTTATGAGAGGCCCCAAGGGGTAAATGGGATATTTTACATTGCTTGAGGAAGAGGGTAGTGGCCGGCCATAGAGGAGGAGAGAGAGTCTCTCTCTTATTTTAATTTTTATTTCCTTTAGATCTAGTTTTCCCTCTTTCCAAAATTTCTTCATTCCCTCATCAATTATCCACCAATTTCTTCACAAATTATTTTCCTATTTCTCAATTAAGGCTACTATAACAAGGATCTATAAGAAGAAATCAAGGATATAGATATTATGTGTATCGACTTGTATATATAAAAACTATTATTTTCATAAATAAAACTTGTGTATCTTAGGATACGACTTTTTGAGTGTCTCTAGGTATCATAGCTTAGTTAGTATAGCTTAGTTTCATAGTGTATCGACTTAGTATCTTAGTGATAGACTCTTACAACCTATAATTAGACGGTTTGACTTAGAAATGGCTTTATGACCTAGCATTGCATCAATTTAACTTATTTTTATTCTGAACCTTGTATTGATACAACATACCATAATAAGGTTTATGTGACACCAACTTGGGCATCAAGAGACACACCTTACTCAGGACTTCAGGCGAGTATATTCTCTGACAGTTTTTATTATGTTGATTATTACTATAATTCTAGTTATAGTGTATGTTTAATTCTGACACTGTGGATACACGGGCTAGTATCATAGATACCTGTCATGAGGAGTCATGATTGGAATCCATCATGCTAGCTGGGGACGGAGAAATATTAGCAAGATTATGTGATCATACCCCACTTTACATGCATCATAGCTCAGCCCACATATCACGTTGGGTGTAGCCTGACCATTTACATGCCTCATAGCCTGTTATATATGATTAGCCTGACTATTGCTTGCATCATAGCTAACCAGATGGTTAGCCTGACCTCACATGTATCATAGCCAATCATATATAACAAGCCTGATCTAGTCCAAAGTCGATCACATAACAAACTGATATTTCATAACACTTAGTTAGAATTTTTATTCTTTATTCTCGTTCACTCATTTCTAGCATTCACATATATCTGTTTATTGCTAGTTAGTACTATTGCTGATTACATGTCTCTCCAGTATTCCTTATTTTTCTAGTATTTCTTCATCATGTATTCTCTTATATTGTCTTATAGTTTTTATCAATAAAATTGAAACTGCTATTTAGTGTTTGTACTTCGCTCCAATCCTGACTGAATATATTTTTCTAGATGATTGGCTTATAGAGAAGCATCCCATATTCTATGGGCCGCAGGATGACACACCTTTAGAGGATACTCCTATAGATCATGAGGATTTAGTTGCAGAGCTCGAGGAGGTTTAGTTTATATTTGTGTTGGCATGTATTAGAATATTTGTTGAGATTCACAGTTTGTATTATTATTTAAGATTGTGGATTGTATCTTATTTTTTCCTTCGCTATTCTATTCGTACTTTATCTTCCTTAGTTGTTTTGTGATTGAGATTAGTTACACTTGTGAGATACCATATTGTTCCTCCGTTTGGAGTTGAGATGATTGACATGTGCCATATTATATTGTTGATATGTTAGATAGTTAGAAATAACCCAGATATCGTTCTACCGCCGATGCTATGGCGTAGGCTGGGCATAACCACGTACTTGTGCCCGAATATCTAGGTACGGGTTGTAACAGATATGGACATGGCAGAACTAAACTTCTTGTGGGAAATCAATTTTTTTGTGGAAAAATAATTCAGAGCTGATATGAACATGATTTTTTTTTGGAGAGGTGACATGGACATGGAACACATAAACTTCTTGTGGGAAATCAGACTTTTTGTTGAAAAATAATTCAGAGGTGATATGGACATGATTATTTTTTTGGATAATATAATAACTCTTCCTGAGAGTAGATTTATTCCGGGGATAAGAAGTCTTGAGAGAAACTAGGCTCTACAGACAGATTCACTCCATTGTGGAGAGGAAAGGAAACAAAATAGTTTAGAGATATTATGGATATGAACTACTGTTAGGGAATACTCCATCCCAGTTAGGGAAGGAATATTCTGGCATAACTTTACCCTGGACGGGGATTAAAAATAAGACATCCTTAGAAACGTTGGGCTCTAAGAATATGATTATCTGCTTGGGGAATTTTATTTTGAGTGATCTCAACGAGGACATTTTGTAGGATCCGAGTATTTGTCCTGCTGGGGAATCTTAGAGTCTCTATTATCCATAGCATATTCAGGACTCTTGAATACGGATAATATATTTACAAGAATGTAAACACTGTACATTTCTTTAAGAGGAGTCCTGCTGTGGCTCAGACATAGTATTTCTTCAAAAATTTGCCATTGATGGGCATCATCAATATATCTCCATTAGGCTTTGCAAGCCTGTATGCACCATTGGATTACATAGACTCCACGACAAAAGGGCCTTCCTACTTAGCTTAGAATTTTCCAACCGTCTTGTGCACCATGACCATCGGTCTTCTCACTACTAAGACGAGGTCACCGGCTTGAAATACTCTTTCCTTCACCCTCTTGTTAAAGGCTTTGGAAATACGTGCTTGATATAATTCAATGCGTTGTTGATCTTAAAGATGCTTCACGTCTAGTGCTTCCAACTCCTGTAACCGAAGACGATGGTTATCTTCCATTGTTAGCTGGTTAGCGAGGGCTATCCGGAGAGAGGGGACTTGGATTTTAAGAGAAAGCACTGCTTCGCTGCAGTAAATAAAAGAGAATAACGTGTAACCAGTTGGAGTCTGGACCGTTGTGCGGTAGGCCCGAAGATATTCACCAAGCTTCTCGTTCCAATCATGTTTGTTGGATGAAACAAACTTTTTAAGAAGCTTGATAATTATTTTGTTGAATGCTTCAACTAATCCATTCGCTGCTGGATTGTATGCTGTTGAAGCTTTGTTCTGGATTCTATATTTATCATAAAACTGGTAAAATACGTGGCTTGCAAACTGTGGACCATTGTCATGGATGATCCTACAGGGAAGTCCGAAGTGATAGATTACGTGGTGCTTAATGAAGCTGATCACATTTGTTATTTTGACTTCGATGAGCGGTACAACTTTCTCCCATTTGGAGAAGTAATCGATTATAGAAAGAATGAATCGATGTCCCCTGTTTGAGGATGGACTGATTGGAATGATAACATCTATAGCCCATGCTTCAAATGGCCATGACGAGGCCATCGGGTGTAGAAATTCTGAAGGTTGATGAATAAAGTCAGCATGAATTTAACATATCCTGTATTTTCTAGCATATTCTGCCACATCTGATACCATAATAGGCCAATAGTAACCCATGCATCGAAGGTGATCCTAAAACTTAGGACCCGATTGATAAGCTCTGTAGCTACCGTCACGAGCTTCATCGAGTGCTTCTTTCACTTATACATATGATAAGCATCATATCAGGAGCCCATCATACAAACGATGATACAATATTTATGACACTATATTATAGTAGAACCTGAGGTAGCATCTCTTGACAAAAATATCTTCCTTCGGGTCATCAAGAAGACCGTAGACACCATAGTCTGAAGGGGAACCGCTAGTCTTTAATGTCGATATCTGTCTCTGTGGCGTAGCTTTGACTGTTGTGCATGTTCTTCCTGACATAGACTAATTCTCGACCAATTACCGTGATCGAATATTAGGTTCTAATGGGAAGATCTAGAGAAGTCGCGAGACCGACAAGAGCGTCTGCCTCGATGATCTGTAACCGAGTTACGTGCTCTATGAAGAAACCGGTGAAGGTTGAAATTATATCAATTGTCCCTTGATAATCGGGGATAAGATATTCATGCCAATCTTCGTAATCCCCTCAAACTTGGTTGACTATTAGCATAGAATCACCGTAAGCTTCTAAATAGTCTACGCCCAACTGTTTAGCTAACTGAAGACCGATGATAAGAGCATTATATTCTGCCACATTATTGGAGCATGATTCTATAAGAGAATATGCATAATGAATGAATAAATTATCAGGCGGGACAACCACCACCCTACTCCTATGATGATATTGTCCTTGGGTCCTGTCCTTGAAGTACCATCAAAGAACATTCGCCAAATATATTTGTAAACCCCCTCACCCAAAATTAGGCCTACTTGGTTTAGATAGAGAAACTAGGGCTAGTTTGTATCCAAATGGAAATAGGACACGATATTTTATTTAATTTTATAATATTTATATCACTTAGCGTACCTTACCGTTGTTTCAATAATTGGAGCACTACACTAGCCATTGCCTTCCTATAAATTTTATATCCTTGTCCTAGACGTGCCCGTCTTCCATCCCGACCTTTGTGTAACTTATAATTATGCTCTCTTGTGCTACATTTTAGTCGCATAATATTCGTCGCAGATGTTTATATTTAATTCTAAATAAATTTGACTTTGTATCCTTTTGCGTTCCAATCGAAATTGGAGTCACAATCTTGACCCATTTCGTGCAACCCAATTTATGATAATATTCTACTCTAAGTCCTCTATGTCCATGACACTTGTGTCCCACCTAATTTTATGCCCCTGTACTTCTAATTAATTCAAGAACACCTTGCGCATTAATTTTAATTAATTTAATCTAATTTCTATCTTTGTGCAATTTTCTAATTGTTGGGCACTTTTATGCAAAAGTGCATTGAGGTGTCCATACCATTGGACATGACACATGAAGAAACCAATTTTTCCCTTCATATAAATTTTTTCCATGGATTTTCGGAATGTGCAACGCGCAACATCGTCCCCTCATTTAACCCTATCCTTGCATTTTAAACAATGTAATTTATAACCCTCCAATACCTACATGTAAGGCCAAGCCCATCCCAAGAGATGTTGACCAAGCCCACCTATCTAGGTCAAACTCAAAACCCAAATTCTACATGTATATAAATAACTTTTTCTTCCCTTTTCTTTATTTTCTAAATCAAACCCCAGCCCTAGCCGACCCTTACCTCCCCTCCTGTGCATCCTTCTTCCCTGCCTACACCCGTCGGCCGAAGCCAACCCCGACTTTGTCGAAGTTCACCTGCAGCAGCCGGAGACTCGCCGGATCCTCCTCCCTGCTCGCCCCATCACCACCTCCATATTTCCTCTTCTTTCTCCTCTCCTTCCCAGCCGGATCCCCGACTCGTTGAACCGAGCAGCCCGAGCACCGCCGGAGCCCCACTGCACGACCACCCGTCGTCCTCCTCCGCTCAGACTGAAACCGCTGCCCGTCTCCTCCCTTCTCCCCTCCCCTTCAACAGAGCAGCCTCTCCTTCAACTCACCGCCATTAATGTCACTATCTCCTCCACCTCCATCTCTGGTGAACTACCACGATGAGCCACCCGAGCATCCTTGACTCCCATCATCACCACTGCCCGCCGGGACAACACTTTCCTCGTTGACACCACCTTCACGACCGTGCTGAGCATCATCCCGTCGACTTTGCCTGAACGCTCTCCCCTTCCTCAGCCATCTTCGACCAGTCACGACCTCGTCACAGCAAGCTCCCTCAGCCTTGTCATCCTTCCCGTTCTCCTTCCTGATCTCATCTCCTCCGCCATTAACGTCGTTCCTCCACCACCACAACCTGCCCCTCTCCCTGTCCTCCTCGGCCGCCTGAGCCTGGCCGTAACAGTAACCTCCGGCCAGCAACTCATCATCATCACTCCATCATCACCATCATCATCATTACCCCATCATCACCATCATCATCATCATCATCACCCCATCATCACATCATTACTCCATCATCATCACCATCATCCATTATCATCATCACCATTGTAATTACCATGATCATCATCATCACCATCAACAACCTCGTCATCATCATCACCTCACCATCATCATCATTACCCTAATCGTCATAATCTTTCCCATCATCATTACCCTCGTCATCATCATCAGCATCGTCATCATTGTCGTCATTGTAGACCCGTCACCCTCGCCGAAGATGACCTGCAGCAGTCACCCCCGATTCTAATTCCTGTGCATGCTAACCCCGAGGTTCGAATTTGTTCCCCTCCTTTCATATTTTTATGTGTGTTGGTGTATATGTTATTAGGACATGAGTATTAATTTATGACTGTTAGTTGACATCAGACCCTTAGTCGGTGAACCCAACTCGTATACGTATACGTACACATATGCGTATATTATTCAATTTAGTATATTTATATTATTCATTGGTATATATATATATATATATATATATATATATATATATATGTATATATATATAGTATATGTATTCAAATAGGTATATATATAAATTATTGGTTGATTGTTATATAAATATATGGATATATAAGTAGGTAAGTAAATGCTAAATAATAATTAGGACTATATATATTTAGACTGTATGACCCTAAGACACTGTGGATTGTCCCATATTTTCCTTGACCATGTTGACCCTAAGAACTTATGAATTGACTGCCTTGTGTACATTAACGTACTGGCTTAGACACATGTTAGTTGACTGTCTGATTGTGTACAGCACTTGAAGACATGACACCCACATAATTCGACGCACAATGGACCGTGTTAGTTGACCCGTGTCACCCCTAGCATACCCTCTGAGTCCAGTATATTATGGTTGTGTAAGTGCTAGTGTAATGACTAATGATTGTATTGTATTATATTATCTATATATAGGGCCTATTGGATTGTTCTGCGCGACTTCTGGAGTAGGTTATTGATACTACGCATCTTTCTTGCCAGGCAAGTATACCTTGCCATTGTACTGTTATTCATATTCTATATATTGCATGCATCTTTATTTTCATTATTTAGTTCATGTATTTTAACTGCTATATAAACTGCGCATCCAAGGAAACTTGGGTGCAACGACGGTGTCGTCGTGATCTATTTTTATTATGTATATGCATTGACCTTGTTTATGAGACCGCCCCATTATCATGAAGCATTATTAGGTTCATTGGTCGTGACACAGCTGTTACATGAGTGTGAGTCTCATATAGATCACGGACTTGCGTAACAGGTCTGACCTCCTGTACGTATGGGCCGTACGTTAGGGATAACTGCTGATAGAAACTTTGTACGCTAGAGGACTTAGCAGTTATTAGTAGTCCATGGACATAGACTATTAGTACGGTGGTCCAATCCTTGTCCTTGTTTGGTTGCAGGGTTGGGATATTATACTAAAGAAAGGCTATGAACCAAATTGTCATGGATGTGACATGCTTAGAGCATGGGGTGGGGAGAACAACAAGTAAGGCATTTGGGCTCCTTTGTACTTTCCTTGTGTAACCTGTAAGCTCCGTCGGAGATGCGCGGTCATGATGACCACTATATATTATATATTATCAGGCGGCCTCTGCCGTTCAAAAGATGATATGCTTTGTAGGCCCCTGAATCTCCAAGAGAATCATGCCAATCCTATTTTAGTCAGATAGCCCACGCATTGGAAAAGTTGTTCTTAAACTGCATTCACTTAGACGGTTAGACGACCCATTGTATATTTATTTCAGTATTTTATTGGAATGCTTCTATGTATCTTGTTATGTCCCTCTGAGGACCTGGTCCCTTTCCAGGTGTAGATGTTCATGAGTATTCGCGGGAGCGCAGATCCGGACTGGTTACTTATATTTCGAGGAGGTCTTCTCTTCGAGTCTCAGTGATTGTTAGTTGTTGTACTTATATTGTGTTTGCTTTTATATTCTAGTTCGACAGTGGATTTGTTTCTATCCGACTATCATCTTTAGATACTTCATATTGAGATCTAGTTATATAGATATTGGTTATTTATTTATTTATGATTTTTGTGGATGAGATTTAGATTATGCCCTGTGACTTGTGATAGTTTTTACCACTTATGAATTATTGTTCATAATACAGCGTACGCATGTGTTATGGTTTCCAAATATTGGAGTTGCCACATACATACGGCTAGAATGCTTACGTGTCCTAGTCCTATATATTTTAGGACTGGGGCGTGACATATTTTTAGTGGTGGCCCATGCAGGTCAAGAGCATATTATCTCGATTACGTTACTGTACCGAGCAAGCCTGCACCTAGGATTAGAGTATAGGATCTCATCCATAATTGACTATGACTCATCTTCCTTCCAATATGTTCTATCTAAATAATCGTATCCTGCTTGATTCATGTACTTCCTAATAGTTCCTTGAGTATAGCCTTCTCCTAGAGTACAGGAATACCTGTTATTAGGATAATAATTAGGGTAACATTCCTACTAAGAATACCACTAGAATATTGACACATCATTAAGTTTAGAATATCTAGTGAACCCTAGCATCCAATACCTATAAATTAGATGACCATTATCCCTTGATATATTTATGAAAACTTGAGAGTAGTATAGACAATACTAGAGTTAGTTATAAATTTAACTATATTGTTTGACCCTAGTATTGAGGAAACCAATATAAATTCAAGGTTGAATATTAGGACTAAACCTAACTTACATAGTGAGATAATATTTAGAACAATAAATTTAGCTCCTTGTCTTGATATTAGCAGAATAGCACCCTAGGAAACCAAGAAGAATGAATAGAATATTTTCCTTGATCATACCTCGAACACAGATATGTGCATACCACATTTCCTTAGGAAGCCATGATCTTATCTAGAGTCTTTCTATTTTAATTTTATATCTTGTTCCTCTGAAACCTTAACACTCGCTACTTGTGCGACGACTAAAACTTTTCCTTCATCTTTCAATTCGTGCCACCTAACCGTTCTGATTGTAGGCCATATGATTTCTTTTATGTTAGGATATATAGTTTGCTAGGATTATAGTTGTTAATCTTGAATTTTAAAATTATGTGCCTGGTAGTTAGAACTTGATAGTTGAGTATTCAATTAGATTATAATTTTATGGTTATACCTTAGTTTTAAATCAAGTAATCTGTTCCCATATCACCATATAGGTTACATCCTCTCCCACGTGAGAGTTAGTAATTTCTCCATTCTTAGTATTAACCCTTTTGTTCTATGAGCACTATGACTAAGACTTAAGATGACCATTACCTATACAATACAATAGGATACCCTAATAAGTATCAAGATCTTTTATCGCATACCCTAATAGGAGTTTCTACTTTATCCTTAAGGCAGTACAGTATTAGTTAATTGTTTTAATGTGTAGTATGCCTCATAACCTAGTATCACATAATCCTTTTGACCCATTAATGAAGTATAACTGAATGACACCAACTATAGGCTTGCCTAAGAAGATAGTGTTTACCTAGACTGTAGAACTCAGAGGCCCATACCCCCATTTGATCTACTAGAGACTTAGATAAGAAGTTAGTATGGCAGCTGTAGAGACTGTAGAGTCTTATCTTCTGGGTGAACTTGAATTATTATGTACCTTCTTTCATCATGATCCAGCGTATTTATATTTTATGTACTACCTTGACTTATGCCGCTATTATAGCCTAGTTTTGTGAGCTTATTCTTTTATCAAGCTTGTTCACGATATATGTATTATTGGATGCATACACTAATACATTTGAAAATCAGTGTATTATGGTCTGATCAACCATAGTGCGCTTGGTTCGCCTTTCGCATAACTACTTTACATGGATTGAGATATATATTGATTAGTAGACGAATTACTTGCCCTCTAGATATGTCTGAGCATATCGTATCAGTTACATAACTGTACTGATACGAGCATGTGAATAGGAATTACCAAAATAGGATTTCAATCCACAACTACCTTGACAATTCCCATTTGAATTCTTTAAACGCCTTGATCCCTACACTTCTATTCTATTACCTCCCCCTTGAACTCTTTATTATTGTTTTCCGTCTTTCCTTATTTCGGAAAGACAAAATCTCGTGCTTAGTATAAATTTGATATACAGATAGTACTAGATATACCCCATAGGCAAATCACATTACTTGATGATTATTTTCCGTAATTAAGGGCATATCATATGTGATAGATTTGGTGTTAAATTTTTGAGGATTGAATAACACGATTGAATAATTTAAGGAATATCTTTCTTAAACGTATAGTCTTATGTGATAGATGGATAAATTCTAAGTTGGGTAGAAGTTGCATTGTCAACTTGAGGTGAATTCTTTTAGATTATGACCAAGCAAGATTAGATAGAGAGACCATGCCTTATTTTAATTTCGAGGACGAAATTGTTTTAAGTTGGGTAGATTATAAACTCTCTCACCCAAAATTAGGCCTACTTGGTTTAGATAGAGAAACTAGGGCTAGTTTGTATCCAATTGGAAATAGGACACGATATTTTAATTAATTTTATAATATTTATATCACTTAGCGCACCTTACCGTTGCTTCGATAATTGGAGCACTACACTAGCCATTGCCTTTCTACAAATTTCACATCCTTGTCCTAGACGTGCCCGTCTTCTATTATGACCTTTGTGTAACTTATAATTATGCTCTCTTGTGGTACATTTTAGTCGCATAATATTCGTCACAGACGTTTATATTTAATTCTAAATAAATTTGACTTTTTATCCTTGTGCGTTCTAATCAAAATTGGAGACACAATCTTGACCAATTTCGTGTAACCTAATTTATGATAATATTCTACTTTGAGTCCTCTATGTTCATAACACTTGTGTCCCACCTAATTTTATTCCCATGTACTTCTAATTAATTCAAGAATACCCTGCGCATTAATTTTAATTAATTTAATCTAATTTCCATCTTTGTGCAATTTTTTAATTGTTGGGTGCTTTTATGCAAAAGTGCATTGAGGTATCCACACCATTGGATATGACACATAAAGAAACCTATTTTTCCCTTCATATGAATTTTTTCCATGGATTTTCGGAATGTGCAACGCACAACATCGTCCCCTCATTTAACCCTATCCTTGCATTTTAAACAATGTAAATTATAGCCCTCCAATACCTACATGTAAAGCATAGCCCATCCCAAGAGATGTTGACCAAGCCCACCTACCTAGGTCAAACCCAAAACCCAAATTCTACATGTATATAAACAACTTTTCCTTCCCTTTTCTTTATTTTCTAAATCAAACCCTAACCCTAGCCGACCTTTTTCTCCCCTCCTGTGCATCCTCCTTCCCTGCCTACACCTGCCGGCCGGAGCCAACCCCGACTTCGTCGGAGTTCACCGCCAGCAGTCGGAGACCCGCCGGATCCTCCTCCCTGCTCGCTCCATCACCACCTCCATCTTCCTTCTTCTTTCTCCTCTCCTTCCCGGCCGGATCCCCGACCCGCTAAACCGAGCAGCCCGAGCACCGCCGGAGCCCCACTGCACGACCACCCGCCGTCCTCCTCTGCTCAGACTGAAACCGCTGCCCGTCTCCTCCCTTCTCCCCTCCCCCTCGACAGAGCAGCCTCTCCTTCAACTCACCGCCATTATTGTTACCATCACCTCCACCTCCATCTCTGGTGAACCACAACAACGAGCCACCCAAGCATCCTGGACTCCCATCACCACCACTGCCCACCGGGACAATACTTCCCTCGTCGACACCACCTTCATGACCGCGCTGATCATCATCCCGTCGACTTCGTCTGAATGATCTCCCCTTTTTCGGCCATCTCCGACCAGTCACGACCTCGTCACAGCAAGCTCCCTAGCCTTGCCATCCTCCCTATTCTCCTTCCTGACCTCATCTCCTCCGCCATTAACGTCGTTCCTCCACCACCATAACCTGCCCCTCTCCATGTCCTCCTCGGCCGCCTAAGCCTGGCAGGAACAGTAACCTCCAGCCAGCAACTTATCATCATCACTCCATCATCACCATCATCATCATCATCACCCCATCACCATCACCACCATCATCATCACCCCATCATCATATCATCACTCCATCATCATCACCATCATCCATTATTATTATCACCATTGTAATTACCATCATCATCATCATCATCATCACCATCATAACCTAATCTCATTGTCTCATCATAACCTAATCAACATCATCAGCAACATCGTCATCATCATCAACTCATTATCATCACCTCACCATCATCATCATCACCCTAATCATCATAATCTTCTCCATCATAATTACCCTCGTCATCATCATCAGCATCGTCATCATTGTCATCATTGTAGACCCGTCACCCTCACCGAAGATGACCTGTAGCAGTCACTCCCGATTCCCATGCCTGTGCACGCTAACCCCGAGGTTCAAACTTGTTCCCCTCCTTTGGTATTTTTATGTGCTCTAGTGTATATGCTATTAGGATATGAGTATTGCTTTATGACTGTTAGTTGACATCAGACCCTGAGTCGGCGAACCCAACTCGTATACGTTTACGTACGCGTATGCGTATATTGTTCAATTTAGTATATGTATATTATTCATTGGTATATATATATATATATATATATATATATATATATATATATATATATATATATATATATATATATAGTATATGTATTCAAATGGGTATGTACATAAATTAATGGTTATATTGTTATATAAATATATGGATATATATATATATGAGTAGGTAAGTAAATGCTAAATAATAATTAGGACTATATATATTCAGACTGTACGACCCTAGGACACTGTGGACTGTCCCGTATTTACCTTGACCATATTGAACCTAAGAACTTGTGAATTGACTGCCTTGTGTACATTAACGTAATGACTTAGACACATGTTAGTTGACTGTCTGATTATGTACAACACTTGAAGACGTGACACCCGCGTAATTAGACGCACAATGGACTGTGTTAGTTGACCCGTGTCACCCCTAGCATACCCTCTGAGTCCAGTGTATTATGGTTGTGTAAGTGCAAGTGTAATGACTAATGATTGTATTATATTATATTATATATATAGGGCCTATTGGATTGTTCTGGGCGACTTCTGGAGCAGGTTATTGATACTACGCAGCTTTCTTCCCAGGCAAGTATACCTTGCCATTGTACTGTTATTCATATTCCATATATTGCATGCATCTTTATTTTTATTATTTAGTTCATGTATTTTAACTGCTATATGAACTGCGCGTCCAAGGAAACTTGGGTGCAACGACGGTGTCGTCGTGATCTATTTTTATTATGTATATGCATTGACCTTGTTTATGAGACCGCCCCATTATCATGAAGCATTATTAGGTTCATTGGTCGTGACACAGCTGTTACATGAGTGTGAGTCTCATATAGATCACGGACTTGCGTGATAGGTCTGGCCTCCTGTACGTATGGGCCGTACGTTAGGGATAACTGCTGATAGAAACTTTGTATGCTAGAGGACTTAGCAGTTATTAGTTGTCCATGGACA
Source organism: Iris macrosiphon (assembly GCA_036927795.1). Lineage (NCBI taxonomy): Eukaryota > Viridiplantae > Streptophyta > Magnoliopsida > Asparagales > Iridaceae > Iris > Iris macrosiphon. The sequence continues at coordinate 119,936,620 of JAYESA010000005.1, read as the reverse complement.
TAGACTATTGTAGTACGGTGGTCCAATCCTTGTCCTTGTTTGGTTGTAGGGTTGGGATATTATACTAAAGATAGGCTATGAACCAAATCGTGTCATGGATGTGATATGCTTAGAGCATGGGGTGGGAAGAACAACAAGGTATTTGGGCTCCTTTGTACTTTCCTTGTGTAACCCGTATGCTTCGCCGGAGATGCGCGGTCATGATGACCACTATATAATATATATTATCAGGCGGCCTCTGCCATTCAAAAGATGACATGCTTTGTAGGCCCCTGAATATCCAAGAGAATCATGCCAATCTTATTTTAGCCAGATAGCCCACGCGTTGGAAAAGTTGTTCTTAAACTGTATTCACTTAGACGGTTAGGCGACCCATTGGATAGTTATTTTAGTACTTTATTGGCATGCTTTTATGTATCTTGTCATGTCCCTCTGAGGACCTGGTGTCACGACCCGCACCCGGTATAGTGGCACGAGCACGTGGGTACGTCCAGCCTACACCGCAACATCGACGGTAGAACGCTGTCTAGGTTATGATACTATCTAATCAATCTCTCACGAATATCCAACTCCATAAGGAGACACAAATATCACACTATAATATGGAATACACTCAATCACATAAACTAAAGCACGATAAGATATCGAAGAAAATATATGAAATACAAGATAAGTCTAAACAACAATAAATAGTCTAACCTGTAATCAATAACATCCAATCTCCAAGTATGCTGAAAACAAGTCCTCTATGTCACAGTCTGGAAAAAATATCTAGTCAGGATTGGAACGAAGTACAAGCACTAACAGCAGTTCCACATATATTGACAAAAACTATAACTAAGTGTAAAGAAATACATAATAGATGTGAATAATGGCAACAAGAAGGGTGAGTTGGGAGATCTGAACTGTGACAGTAGTATTTTCTGTGTATTGGTTTAGAGGGGTAGACTGATACTTAGTATCAGTAAGGTTATTGTGAATTTCTGTGTCTCAGTAATGTGTGTGTCTGTGAATGTCAGTCTCCATATTTGGGGAAGATGAGTAGTAGCATCTAATTCAGTGAGTGATCCTGCCAGTAGCCCTAAGTTTGTCTCAAAGATTAAGCCATGTATGTGTAGTCTGAACATTGTTCAAACTATGTGTATGTATCAGTATGCTGTGAGTGCAGCTGTGCAAATTAGAGTACCTAGGTGTTGAGCAGGGAGGGTTTGATAACTGTGAGTATTTATGTCAACCTGGGTGTATATGGCTGTGTGTATTTCAGTGAGGTATGAGGAACCTGTGTTGCCTCAATGTGGAAATCAGTGTATGAGTGTTAATGTAGTGTGTGTGTCCCAGATTTATTTCAGATTCAGTGTAAGTAAATTCCTGTGTGTGTAAATTAGGGTGTGAGTGTATCAGTGTTAGATACCTGTGTAATCCTGAGTCCTAGTATCAGTGTAGTTATGTACTGTAGCATCAAGGTATCATTAGTCATATTAGAATCAGTTGGTTGGTATATCTGTCTGGTACACAGGAAATCAAAGATGGGTGAACTGTGTGTTTTAGATACTGATTTGTGATAGTAAGGGTAAAAGGAAACTCTGTGCAGTTGAAGAGAGTATGTGAGTGTTTACATAGAAGTGCAGGTATATGCCTGTGTCTGTGTGTTGTGTGAGTACCTATGTAAAAATTTGTGTGTTACCTGTGTATTCTCAGAGTGTCTAGGTAAGAATACCTTGTGTGTGAGTGAATACATGTGGCTGTGTGAGAATAGAGTGGTTGTGTCTGCCTGTGTGTTAAGTGCAGTGAGCATTTTACTAAACTGTGGGTTGTATCAGTAGGATCTGGGGAATTAAGTTCAGTAAGAATGTTACCTGGTTGATCCTGACAGTAGCTACATGCTTGTCCCAGAGATTGACACTGTGTGTATCAGTAAATAGGAGTTTGGCTATTTGAGTATCCTATTTAGTGCATTTTAGATGTAGTGATCATGATGGATGTTTTGCTACCTTGAGTAAATTGTTTCAGTTGGTTTTTCCTGTAAATTGTTAAGAGATTATATGTTCAAGCATTTGAGAGTAAGGGTATGGGTAAGGTATTCATTTGCCAAGGTTTTGAGAACTAGCATAGGTATATGAGTTAATATACATGTATGATATAAATAGCTAGTATAAGACTAATACTAACTCGTACATACTAATTACCTTAGTATCAATGACAATTATAGTTAATATGACCAGTATGGTTAAGTATGGCATAGACAGCTCACCAAAGACCTAGCAATGACCCTGTACCTAGCATAGAACTAGGTATGCATGTAGCCTTTTCAAAGCACTTTTTGATATGGATATTTGATATTTTAGGTGACTGTGATTTCACCTGGGACATCGATTCACACACCTTGCTCAGGACCACAGGCGAGTACATTCTCTGACAGTTTTCATTGTTGATTATTTCTATAATGCAGTTGTATTACATACTTGATTCCGACAGTATGGATACACGGGTTAGCACCCTAGATCCCCATCATGAGGAGTCGTGATTGGAATCCATTGTGCTAGCTGGGGAAAGGGGGAACTATTAGTAGATTATGTGATCATATCCAAACCTTTACATGCATCATAGCTCACCCCACTTCTCACGTCGGGTGCGGCCTGACCATTTACATGCATCATAGCTGTTATATATGATTAGCCTGACCACTACATGCATCATAGCTAACTATATGGTTAGCCTGACCTACAAGAATCATAGCTAATCATATATAACCAGCCTGATCAAGTCCCAAGCCGATCACATAATAAACTGATAATTCAAACACTTAGCTAGATGTCTATTATTCAGATTCACTTGTTCTAGCATTCACTGTCTATTGTTCATTGCTAGATGCTCTATTGCCTATTTCTATTTTCTCCAATACTTTACATTCCAGCATTTATTTCCATCTTGTATTTTTTACACTGTTTATAGTCTTTGTCAATTTAATGAAACTGCTGTTAGTGCTTGTGCTTCGCTCCAATCCTGACTGGATAACATTTTTCAGAGGACCTGGAGGATCTTTGCCCCACTCATTACGGCCCAGGATTAGAGGAAGATTTTACTCCAGAAACCCCAGAGGAGTTGCCTAGCCTAGAGGAGAATGTACCTGGCTGTGCTTAGACTGTTTTTCTGCAATTATTGTTTTAGACCAAGACTGGGTTGTATTTATGATTTTTGTGACTTTGTGAGGTCATCTAGACCCAGGATTTGAGTTGGATTTATTGTGGTTGGTTTTTATTAGAATTCTTTTCCATTCTCATCGTGCCCATTATTCTTATAGCTTGTGATTGAGTATATTTATAGAACTGTGGATTATCATTGTCCTCCGTACGGAGTTGAGACTATTGACAGGATATTTTATATGTGGAGACCTAGACAGCGTTCTACCGTCGATGCTGTGGCGTAGGCTGGACGTACCCATGACTCATGCCCAAATTCCGGGTGCGGGTCGTGACACTCCCCGAAGAAACTCAAACTCAGGGTAATCTTGTGGTCTAAATATAATGCAACCACGTCGACAATCTAACGTCGCGTGGTATTGGCTTAACCAATCCATGCCTAGGACAATGTCATAGTCTAGAATTAATCTCGTAATAAATCTCTAATGTATAATTACTCTTCCCTCAAAATTTATCCCTAAAATTATATTTCTCAATTTTTTTCTTTCCATTATTCATTACTCCTAGTCACCATAGTATAATTATAATAATGGTATCACCCAAGCAAATGCTAGAATTTTCTGGTATCAGATAATCATCTTCCAGGTGAGAACCTAAAATTTTATTTTCTCCAATTCATAATATTGTTCCTGATATCGCTATCATGTGCTACAACTAATTCCTAGCATCTAGCTATGTATTTCCATAAATTATTCTAGAGGGTTAGGATCAACAATCTTTCTAGCTTCCAATACTTCCCAAATTACTGCTATCTCAAGTACGGATATGATTTTATCAGTTCTAGGAAAGTACTATTAGGTCTAATTCTCTTGCTAACAATCTACACTAGTTATAGAATCTAAAGAGATCCTATCAACCTACCCTACTAAGGGTAACAATCTTCTCAGAGAATATTACATAAATCATGTCTTCTGTCGTCTAGACTACGATCTTCTTCTGGAGGGAACGATCAAGCACAAGCATTCGCCTTTCCGAAATAAAAGGAGATGAGAAATAATGATAACGATATTGATGAAAAAGGAACGAATATAATTTGGAAGTCCAAGGGCGATAATCAAATACAAAGGGAGTTTTAAAAATTGATTATGGATTGAGATCTTATTCAACAATAAATCCTAAATTGCAGGCTCGTTTGGTACAGTAACGTAACCGAAACGATATGCTCTTAGACCTGCATGGGCCACCACAAAAACTATGTCACGCCCCAATCCTAAAATATAAGGGACTAGGCCACGTGGCAATGGCCAGCTACGTACCAAGGGGACTCCAGTCCGACTATGAATACGTATAAGCTATAAATGAGGGTTATTATCTAGTTAACACGGTCTATATATCTATATCTCAAACCATAATGATATATAATAAAGAAAGGACAATATGTATCATGACGTGCACCCCACACTACACTCGTCCGAATAGACTCGAAGAAAATAATATGAGTCTACAAATATTGGGTTATACTAGCAGAAAATAAGCAACGATCAAAATAGCTAAATAATGAGGAAGTGAAAACAATATACGAGTAACAATACTTGTATGCTGGTATAATAATCATCAGTAGCTCCAGCCTCCAATCAGTAATCGACCCTAAAATCTGGTAGGAAATCAGGTCCTCAGAAGGACGTAACAAGGTACAAAAATAGTATGCCATAGTATAACAGAAAGAAACAAGTGCAACGCTGGTGTAATTGTCATGCCCCAATCCCAAAATACCGTGGGATCGGACGCGTGATAATGGCCAGCAGCATACACCGATGGACAAACCCAATTTAATGGATCCATCGGGGCATACTTAAGCTGTAGTACAACAATAAGTAGGTCCAATGATACAAGTCACAGTCTATGCTAATCTCATCCACAACAGATAATCACAGATCCAATGCCAGAATAATACAAATAAAATAAACTGAGATATCTCAATAAAAGTGTCTCGGAGAACAATCCAAGAACAAGTCTGATACATCAATGCAATAGACTGGAAATAAAATAACTAGAAACAGAAATAAATGAGTATCTCAAGCCAATACCCAGGAGAAGTCCTCTGGCCAAATCTCGTCCTCGGGTGTCGGTACAGCTCCTGTATCAGCTCCTGCTAATGCTCCTGTACTGTATAACTCTGGGTGGATCTCCTCTGCTAATCCTGGGGACATAATCCGGATCCAGGTCCTCAGGGGACATAGCAAGGTACAGAAAATACAAGCCAAAATAAATGCAGTACAGCAATAATGAAATAAATAGGGTAAGCTATATAACCATCTATGTGAAAATACAAGATAAGAGCATCACGAGTACTCAGGCTGAGCCACTACAGGCTCTGTGTCGGGGAGCCGGTAGCAGTAATATCCGGTAATGGGGCAAGCTTGGGCTTCAGAGTCTTGTGCCTCACAATAATAGGGGTTTATATATATAATCAGCCTGTAGCATGTGTGTCTCTCCCCATCCAATGTAATCACACGTCTCATGTCCACGATGCACCATGTCCATGTCACGCACAATCATATCTAATGCAACAAGTCATATAATGTCTAGGAATATAATATCAAAGTTAAGTCCTGTATCCTATACAGAATCACCATGAATATCTCAGGAAGATCCTGTCTCATGAATAGTATCAAGTGTCATGGGTTATAGTGTACTTGATAAGACAAGTACGAGAATGTAAAGGGGTCACGAATATCCATCTCTAGATGACAATACACAATACCGCGTACGGTGTTGGCACCCGACTAATAATCGGACGCTAAGTAAGTCACTCAGTCCTAGGTCAAGCATGCACAGCAATATAATAAATCAAGGAAAATACAACAAGAAATGTAAAGTTGGCAAGGTACACTTGCCCACTGATGTATAACTAAGTCAAGGAATAAGTAGCAAAGCTGCAGGGTTTGGCAAGGTACACTTGCCTGGGGTTCTGGCTCCAACTGTAGCTCTGGTCTCATTGTGATCTGCAGGTACTACTCCGGTTGCTAAAATAAACATCACCATTAGATTCAGAAAATATCAAATAGCTAAAAATGCCTGTCCTTAAGTCCAATTTGGAAACAGGGGCAAAAATGACATTTCCGGGCCAAAGCGGGGTCAACCTGTGGGCCACTTTGCACTGAAAAGCGTGTTAGGGTTAAAGGTCTCCAAATTTGCCAAACTTAGTGTCTACAAGTCAGGAATGATGATACGAACCCAACGGAACTTCAAGAATCGGATTCCGATGAGCCGATCACAAAATCACCCGTCAAGTGGAGCCTATGGGGCCCATGATACGCAATTTTGTCAACGTTCTCAGAATCGGACCAAACTTGGGTCACAGGACCAGCGTATTGCTACGAGTCCGATGGCGCAAGTTTCGTCTCGATCCGACGTGTGTACACAAAGTTACAGCATATTCTAGAATGGACGGATATAGGACGGTGCGCGGATACGCGTTGATTCCGGTGTGCACGCACATCCGAATCAGCTTCTACGAAATCCTGTACGTCCGTATCAATGATGCGCACATATCGGTGAAGACCGCACGCGACCAAGTCGTCCCGTTTGGTGGGACGTACTCGATTCCGGGGTGAATCAGGGCGTTGGTTTTTCCTATTTTTGGATCACGATTTGCGATCACCACAGGATGCGACGCACCGAACGAGTTGCACGGGCATCGAGGGGGTTATACGGTCTACGCGACGCAACTGACAAAATCGAAAATGGAATCACGAGGTGAGAGGAAACGCTACCTGAACAGGGCTCCATGAAGACTGATTTCCTGTGTCCGAGTGTCTCCTTCGTGTCCTGCGTCCTATGTCTGCTGTGTCCACGGTACTAGGGTTTGATGTGCTCGTGTCCGCTGTGTCCTGCACTGCCAAGTACAGGCTAGGGTTTGCCGTGTCCGGGGCTAGGTCAGTGGGTCAGGATCGGTTTGAACATGAAGTCGGAGATGAACTGAAGGGGGTGGCCGGAGGTTGCAGCTCCGGTGGGGGTCGACGTGGTGGTGGAGGCTGTTGTAGTTGGGCTCCGGTGCCAGGCAAAGGAGGGCGGAGGGTTTCTGAGGGTCAGGGGAGAGGGGTGATGGCTCGGGCTTCAGTCGGAGGGTCGGGTTCCAGGTGGCGCTCGGTGAGGGGCTGAGGCAAGCGGGTCGGTTTGTCTAGAGGAGGAGAAGGAGCTGGGGATGTTGGGGCGGCTGCGGGTTCAATCAAGGGGTGTCATGGTCGATGGCTGGGGAGCAGAGGTCGGGCTCAGGCGAATACAGCGGAGGAGGAAGAAGAGGGATCTAGGGTTCCGGTGCTGTGTTCGTGTCAGCGCTGCTCGGCGGACACGGCGGAGCGGAGCGGGGGATGAAGGCCGAGTAGAGGGTGGGGGTTGGTCGAGGGTGGAGAGGGGTCGGCAGCGAAGCAAAGGTCGGGCTTCGGCGAGGCTGGGTTGATAGGAAGAGGGTGACCGGGGATGAAGGAGGTGGGGATGAGAAACGTTAGGGTTTAGGCTAGGCTGCGGCGGCGGAGCTGGAGAGAAAGGAAGGCGGCGACGGCTTCGCGGATCTCGAGGAAGGCGGCTGCTAGGGCACGAACGCCGAGGCCCTTAAATAGGCGCGCCGTCGCTCGGGGACACTGTTCCGATCTTAATTGGGATTAGGGTTTAGTTAGGGTTAACGGGTCCGGGTCGGGTTTGACTCGGATCCGACCCGACCCGACCCGTTAAGCTGGGTTGGCTCGGTTCAGTAGAGCGGTTCGGTTCAGGTTGGGTTGGTTAGGTTTAATTTTTAATTAAACCCGGTTTATTTAAGGGGTTTTAATTAGGGTTTATTTATATTGGTTTCTAGGGCTTTAAACGGGTTTCCGGAGTCCAAATTCTCGAAAAATTACCCTATGTCCGGTTTTCCATTTTACACCATAAAATATTATTTCCATAATATTTTAATATTAATTAATATAAATTAAAAATTATTTAATTACCAAAAGCCTAGGTTTTAATTACAGAAAAAATTCTAGAGTATTACGAAAAATTATGAAAAATCCAAATTAATAATTACTGAAAATCAGGGTGCTTACAGTAATCTAGCATAACCACCTAAGTAAGACACAACTTTAAAGACAATTTTTGACGCGTGGGCTTTCTAAATATAAAACCGTAGCTCCGAGGCACAGAGACACACGGGGCGTACCGTAGCTCCGAGCATAGAGTCACACGGGTGATACTATAACTCCGGATACATGATCTCTACATAAATGGGAATATAAATATATAGCACGTGTAAAGTAGCCCAAATGTCTAGAAACTGTCTTCCCCTTCCAATGCGGTCAACGAGTGCTCACTGAACCTGAACCTCTATCTAGCAGTCTCGTCATACTATAGTAACTATCAACAATCACGACCCTAAAGTCATCACAGATTCCGGCCATACTGACACTATAAGGATATAAGAAGTCTGACACGATAATGGTGTCTGAATGTGTCCTAGGATTCCGATATAACCAAGTAGGTACATCAAGGTATCGCAAACATCTATCAATCGATACTAGACGTTACCAACGAACGTCTGCACCCGGTTAAGACCCAGACGCTAAGGAACTATTCCTATCCAAAGCACGCACAATGCATAGATAAAATAAACAATAAATCTAGAACTGAGATACATTATGGCAAGGTACACTTGCTTGGAAGCCAAGCGAAGATTCGAACCCGAACTCGCTAAGGAAGTAGTAGCTCAAGATGGAAACTGGAGCAGATATCTTCGAATGTTGTCACAAATATCACCAACAGTTTCAAAATGAATGAGATACTCAGAAAAGCATATACATACGTACAATTTGGACACAGGGGCAAAAATGCAGTTTTTGGTCAACACGGTGTCCACTAGTGGCCCGTCTTGCACCGAAAAATGTATCAAAGATAAAGTTCTCCAAATTCGTCAAACTTAGTGTCTTCGAGTCCAGAATGTTGATACGAACCCAAAGGAACATCCATAACTGGATTCCGTTGAGCCGATCACGAAATAGCTCGTTATGTGGAACCGTAGGGCCCACGAAACAATATTTCATCAACGTTCTCAGAATTGAACCAAACTTGGGTCACATGACCAGCGTAACGCTGTGAATTCTATAGCGCAAGTTTTATTATGAAATGACCGACACACCCAAAATTAGGACGAGTGTCAGAATACGTTGATATGGTACTTTCCGACGGATATGCGTTGATTCTGGTGTGCACGCACATCCAAATCAAGTTCCGCTATCACGCCCCAGTCCCAAAATACCGAGGGACCGGATGCGTGATAATGGCCAGCAACACACACCGATGGACAAACCCAATTTAATGGATCCATCGGGGCGTACTTAAGCTGTAATACAACAATAAATAGGTCCAATGATACAAGTCAGAGTCTATTATAATCTCATCCACAACAGATAATCACAGATCAAATGCCAGAATAAATGCAAATAAATATAAACTAACAAGTCTCAATAAAAAGTATCTCAGAGAACAATCCGAGAACAAGTCTGATACATCAATGCAATAGACTGGAAATAAACTAACTAGAAATAGAAATAAATGAGTATCTCAAGCCAATACTCAGGAGAAGTCCTCTGGCACAATCTCGTCCTCTGGTCCTGGTTCTGCTCTAATGTAGGCACCTGCTTCTGCTAATGCTAATGCTAATGCTCCGGTCCCGTATACCTCGGGATAGATCTCGTCAGCTAATCCTGGGGACATAATCCGGATCCAGGTCCTCAGGGGACATAGCAAGGTACAGATAATACAAGCCAACATAAATGCAGTAAAATAGTAAATGAAATAAACAGGGTAAATATGTAACCATCTATGTGAATGCAAGTGAGAGCATCACTAGTACTCAGGCTGAGACCACTACAAGCTGTGTCGGGGAGCCGGTAGCAGTAGTAACTATATATTTTACTATATAGTTTACTATGTATTATATGTATAAAATCAACCTATAGCCTGTGTGTCTCTCTCCACCCCATGTAATCACACGTCTCATGTCCATGATGCCTTATGTCCATGTCACGCACGATCATATCTAATGCAGCAAGTCATCTAATGTCTATGAATATAATGTCTATGTCATAAAACCTGTATCCTACACAGAATCACCATGAATATCTTAGGAAGATTCTGTCTCATGAATAGTTTCAAGTGTCCTGGATTATGATGTACTCGATAAGACAAGTACGAGAAGTATAGGATCTCGGTATCCATGTCTATGTGACGTTACACAACTCCGCGTACGGTGTTGGCACCCGACTATTAGTCGGACGCTAAGTAAAGTCACACGGTCCTAGGTCAAGCATGTACAACAATATATAAATAAGGCAATAAAATATGTAACAAGAACTGCAATGTTGGCAAGGTACACTTGCCTGGGGTTCTGACTCCAACTGTAGCTCTGGTCTCAGTGGGAATTGTAGGGACTCCTCCGGTTGCTGAAATAAACATCACCATTAGATTTAGAAAATATCAAATAGCTAAAAATGCCTATCCTTAAGTCCAATTTGGACACAGGGGCAAAAATGACAATTTCTGGTCAAAGCAGGATCCATATGTGGGCCGCTTTGCACTGAAAAATGTGTCAGGGTCAAAGGTCTCCAAATTCATCAAACTTAGTGTCAAAAAGTCAGGAACGATAATATGAACCCAACGGAACTTCCAGAATTGGATTCCGATGAGCCGATCACAAAATCGCCCGTCAAGTGGATCCGTGGGGCCCACGATACGCGATTTTGTCAATGTTCTCAGAATTGAACCAAACTTGGGTCACAGGACCAGCGTATTGCTACGAGTCCGATGGCACAAGTTTCGTCTCGATCCGACATGTATACATGAAGTTACGGTGTGTTCCAGAATAGACGGATACGGGGCGTTGTCGGCGGATACGCGTTGATCCTTGTGTGCACACACATCAAAATCAACTTCTGCGAAATCTCGTACGTCCGTATCGACGGCACGCACATTTAGGTGAAGACCTCACACGACCAAGTCATCCCGTTTGGCGGGGCCCACTCAGTTCTGGGGTGAAATAGGACGCGACGCACCGAGCGAGTTGCACGGGCATCGAGAGGGTTATACAGCCTACGAGTCACAACTGACGGAACGAAAAATAGAATAACGAGGAGAGAGAAAACGCTACCTAAATAGGGCTCCAGGAAACGAGAAGTCCTCATGTTCGAGTGTCTGTTTCGTGTCCTGGTTAGGGTTAGGGTTCTGCTGTGTCCGTGTCCGGTACTGCTCGAGTCTGTGTCCGGAGACAGCGGGGGACTCTCCGGCGGGAGTAAATGCGTGCGGAGGCGGAGCGGCTCGTCGGAGCTGCTCGGGTAGTCGGCTCCGGGCTGTGCGGCTAGGGCACAGGGTTGGGCAGAGCAGTGGAGATCGAGGCTTTGGGAAGGATGAGGTCGGGGGATGGCAGTCGTCGAGGGCGGAGCGGAGAGAGACGGCAAGGCGAGCGGGGTGCTCGGTGCAGCGGCGGAGGTCGTGGAGTTGGGGTGGTCGATGGTGGTGGAGGCGATGACAGGCAAGGGTGGAGCGGAGAGTTGGCTGGAGGTGACGGCTGGGAAGCCTAGGGTTCAGGCGACCGGTGATGCTGCGGGCGACGGCGAGATTATAACTAGGGTTGCGGCGCTGCGGGCACGAACATCGAGGGGGTTTTATAGGTCAGGAACAGTATTTCCGGGGGGGAATCCGGTTAGGGTTCGGTTAGGGTTTCGGGTCCGAGTCGGGTTTGATGGATCCGACCCAACCCGACCCGTTAGGTCTGGGTTGGTCTGATTCGGTTTGAGTCAGTTTGGTTTGGTTTAATTCCAATTAAACCGGGTTCAGTCAGGGTTTGGTTTGGTTTATTTCTACATTAGTTTTTAGGGCTTTAAAATTATTTCTGGAGTCCAATAAATTCATAAAAAATTATCCTATGTCCGATTTTCCATTTTACACCATAAAATATTATTTCCATAATATTTTAATATTAATTAACAATAATTAAAAATTATTTAATTTTAAAATACCTAGGTTTTAATTACAGAAAAATTCCTGAAAAATTACAGAAAATTGTAAAAAATCTAAATTAAAAATCCCTGAAAAATTAGGGGGTTTACATTCGCGAAAATCTAAACATCCACGTTGACGATACGCACCTTTCAGTGTAATCGGTACATGATGAGGTTATCCGGTTTGACAGGACCAACTCCGTATCGGAAAGTATCATTGTTTTACAAAACAGTTTTTCTCCAGAATTGGAACCCTAATTACTAACAATAGAAAGCAAGCTAAAATATTTTAAATGAACACACTGCAACAGGGTTAAATAGGGTTCATACCCGAAAAATCGGTTCAAGGATCGGTTGCGCGAGGAGGGAGATATCACTTCGTGAATCGGGGAGGTTGAACTAGGTTTTTTGAACACGGGTTCTAGTCGCAGTTTCTCGCGGCCGCGGGGAGGGGATATTGATAGTAGTGATGGTGGCTGTGGGTAGACATGGCGGAGGAGGTGATGGTCCGTGGTGGTGCTCGAGGGGATGGAGGTAATGGCTCCGGCGAGGCTCGAGCTGGAGGTAGCTCACGGTAGTGGAGGCAGTGAGACCGGTGGTGGCCGTTCGTGGTGATGGTAGTGGCGGTCGGGATGGTGTTGGAAGTGGTGGTTGTGGTGGTGGCGAAGCTGGCCGTGTTGGTCGTGATGGAGCTGTAGGTGGTGGTCGTGGTGGTGGCGAAGGTGATGAAGCTACTGGCGGTAGAGATGGCAGCGGTGGAGTTGGCAGCGGGTTGGTGACCGGATGGATGAAGGTGGTGATCATGGTGGCTCATAGAGGTGGTGGTGTTGGAGGTGGTTGTCATGGTGGTGGTGAAGCTGCTGCGAGTGGTGCTGCTGCTGCGGGTGAAGACAGAGGTGGAGGTGGCCGAAGTTGGCAGCGGCGGAGGAGGCAGAAGAAGAAGAAGAAATGAAGAAGAAGAAGGAGTGAAGATTTCAGAGCCTTCAACATGAAAAATGTAGAAGCATGAAAAATACGCGGGATAGCTCTACGCAGCATATTGATGCAAAGCAGCATAAACAGAGGACTTCAGAGCCTTCAATGTGCAATCAGAGCTTCTCTGCCAAGCACAGCGTAAAATATAGGCTCGAGGACCATCCGCGTAGGGCAGTATGTCCAGGCTGCTTCAGCGTAAACAGGGTGCTTCATCGCCTTTATGGCGTAAAACTCATCCTTTTTCAATGCAGCATTGAAGTGTACGAGGGACGCTTCGTATTCTCTGTAATGAACCTGTCAGAACCTGCAATGAACCTGACGTCTCGACTTCTGACAAAGGGATACTGCTCGACTACCCAGGCGATGGCTATAAATGATGGCGCGGCACTGTAATCCAGGCTGTCATTTACTGATATTTTCCTTGCGTAAACCGCTTTTACGTACACGGAGGAATACGCTGCCTAGTTTTACACAGGCAGATAAGAGCTCCTTACGCTCCGCGGAAGACAAACTGCCTGCCACGTCAAAAGCTGCACTCCGTACGGGACTCGAGGCGCGTCTCTGCATTTAATGCACAAGGTGGTGACAAGCCCTCAAGGCACGTCTCTGCAATTAATGCGCCGAATACTGACAGATGCTTGAGGCACGTCTCTGCGTTTGATGCACAGAAGGGTGGCAGACTTTTAAAACATGCCTCTGTATTTAATGCACAGGATGATGGCGGATCTCCACATTTAATGCAGGAGATTTGATTAAATGTCACCGAACCGTCGTTTAGTGACATCCCCTTTGCGAGAGCTGCTCCTACGCATACAAGGGAATACGCTGCCTAGTTTTACACGGGCAAACATGAGCTCCTTACGCTCCGCAGAAGACGAACAGACTGCCTCGACAGCGGTTACTCTTCGCATAGGATTCAAGGTGCATATCTGCATTTAATGCGCAGAATGATAGCAAATCTTAAAGATAAGCATCTGCATTTAATGCACAGGATGGGGGCAGATCTCTACATTTAATACAAGAGATCTGATTATCTCCAAGAGCCATAATTCTGGCTAAGACGTCCACATCATCACTCTGGCACGTTACGCAGCGGCTTCTACCCCTATTCAGCTTTGGTGCCTGCTCGGCTTCTACGCCCATTCGGCCTTCTGTGCCTACTCAGCTTCTACGCTTACTCGGCCTCTATGACCACTCGGCTTCTACGCCTATTCGGTTTGTATGTCGGTTTGATAACTATTTGGCTTCTATGCCATGGTGACAGACATTGGCTTCTATGCCAACCTCTTCTACACAAGGGATACCTACCTACGTGGCTTCTACGCCATGATCTTCGTAGCAGTTATACGCGTTTTGTCCCTTAGTTGGACCCGCGTCACACGCTCATTCAAAGGATCATCTATACGCAGGCATTGGTTATTTTAACCATTGTATAAAAGGGTGTTGTACTTTCCACTACTCGGTTTTATACCGATTAAGTGGTCACTGTCACTAAAACTCTATAAATAGAGACCTCTCTCAACAGAGGAAAAGGTCAAAAAATTGGTCGAAGGATCAAAAAGGAGAAAAATCGGTCGAACGATCAGAAGTAGGTCGACAAATTAGAGAAAAAGTCGAGAGAGAGAGAGAGAGAGAGAGAGAGGAGAATCCAGAGCTCAGGCAAAGAGAAGGGATCGACGACTTTGGCATCGGGCATCCACCCTCTTCCGCAACCCTCGAAGCTGCTACCTGTCTTCCACGATACTTCTTCAACATCGTGTGGTCCAAGGGCTAAAGTGATCGACTACAGATCAGACACCTATAGTAATATTCACCCAGATTAAATAAATTGTACTTAGACATCCTCGTGTAGGATCAAATTTGTACAATCTTGTTTGTAAACATAAAAGAAGGGCGGGTCTTCGTACAAGACCTCGTTTTCTGCGTTTATCAAATCTTTTCTCGTTTATCATCCGAAACAAGATAGCAAATCTGCTGGGGACATCTTTCTCTTCTGATGAGAAAGCTATTGCTCAACACGATACGGTATCCGTGGGATCCGTGAAGAAGACACTGGTCGTCCAGTTCGACCAGTCTGCCTACGAAGATATGCTCCGAACAAAGGGCAGCTCTCACTCTCTCTCTGTCCAAAACAACAGGAAGCTGCGTAAGGTCTGGATGCCCAAGACATCCTCTACCATTCCTGTGGACTCTCCGATCTCTCCGACCAATGAGGTTGTAGCATTGCTCCCTCCGCACCTTGCGCGTAAAATTCAGTCGCCTGTCTCTGGCAGGGCCGACAAAACTTCTGGCAATGCCTCAGCGCTAACCCAGAAGTATACTCCACGCTCTGTGCGTGAAGTTCAGTCTCCCATCCCTGGCAGAACAGACAAAACTTCTGGCAATGCCTCAGCGCTAACCCAGAAGTATACTCCGCGCTCTGCGCGTGAAATTCAGTCTCCCGTCCCTGGCGGAATAGACAAAACTTCTGATAAAGCCTCAGCGCCAAATCAAAAGTACAAGACACGCTCCGTGCGTAAAACAAGATCTGACCTCTACGGAGAACCAGATGATCCATGTGATCTCCGTAAGGGAAAGCAGGCGGCAGACTACTCAACTTTTCGACCTTTACGTCAGCAAGAGAACAATCTGCATGCTTTCTGAATTACGCGAGACGCTGATAGCCGCCTGAGGATATCCTCAGCTTTACGCCAACCAGAGCGAAGCTCCAAATTATGTCAGACGAAGTCCCTAAGCATAAAGAAGGCTCTAGTTGCAGAAAGACACCCTCATCGGGGATTATCCGCCACCCAGAAGGCCAACCTGTTGTATACGGGTGGCACAGGGAAGACTATGGTTCCCATCATCCGTATGCCCACCGATGGGAACAGAAGTAACAAGCCATCATCTTCTTCTTCTGCAACTCCTCCTGACCTGTGGGATTATCTGATCCAGATGGTGCGGTGAACGTGGAAAGGGGGTGATCCTCTAGTGATCACTCTGAACCAGAAGCCTCCGCCCTTAACCATCAACCTTCAGCGCAACAAACAGTCGAGTGATGTAAATGCAACCAGGAGTGCGGTTTCTGATAATAATAAAGGACCTCTTTTCCAGTATATCGACGCCCGGATTCCAAATCAGGAATCCTCTCCCCATGACGATATAGAGCCTATAGCACAAAAATTCTTGGCAGCTATAGATTCCTATCATCCGCACATATGGGAAGTGACATCGTCATCCAATGTCACCATAACATATGGACCACATGAGGATTCTATCTTCATTGTTCCACCTGCCCGCAACGATCAGCGTTTAATAGTCTTCGGCCGCATGCGCAACGAACAGACTATACAAGAGGATTCCTTCGATGACGACTCTGGTGAAATACAAGTTCACAGGTACAGCCCGCAAGCCTTGAAGATCATACAAAATATGGGTTACAACTTGAGGATGGAACCAGGTCTCAATTACGGGAAAGGCAGACGAATACCGCTGCTCGGCAATCCCCACTATCAACAAATCCGTTTTGGGTTAGGGTATGCCACCTCCCTTACGACTTCCACGTCAGATGAGGATATCTTTTCCTCTTTTCAAGATGGCGCATCACCCTCCATCTCATCTCATGCTCTCGAGCAAACATTATCAGCAAATATGGTAGCGACGGATTCCTTCGAATCAGACGAGCAAGAATCCAAACCATTCGAGAATGACGCTTGGGCTCAGCAGATGGATACACAATGGGAGTTCTGCTTCGAAAAAAGAGAACCTCCCACTAAAGATGAAGTTATCCAGATTGACGTAGGGGATAAACTTTCACCAAAGCCGATATTTATCAGTAACAACCTTTCCGAAGAAGAAAGGGAAGAAATTACCCAGCTGATAAAAGAGTATATCAACGTCTTTGCGTGGAATTATGAGGATATGACGGGTCTTGATCCAAAGGTGGCTACTCATAAACTCAACATACTGCCCGATTCAAAGCCTGTGAAGCAGCACCAACGCCGGTTCCGCCCGGACATGATAGACGCCATTGAAGCTGAAGTCAAGAAGTTGATAGCCTGCGGCTTCATCCGTGAGGAACAACATCCCGACTGGGTCGCCAATGTTGTCCCGGTCATGAAGAAGAATGGGAAAGTACGTATCTGCATCGATTACCGAGATCTGAATACAGCCTGCCCCAAGGATGAATTCCCTCTTCCCATCACAGACGTCATAATTGACAAATACATGCAGTTTTGAACGTATGTCTTTCATGGACAGATTCTCAGGGTACAACCAGATCAAGATGCATCCTGAAGACGAGAAGCATACCGCCTTCCGGACACCACTGGGGGTATATTGCTATACGGTCATGCCCTTCGGATTGAAGAACGTCGGGGCTACGTACCAACGGGCTATGAGTAAAATATTCCATAAGCATCTACGCAAGTCAGTAGAGTGTTACGTGGACGATATAGCTGTCAAAAGTCGCCTTAGAGATAATCACATTCGAGACTTGAAGACAGTATTTGAATTGATGCGCCAACATCAACTCAAAATGAACCCTACAAAGTCCTTTCTGGGGGTATCTAGCGGCAAATTTTTGGGATTTGTCATCACCGCCAAAGGCATTCAAGTGGACCATGATAAAGTCAAGGCCATCTTAGAAATACGACCGCCCCACAATCTGAGGGAACTCAGGGGATTTCAAGGTCGTCTGGCTTATATCTGAAGATTCATATCCAACCTCTCCGGGAGATGCCAGCCCTTTTTTTGTCTCATGAAGAAAGGTGTATCCTTCGTGTGGGACGAAGCATGTCAGCAAGCGTTCGGAGATATCAAGCGCTACCTCACTAGCCCGCCAGTTCTGGTACCTCCCGTCATAGGAAGACCATTTGTGCTATATGTTCGAGCAATGGATCATTCTCTGGAAGCTTTTCTCGCACAAAAGAACGATATGGGCCATGAGCAGGCTATTTACTACCTCAGCAGGATGATGGTCGAAGCCGAACACCGGTACAACCCTGTGGAGAAAGAATGCTTGGCTCTGATGTTCGCTATTCAGAAAATGTGACACTATGTCACGGGCCAAACCATTCATATCATCTCCAGGATTAATCCTCTTCGGGTACTGATGAACAAGCCAAGTGTTCTTAATTCCCGACTCGCGACTTGGGCGATGTTATTAACGTCATATGACATGGTGTACGTCCCTCAGAAGTCCGTCAAAGGCCAAGCATTAGCTGACTTTCTAGCTGCTCATCTCATCCCGGAGGCCTCCAAACTGTACGAGGACATTTCCGACGAAGTTGCAGAGTGTAATTTTGCAACGGAAGGCGATGCATGGCAACTGTTCTTCGATGGCGCCTTCAGGACTGGTCCCAGGGGAAACATGTGTTCGGGAGTAAGCATCGTCCTATTCACTCCTGATAAACTCGTTATCTACCGAGCATATTCTCTTAGCGAGCCCTATTCTAACAATGTGGTGGAATACAACGCTCTACTAATCGGGCTCTAAGTCGCTAAAGAGTTGGGGGTCAAATCTCTGGAAGCCTTCGGTGATTCTCTGCTGATCGTCAATCAAGTCAGAGGAATATATGAAGTCCGGAATCCCGACCTCATCCCCTATCACCGAGCAACGGTCGAGATAGCCATGACATTCAAAGGATTCTTTCTTGAGCATATACCTTGGTCTCGAAATCTGGAAGCTGATGCCCTAGCCAGTCTAGCTGCAGATTTAGCTACCCCTATAAGAAGGCAGAATTCGGTAATCCTTCTTAACAGAGACTTATTCTGTGTGAAAAACAGCTTTTACGTCGAATGCAGCTACACGGTGGACACAGATCCTTCCGAGAAAGATTGGAGAAGTCCCTTTATAGATTTTGTAGCATACAGAATCTTGCCAGAAGATCCTAAAGAAGCAATATCTGTCAAAAGACGATCATTACGCTTCTATTTTGACGCATCGTCACAATACCTATATCGCCGGTCTTATGATGGGCTATTATTATGATGTCTCTCTGGTGATGAAGCACAACAGATTCTCCGTGAAGCTCACGACAGCATGTACGGGGTGCATCAACCCGGTCCTAAGCTACAAGATCGTATCAGGAGAATGGGCTATTGGCCCACTATGATCGCAGACGCAATCCAGTATGCCAGACGATGCAGAGCCTGTCAGGTCCATGCAGACTTCATACATCAACCGTCCGAACATCTATATCCTACGGTTGCATCCTGGCCTTTCGAAGCATGGGGTATGGATATCATCGGTCCTATTCACCCGTCTTCTTCCAGAGGTCACCGGTTCATACTGGCCATCACGGATTACTTCTCCAAATGGGTGGAGGCGATCCCTCTTTCTGAGGTAAAGACATCTAATGTGACCAGCTTCATCAAGCATCACGTCATTTACCTCTTTGGGGTTCCCCGAAGGATAATCCATAACAATGGGCCTCAGTTCATCAGCCATGCGTTCCACCGGTTTTGCGATAAAAATTGGATACAAAATGTGGCCTCTACGACATATTATCCGGCTGCTAATGGTTTGGCGGAAGCCTTCAACAAAACCATTATCAAGCTCTTAAAGAAGTTTGTCTCTTCGAACAAAAGAGATTGGAATGAGAAGCTGGGAGAATGTCTCTGGGCATACCGCACCATGGTACAAGCACCGACAGGTTGTACGCCATTCTCATTGGTCTACGGGAGTGAAGCAGTTCTTCCTATCGAAATTCAAATTTTGTCACTCAGGATAGCCATGGCTAACGAGTTAACTCAAGAAAAGAATGACCTGTTAAGGCTTCAAGAGCTAGAAGGATTAGACGAGAAATGCCTACAAGCTCAGCAGCACATCGCGCTCTACCAAGCACGCATTTCCAGAACTTTTAATCAAAAAGTAAAGGAAAGAGTGTTCAAAGCCGGCGAGCTAGTTTTAGCTGTAAGAAGGCCGATAATTCTTACTCACAGGATAAAGGCAAATTCCAGCCCAAATGGAAAGGCCCTTACGTGATCGAGACAACGTTCTCAAACAGCGCTTATAGGTTAGCCCAACCTAATGGAGACCTACTAATGGCTCCTATCAATGGCAAATTCCTGAAAAGGTACTATGCTTAAACCTTCTCTGCTCAAGTGGAATAAGGTGATCTCATTCTGACAAAACTACTTCCAAAACAAAATTAGTTGGATCATATTCTATCATGTCCATATGACCTCTGAATAGATATGCTCTGCTAAAGCTTACCGAAAGTATATCACGTCCATACTACCTCTGATATCACTTTCACCCAAACCTGTCATTTACATTCCGAAATAATGGGTCCATAAAGTCAAATAAAAAGCCTCTTTATTATTCCCAGAAAAGAGCAAGAGTACATTGAAAAGCGAAAGCAAAAGTACATCATGAAGGAGGAGCGGTCAGGTCGCGAAGCTGCTGCGTCAGTACGGCCATCCTCTTAGCCCCGGAATCCAAGACATCAGCGCGAAACCGCTCCAACCGTGCCTCATCATCTATCAGGAGGGACAGTTCGGCTCTAGCCCGAAGGAGACCGGCACGGGTGACTCCTGCACTCGCCAAGTTCTGTTGTGCTGCGACCAGTCGGCCATTCACCACATCTAGACCTTCCGACGATTGAGAAGCCCACTCCTTTGCCTGAGCAAGCTTTGTCTCTAGTTTGCGGACCCTCGCTACATTGCCGTCATGCTCAGCCTGGCACTTCGTTTGAAGGGCGATAGTCTCCTCCAAGACGACTTTCCCTTTATCCATCTCCTACTGATTAGTCTCGATGAATTTATTCAGACTTTCCTTCTTTTCAACAAGATACGCAGTCAAGGAGTCATATCTGGCCTGGACCAGAGCTTCAATATTGCCTTGAGCTAGCTGCAGGTATTCGTTAATAGGTTGCTCGAAACCATTAACCATCGCCTCCAGCGCGTCAGCTATCCCGGCATCACCGAATTCCCTGACCGCCTCTATCGAGAACCGAGAGGACCTCTTCAGCGACGCAAAGTCCAGCCTCTTCGCCAACACCATTGACATTAGCGTTCTGAAAGTGGTGTAGAAGATACCGGTGTACTGCTCGGTCAGCGCAACTAGGTCCACATGAACGCGGGGAGTATCCGCGATGGTGGCGACTTCCCCCCCAGGAATCACTACAGACGATGTCGCCACGGCCATCGCCTCAACAGGAGATGTGACGAAAGAAGAATCGCCAATACCGGACGAAGATACCAGCATACTCAAAAGAGGCACTATCGCAATAACAGGCTCGTCCTCCTCTTGAGATATCTGAACCTCGTCGACAGGCGAGCCGGCACCCGAAGATGCTTCCTTTTCAAAATCAGCCATATCCGTGTTGCCGCAAGAACCAAAGGGCGCGTCTACATCACCCTCTCCGAAAAGGTCTTCCCCTGAAAAGAAGACAAAAGGAAGTTAAATCAATGTAATATTAATCTTCCCAAAGAAGAGGCATAAAAGATGACATTTATCCCTGGCCGACGGCATATACGTCGCATCTGCAGCCTGTACAGCTAAATCATTTCTTAATAATGCTAGGCGAGCTGTCATACCTAGAAAAAGGGGTCTACGAACTGACACTGGCAAGTAGTCTTCCCGGTCCTCCTCAAAATCCAACCGAGGCTCATCGGCTGGAATTATGCTAGGTGCGCTCGCAGGCGCGGCAGAAGTCTCTCCCGATGCCGATCCGACTAGAGGTAAACGGAACTTTATTATACTCAGCCCCGAAGGCGACCTTGTTCTACTACCTGAAGCAGTAGCAGCGATGGCGGCGTCCAGCTGAGATTCTCCGGCACCACCAGCCGGAACTGTAGAAGGTCCCTCTCTAAAAGGCGAGGAACCTCCAATCAAAGAATTGTCCCCAACATGGGGAGATGCAAGCTCACCTCCAGGAGCATCAATGCCAGGAATCCGGAGAGAAAGATTTTTCGTCTTCTTCTTCCTCTTACGAGGGGAAGCTTCCTTGGGAGCAGGAGCCCTTCGCTTCCCAGAAACTACCAAAGCTCCTGCAGGCGGAGGTACTTCACCCCTAGGTACCGACACCAGAGGCTCATCCGGGGTAACGGACTCCTCACCCTCGTCGGAAGAAACTGAGGGGACTTCAACTCTTCCCCCAGGCTTGGAAGAGGGCACCCTAAAGCTTCCATGCATATCAAAATCGCGATGGAAGGTATTCGTTGCCACATAGAACTGGGCATACGAATGCAGGATGCGCAACTCCGTGGAGAGTGTAATGATGGGCACAATAAAAATTGCCCCAGTACAACCCATGATAAAATATCTCCATCCCCTCGCTCCATCAATGAGTCCACCTCTGGACCTGAAGCTGGTGACAATATTGCCCACGTGCAACTGATCATACCCAAACTGCCGGGCAAACTGACTCGGCAAGTAGGGCTCCAAGAAGCAATGATCTTCGCTTCTGTACAGCAGATGGGATGGTCTAATACAGACCAACCAATTAAAAGCTTCGGGAGAAAGAATGGTCTTCTTTCTACCCGAATCCTCGAGCCTAATCCCCGACTGATTGCGATGTACAGGAGGAACGGTGCAGATAAGCTTCCAACTATGACTGAAGCCTAGCGCCCGCCGACAGTCTACAATTGTGTTCACATTCCAGGAAGACTTCCGGTAGTTCAACAAGAAACTACCTCCCGAACTACTGCCGGAACCGGGAGACATCACCCGGGGGTTATGGAGAATTAACCACCCCATCAAATACAGGTATGGTAATTCTATCCTGGGAAAGCTATCACGTCGAATTTTATCGACGAGCAGCCCGTCAATCATGGCCCTCAGGCCAGCTTGTATACGGCACACCATGGCAGGGAGCAAGCCCAGTCTTGCCCCGAACACCAGACGCACTGCAGGCCATAGCGTGTTGCGGTAAATGTGGTCCGCAGTTGCGACGCCAGGCACTACTACTCGGCGCAGGCATATAGAGAGGAAGCCAGCCAGTTGAGCCTCCCTGGACAGAGGCCTGCGACAGTACCTCAAATAACTAAAGGCCTTAGTGCCTTAGGATACTTTCTTGTCCCTTCGTCGAGGAACCGATCCGGGGCACCAGCATCCACAATGAGATCGTCAACTACTTGAGCATTAAGCGCACTCAGGGGATTCACAGGCAGATCCTTGCCCTCCAATACCTTCTCCGGCTTAGCAGTCCTGGACCGGTGAAAGAAGAGGTAGGACGTCCATTTGCTGATGTGAGCCAAATCTGAGGGCTCATCATAAAAAGCAGTGCAAGCAAGGTAGTGGCACATCAACTCCTGGTACACTTCCACTACCCGAGGGTTTGAACCCCCAGCTCCCGGTTCATGGGAACATACTCTTTGTATGGAGTATCCCCCATCGGCAGTCTTAAGATCTCTGCCATCTCATGCAGGGCCAATCCCAACTCCCCCAGTGGAGTGGCGAAGGTCCCGGTAAGCGAAATATATCGCTCCATCAGTGCCAGAAACAGGTTAGGGTTAGGAGGTAACCCAACACTGGTAGCACTCATAGCAGCAAACAGACAGATGTTCTCCAACTCGGTCTAAAAATGCTTCAAGGCCCAATCAACTAAGCGAGCCCATCGAAGGTTTGAAGGGGTGATCCACCCACCGCACCGAGGGTTCACCTTAGGGTATACTCCCCCACGCCCCATAAAATCATTACAGAAAGTCGATAACTGGACCGGCTGGATCACCAAACTGTCTTCACTCGGGACACTACCCGGGTACAGCCCCCTGAACAGCATCACAGAGCCAGAAGGGCGGCTGATAAACGACCCCTGGTCAGATCCTCTCAGACGAAAGATCTTCCCTGGCTTGCCATAAAGATCGGGGTCAGCGTCCACGACATCTTCCTGGGATGCGTAGCATGAAAGAAGGCCGAGATGGGCTAGTATCTCGGCATATTGGGCAGATACAAGACCAAGCCTTCGGCATGGAAAACCCAGAGTTCTCTCTTGGGCTTTGTCTGGGACTGCTTGTCAATCATGTCCCCGAAGAGGAAAGCCGGCTTCAGGTATTGCTCCCCGTCTACGTACGTTAGGGGCTCCCCGTTGATCATGCTCAGCAGCATTCGCTCTCCCTGAACCGATATCAGAATTGCCCTTCCTTCGGGATACTGGGGCCCGAAGATAGGAAATATCATGTGCGACAGATCCTCCAGATAGTTGGAGTGCAGCATCCCGGCGGCAGAGCCCATCACTTCATCTAGCGGAGACTCATGCAAGTTAACTACAAAAGTACAAAAGAAACACGTCAGTTCCTAACTAGACATTTCGGGACTTGCAGCATCCCCAAAAAAATTAACAGTCCGTGCTCTACGTCGAGACTGTGAAACTTGAGTATTTTACGCTGGAATCTATTCCCTAGAAGTAAAATTCAAGATCGGCAGTATACGGTCTATGCTTTACGCCAGACTGATTAAAACTGAGTTATTACCTCAGGATTTTCATCCACAAGCATAAAACTCAAATTTTAAATAGTATACACCAAGTTTTTGGCGGTCAAAGCTTTTACGCTCGACTGCGAAAAAATGGAGTTCTTACGCTAACACATTAGAAATGTGGGCATAAAAAGATAAAATATCTCCGTGCATCATCTTCCTCAAAGAGGCTATCAGCACAGAAGATGACCTAGCGCGGTCACGTTCAACGTGTGCGAAGGAATTTTCAGTCATTCTTTTTTTCCCAAAAGCTCTACCTTCCAGGCCGGGTGCACTACTCGTCGACGGGATGCTCCGCTCAGAATGAAGTTCGCCTTCTTTCCCTTAGCAGAGGAAGTTTGTTTCGAAGCCATTACTGGAAACTTTGAAGACTCGAAGAAGAAACAGAGAAGAACTCGAACAGTCGAAAGCTTTCTCTTGCAAAAGACGGATGGAAAGTTTTTCT
Source organism: Iris macrosiphon (assembly GCA_036927795.1). Classification (NCBI taxonomy): domain Eukaryota; kingdom Viridiplantae; phylum Streptophyta; class Magnoliopsida; order Asparagales; family Iridaceae; genus Iris; species Iris macrosiphon. The sequence continues at coordinate 119,911,627 of JAYESA010000005.1, read as the reverse complement.
CTCAGAAACTTGGGATATATATAGAGTTCGGATGGACTCCTCGGACCCCGAACCAAATCTTCAAATTAATATTCGGTTATGATTGGGTCCTACGTCAGCCTATTTATTCAGAGAAGGCGGACAGTCAGCGAATTCAAAAAGTTTTTCATGCAAAGCAGGTTCGTGGTTTCTACCCTAAGGAGCTTTCTACGCTCGACAGCTACAGATCTACGGTTTTACGCTCGCAAGCTATAAGTCTATGGTTTTACGTCCGGATGCCTTTCTGCTCGGTAGCTTTTATGCTCGAGAGGCTACAAACCTACGACTTCACGCTCAGCAGATACCAAATCGATGATCTCACGCTCGGTGGCGCTTAGTTTACGCTCAGAGGCGACGGATCCACGACTTCACGCTCGAAAATGTTTCTTTTCAGAAGCAATAAATCTACAGTTCTACGCTAAGGAGCTTTCTACACTCGACAGCTACGAATCTATGGCTTTACATTCGACAGCTACAAGTCAGTTTTACGCCCGGATGCCTTTGTGCTCGGTAGCTTTTATGCTTGAGAGGCTACAAACCTACGACTTCACGCTCAGGAACTACAAGTCTATGATTTCACGCTCGATGGTGTTTAGTTTATGCTCAGAGGCTGCCAACTTATGATTTTGCGGTCCATGACTTCCCGCACATCTGAAAGATATGCAGGCCAGAGTACGCGTACATCTGAACAATCCTCAAGGCGGTCAATTACAGGAGTTCAAACAGAAGATACTCCTTCTTGACCTCAAGATATCCCAAGTACCCAAAGCATACAGAGTTAAACATTGAAAAAATTACTCTTCTTCATGGGTCGATTCGAAGTTCATCCAGACTCCAGTCTGAATATTTCATCTACCAAGATGGCAAATTAGTTTGACAGCCATTTCTTGCCCTGTTCCTGTCACGCCCCAGTCCCAAAATCCATGGGACCAGACACGTGGCAATGGCCAGCTGGTACGACTTCGTAGGGCTTTCCAATTTAATGGACCCGACGAAGTGCACTTACGCTGTCCATGGTCAAGTGATCCAAGTAATAATCTATTTCTAATATACAACAACTAAATCTAAATCTCAATCCAGGGTAAGTAATCTCAAGAAAGAACGATACGCATCATCAGTCTGCAGCCCAATAATACATCCGCTCGAATAGACCAGAAGAACAATATAGGTCTATAAACACTAGACTATAAAAGCAGAATAAAATAGAAAGTAGTACATAACTGAAATAGCTGAAAATATAAATATACCTGCAATGATATCCACACTCTAATAGATCAAGTATCCTGCAACCGCATAAACAACCTGGAAGGGTTCCAGGTCCTCAGAGGGACGTAACAAGATACAAAAAAATACATGCCATAAAGTAAATACTGAATAAATAAAGGGGGTGTGCTAACCGTCTAAGTGAATGCAATTTGAGGACAACTTGAGTGTATAGGAATGTGTAGGCTAGACATATGCTAACGTAATTCACCAATCGTGACAACCGGCTAGTGTATGCCACATATGCCCCCTATAACACGGGCACCTGATAACGTCCATCTCCGAGGAGCATGGTATCTGAAATAGTATAACGTCCAACATTCTTTAGAGTGTGGTATCTGCAATATGTAACAAGTAACGTCCAACACTCTAGAGAATGTGGTATCTGCAATATGTATACGTCCGTATCACTCCGTCGAGTGCGGTATCTGTATAAAAGGAGTGGGTGTCCCATACGCCTACTAGTCGTCCTCCCCGCCCCATGATCTAAGCATGTTGTATCCACCACACGCTTCCGCTACTACGCCGGGGCATCGTAACTCTGGCTCATAGTCAACGTTAGAGCAAGGGTCCATCCCTACAACCAAACAAGGACAGGGATAGGACCATCGTACCACGCTAGTCTATGCTCCACCTACTAATAACTGCTAAGTCTTCTATCATGCATCACTAATAGCAGTTATTCCTTATTCGTCGCACGCCTACACGTACAGGTGGCCAACCACAAATGCAGGACCGTGCCCTACATGAGACTCATAACACGTATACGAGATATGTCAAGGCCTGGGAGTCATACCAATAACTCCACAACTTTAGGTGGGTCTACTAGACACTAAGACACAAGTCCTAACGTCAATGCATTCGTTGACTGCACCCGAGTTTCTCTCAGACGTGCACAGTTATAATATCTAAAACAATGAACAGGCAACTAAAATATAGAAAATTAAACAGTATAACAAGGCAAGGTATACTTGCCTGCGCGAGGCTGCTGATGACGGGGTCCCAGTACCGCGTCCAAGTCCTCAGGTCCCACAGTACCTAGAGATAGATACAACCCAAAATCAATAATCTATTCTACGCCAAACAGGGATGCGACACGCATCTACACCTAAACTCAGTCTCAGCTACGAGTCACAGGGACAAGACACTAGGGGGGTTGACCACAGTTGACTATCAGTACGATAGTCAAAACATCTAGTCATCAGTACCATATCATCAAGCCATCCTCAAAACACAGTTTATGATTTTAATTTCTTCGTTTCATATCGTTGTTACCAGTCACCAGGTGCCTCCCTAAGTTAATCACCTTAAATTTCTAGTTTCTAAATTATCGATCACACTAGTCCTCAATCAGTCATTCACCTACTGTCCTTACTAATCATACATTTAAATTTAGCATTTTACACTACACAAAAATCCTTCATCAATCCTGTGCTCCTCGGTGTTCATCATTGTTCGGTCAATTCAGAGCCTTGTTTCTCCTCAATTTAATTCTCCGTAAATAAATTAGGATTTTACCATTATGTAATATATTCATAACATCTCGTCAAAATCAAATTCCAAACCTCCGTGCAAATCGTTAAAGTTCATATTAATTTACATAGACATAAACCTAACCTACATTTAACCCTATTCCTAAGTCTTCATAATTAACATTTACCTTGATCATCATTTGCCTTAGTCCACATTTACCTTAATCACTTTATTACCACATGATTATTTATATTACACCACCACTACACTACCATTTTAAACTCAAATACTAGCTAATACACACACAACTATATATAACCTCAATCTCTACTAAAACACAACACAATGCATGAATATAAAGAGAGGGGGAGTAGTATACCAAAGTAGCCGGAGCGAGGTGGTGGTGGCCGGACGACGGGGCATGGGGTCAGCCCGGCGGAGGATGCACAGTGTCACCGGATGAGGGAGCTTGTGGTGGTGATGATAGGAGTTGGACAGGGAGCTAGTGGTGGTGGTGATGATAGGGGGGAGGTCAGATGAGGGATGCCGGAGTAGAGGAGATCGGATGGGGAAGTCGGTCGGAGCCGCTGCGGAGGGGGGGGGGGAAGATGCTGCACAGTCGTGGTGGTGATGGAAGGAGCTAACAGGGAGTCGGGAGGGAATGGCTGCACTGTGGGGATAGTTGGCTGGCCAGAGAGATTTTCCAGGAAGGAGATAGGAAAAAGAATAAGGAAGAAGAATAAGGAAGAAGAAGAAATGAAGAAGGAGAAGAAGTGGGAATGGTGTTCGGCTGTGAGGGAAGAAAGAGGGAGGAGAGAGAGAGAAAAGGGGGGGTTTCAATGTATTGGGGTTAGGGCCTGCTTGGAAAAATGTGTAGAAAGAGGCATTAAATAGGGGAGGTGATGTGGGGATGTGTGGTGATGATTAACCCAATCCAAATGGATGGTGAGGATTAATCATAAAGAAAAATAGTTTCTTCATGCATATGAGAGGGAGGAGGGATGTTGACTTGGTCAAAGGAGAGGGGCTTCTCCATTTGACCTAGACCAATGAGGTTAGGACACTTATTTCAAAAATTGTAACTAAGCCCCTTAAATTTGGGTAATTGTACAATCACATGAAATGACGCTAAAATTTTAGAGAAAAATACGGGTGATGGTTTGCATGGCGAGAGGGTGTTGGGGGTTTGGCACGGGTTAAATTTTTATGGCCATCGGGATTAATTAAGGATTTAAAATAGGATTAGGCAACGCTGGTATCCCCGATTTAATTAGAATTAAATTGTCCCGCGCTTTTGAATTAAATGGGGGCACTTGGGTCAAAATTTGGAAATGATACAAAGGTAAAAAATGATGGGGGCTTGGAGTCAGTCTTGGACCCTTTAGTTGGTCCGGCTCAACGGGTTAAGTTGGTATCTCAAAACTGAGGGTAACGACACAGGTGTCCGACACGGAATTAAATATGGATTTTAGGATACGGAAAGTTGTGAAATTAATTTAGGGCACAACGGATTTGATTTAGTGTGACAAAAAAGTCCAGTGCCTAAATTGGCGAGTCAAGTCAGAAGTACAATAGTTCGATAAAATTTATGAGATGATAATGGGCTCCGAATAATTGAACAATGATAGGGTGCGCCAAGGGTTTTAATTAAATAAAATAACAGGCAACACTACTCTAAACCTCAATATCTGCTTGCTAATCCAAAATTTTCCAATTCCAAACCTGTCTATCTATAGAATTAATCGAGGGGTTTTACAGTTCCAAAGGGTTTTTGAGAAATCATTCTTGAAGATGATGTCTGAACAAAGAAATTCTGTTATCAGAAGTAACAGTTCAGAATTCTACGCAGTTCCTCACTCCTAAAACAGCAGGATAGTTCGAACACTCAAATACTAAAGCAGCTTTTCTACGTATCCCTAAGTTATGCGTAAAAGACAGGACAGGACCCAACACTCTTTCTAAACAGAGTCGGCGTAAAGAATCAGACGTGTCAAAGCTACACATATTCAGACTTCACAGCAAAGTATGGCAACATGATCATATAAAGAAGAAAGACGGTTTTATTAAGATTAAAGTCATGATTACTTATGAGGGAAATTCAGTCTACAAGGGTTTTTTCTTTATTTTTCATGACTACATATGAGGGAAATCTCGTCTACAAAGGGGTTCCTCATCGTCGGCAGAAGATCGCACCGAGAAGCTGTTCTGCCAGGTTCTCACATTGGTGAAGGTCTTTCCCTTCTTCCAAGATGGTTCGTCGACATCCACAGTCGATGTACAAGAAGATGATCAGTGGCGGGAGGATACAAAAATGGGCATAGACCCATCCTCCAACAGAATAAAAGCAGAGTAAATCTGCTTTCTTACATCCCGCGCCACGAAGGTAACGGGAGAAGGTGCCACTTGCAAGCGGCATGGCGAAATGCGACCCTTCTTCTCTCCTGAAGAACCACCATACAAAGTTGTTGATTATCCCGAGCAAAGGAGGCTATGATATCCTTCCATGATCCATCGTTGCAGAGGACATTTGCTCGAAGACGCCGTCTTTTTTGGCTCCTTATATGCTGGAAGAGCATGATCTCCTTCTTCCTCAAGTCGACCCGACGAACTCCGGCCATCATCTCTGTATGATGAAGGAAGTGTAGGAAGAATAGGAGAACTCCTCAGCCTTTTTATAGGCGAGAGAGAGCACCGATCCCCAATAAAACTGCCATAAAGTTAGCCTCGACCGTTTCAAAACTCCATTCAAAAACGTTTCAAGTTACGAGGAGCGGGTCATGCTTCATTCAAAGCGTTTCAAATTACGAGAAATTTAAAAGCTTTGAAGGGGGTCTTGTAGAAGCATAAAAAATACGCGGGATAGCTCTACGCAGCATATTGATGCAAAGCAGCGTAAACAGAGGACTTCAGAGCCTTCAACGTGCAATCAGAGCTTCTTTGCCAAGCACAGCATAAAATATAGGCTCGAGGACCATCCGCGTAGGGCAGTATGTCCAGGCTGCTTCAGCGTAAACAGGGCGCTTCATCGCCTTTATGGCGTAAAACTCATCCCCTTTTAATGCAGCATTGAAGTGTACGAGGGACGCTTCGTATTCTCTGCAATGAACCTGTCAGAACCTGCAATGAACCTGACGTCTCGACTTCTGACAAAGGGATACTGCTCGACTACCCAGGCGACGGCTATAAATGATGGCACGGTACTGCAACCCAGGCTGTCATTTACTGTTATTTCCCTTGCGTAAACCGCTTTTACGTACACGGAGGAATACGCTGCCTAGTTTTACACAGGAAGATAAGAGCTCCTTACGCTCCGCGGAAGATAAACCGCCTGCCACATCAAAAGCTGCACTCTGTACGGGACTCGAGGCGCATCTCTGTATTTAATGCACAAGGTGGTGACAGGCCCTCAAGGCACGTCTCTGCAATTAATGTGCCGAATACTGACAGATGCCTGAGGCACGTCTCTGCGTTTGATGCACAGAAGGGTGGCAGACCTTCAAAATACGCCTCTATATTTAATGCGCAGGATGATGGCGCATCTCCACATTTAATGCAGGAGATTTGATTAAATGTCACCGAACCGTCGTTTAGTGACATCGCCTTTGCGAGAGCTGCTCCTACGCATACAAGGGAATACGCTGCCTAGTTTTACACTGGCAAACATGAGCTCCTTACACTCCGTAGAAGACGAACAGACTGCCACGACAGTGGTTACTCTTCGCACAGGATTCAAGGTGCGTATCTGCATTTAATGCGCAGAATGATGGCAAATCTTAAAGACAAGCAACTGCATTTAATGCACAGGATGGGGGTAGATCTCTGCATTTAATGCAAGAGATCTGATTATCTTCAAGAGCCGTAATTCCGGCTAAGACGTCCACATCATCACTCTGGCACGTTACGCAGCGGCTTCTACGCCTATTCAGCTTCGGTGCCTGCTCGGCTTCTACGCCCATTCGGCCTTCTGTGCCTACTCGGCTTCTACGCCTACTCGGCCTCTATGACCACTCGGCTTCTACGCCTACTCGGCCTCTATGACCACTCGGCTTGTACGCCTATTCGGCTTCTATGCCGGTTTGATAACTATTTGGCTTCTATGCCATGGTGACAAACATTGGCTTCTATGCCTACCTCTTCTACACGAGGGATACCTACCTACGTGGCTTCTATGTCGTGATCTTCGTAGCAGTTATACGCATTTTGTCCCTTAGTTGGACCCGCGTCACATGCTCATTCAAAGGATCATCTATACGCAGGCATTGGTTATTTTAACCGTTGTGTAAAAGGGTGCTGTACTTTCCACTACTCGGTTTTTACATCAATTGAGTGGTCACTGTCACTAAAACTCTATAAATAGAGACGTCTATCAACAGAGAAAAAGGTCAAAAAATTAATCGAAGGATCAAAAAGGAGAAAAATCGGTCGAACGATCAGAAGTAGGTCGATAAATTGGAGAAAAAGTGGAGAGAGAGAGAGAGAGGAGAATCCATAGCTCAGGCAAAGAGAAGGGATCGACGACTTTGGCATCGGGCATCCACCCTCTTCAGCAACCCTCGAAGCTGCTACATGTCTTCCACGGCACTTCTTCAACATCGTGTGGTCCAAGGGCTAAAGTGATCGACTGCAGATCAGACAACTATAGCAATATTCACCCAGATTATATAAATTATACTTAGACATCCTCGTATAGGATCAAATTTGTACAATCTTGTTTGTAAATATAAAAGAAGGGCGGGTCTTCGTACAAGACCTCGTTTTCCGCTTTCATCAAATCTTTTCTCGTTTATTATCCAAAATACTGTGGTAGTCGTTCGTGGTGATGGTGGTGGCGGTCGGGATGGTGTTGGAAGTGGTGGTTGTGGTGGTGGCGAAGCTGGCCGTGTTGGTCGTGATGGAGCTGTAGGTGGTGGTCGTGGTGGTGGCGAAGGTGATGAAGCTACTGGCGGTGGAGATGGCAGCGGTGGAGTTGGCAGCGGGTTGGTGACCGGATGGATGAAGGTGGTGGTCATGGTGGCTCATAGAGGTGGTGGTGCTGGAGGTGGTTGTCATGGTGGTGGTGAAGCTGCAGCGAGTGGTGGTGCTGCTGCGGGTGAAGGCAGAGGTGGAGGTGGCCGAAGTTGGCAGCGGCGGAGGAGGCAGAAGAAGAAGAAGAAGAAATGAAGAAGAAGGAGTGAAGATTTCGGCTATATGAAAAAAAGAGGTAGGAGAGAGAGAGGGGGAGGGGGTTTCCTAAGTTCCCCTAGAGATTAGGGCCGGCCACGTTGGAAATGGTGTGAGGAGATGCTAATATATGGGGATGTGTGGTGGTGATGATGTAGCAATTTAAATCAAATGTCTTGATTCAACATAAAAAGTTATACAAAGGAAATAGGGAGAGAGAGAGACATGACCGGTCATGTGAGGTTGGGGGGGTCTTCATTGGTTTTAACCAATAGGGTGGTGACACCTAGCACCCTATTTGCTATTAAGCCCCTTAACTTTTGGGTATTTGCACATGAAAGAAAAATGGTGAGAATTTGGTATGGGAAGTGGTGTTTGGTGTTTTGTAGGGTGAGGGAGTTTTGTGTGTTTTGTATGGGCTTCATGAAAGGGGTATTGGGTTAAATTATGGTTAGAATAGGATTAGTTTAAGTTGGTGTCCCAATTTGATTAAAATAAAGTGTTATGTGCTCTTAAATTAAATGGGGGCACATGGGGTCTCAATTAGGAGTGACACAAAGGTCATGAATGGTGTAGGCTTGGTGTCAGTTTTGGGCCCCTTAATTTGTTCGGTAAAACGGGTTGAGTTTGTGTCTCCAAATCGATGGCAACGACATAGGTACGCGATATAGGATTAAAGAATTAATTTCATGACTGGGAAGTTGTACATTTAAATTAGAGCACAAGGGAGGGTATTTGTGAGTGATAGAAATGGCCAGCGCCTAGGTTGGCTTGTCAGGTCAAAAGTGCAACAATTTGTTGGAAATTAAGGGCTATTGTTGGGCTCCAATTATTTTAGCAACGATAAGGTTTACCAAGGGTTTAAATTAAAGAACTAGTCATCGTAGCTAATTTCTAAACCTTCAATATCCTGATGCTAACCCAAAATTTTTAACCATATCTAGTCTACCTAAAATAATAATTTGAGGGGGTTTACATACTTTTTGTCAATTCGTAATAAATTAGAATTTTATACCCTCCATCCAAAAACTTATTTTTGTGATGTCAACAACTTCAAACACACCTATTCATCCCTACAAAAATTCTAAACCAAAAAGAATTAAGGCAAGTCCTTTTCTTTATACAACTTTTATTTTTCTATAATTTTTCATGTAATTCTTGACTTATTGCTATTATGAAAAATAAAGTTTATATTATGGATTAATGTTGATTTAAGTATATATTGTTTAAAATATGATTCTAAGAATTATTCATTAAGGTGAAATACCTATAGGAGTACTGGACACGAATTAGAACTTGAAATATATGTGCTGAATTCGTTCACACTGAGTAATATTTTTCTGAGTTAGTTTTGATCTATTTAACTTGATTAAAATAGAAATATATATAAATGTGAATCATAGGAAATTCGATAATATTTTCAACCATATATGATATGATGGTATTTGGGTTTATATAGTAGGAGTTATTGATCGTGCAACATCAATGTAGAAATCTGGAATAAAATGTGGAACCTATGTACACATTATTTTGTAGGTCAGTTTTGACCTATTAAACTTTGTCAAAACAAGATTATGTCTAAACATGATTTATAGGAACTTAGATAATATTTTCAATCATATATGATATGATAGTATTTGAGTGCATATATTAGGAGTTATTGGCCGTGCACCATCGATGTAGAATTCTGGAATTGAAATATGGGACATTAAATGCATTATTTTGTAGGGCAATTTTGATTTATTAAACATTATCAAAATATAATTATGTCTGAACAGAAAATGTAGAGAATTCGATAAGATTTTCAACCATATATAATATGATAGTATTTGGATTGATATAATAGAAGTTATTAGCCGTGTACCGCAGACGTTGAAGTCTGGATTGTAATTTTGGAATCCAGTGCGCAGTATTTTTTTGAGCAATTTTTGATCTAATAAACATTGTTAAAATCAAAATATTTCTATCAAGGATACATCAAGGATTCGATAAGCTTTCAAAATATATATAATATGATGGTATTTTGGTTATATGATAGGAGTTATAATTTGTTCAACGTGAGGGTTACATGCTGGAATTTGGTATTAAATTCTAGAGTTGTTTGCTTATGCTTGATAGGTATCAAAATTCATAATATAGGCTGGTATGTACATTATGATTTTTATTAATGTCTGGATAATTGAAATAATTGATTATAGCAAGGTATAAATACTTTGTAAACCTTCTTGTGATATGATAGTGCTACTGGTTCAAGTGTTATTCTGTATATAAGTTCAGTATGAATTTCGTATACTTCTAACTTGTGTGTTCTTCTTGTTCGAAGAATAATCAAGAAAATTTAACGTTATGGCTAAGTAGCCATGGTAAGAAGAATTTTATTCTTCTTAATACTTATGTCTTTACTATTGGATATAACTACGTCCGGTGTTGAGTTGTTCCACCGAAGGAGCTTTGACCCAAGGGAATTCTACGGAGAGTAACTCCGGGTGAAATTATATTATTGTGTTTGGAGCTCAAAATACAAAGGAGACTCCATTGGAAATCTTAAGATTTTAGGAGATAACTCAATTTTGAATCAAACACCTTTATATCTTACAAAACCTTAACCTAGATTTTTCTATCTACTAGATACAGACTTTTGATAACTCTAAATATGTTAGGGGACGAATTATCTAAGTTTTGAATCGTAGGATACATACACCTTGACACACAAGTGTAACAATAATTAAATCCAGTTGTTTTGTCTTATTTTAGTACATATATTTTTATGGTGAGCTTTATACTCATACTACATGAAGCTTGTTATCTGAAGTAAAGACTCATATTTGTCATACTTTATCTGCTAGAATATCATGCTGAGAAGTAATCTTGTAATACATGATATTTGATATGTACAGAGATACTTACCTGTGTGTATTCCAATGGATGGAAAGTTGCTTGTTGGTTTATATTCTCGCATTCTTGTGATATCTATGAATAGACAGATCGAGATATATAATTGAGCCAGGAAAGAAAGTTCTAAATAAGATAATAAATTGATTATGATTGTCGATTAGAGCATTGGATGGGAAAGAACATTTTGGATCACATCGTATAAAAACTTGGCAATATAATTAACAAAACTGATCAGTATCTATAGGTCCTTTGCAAGGTCTTGCATTGAGATTGAGTGAATGCTTAGATCACCTAACTTACCCGACGCTCGTGGATCTTATAATGTTTACCCTAATTTGATAAAAAGTTGAATTTGGTGTTAATTGAAGTTTATAATTTTGCTCCCGGAGAGGATTGGCCAGACTACTAAGCACCGTGCCTACCTGCCTCCATATGATCCTTGGTAACAAGATTATTGCCTAGATAGTGCTCGTGACACTGCTCGAATGTGAAATCCAAACATGTTCTCCAAATTGCATCATCATATAGGAAAATTATATTATGATTGTGGTACTAACTATTAGGCAATTAATGTGTTTGAACACTTTTAAATTACTAGAATAAGGAGTCACAATAGTGTCATTGTCCCTACCACATTTCTAGAGTAGGGGCTTTTTGGTCATTTACCATATTTATGTTTATTATGTTAATAATTGCATGATATGTAATATACATTATATTATATTCATTGATGTCATGGGTTAGTGGACTAGACTTGATGTGACCATGGACCTTGCATTAGACTAGACAAACACCAACTAGACTAATCCCTATTCTATTAATTAGCATATAGTAAAATCCCTCACTTAAGACTAAACCCCTCATTAAATGGTTCTTCATAACAAGACATTGAGGGCAAAAGAGACATTATGCATTATCAAACCCTAACCCTACATTGTAGCCGGACTATATATCGAGAGGGAGCCTCCCTCAAAGCCACTAATCAATCATGAAGAAACCCTAGAAATAGCCCCCAAGAAAACTCTTCTTTTCCTCCATAAATTTTAGAATTTCTAAACCTCAAATCCCTCATTCTTCTCCCATTCAAAGAGACCTAGAAGCTTGGGCACAATGAGTCTTGGAGAACAAGAAGCTACATTAGGAATCCATCTCCAAATAGGTGAAAATCTGAAAACCCTTAATTCCTGTTTTAATCTTTTGTATGGCCATTAGGAGATCACATATTGATTTAGGAATGACTATTAAGGGAGAGCATAAGTCTCTTTTGGTTTTATGATGATTCTCCATGGTGTCATAGGTGTATTTGGGGGTTTTATGGTCCAAGGATGTATTTTTCCCTAGTTTTTATAACCCTAATAATATATATGTATATATGTATATTTATATGGTATACGTAGATGTTTAATTATATATTGGGGTTTGTGCATGAGGATTTTGGGTGTATCAAGAGTATCCTAGAGTTATGCATACTAGGTGCTTGATAAAATGATTAATAGGAAGCATGCCTATTTATATGATCAAATTTATATAATTTGGGTATATATATATATATATATATATATATATATATATATATATATATATATATATATATATATATATATATATCATGGTGTGGGACTGTCACTGTGCAGTCGGGTTCCTCAGTCTCTGTGGTGTACACAGTGTACACTGTGTTGGCACTGATACCTCAGTGCATCAGTCATGGGGATGTATTTTTCCCTAGTTTTTATAACCCTAATAATATATATGTATATATGTATATTTATATGGTATACGTAGATGTTTAATTATATATTGGGGTTTGTGCATGAGGATTTTGGGTGTATCAAGAGTATCCTAGAGTTATGCATACTAGGTGCTTGATAAAATGATTAATAGGAAGCATGCCTATTTATATGATCAAATTTATATAATTTGGGTATATATATATATATATATATATATATATATATATATATATATATATATATATATATATATATATATATATATATATATATATCATGGTGTGGGACTGTCACTGTGCAGTCGGGTTCCTCAGTCTCTGTGGTGTACACAGTGTACACTGTGTTGGCACTGATACCTCAGTGCATCAGTCATGGGAGAGGGGTCGGGTTCATTAGTGTGTTATTGTGAATGGTAAAAGGAGCAGCATCGGGTTCACTATGATGTGTACAGTGCATTGGGGATGTGCACTGATACTGAACGTATCAGTAATGAGTATCAGTAGAGTGATAGAGGGTTTGTTGGTTGAAATTATGTTGCGGACATGTGTATTAATTTAGTTGAGAGTGTATAGTGTTGAAGGTGTAGATATCAGATTTTGGCAGTAGTAATTGGGGGAGATTGTTCAGTATATGCAGTAGCAGTTTTAGCACAGGTTGCTCGAGAAGCACTGTGCAGACTGCACACAGCTATATGTGCAGCAAGGCAGTGGCATTAGTGAGGTATTCAGCTTTGTGCACAGCTAGATTAGTTAGCATGTTGCAGTTTACTGTATCAGTTTCCAGTGAGGTGTATCAGTCGAGTTCAGTGATATTGTAGAATATCTGGGAGTATCAGCAAGTATTTGAGGTAAGTTCAGGTGTATTAGGGGTATTTTAGTGTAGATGATGCAGCAACTTGCTGGCAATATGAGGGGGGATCTGACTGAATAGCAGTGGCAACATTGAGGAGTCGGGCATGGAATATAGCAGCAGCAGCTGCAACATAAAAGGTGCAGTAGCAAAATAGTGTGCAACTGAGGGTGACAGTAGTTTAGTAGTAGCTTATGTTAGTTGGTTAGTTGTAGTGAATGAGTTAGTGTATCAGTAAGTGAATTAGTATATCAGTGAGTTAAGTCCAGTGTATCTATGAGTGAGCAGTGAGTTTAGTTAGTGTATCAGTATTTAGGGATTGTGATGAGGGTACTGTGCTATGGAATAGCACTAGTATACACTGATACCTCAGTGTATCAGTCGAGAGAGAGGGGTACTGAACTGTAGGTTCATGTGGGTTGAGTTGCACCCATGTATAGGGAAGTATCATAATTAGGTGAGGTATCAGGTTTCCTTGGATGCCCATATTGAAATTAGTGGGGAATGAGGGGTTATAATGCCGTGTACTGAGCTAGGAAGTCTGCAGCAGCCACAACTAGCAGGGAAGAGCACTTCTCGAGCATACCTGTGAAGTATTCCACTGCAGCAACAACATATTGCAGTGACAACTATGGGAAGGCCTGCAGTAGTAGCATGTAGCTACAACAGCAGCAAGAATACAGTGCTCTGGGCAGCAGAGTTAGTTGGTGCAAGGTATGGGTAGTTAGTTAATTTCAGTTGTTAGTTAATAGTTAGATAATTAGGTATATAGTTACTTGTTATTTAAATAGTTAGATATACGTATATACCTACTAAGTTAGACTATTAGCTAAGTATAGTACCATATATATGTATTATATGATGTATTGGTATATAAATATGTTAGTTTAGTTAGTATAGAGATTAGTATATAAGTAATTATATATTTGTATTAGCTACATTTGATAAAGATTGAATTACCTTGGTATATCAAGGTAATGAGTCGAAACTCAAGGTGTTAGGCTTGAGTGTCGATATGGGTGTATAGGTAGTGTGATACGCATTGGTGCAAGACCAAGGTATCCTAATTTCATCAATTTATTATAGTATATAGTGTATTGACTTGTTAATATATAAACTACTATTTTTATATTTAAAACTTGCATATCTTAGTATATGGCATTTTGTGTGTTTTATAGTATCCTAAATTAATTAGTATAGCTTAGTTCATAGCGTATCGACCTAGTATCCTAGTGTTGACTCTTACGACCTAGAATTAGTCGGTTTGACTTCGAAATAGCCTTGTGACCTAGGATTGCATCAATTAAATTTATTTTCATTTGTGAACTTTGTATTGATGCAATATACCATATATATAGGTCTGTGTGACTCCAGTTTGGTCATTGATCCTCACTCATTTCTCAGGACCACGGGCGAGTATATTCTCTAACAGTTTTTATTATGGTGATTATTTCTATGATTCTAGTTGTAGTGTATGCTTGATTCTGACACTGTGGATACACGAAATAGTATCATAGATACATGTCATGAGGAGTCGTGATTGGAATCCATCATGCTAGCTGGGGACGGGAAATATTAGCAAGACTATATGATCATACCCAACTTTACAAGCATCATAGCTCACCCCACATATCACGTAGGGTGTAGCCTGACCATTTATATGCCTCATAGCCTGTTATATATGATTAGCCTAACTATTTCTCGTATCATATCTAACTAGATGGTTAGCCTGACCTCACATGTATCATAGCCAATCATATATAGCAAGCTTGATCTAGTCCCAAGCCGATCACCTAACAAACTGATATTTTATAAAACTTAGCTAGAATTCCTATTTCTTTATTCTATTTCACTCATTTCTAGCATTCACATATATTTGTTCATTGCTAGTTAGTACTATTGCTGATTACATGTCTCTCTAGTATTTCCTATTTTTTTAGTATTTCTTCATCATGTATTTTCTTACACTATCTTATAGTTTTTGTCAATGTAAATGAAACTGTTGTTTAGTACTTGTGCTTCGCTCCAATCCTGACTGGATAATATTTTTCAGAGGACCTTAAGAATTTCTGTCCTACTCACTATGGCCCAGGAGTAGAGGGAGACTACGTACCGGAGATTCTAGAGGAGTCACTCTCCTTAGAGGAGACCCGCAGTCGTTTAGACAGCTCCTTGGTCTAGTTATCTATGTATTTATTTGTTCTAAACTTGAGACTTAGATTGTAATATTATTTTAGACTATTTATGTTGGGATAGCTAGACTCTAGATTATTGTTGTATTTGGGTTGTTGTGATTGACCTATGTCGATACTTTCTTATCTTTTATATCTTATCGTGCCATCTACTTCCTATAGTTATTGTGATTGAGTACATTATGAATTGTTGATCAATGCTTTATTCATTGTCCTCCTTATGGAGTTGAGATCATTGATAGGTTATCTTGTGAGTTATGTTTAGTAGTATTGAGACCTAGACGGCGTTCTACCACCGATGCTGCGGCGTAAGCTGGACGTACCAATGGCTCATGCCCAAATTCTGGGTGTGGGTCGTGACACATTTTAGTGGTAGCCCATGCAGGTCTAGATTTATAATTAGAGCGATATCGTAGTATTGCTCACTCAGGGTATTGCTACGAGCCTGCTTTAGGAAATATGATTTAGGATGAGAGTATGCCCAATCACAACTAGAAAATTTCTAATTTTATATCGCTATTCTGAAGAAATTGCTTTCTTTAAAATTTTACTATCCTTCCTTGATGATATCGTATCTGTTGATTTAATTGATTCTTTTTGATCTGTCTTCAGGATGCCACCAAAGACTAGGTTATTAAGATTCAGACTTACAGCTTCAGAGAGGTCTGCTACCTCTCGACTTGACGGATAGACAGCTGGAGTTCCTCTTACCTCTCCTGTTCATATGGGGGTTTCAGTAGTTTTTGGGGGTCCTCCCCCACCACCTATCCAGAGAGTTGCCCCGGCTATTACGGAGCACCTTCCACCACCACCGACTCCATTTCTCGAAGGTATACCCGTTGGTGGGGCACAGATGTTCGCGCTAATCCAGGACATAGTAGATACTCAGAAGATGTTAGTGGAGGCTCAGCGAGTTCAGGCTAAGGCTCAGAGGGTGCAGGCAGAGGCGCACCAAGCACAGACGGAGCTGATGAGAGAGAGCATAGAGAATGCTCATTAGGTGGCTCTTCGGCCGTGGAGAGAGTCGCACAGTAGCAGTAGCACCCTGGCCAGCAGCACCGGTGGCCAGGTACTATAGTGGACTTCAAGAGGATAATACCTCGGGAGTTCAAGGGCGTCGAGTGGATACTCTACGCTAACGACTGGCTGGAGGATATAGAGATAAACTTGCGCTAAGCACAGATTCCGAAGATTTTGCAGATCACGGTCGCCGGCAGCCAGATGTTAGACATCGTGCTGACATTGTATCATATGGAGCCGAGACTTACTGTTGGAGGACTTACTTGGGAGGATTTCAAGGAGCTTTTCAAGGAGAATTTTTTCCCCGATGTGGCCTGGGAGCCTTGGAGAGTCAGTTCCATGACTTGGTCCAAGGAACTTGTCGGTCGACGAGTATGCCGCGGAGTTCTGCCGTTTGAGTCATTTTGTGCCGTCGATAATTCAGGACCCCAGAGATCGAGCCCAAAAGTTCAGGAAGGGGCTGACGAGAGAGATCAAGTCTCGCACTTCTGGACGTCATACTACTACCTTCGAGGGCATTCTGATGGATGTCCCGATTGCCGAGGATGACTTGGACCTCAGTCCCAAGAGAGGATGCGACACTTCTGGAGGAGCGAGTGGCAGTGCGGGACCGGCCAAGCATCCCCACTTTTAGCAGCAATAGAGGCCGTATCAGCATCAGCAGCACCAGGCACCAGCTCGAGGACACACTCAGCAGCAGCAACAGCCTCAGAGGCACACTCAACCCACTGTCCAGTGTGCGTACTACGGGTAGGCAGGACACACGAGGGACATCTGCAGGAAGAGGCTGGGTACATGTTTGTCTTGTGTATCGCCAGCATATCAGTTGAGGGATTGTCCATCTATTCAGACTCGTCCAGGTCAGGATGGAGCAGCCGCTCAGAGGGGATCTATCAGGGTACCTACTATACCAGGAGGCCAGCAGAGGGGACCTTCACTTCCGCCACAGCAATAGAGGTTTGCTCAGCACCAGCAACAGCAGAGAGGTACGTCCCAGGGACGAGCATATGCCCTGACGATCGAGGAGGCTGAGCCAGCAGGAGACGTGATTTCAGGTTCAGTTCTTCTCGATTCTATTCCAGCACTTGCATTATTTAATTCTGGCGCTTTCCATAGTTTCGTGTCTGTATCATATGCTCCTAAGCATCGTTTAGAGGTGGAACCCTTAGATAGGGCTTACACGATCACGACTGGCGGCAGAATTATTCTAGTCAGTGACTTTTGCAAGGACCGGAGGGTATTATTGGGAGGCCGAGAGTTGAGCGTGTGCTTACTCGTCATGCTACTTCCGGGATACGATATAGTACTTGGAATGGACTGGTTGAGTAGGCACCATGCTGCTATAGATTGTCGTGGTGGCAGAGTAATAGTTTGACCGCTAGGAGAGCCAAAGTTTGAGGTCGCCAGAGGAGCAGTGGAGCAGAGCAGGGGCACTTTTTGCAAAACCAGGATGGAAGAAGAGGAATTGCCACATCCTCTGATAGCAGAGTTCCTGGATGTATTTCCAGAGGAGTTGCCAGGTTTGCCGCCCGACAGAGATATCGAGTTCTCTATAAACTTGGTGCCAGGAGTGGAGCCCATTTCACAACATATCTATAGAGTCAACAACAACGAGCTGGCAGAACTAAAGAAGCAAGTTGAGGAGTTACAAGAAAAGGGCTTCATCAAATCCAGTTCATCACTATGGGGAGCTCCAGTATTGTTTATACCGAAGAAGGATGGGTCAGTATGTATGTGTATCGATTATAGAGCTCTGAACAACCTCACTATCAAGAACAAATATCTGCTGCCGAGGATAGATGATCTCTTCGATCAGTTGAGCAGAGCAAAGGTGTTTTTAAAGATAGACTTGAGGTCAGGCTAACACCAGGTGAAGGTGAAGAGAGAAGACATTCCGAAGACAGCTTTTTGGACCCGATATGGCCAGTTTAAGTTTATGGTAATGCTCATGAACTTGATGAACAAGGTGTTCCACTAGTACCTTAACAAGTTTGTGGTAGTGTTCATCGATGATATTCTTGTGTATTCGGAGACCCCAGAGGAGCATGAAGAGCACTTGAGGATGGCATTGGAGACTCTTAGGAAGGAGAAGCTTTACGGGAAGCTTTCAAAGTACAAGTTCTTCCTTGACAGGGTTGAATTCCTTTGACATGTGGTGACGGGTGACAGGATCTCAGTTAACCCAAAGAAGATCGATGCAGTGGAGTCGTAGGTTTCTCCCAGTTCAGTAGCTGAGATTAGAAGTTTTTTTGGGCTAGTAGGTTACTACAGGAGGTTTGTATAAGACTTCTCCAAGATTGCAGAGCCGATGACTAGGATGACTAGGAAGGATATGGATTTTGTTTGGACGGAGGATTGTCAGGCCGCATTTGATGAGCCAAAGAAGAGATTAACGACAGCTCTAGTTTTGACGTTGCCATCGGGGACAGGTGGATTCACTATCTACAGTGATGCTTCAGGAAAGGGTTTGGGTTGCGTTCTTCAGCAGCATGGGAAGGTGATTGCCTATGCTTCTAGGCAATTACGTTCTCACAAGAAGAACTATCCCACCTACGATTTGGAGTTGGCAGCACTTATCTTTGCTCTAAAGCTGTGGAAGCACTATCTATACGGAGAGTGTGTGGAGATCTTCATAGACCACAAGAGCTTGAAGTACGTACTTACACAGAAGGAGCTGAATATGAGGCAGAGGAGGTGGTTGGAGTTGATGAAAGACTTCAATATTTTATTGCAGTACCACCCAAAAAAGGCCAACGTAGTCACCGGTGCCTTGAGCAGGTATCCGATGGCTATGTACTTGACAACAGATAGACATTTGTTGGCCGATCTTGAGAGCATGGGAATTGAGGTGCTAGCTCTCGATATTAAGATTTAAGTGTGGGGATTGCAGATACAGTCCGAGTTGATGGACATAATCAGATCTACGCAGTATGATGATGAGGCTCCGATGAGTATCAAGGGCACAGGATCAGACAGGATTATCAGAAGACTTCACTATTGTTGATGATGGGTCATTACGGCACGGTACTAGGATATGTGTGCCGAGCGGGGAGCTGCGCGAGTAGGTCTTACAGGAGGTGCATCGCTCTCAGTACTCGATGCATCTAGGTGCCAACAAAATGTATCGAGACCTGAGGGAGCACGTATGGTGGTATGGTATGAAGCGCGAGGTAGCACGCTTTGTATCCCGGTGTTTAGTGTGCCAGCAGGTAAAGGAGGATCGATAGAGGCCAGGTGAATTTCTTCAGCCTTTACCCATCCCAGAGTGGAAGTGGGAGCACGTGACTATAGATTTCATTTCAGGGCTTTCGCGTTCTCCAGGAGAAAAGGACGCAATTTGGGTCATCGTGGATAGGTTGACCAAATTATCCTACTTCTTACCATTCAAAGTGGGTATATCGACGGAGAAGCTACTAGAGATGTATGTGCGGCAGATTGTCAGATTACATGGGGTTCCTATGAGCATTGTCTTGGATCGGGATAGTTGTTTCACTTCCCACTTCTGGAGGAGTTTGCAGGCTAGCTTGGCCACTCAGCTCAAGTTCAGTACCGTATATCACCCTCAAACAGACGGGCAGTCTAAAAGGACTATTCAGACTCTCGAGGATATGCTGCACACTTGTGTTCTAGATCTCGGAGGATCTTGGAAGGATTATCTACACCTGGTAGAGTTTGCTTACAACAATAACTACTAGGCCAACATTGAGATGTCACCATTCGAGGCTCTATATGGACGGAAGTGTCGCACACCGTTATCTTGGATTAATGTCGGAGAGATATCCTTGTTTGGATCAGAGATGGTCATGGATGCAGTGGAAAAGGTAAAACTCAACAGAAATAGACTTCGAGTGGGGTAGGACAGATATCGACATTGGGCCGACAGCCACCGTAGACCCTTGGAGTTTGAGGTATAGGTTTTATTATTTTTGGTCTGTGATTGTTTTATTTTAGATTGTGTGTTAAGGTTGTTTTGTTCTAGTTTGGCGATTTGGTATTCGTACAAATTTTTCTGACATGGGGCACGATTTGTTTTGGTGGAGGCGGGAAGCTTAGTCTATCGTACATCGCACCTTTCGATATTCTTGTGAGGGTCGATGCAGTGGCCTATAGACTAGACTTGCCATCTGTATTAGAGGGAGTACATGACATGTTCCATATATCGCAACTGAGATGGTACGTGGCAGATCCTAGTCACGTACTATATCACTCGGATATCGAGGTTGGTCCGACTCTCAGCTACCCTGAGCAGCCCGTAGAGATTTTTGATCGCAGAAAGAAGGTATTACGGAACCAAACTATTCTCTTGGTTCATGTTGCATGGAGACATCACTCTCCAAGCGTGTCAACCTGGAAGAGGGAGGACAAAATGCACGAGCAGTACTCGTATCTCTTCGAGCCTTGAGGTATAGTTCTTATTATCTGATTATATTCTTGTGCTAGTTTAATTCAATTTGAAAAAAAAAATTTAGGAGGGTAGACTTGTCACTGCCACATTTCTATAGTAGAGGTTTTTTGGTCATGTACCTTATTTATATTTATTATGTTAATAATTGCATGATATGTAATGGGTTAGTGGACTAGACTTGATGTGACCATGGACCTTGCATTAGACTAGACAAACACCCACTAGACTAATCCCTATTTTATTAGTTAGCATATAGTAAATCCCTCACTTAAGACTAAATCCCTCAATAAATGGTTCTTCATGACAAGCCATTGAGGGCCAAAGAAATATTATGCATTATCAAACCCTAACCCTACATTGTGGCTGACCTATATATCTAGAGGGAGCCTCCCTCAAAGCCACTCATCACTCATGAAGAAACCCTAGAAATAGCCCCCAAGAAAACCCTTCTTTCCCTCCACAAATTTTAGAATTTCTAAACCCCAAATCCTCATTCTTTCCTCATTCAAAGAGACCTAAAAGCTTGAGCACAAGGATTCTTGGAGAAGAGGAAGCTACATTGAGAATCCATCTCCAAATAGGTAAAAATATGAAAACCCTCTTTTAATTCCTATTTTAATCTTTTGTATGGACATTATGAGCCCACCCATTGATTTAGGAATGACTATTAAGGGGGAGCATGAGTCTCTTTTGGTTTTATGATGATTTTTCATGGTGTCATAGGTGTATTTGGGGGTTTTGTGATCCAAGGATGTATTTTTTCCCTAGTTTTTATAACCCGAATCATATATATATATGTATATATGTATATTTATATGGTATACGTAGATATTTAATTATATATTGGGGTTTGTGCATGAGGATTTTGGGTGTATCAAGAGTATCCTAGAGTTATGCACACTAGGTGCTTGATAAAATGATTAATAGGAAGCATGCCTATTTATATGATCAAATTTATATGATTTATATAATGCCAAAACTAGGCTTCACCGTGAAAAAATTTCGTTCCAAAAATACCCTTCAACATATTTAGTAATTAAAAAAATACCTACAATAAATTTTAATGACAACCATTTAAGAGATGCAATAATGACAACCATTTAAGAGATGCAATAAATTCTACTGACAATCAAAGGGTTCATGCTAAAGTAAACTAACTCATCAACATCATTCACTCCAATATACGTGCAAAGCACGTGCATATATACTAGTATATATATATATATGTATATATATGTACATATACGTATTGATGTATATATGTATATATATCATGGTGTGGGACTGTTACTGTATAGTCGGGTACCTCAATCACTGTGGTGTACACAGTGTACACTGTGTTGGCACTGAAACCTCAGTGTGTTAGTCAGTGGAGAGGGGTGGGGTTCATTAGTGTGTTATGTGTGAATGGTGAAGGGAGCAGTATCGGATTCACTGTGATGTATACAGTGCACTGGGGATGTGCACTGATACTGAATGTATCAGTAGAGTTATGGAGGGTTTTGTTGGTTGAGAATCATGTTGTTGATATGTGTATTAATTTAGTTGAGAGTGTATAGTGTTGAACGTATAGATATCGGGTTATGGCAGTAGTAATTGGGGAGATTGTTCAGTATATGCAGTAGCTATTTCAGCACAGGTTGCTCGAACAACACAATACAGACTACACATAACTATATGTGCAGGAAGGCAGTAGCATTAGTGAGGTATTTAGCTTTGTGCACAGCCAGATTAGTTAGCATGTTGCAGTTTAGTATATCAGTTTCTAGTGAGGTGTATCAGTCGATTTTAGTGATATTGGAGAATATATGGGAGTATCATCAAGTATTTGGGGTAAGTTCAGGTGTAGTAGGGGTATTTTGGTGTAGACGATGCAACAACTTGCTAGCAATATGAGGGGGAGTTAATTGAATAGCAGTGGCAGCATTGAGGAGTCGGGCATGGAATATAGCAGCAACAGCTGCAACATAGAAGGTACAGTAGCAAAACAGTGTGCATCTAAGGATGACAGTAGTTAAGTAGTCGCTTATGTTAGTAGGTTAGTTGTAGTGAATGATTTAGTGTATCAGTAAGTGAATTAGTGTATCAGTGAGTTAAGTCCAGTGTATCTATGAGTGAGCAGTGAGTTTAGTTAGTGTATCAGTATTTAGGGATTGTGATGAGGGTACTGTGCTATGGAACAGTAGTAGGATACACTGATACCTTAGTGTATCAGTCGAGAGAGAGGGGTGCTGAACTGTAGGTTCATGTGGGTTGGGTTGCACCCATGTGTAGGGAAGTATCAGAATTAGGTGAGGTATCGGGTTTCCCTGGATGTCCACATTGAAATTAATAGGGAATGAGGGGCTATAATGCAGTGTACTGAGCAAGAAAGTGTGCAGCAGCAACAGCAAGCAGGGAAGAGCACTGCTCGAGCATACCAGTGCAATTTTCTACTACAGCAGCAGCATGTTGCAGTGGCAACCATGGGAAGGCCTGCAGCAGTAGCATGTAGCTGCAACGGCAGCAAGAACACGGTGCTCTGTGCAGCAGAGTTAGTTGGTGCAAGGTATGTGTAGTTAGTTAATTTCAGTTGTTAGTTAATAGTTAGATAATTAGGTATATAGTTACTTATTCTTTAAATAGTTAGATATATGTATATACCTACTAATTTAGACTATTAGCTAAGTGTAGTATCATATATATGTATTTTATGGATATATATTATATGATGTATTGGTATATAAATATGTTAGTTTATTTAGTATATAGATTAGTATATAAGTAATTATATATATATATTAGCTACATTTGATAAGGATTGAATTACCTTGGTATATCAAGGTAATGAGTCGATACTCAAGGTATTGGGCTTGAGTATCGAGATGGGTGTATAGGTATTGGGATACGCATTGGTGCAAGGCCAAGGTATCCTAATTTTATCGATTTGTTATAGTGTATAGTGTATTGACTTGTTAATATATAAACTATTATTTTCATATTTAAAACTTGCATATCTTAGGATATGGTATTTTATGTGCCTTATAGTATCCTAGATTAATTAGTATAGCTTAGTTTTATATCGTATCAACCTAGTATCCTAGTATTGACTCTTACGACCTAGAATTAGTCATTTGACTTCGAAATGGCCTTGTAACCTAGGATTGCATCAATTAAACTTATTTTTATTTCTGAACTTTGTATTGATGCAATGTACCTTATATATAGGTCTGTGTAACTCCATTTTGGACATCGATCCTTGTCACGCCCCAGTCTTAAAATACGTAGGACTAGGAACACGTAAGCATGTCAGCCGCATGGATATGGAAACTCCAATATATGGAAACCAAAATCCATACGTACTCTGTAATATAAAAATCAATCCACAAGTGGTATAAAGATATGTCACAAGTCACAAGGTATAATCTAAATCTCATCTACAAAAATCAAATATGAATAAATAACCAGCATCTATATAACTAGATCTCAATATAAGTATCTAAGGATGATAGTTGGATGAAAATAAATCCACTACCAACTCGAATGGAAAAGTACAACACAATAAACATAATATAGGAATACCAGCTAACAATCATGGGGCTCGGAGAGAAGACATCCACGAAGTATATGTAACCATCCAAATCTGCGCTCCTGCAAATACTCAAGAACAGATACACCTGGCAGGGGACCAGGTCCTCAGAGGGACTTAACAAGATATAGAAAAGCGAGCCAATTTGAATACAGTAAACATGCATATTATTTGAAAATAAATAAGTACGCTGTACAAGACAATCTATATAAATGTAAATGAGGACAACTTTTCAACGTATGGACAAGGGTAGGCTACTCGATCTAAGCCTCACAACTCACACACCCGCCAATGGACATCAGAAATCGACATACCTCTGGGGTAGCGACCAGCGAGACTCTACAGAAATCGACATACCTCGGGGGTAGCGACCAGCGCAACACACGCCCGTAGTGCAAACTATATACTATGGTTTACCAGAGTGGTTAAAAGCCCATACGCCTAATGATTGTCCTCTCATGATAATAAATGTCAAGTGTGTGTCAACATATCTAATATATAGTAATGACTGAAAGAAACTACACATGCAATAAATAAACAGAAATAAAATAAATATATAAAAATATACTAAGCAAGCAAAATACTGTAAGCAATTTGGCAAGGTATCTTGCCTGGCAAGAAAGATGCAGAATGTAATGTCCCGATGTCCAACACACAGGATCAGAAGCTATGGCCGCAGAACAAATGTCTCAGGATACGGTGAAGATGGGGTGGCGTTTGGTTGAGCGAGTCGACAGAAAACAACTCCGGAACGCAGGTACCTCGCTGTGGGAATCTGCAGTGCCCGGGATCACGGTCGTCGGGATTGGTTTGGACGGCCTGACGGGGTTCTCCCACTGCGGTGGCGGCGCTCTCTAGGTCTAGATGGGAAGAGGGAGGGTTTTGATGATTATAGGGTTAGGGTTTTATTAAAATAGAATTATATATATATATATATATATATATATATATATATATATATATATATATATATATATATATATATATTAAAGGGAGAGAGGAGGGGGAATTCGTTCACCTATGCGGCCTAGGGGGGGTCTGTGGGATTTTAATCAAAAGGGTGGCTCACATGGCATGTGGCTTGGAATTGCTAGGAAGGAACCAGCGGCTGCTTGCTGCATGGAATTGGTAGTAGTTTGCTTAAGTTGCTTTAAGTTGGAATGGTTTGGTTTTTAAGAAATAGTATTATTATTAGTTTATTTTTTTTTCTTTTTCTTTTCTTTTCTTTAATACTTTTCCACTTAAATATATATATATATATATATATATATATATATATATATATATATATATATATATATACTCATAAGAAAAATCCTATATTATAATAATGCACACTGTTAAGCTAGCAACTGCTCAAGGGGTCTCCTACATGAAATAAATTCTGAAAAATTTCTGATGGTCCCATAAATCCTCTAAGTGCACCAACACCTAAAATAAAAATAATAAAAATCTATTTCTCCTAATTAGCCATTAATTTTTATAATTAAATTAATAATTAATAAAAAAAAGCTTAATACGATTTTTAGGATTAGGGGATTTACATTCTACCCAACTTATAAAAATTTTGTCCTCGAAATTAAAATTAAGCCGCGGTAGAAAGTTAAGGATGGTATAAGATTTGCATTGTTTAAAATGCAAGGCCAGCTTTAAAGGGGTGGGCGATGTTGTGCGTTGCATATCCCAAAATATCATGGAAAAATCCACATGAGCAAAAAATAGGTTTCTTCATGTGTCATGTCCAATGGTGTGGACACCTAAATGCTCTTTTGCATACAAGCGACCAACAATTGGAAAATTGCACAAAGATGAGAATTGGATGATGGGCATGTCTAGGATAAGGGTGTGGAATTTGTAGGAAGGCAGTGGCTAGTATTGTGCTCCAATTATCGAAGCACGATAAGGTGCGTAAGAGATACAATTGGAAAATTGCTCAAAGATGAGAATTGGATGATGGGCATGTCTAGGATAAGGGTGTAGAATTTGTAGGAAGGCAGTGGCTAGTGTTGTTCTATCTCTAACTGGACTCAACCTAACCTTGGTCTCACTATCTCAGCCAAGTAGGTCTAATTTTGGGTGAGGGTTCACAATCTATCGAACTTAAAATTTATCCATCTATCACCTAAGACTATGCATCTAGGAAAACTATTCCTCAAATTTTTAATCATGTTATTCAATCCTTAAAGTTTTAACACCAACATATCATCTATGATATGCCCTTAATCAATTATAAAAGAGAGTCACTAAGTCATGTGATTAGTCTTATAGGGTATATCTAGTACTATCAGTGTCAACTTATACCAGCACGAGGTTTCGTCTTTCCGAAATAGGGGAAGACGAAGAGCAATAATAAAGAATTCAAGGTGAAGGTGACAGAATACAAGTACGAGGTTCAAAGAGATTAAAGAATTCGAAAAGAGAGTTGTCAGGACAATTGTGGATTGAAATCCTTTTTTTGTAATTTCCTATTTACATTATCGTATCAGTACAGTTATATAACCGATACGATATGTCAGACATGTCTAAGGGCAAGTATATCCGTCTACTACCATATATCTTAATCCACGTAAAGTAGTCATGCGAAGAGCGAACCAAGCGCACTAAGGTTAGCTAGACCTTAATATACCGATTCTGATTAGGCAATTGTATCATTGTGTGCACCCAATAATACATATGTCATGAAAAAGCTCGATAAAAGAATAAGCTTGCAAAAACTAGACTACAATAGCAGCAAAAGTCAAGGTAGTACAGCAAATATAAATACGCTGGATTATGATGAAAAAAGGTACATAACAATTCAAGTTCACAAAAAGATAAGACTCTTACAATCTCTACAGTAGTCATACTAAATCCTTGTCTAAGTCGCTAGTCGACCAAATAGGGGTATGGGCTTCTAAGCTCTACAGTCTGATAAAATATTATCTTCTTATGCTAGTACACAGTTAATGTTATTCAGCTACACTTCAATAATTGGGCAAAAGACTATGTGATACTAGGTTGTGAGGTATACTACCCAACTTATAACAATAAACTAATACTGTAATTGCCTTAAGGATACCGTAGAAACTCCTGTTAAGGTCTACGAGAAAGGGTCTTGGTACTCATTAGGGTATCCTCTTATATTACATAGGTCATGGTCGTCTTACGTTTTAGTCATAGCGCTTATAGAGCAAGTGTCAATAGTAAGAATGGAAAGTTTCTGGCCTTCAAGGTAAAAAGGGAATATAACTCATATCGAGGTATGGTACAAGTTACGCAATTGAAACTAAGGGATAATCATCAGGTCGCAATCTACCAGAATAACTTAAAACTATCAAGTTCTAATTACTAAGCACATGAATTCAAAATTCAAGTTTACGACTATAATCCTAGCAAGCTATATATCCTAACATAGAATAAAATTACTTGGCCTACAATCAGAAGTGTCAGATGGCACGAGTTGAAAGATGAAGAGTAGAAGAACAAAATTTAGTCGTCGCACAATTAGTGAACGCTAAGGTCGCAGAGGAATAATATATGAAATTAAAATAGGGGCTCTAGATAGCATCATAGTTTTCTAAGAGGGAGTGGTATGCTAGTTGCTATGTTCGAGGTATGATTAAGGAGAAAGTGTTGTTTACATTCCTCTAGGCTTCCTAAGGTGTTGTCTACTAAAATAAGGTAATGATCTAAGTTTATAGTTCTCCAATACTATCTAACTATGAAGGTTAGGTTCAGTCCTAATTTTAAATTTTAGTTTTCTATTGGTTCCTCAATACTAGGGTCAAACATTATGGTAAAACTTCTAGCTAACTCTAGTAGTGTCTATACTACTCTCAAGTCTTCATAATACATCAAAGGGTAATGGTAAACCAATCTATAGATAAGGAATTCTAGGGTTCACTAGATATTCTAACTTAGTGGTGTGTCAACACTCTAGTGGTACTCTTAATAAGAAGGTTACCTTACTTATCATCTAACAACAGGGACTTATATATTCTAGGAGGGGGCTATACTTAAGGAATTATCAGGGAAGTACAGGAATCAAGTAGGATATAATTATTCAAATAGAATGGATTGGAAGAAGGGCAAATTATAGTCAATTATGGATGAGATCCTATACTCTATTCCTAGGTGCAGGCTTGTTCGGTACAGTAACGTAACCGAGACAATATGGTCTTGACCTGCATGGGCCACCACAAAAACATGTCACGCCCCAGTCCCAAAATACGTATGACTAGGAACACGTAAGCATGCCAGCCGCATGGATATAGAAACTCCAATATATGGAAACCAAAATCCACACGTACGCTGTAATATAAAAAATTAATCCACAAGTGGTATAAACATATGTCACAAGTCACAGGGTATAATCTAAATCTCATCCACGAAAATCAAATATGAATAAATAATCAGCATCTATATAACTAGATCTCAATGTAAGTATCTAAGGATGATAGTTGTATGAAAACAAATCCACTACCAACTCGAATGGGAAAGTACAACACAATAAACACAATATAGGAATACCAGCTAACAATCATGGGGCTTGGAGAGAAGACATCCACGAAGTATATGTAACCATCCAAATCTGCGCTCGTGTAAATACTCAAGAACAGATACACCTGGCAAGGGACTAGGTCCTCAGAGGGACGTAACAAGATACAGAAAAGTGAGCCAATTTGAATACAGTAAACATGCATATTATTTGAAAATAAATAAGTACGTTGTACAAGACAATCTATATGAATGCAAATGAGGACAACTTTTTGATGTATGGCGAGGGTAGGCTACTCGATCTAAGCCTCACAACTCATACACCCGCCAATGGACATCAGAAATTGACATACCTCTAGGGTAGCGACCAGCGCGACTCTACAGAAATCGACATACCTCGGGGGTAGCGACCAGCGCGACACACGCCCACAGTGCAAACTATATACTACAGTTTACCAGAGTGGTTAAAAGCCCATACGCCTAATGATTGTCCTCTCATGATACTAAGTGTCAAGTGTGTGTCAACATATCAAATATATAGTAATGACTGAAAGGAACTACACATGCAATAAATAAACAGAAGTAAAATAAACATACAAAAATATACTAAGCATGCAAAATACTGTAAGCAATTTGGAAAGGAATCTTGCCTGGAAAGAAAGCTGCAGAATGTAATATCCCGATGTCCAACACACAAGATCAGAAGCTATGGCCGCAGAACAAATATCTCCGGATGCGATGAAGACGGGGTGGCGTTTGGTTGAGCGAGTCGACGGAAAACAACTCCGGAACGCAGGTACCTCGCTATGGGAATCTGCAGTGCGCGGGATCGCGGTCGTCGGGATTGGTTTGGACGGCCTGGCGGGGTTCTCCGGCTGCGGTGGCGGCGCTCTCTAGGTCTAGATGGGAAGAGGGAGGGTTTTGATGATTGTAGGATTAGGGTTTTATTGAAATAGAATAATATATATATATATATATATATATATATATATATATATATTAAAGGGAGAGATGAGGGGGAATCCGTTCACCTATGCGGCCAAGGGGGGTCTGTGGGATTTTAATCAAAAGAGTGGCTCACATGGCATATGGCTTGGAATTGCTAGGAAGGAACCAGCGGCTGCTTGCTGCATGGAATTGGTAGTAGTTTGCTTAAGTTGCTTTAAGTTGGAATGGTTTGGTTTTTAAGGAATAGTTTTATTATTAGTTTATTATTTTCTTTTTCTTTTCTTTTCTTTTCTTTAATACTTTTCCACTTAAATATATATATATATATATATATATATATATATATATATATATATATATATATATATATAAGAAAATTCCTATATTATAATAATGCACACTGTTAAGCTAGCAACTGCTCAGGGGGTCTCCTACATGAAATAAATTTTAAAAAATTTCTGATGGTCCCATAAATCTTCTAAGTGCACCAACACCTAAAATAAAAATTAATAAAAATCTATTTTTTTCTGTGTTCTGCAAATTTATTTTATCTGACCATTCGATTTATTATTCTATTATCAATTATTTTACCTTTATGGAAATAATGACATCATCTCATACTGATTACTTTATTGAAATCATCTATCTTCCGTTATCCATGATTCGATAATTCTTAGTTCTCTCTTAACAAACAGTTAGAGGCAAGAACAAAAGATATGCTTCACATATTTCAGCAACTTTTAGGAATGATTAATCATCATGCTAGTGCATCACAAATAACATTAACATCACTATTATAGGAACTTAAAGAACTTTTTCAACAGAAGAATGGAATAATTGAAGATTTCAGGAAGCTTAACCAAATTTTTTTTCTTTCTAAAACTGAAAGTTCTTTAGAAAGAGGATGATATAGATGAAGACCACTGAAGAATTATAAAAGGGTGCAAACATTGCTCCAAAAGATAGGATATCAATAGTTCAAATTCAATTCGAAGATGTAGCTAGAAATTGGTTGAGTACAAAGCATCCAAAAGACTCATAGAGTAGTATCTCGAGAAGACTTAAGAGTAACTTTGAAGATAGATTTATCCTAAAAAGTGGCAAAGAGGGAATTATAACAAAGATTCATCTACCTGAAAACAAAAAAGTTATACCATGAAGGATATATATAGATGATTTTACTAGATTGAAAATATTTACTTCTTATGTGATAAAGTACTAAGAAAGTCAACAAATATAGATTTAGAGAAGAATTAAAAAGGAAACTTAAGGGAAACATACTATATATATGCCAAATATATTCTGAAATAACTAAAGCAACCCGAGGTCAAGAAAGGATTTTTTTACAGGATAAACAACTATCGTAAATAAGTGGTCGAAAGTAAAATTTTGGTACTGGACCATCTTCTTCGAGGAATTAGATGCAAAGACAATCTATGCAGACATGGATAGAATATAAAATAATTCTAATCATATGAAATTTTATAAGAAGTAGTGTCATATAAAGAGGAATGGTAGAAAACTTTCACGTATTGTATTTTAAAGTACGAATCATTAAATTGTCCTTATCATATAAAGAAAAATAAATATGGTCGGACTTTCTTGTTGAACACAGTTGGAGCATGAAAAGTAATATTAGGTGCCATATTTGTTTCCTATTCAACAGTAATCTTATTTAAATTTTGGAGATACATATTATTTCAAATGTGATACATTTATATGTTTGACTAAGAATTAAAGATTCTACCATTATCTGAGGAATTGAGGATGATAGTCGATAATGATATAGTGGATATATAAAGGAATATCCAATCGGTTTAAGATATAAAATATTTTGACTAAGATTATTGGTATTTTCTTCAAACAATTATGTAGTCATCGAAATATATTGGTTAAATCTAAACAATTATGTAGTAAACATGGATTGAGGATAAAAAAAAGTTATATTTCAATCTTGAAGAAAGAAACCAGTAAACTTATTTGAGGTAAGAAGGAATTTGAAAAGAGAAGATTGTTCATATGTAAGATTATTATTATTGATACGAGTCTTTTCCACATAAAAAGGAATCTTTTGTTACAATAGAACCAGAAGTGATGTGGATCATTCAAGAATCAAAGTCAATTTGCTTTATAAAAGGAAGATATCAATGAACTTCTATGAAAGGGTTTTACAGGATTCAGCCAATTGTCTCGATCGTGGGATATCATTGAGAAATAGGAATCCGTGTTATCACAGAATTTTCTACGATTATTTCTAGTTGTCAATTCATAGGATATTTGAGGCTTAGAAGCATATCTGAATCTTATCTTGCTTTTTTATTCTTGATAAATTTATTCACTCTTAACCTTTGAAAATTCGGATTTCTTGAATTATTTTTAATCCCCTCATCTTAACTTAATTATGTAACTTGTTCCTTTATCAAATCTTGGATATTATTTTATACTTCTCTCACCCAAATAAAGTAGTTTTGTTGAATATCTTCCTAGTAGAAACCTTTGGAAGTTTTGAAAATTTCATTTAATAGTCATGTTTATATTAATTCAATTGTTGATTGTTTGAATTTTCTATGAAAGATTATCTATTTTATTTTAAATGTGTAAATGACCTGGTAATCTAATAATTGATCTGACAAGGCAGTAATTGCAGCCAATCAACTGGGCTGTGAAGAAATTAATGCACCTATCCGGACTAGATTGCAACTATTCGGGGTTTAGTAAGATTACGGGGATCAAGATCATTCTTAATACTTGAGATTAAAACTGAGTTTTGTTTCAAAGTTATTTTCATAAACTAGTTGAGGTAAGATTTCAAAATATCGAGTTTAATTTATGTTCTGTAAATTAAAATATATTTTCCTGAGAACTTTATTCATAACTTGCTCTCATTCATTATATAGATATTCATGACGGGGTAGCAAAGGCTGCAGCCGTGAGATCTTAATCACAAAATAGTATATTGTTTGCAGCCACTCAACAGAATGGCGATGCAGGAATTTACTATAATGCGTTTACATGAGAATGGAAAAGGGATATGATTATATGTTTTCTTTTGGATTGAGACATTTATGTTTTCTGAAGTTTTAAAGCTTTAAAGATTTGAAAACCCTTTATGTATGTAAGAGTTCTCATGGTCGCTTAAAATTTTCTTGGACAGGTTTTGAACAATTTATAGAAGATTATTTTATTTTTCTAAGTTGGGTAGAGTATTTTGTTTGTTATTTATGTCAATCATTTTACAAACCGCACATTTTATTTTAAATTTCGAGGATAAAATTTTTCTAAGGTAGGTAAAATGTCACAATTGTGTTTCAAATTTTTATTTTTATTTATTTATTATTATTATTAGTATTATTTATATAAAAATACATTTTTACATGAAAATAGTTCTATGAGAATTTTTTTATTTTAATAATAATTTCTCGGGTTCCCAAATTTTTTAGTATAATATTATTATTTATTTTACATAAATCTTTAATATTTTTTTAAAAATATGTTATTTATGTCCCTTATCATTCATGTTTTATGTTTTGATTAGTATAAAGAAACAAGTTTGATTAGGAGATGAATTGAATTAATTAGAACCCGAATTTAATTTTACATAGAAAATGACTAAAATACCCTTTACCAACTTACCTTAGCTTCTTTAAGAAGCCACCTCCTTACCGGTCAATAGGGTTAAGAGGTTCATTTGGTTTTGATTCTTTACTTCATAAATATCTTTTATGGATAATAAGGTTAAGGGTTTATATATATAAGGAATTAGTTTATATAAGGAAGCTAAGTCATTTCTTCCTTATGTAAAAACCTTTATCTCTTTTAAACAAACCTCTTACCCAGTTCAAACACACCTTTTCATCCCTACAAAAATTTCAAACCAAGAATACTAAGGCAAGTCCTTCTTTTCTTTATACAACTTTCATTTTTTTATATTTTTTTCATGTAATTCTTGACTTATTTCTATTATGCAAAATAAAGTTTATATTATAGATTAATGTTTAGTTAATTATATGTTGTTTAGAACATGATTCTAAGAATTATTTGTTAAGGTGACACACCAATAGGAGTGTTGGACACGAATTAGAACTTGAAATATGTGTTGAATTCGTTCACATGCGCATTATTTTTCTGAGCTGGTTTTGATCTATTGAACTTGGTCAAAATAGAAATATGTATAAACGTGAATCATAGGAAATTCGATAAGCTTTCCAACCACATATGATTTGATGATATTTGGGTGTATATAGTAAGAGTTATTGGCCGTACAACATCGATGTGGAAATCTGAAATATAATTTGGAACCTATGTACACATTATTTTGTATGACAGTTTTGACCTATTAAACTTTGTTAAAACTAGATTATGTCTAAACATGATTTGTAGGAAATTAGTCGAATCTCCCGTTGTTCCTCAGTAGCTCATTGGTAGAGCGGTCGGCTGTTAACTGATTGGTCGTAGGTTTGAATCCTACTTGGGGAGATTTGATTGATTCTTATTAATGATGAGGAACGCATTTTTGCTATGCTACTAATACTTGTACTTGATCTGCTATTCTGCCCCAGCCTGACTGAGGAAGACTTATGGGGAGTAAAACACAAATAGCTTTCCAAACATATATGATATGATAGTATTTGGGTGCATATATTAGGAGTTATTGGTCGTGCACCATGGATGTAGAATTATGGAATTGAAATCTGGGATAATATACGCAGTATTTTGTAGGGTAGTTTTGATCTTTTAAACATTGTCAAAATTCGATTATGTCTAAACAAAAAATGTAGAGGATTCGATAAGATTTCAAACCATATATTATATGATAGTATTTGGATTGATATGATAGACGTTATTGGCCATGTACCATAGACGTTGAAGTCTGGAATATAATTTTGGAATCCAGTGCGCAGTATTTTATCGAGCAATTTTTGATCAAATAAACATCGTTAAAATCAAAATATGTCTATTAAGGATATGTCGAGGATTCGATAAGTTTTCCAAATATATATAATATGATGGTATTTTAGTTATATGATATAATTTATAATTTGTGCAACGTGAGGGTTACATGCTAAAATTTAATATTAAATTATAGAGTTGCATACTTATGCTTGATAGATATCAAAATTCATAATATAGGTAAGTATGTACATTATGATTTTTATTGTGTCTGAATAATTGAAATGATTGATTCTGGCAAGATATAACACTTTGCAAATATTCTTGTGATATGATAGTACTACTGGTTCAAGTGTTATTATGCATATAAGTTTAGTTTGAATTTCATATACTTCTAACTTATTTATTCTTCTTGTTCGAAGAATAATCGAGCAAATTTAACGTTATGGTTAAGTACCCAAGAGTAGAAGAATTTTATTCTTCTTAATACTTATGTCTTTACTGTTGGATATAACTGCGTGTGTCCGGTGTTTAGTTGTTCCACCGAAGGGGCTTTAACCCAAGGGAATTCTACCGAGAGTTACTCCGGGTGAAATTATATTATTGTTTTTGGAGCTCGAAATACAAAGTAGATTTCATTGGATATCTTAAGAATTTCATGAGATAACTCAATTTTGAATCAAACACCATTATATCGTATAAAACCATAACATAGATTTTTTTATATCTACCAGAGAGGCTCTCGACAACTCTAAATATGTTAGGGGTCGACTTGTCTAAATTTTGAATCATAGGATATATACACCTTGACATGCAAGCGTAACAATAATTAAATCCAGTTGTTCTGTCTTATTTTAGTACATATATTTTCATGGTGAGTTATATACTCATACTACATGAAGCTTGTTATCTGAATTAAAGACTCATATTTGTCATACTTTATCTGCTAGAATATAATGTTGAGAAGTAATCTTATAATACGTGATATTTGACACGTATAGAGATACTTACCTGTGTGTATTCTAATGGATGAAAACTTACTTAATGGTTTATATTCTCATATTCTTGTGATCTATGAATACACAGATCGAGATACATAATTGAGCCATGAAAGAAAGTTCTAAATAAGATAATAAATTGATTGTGATTGTAGAATAGAGCATTGGGCGGGAAGAACAGTTTGGATCATATCGTATAAAATCTTGACAATATAATTAACAAAACTGATCTGTAATTGTAGGTCCTTCACACGGCCTTGCGTTGAGATTGAGTGTCACAACCATATTTCTATATAAGGGTATTTTTGTCATTTAGTATAATTATTATTTTAGTAATTAATATTTATTTATATTGTGCTCTATATCTAAATTTTGCTCGTGCTATTTAATTATTGGTTTGTGGGCTAGTCTATGTTTATTTGGACTTGTCATTAATGGACCCATTAGTTAGTCATGACACTTGAGCCCAACATTAGACTAATCATATTAGACTCTTTCTCTTAGTTAATTAAGGAGATTAGATTAGTTTCATATAAAATTAGAAGATTCCTAATATAGCCTTCATAATTATTCCTCATAATTATATAGTGGGGGCATAGTTGATATTTTGCTATGGCTTGGAGAGGAAGGAAAGGGGTCCGGCCATTTGAAGGCTTCTCATTCTTTCTTCTTTTTATTAGTTTATTTTATTTAGATCCCCAATTGTGTTTTTCCCTAAATTGACTCATTTCTCCATCAAATCTATCCCAATTCATATCAATTCCCTCTTAATTTTATTATCTAAGAAGCATTGGAGCTTGGATTATAAGGAGCATTGAAAGAAGATGAAATGGCAAAGAAATTGTGTCCTAATTATGTCTATTGAGTATTTTATTAGAAATTCATCTTCCAATAGGTAAATTATGAATCTAAACCTGAATTTAGACTCTAATTCATGTATTTAACCATTAAAAATTATTTTTTGGCTTAGGACTACCCATAGGATCAAGAATTAGATTCATATGACTTGTATTGTAAAAGTTACATGGTAATTTGTGTCCAATTAGGGGAGAATTACGAGATTGACACATCAAGTGTGTGTCACGAGACCAATTAGATCTAATTAGACTTAGATCGGGGTTGTAGGACTAGGTACGTGTCCATAATCGGGCACGAGTAGAGCGTATCATAGTATCTTGTGATACGGTGTGATACGAGACTCCATTTTGGGGGTTTTATGCATGATAGTGTTTTTCACCCTAATTTCCTTTATAACAAGTTTTAATAGTTATATATAATTATATTATATATATGTATATTTACTTCTAATTGGGTATGGTGGATCTTGACACATTAGTTGATAGTGTATCGGAAGTTGTTCATATAGTGTTTGCTAATTAATTGACACTTAGAATGGGTATAGTTGAATGTGTTAATTAGATGATATATATAGTATGACTAGATTGGTATTATATTTATAATTAGGTGTGTAGTGAGGGTGTTTGTGAGTGACTGTGATGAATGTGGGGAGCTCGGGCAACTGTGCAAGTTCCTGCATAGTTGAGAGTGTGCACTGTTAAGTATTTTTACTAGGTCGGTATGCAGTGAGGGGCAGTTGTGAGTGGACTGTTTGTGCATGTGAGGCAAGGTGAGGGGGTTCACTAAGGTTATGCAGGCAGCAGTTGGAAGTTTGTGTGCACATTCAATTGGGATGAGCAGTCTGGTTCTTCATGTACCAGTCAAGTGTGTGTGTATGTAGATTTACAAGTGTTAGTATAGTACTATGTGACTGTGTTCAGGTGTGTGTCTTATTCACATGTGAGTGTGTGCATCTGAACTATGTGTATGTACATTGGAGTGTCTGTGTTTGAGGAAGAGATGGGCAGTGACTTTCTATCTGTGTATGTGGAGTAAGCTACCACTGAAAGAATGATATGTTCAACTGAGAACTGGGTGTACAACATTAGTAAAAAGTAGTAGTACTGTGATAGGGGGGTTTCCTAAGATGTTATATATTGGATGTGGTTGTGATGTTGGGGATAATGTGAAGGCTCGAGGGTGTCCAATCCCTATCACATAATAATACATATCAGTGCAGTTGGGCCTGCATAGCTCGGGTAAGGTATGCTCTGTTAGACCTGAGCATACCAAGCCTGGAAATCACCTGTGGCTTTAGGCATCAGGTTAGAGTTTGAGGCTCAGACATTAGAGGTTTAGATCAGCAGTATTTATTGCTAGTAGGAGAGGATGTTGGATTATTGGAGAGGTGTTGCATGTGGTTACCTATGTAATATTGTTGTTAGTGTAAACCTGGGATACTTGATATCAGTATCCTGATATTAGTTAGACTTATCAGTTGGAGTTAGCAGTTAGTATATAGTATAAAGATAAGTTATGTTAAGATATCAGTTGTAAGTTAGTGTATATCTAGATATCAGTTAATCTATATAAGATAAGTTACATATTAATATATTAGAGATCAGTTAGTGTATATTAGAATTTAGTTAGTATCTAGTTGTTTGTTGGTGTAATGTAACAGTTAGCTAATTACTAATTAGTAGTGTATATATAGTAAGTTAGTGATAAGTT
Organism: Iris macrosiphon; assembly: GCA_036927795.1. Taxonomy (NCBI): domain Eukaryota; kingdom Viridiplantae; phylum Streptophyta; class Magnoliopsida; order Asparagales; family Iridaceae; genus Iris; species Iris macrosiphon. Next base: position 119,873,174 of record JAYESA010000005.1, on the reverse strand, counting down.
ATTAACTAAGGTATGTCTTGTACTATATGGTAATACCTAGTATAAGCTAGTATAAGTCAATTTGTGACCAATATGAGCCTAAAACTTTAGTGTGGACCTAGAAGTAGCTAGTTTGATTTAAGTTGACCAAGTTTGGCCTAGTTTACCTAGAATAACCTAGTATTGATCTAAAACGTCATGTTTTAGCTCATTTTAGTATTTTTAATTTATTACACCGAAGTGACATGCTATTCATATATAGGTGTATGTGACATCAGCTCGGATACCGAAATATATTATTTGCTCAAGACCATAGACGAGTACATTCTCTGATAGTTTTCTTATTTGATAGCCTTTATATCTCATGTATTTAGTATTGATATATTTGATTCTTGACATGATGGTTTCACGGATTGATATACGTGGATCTTGGTCATGAGATATTACTGTCATGGTTACTCAGTGATCGTCGTGTCATGCTTCGTGATTACTCTGTGATTACCGTGATATCTTATTGATTATATAGACCATGATCATAGTGTATGATATTATAGACCGTGCAGTGTGATATACGTGTTATAATGTATCATAATTTGGATCCGTGTACTAGTCGGGGGTTGTGGAAGTATTAATAGATATGTGATCATACCTTATAGCCCGTAATTTAGTATAGCCCGTGATAGTTAGCAGATCATGCAACTCACACGTGATCATGCTAGCTCACCTTTTATACATAGTCCGTGTTAGGCCCAAGTCGATCACATTATCTTACTAATATTTTAAGATATAAAGCAAAACCAACATATCTAGACAGTCATCAATATCAACAACAAATCTATAAGGAGGATAAATGGCATGATAAGATATAAAGCAAAAGAAGTCTCAAGTCACAAATCTAGACAATCATCAACATCAACAACAAATCTAAGTAAGTCTAGCAATACCAACATAAGTCTAGGAGTCAAAAATAATAACATCTCAAAAGTCTAAGATGTTGGAGACAAATTTAATACCAAAATACTAAGTAAGGATAGCTAGGATAACTTCTTACACCGGCTAGACCTCCCGATAATCACTCCTGAACTACAGGGTCCATGGCTGCTACTCCCTCCTGTGGTGCATAGTAAGTCGGACACCAATCCTCCAAGTCCACTGAAAAATATTATCCAGTCAGGATGGAACAAGTACAACCCAATAGCAGTTCCAAGTTAATTGATAATGACTATAAATAATAATAGTGAATGTAATACAAGATGAGAAAAACAATGAACATATATCATGGTATGGCAGTAAAGAGAGACAGGTAATCTAGAGTATTAAGACATAATCAGTATATAATAAAATATAATATAGAGAAGAACTGAAACTGGAACTACACTAAGTATTTTAAAATACTAGTTAGATATGTGATCGGCTTGGGTTAATAGTTAACTACTTTATGAAGTAACACAATCATATGTAAAGTGTATGATTAGCTGTTATCTACAGAGTAACACAATCATAAGTGAAGTGTATAATTGATTGTTGTATACATTACTTTAAACATTGTTTAAGGTTCTTGATCACATATCTATCTAGCATTTTTCTGCCTCGACTAGTATGGTAGATCCAACCATGACACGTCACATCGTATGAATCATCAAGGCAAAGTCTAATGTAAGCATGGTAATAGTTAGATAATATCATACGACGTTGCTTAATTATCTAATGTTATACGATAATTAGAGGAGTAAAATCTGAATATGAAAATAACATCTCATGACTGAGGATCCAACACATACTAATTCGTGTACCATCGTGTCAGGAATCAAGTACAACATTACTAAATACATGTATTATAGTAATTATCAAATAATAAAAACTATTAGAGAATGTATTCGCCTGTGGTCCAGAATAATGAATATCAAACAATGTCTGTATTAGAGTCTAAGTGACATATATATGAATTATCAATGTCAATTGGTATAAAAGAGTCAAAATATGCTTAACAAATGTTACTTTAGGTTTCTAGACCATTTCTAGGTCAATTGGGGTAAACTAGGTCAATACCTAAATTTCTAGGTCATAAATACCTATAAATTGGTTTATGAAGTTTTACTAGCCAAATCAAATCAATAACTAGGTAATACTAGGATATTCTAGGTATACTAATCAATACTAGGCCTATTACTATTACTATTACTTACTATTACTAATACCTAGCCATACCCCCCATATTTAGGTAATACCATAGTAAATACCCAATACCCCAGAATACCTTATCATTCCTTAACACTTAAAGCAATACCTAGTCATATTAACTCATTACCTTCTCTCTCAACTATAATACTTTAACCCATATCTTAACTATACTCATAACCCCAAAGACACATACAACAAGGGTACCTATGCATCCCACTACCTAGTCTAAACACCTTACCTATACATCAGTTGGTATCAGACATTCCCCTTGGTACACCAAATACACTGACTTCTCCCTGATACCCCTTGCCTGCAGTTCATTGGTACCCGACCTACCTATTTCTGAGCACAATACTTCCTCACTGATTGCACTCGGGACACACAACACCTCACAGGATACTCCTAACCCTCACTTATACTAGACACCACACTAACTTAACACTGATACACTCTAACACCTCATCCTCTTCATTACTCTGCTACTAACCGAGTTCCCCCTCATCCTCTACTGCACAGCAGGGTGTAACTCACCTAAAATCACTGTTGCAGTCACTGATGTTTGTAGATCACCCTAAGACATGCTGCTCTGCCTGACAAAGCTTCCTGCACACCCCTTTCTTTCTCACCAAGCAACTGCAACTTCACTCATCTCTGATACTTACATTGGCTACATTCACACCACATGCTCTACTGATACTTCCATATATCTACTTTACTTCACAAGACATATGTATATCACATACATTCCTCTCTACACTATAAAATTAACTACCATCTATATGACAACTTACCTATATCTAATACCTGATACTAGGATAACCCCCCATCTAAACCAACAAAACCAACAACCACCCAACACACACACACACACACACACACACACACATACATCACTGCACATTTTCACCTTCAGGTATGCACTCTCTCCTGATGTACTTGGCCCTCCTGTATAGACAGAGACCCTCACACATCTGCTACATGTACAACACCAACCACTGCAACCCCCAAGTCTCCCTGGCATGCACAATTGGTTCATCAGCATCTGTTGCTTGCTCCTGCACCCAATGTACATTGGTAACCCCTCAACTTAACTGCAGACCTATACACTTAATGCTAAGTTCTGCACACCTATTCTCAGGGAACACCTCAACTCCCTTAGACACTTACTCACTGATTTGATACTAACAGCTATCTGTTAGAATAATTGTCGTTTTCTTATTGAAAAATTTGTGAATAAAAAATAAGATTAGACTGATGTTACCGGCCTCTGGGGAAGTCTTGCACGAAGTACTGCCCTAAGAGTTGATTCGGGATCTGTGTGCAGACGTTCCCGAAGCTCCTAGTGGTAAAACCCCTGCACTACCGGTATCTCATCGCCGCACACGACTCGGAGAGAATGACTAGGACTTAGCTATGCCCAGAGCTTGGAGACGAGCGAAACGACGAAGATTGGACAGAATAGAATATTGGCAGCAACAGTTTAGAGATAATTTTTTTTGATTGTGTTTACAAAGAAAACCAGTCAAATATATAATACTCATCCAATATGTAACGGTCTGAATTAATTTTCCTATTAATTCAGCCGTTACACAGGAGAAGGAGAGAATGAACCTGGACACAAAATATATTAACGGTTCAAAATAATTAGTAACGGACAAAATTAATTTTCTAACGTTCAGAAAATTAAATGAAAAAATGAAGAGAAGCAAAAATAATTTTAGGATCCCAGCCTGAACTCGAAGAGAAATTTGAATCGGCATTCGGCGCTCTCAGATTTGGGCGCGTACCCGCACCCGTTACGCACGCCGAACCGAGCCGAGCCGGGCCGGGCGGCGGCGCGCGCGTATGGCCCAAGGGGTTCCCCATACAACAACTTTAAGAGAGCAAAGAAGAGAAACTAATATATGTACACAAGAAGGGTTTGGCCCATCCGATGTGGGACTAAAAAAATGAAGGAGCTTGAGCTTTTGCTAAAGCAAAGCCTACAATCCCCCCCAAAAGGTCAAGTTTCGAAACAGAGATAAGAGTGAAGTAAATAGAGAGAGAGAGAGGGAGAGAGCATTTGGGCAGTAAAATACTATGCATAGATGAGATGGACTACAGCCTTGAATCTCACGTAGTGACTATTGCCTTAATCTGAAGAAGTACTTGATGGACTATGCCTTGAATCAGACTTCTTGAACCAGATTTAGAAAAATAACACACATAGTACGCTAGAGGTCCTTGGTCTATCGGGTAGCGCTTTTAAATGGCCATGCGCACTTTTTCACATTCATGAGAGTTGTCTGGGATCACCCTGTCCCATAGTCGCGACCTTCACGACCTCTCATATAGGTAAGTCCTTAATGGTTGGTGATATGAATCAACCCAGCATTACAGCTTGGACCTATTAAGAGTTTAACCTCATCCTAACTATATCACACAGGAACACTATCACCATAGGGATGGGGAGTCATTGTACATATGTACAGCCGCTTGGGCTTTATTTTAATGAGACTTTAATCTCGAGTCAGTATTCCATAAAGTCACCTAAGTTCAGCTTGTTTCTACCCATTGAACCGGCTTCTTGGGATCTCCAGTCAGACTCGATTGGGTTGCCACTGCTGGTGACTAACTTATGGGCTTAACCCCATCCCCCTCGATAATTCTAGGGTCAAAGTCCTAGACAGACCCTTCGTCAAGTGATCTGCAAGATTCTTTTCTGACTTTATATAGTCAAGAACCACATATTTGCCTAGTAGGCTTTTTATTGACTTGAAGCGCAGCTGCAGGTGCCTGTTCATCTTAGCATTCACAGAATCATGCTTTAGTAGTTCAATAACAGATTTATTATCACAGTTTATAGAAATTGCAGGAACAGGACTAAGAGAAACAGGTATATGCATAATAAGATTTTTAAGCCATTCAGCTTCTGTGCAAGTTGTATCTAAAGCTATCATTTCAGAGTCCATTGTACTCCTAGCTATGATAGTTTGCTTACAAGAGCCCCAGAAGATTGCAGCTCCTCCTAGAGTAAATACATATCTAGTAGTAGATTTTATATCATGTGAGTCAGTTACCTAGTTTGTATCTGAATAACCTTCTATGATATCAGGGTGCCTAGTAAAATAAAGTTTGTAATCTAGGGTGCCCTTGAGATATCTAAATACCCTATCCAAGGCAGTCCAATGTGACTGATTTGGGTTACTGGTATATCTACTTAGTCTTCCAATAACAAATGCAATATCAGGTCTTGTCCTGTTTGTTATATACATAAGGGAGCCTATCATCTGTGAATATTTATGTTGTTCCAAAGGTGATCCTTCATTCTTTATTAGTACAGTACTGCTTTCATAAGGAGTAAGGATAGGTTTCTTATCAAATAACTCAAACCTTTTTAGCATTTTTTTAATTGAATATGCTAAATATAGAGTATAACCCTCTTTTCCTTTGGTCACTTGCATTCCTAAAATTAAGTTGGCTTCTCCTAGGTCTTTCATATCAACTGGCTAGATAAATAGTTCTTTGTAATATTTATCAATTCCAGTGATGAACCTAGGATAAGGATGTCATCTACATACAAGCATAAAATAACACAACTTTTACATGTACCTTTAGAGTATATACATTTGTCATACTCATTTGACAAGAAACCATATTGACAAATTACTTTGTCAAATTTATTGTGCCATTGTTTGGGAGCTTGTTTCAAGCCATAGAGGGATTTTACTAGTCTGCATACTTTCTTTTCTTGACCTTTAGCAATGAAACCTTCAGGATGGTCCATATAAAGTTCTTCCTCTAGATCTCCATTCAAAAATGCTGTATTTACATCCATTTGATGGATTAGCATATCATGAATGGATGCTAAGGCCAAGAGAGTTCTAATGGATGTGATCTTAGCTACAGGAGAGTAGGTATCAAAATAATCTAACCCTTTCTTCTGGGTAAAACCCTTAGCAACTAATCTAGCTTTGTATTTCTCTATAGTACCATCGGCTCTGAGTTTCTTCTAAAAAATCCACTTACAACCTATTGGTTTATTTATTGCCTAAAGGTAGACCTGTTAGAAACCAAGTGTTATTCTCCATGATGGAGTTGTATTCACTGTTAATGGCTTCTTTCCAAAAGGGATCATCAGGAGACGTCATTGCTTCTTCATAAGTTGAGGGATCACCCTCTATCAAAAAGGTGAAGAATCCTTCTCCTAAATTTTTTTCAATCCTATTCCTTTTACTCCGTCTAGGTTCTAAGTCTTGTTCAGATTGTAAGCTTGGTATTTGGACTTGAGAACTAGTAAAGGGTATGGAGGAAGAGATTGAACTTCTATCCTTAAAAGAAAATATGTTTTTAAAGTAAACTGCATCTCTTGCTTCTATAATGGTATTGTTAGAGATTTTATTTACTTCTGAGTGAGTCACTAGAAATCTATTGGCATAGCTGTCTAAGGCATATCCTATGAAAACAGTATCTACAGTCTTGGGACCAATCTTTCTCTTTTTAGGTTCGGGAATTCTGACTTTAGCAAGGCATCCCCAAACTCTAAGGTAATTCATCCTAGGAGCTCTACCTTTCCACAGCTCATAGGGAGTCTTATCTTTTGTCTTACTAGGAATCCTATTAAGAATATAACAGGCAGTTAAAAGGGCTTCTCCCCACAAGTTATCAGGAGCACCAGAGCTGAGAAGCATGGCATTCACCATATCTAACAGAGTGCGGTTCTTGCGTTCAGCAACTCCGTTAGACTGAGGTGAATATAGAGTAGTTACCTCATGAATTATTTCATGTTCTTTACAGAAGTTAATCATTTCGTTTGAGGTATATTCTCCACCAAGATCAGATCTAAGGATCTTAATCTTCCTTTCTAATTGATTCTCAGCTTCAGATTTGTAGACCTTAAATTTATCTAGAACTTCATCTTTTATTTTGAGAAGGTAGATATAACAATACTTTGAATAATCATCTATAAACGTAACAAAGTATTTTCTACCGCCTCTGGTCAAAATCCTATTTGAGTCACATACATCACTATGAATAAGTTCTAGAAGGTCAGAATTTCTTTTTACAGATCTGAATGGTAATTTAGTGTGTTTGGCTTGAACACAAATCTCACATTTGTGTTTATCATCTATTAGAGTCTTGGGAATAAGATCTAAAGTCATCATTTTTTTAATAGAACCAAGGTTCATATGACCTAGTCTGCCATGCCAAACATTTGAAGATTTTTATTAGAGACAATGAGAGAACAATCAGAAATTTTATTCATTGTGCTTAAAATAAAAAGACCGTCTTTTACAAAGCCTTTTCCTATAAAGAAATCATGCTTAGAAAATACTACTTTATTTGCCTCCATTACAATTTTGTATCCTGAGGCTACAAGAAGGGATCCACTAACTAGGTTTCTCCTGACAGACGGCACATGAAGAATATCATGAAGAGTTAAGATTTTTTCTGATGTCATCTTCAGGTCAACTTTTTCTCTTCCAATAATTTGTGCCGTTAAGCCATCTCCTAGGGTACACCTCCTCCACTTGATTCCTGATAGTATAAAAAATAGGAGCGATCAAACGAAACATGAACATTAGCTCCAGAATCCAACCACCAATCATCAGAATGGTAAGAGAGGTTAATAAGGGGTTGAAAGCTTACAGACCTGAAAGAACTCGAAGAACCTTTGTGAAGCATGTTCGCTTCTGGTCTAACTTAGCCATTTCCTTTGTAGGAGGTCTGGACAGCTTTTTTCTTCCTATGGTAGCAGTTGGTGGCCATATGGTTTATTTTACCACACACAAAACAAAATCTCTTTTGATCCTGAGTCTGACTGAAGTTTCTAGGTTTATGGTTTTGGTGATGATGGTTTTGATGGTTAGGCTGAAAGTTTTCTTCTTCTTGAAGAAATTCTTTTTGGATTTATAATGAAAATTAGATTTGGGTTTTCCTTGGCCTTCTACAAGGTTTACCTTAGCTTTAGATTCGGTCTTAGGCTTAGACCTCAATCTAATTTGTTCTTCGGTTCTAATTTTCTTTAGGACTTGATTGTAGGTAAGATCTCCTTGTGTATGGATAAGTTCTTTAGAAATATCAGACCAAGAGGGAGGTAGCTTGTCTATTAGTTATGCTATTTTATGCTCATTAGAGAAAGATGTCCCTTTGGCTTGAATATGCCTAAGGTATTCTTGGAATTTATGGAGTTGGTCATTCATTGGCTTGTTATCTACCATGAAATACCTATTAAAGGTTGAAGAATTAAACCTTTCTATTCCGGCATCATCACAGCCGTATTCATCTTCCAAGGCTTTCCAAAGTTCTTTAGTGCTCTTGTATTAAAAAAATATATCATACAAGGATTCAGATAATACGCTTAGAATTCTATGAAAGCAGTGGAAGTATATCTCTTTAGGGATTTTTGGTTTCGAGGAGGTGGACACTCCTATGTCAGACTCAGTATCATCAGAATCATTTGTGATGGGTGTGGACCCATCAATGGCTGAAATAAGTCCTAAGGTCGTGAGTCAAAATTTTATTTGGCTCTGCCATCTTTTAAAGTATGAGCCATCAAACTTAGCAGGTTTTGCAGTAGAGGATTCCTCCTTACCAGTCATGATTGCAGTCTGAAAAAATATAAATTTATTTAATAACAATGTCTAAGATAATAGTTTAGGTGGTCTTTGCTAAACAATCTTAAAATCTTTAGTTTTTCAAGTGTTGATCAACTCAGGTTAGCTGTAGGGGCTGGTTCCCAGCTAGCGGCGGTCCGAAGACTCTTAAGTACCATGTCGCTTAGGGCTATTTACACCCGGTTGACAGAAGGACCCTTTCGGCTTGTGTCCGAGTTTGTCTCTACTTTGAAACTTTAGATTTGAAGATTTTATTTGCAATTTTCTTTTTACTAAACTATTTTCTTTTGGTCCTAGATTGCTTTCACAATACTAAGTGATTAAAAGTGAAGCAAATTGTATGTTATAGTTGAAAGGAATTTTGTAATCAAAAATTGCAATTAACACAATTATCAAATGTGCTAACAATTTTTAAAACACTTTAAGCAAATTTGCAATTTGACAGTATAGTAAGCAACTTGATAAGTACACAAATAAATCAATTGAGAAAATAAAGCAAATTGCTACAGTAACTATTAACTTGAATTTTCTAGAAAATTTGCTTAAACAAACAGTAACTATTAACTTGAATTTTTTCTGGAATAAATCAACTCCAACATACGATTAACAGTAATTATTTAAACAAACATTAACAAATAGTTAGAAAAATCAATTCTAACAAATAAATCAATTCTAACAGTAACTATTTAACAAACAGTAACAAATAGTTAGAAAAATCAATTCTAACAAATAAATCAATTCTAACAGTAACTATTTAACAAACAGTAACAAATAGTTAGAAAAATCAATTCTAATAAATAATCAACTCTTAGCTTGTTAGAATAATTGTCGTTTTCTTATTGAAAAATTTGTGAATAAAAAATAAGATTAGACTGATGTTACCGGCCTCTGGGGAAGTCGTGCACGAAGCACTGCCCTAAGAGTTGATTCGGGATCTGTGTGCAGACGTTCCCGAAGCTCCTAGTGGTAAAACCCCCGCACTACCGGTATCTCGTCGCCGCACACGACTCGAAGAGAACGACCAGGACTTAGCTATACCCAGAGTTTGGAGACGAGCGAAACGACGAAGATTGGACAGAATAGAATGTTGGCAGCAATAGTTTAGAGATAAAATTTTTTGATTGTGTTTACAAAGAAAACCAGTCAAATATATAATACTCATCCAATATGTAACGGTCTGAATTAATTTTCCTATTAATTCAGCCGTTACACAGGAGAAGGAGATAATGAACCTGGACACAAAATATATTAACGGTTCAAAACAATTAGTAACGGACAAAATTAATTTTCCAACGTTCAGAAAATTAAATGAAAAAATGAAGAGGAGCAAAAATAATTTTAGGGTCCCAGCCCGAACCCAAAGAGGAAATCGAATCGGCATTCGGCGCCCGCAGATGTGGGCGCGTACCCGCACCCGTTACGCTCGCCGAACCGAGCCGGGCCGGACGGCACGCGCATGTGGCCCAAAGGGTTCCCCACACAACAACTTTAAGAGAGCATAGAAGAGAAACTAATATATGTACACAAGAAGGGTTTGGCCCATCCGATGTGGAACTAAAGAAAAGAAGGAGCTTGAGCTTTTGCTAAAGCAAAGCCAATACTATCTACACTAACATATCAATACTCACACATCACCTGAACATGTACATGTAATACATACACTCTGCATGAGCTCCCTCACTCAAACTGCTGCCTTCTCTTACTTGCACTTACTGCTATTGAAGCTCTTGCTGTTGATGTAACGTCTGCCTACCACTCCCAACAGGCTCCCACCTACACCTACACTGCCTGTCATGCCTATCTCCAAGGCTTGCTGCCTGCAGGCAATGAGCAAATATTGTTGCAGTAGCTGCTGCTACATGCAAACCCTGCTGCCAAGTACAAAATACCCTCAATCCAACACTGGTCTTATATGTAAGATACACCCCTATATTACTCCGTGGTACACTAATCTATATGATACATTGGTTCCTAGGTACTTATATCACTAGGGTCCCCAACACATAACACCCCCAAATGATACCAACTCAACACACTAGGTAATACACTAACACAATCCAAAACCAAACACTAGGATACCCATTGGGATACTCCTCAACTCATGGTATCCATAATACTCTCACATCAACACACACATACTAGTACTCTAAATATCAAACACCTATAGTGCACACTCCTAATTCACAATACAAAGTATCTTGATACTCCATGATACACCCCCAATCTCCACAGCACAATGATACCAAACCTCCAAATCACATGAAACACATATAATATATAAATTATGATATATATAACTAGAATAGGTAATTATAATGCAATAAAAGAAAAATTACACACTAGGACACCAAACATAGAAATATCCAAATTCTCTCTACGTATCATGACGTATAATTAATGATACGGCCTACACGTATCCAATTGTGGACACGTACACACTACCAAACCCTGAAATAGGCTTCCAAACTACCAAGAGATCATTCCCTCAAACACTTGGTGGTCCAAATTCGGATTTCATCCAATTTGGCCAAAAAAAACCACATAACTATTATAATATGGCCTTTTAGCACCTAGTTCTTCTCCCTAAGGGTGGTTCTTAGCCATGGGTGGGTTCCTCGCCATAAGTGCACAAGAACTACGCGGAGACGAGGAACAAGACTCTCCTGGGCGGTTACCGAATCTCTCTTTAGTTATGTCAGCCGTCAGGCTCGAAGTCGTTGGCGAGATGCCCCGTCAGCCTCCAGTCTATTTGTTATCGCAGGCACAGAGGAAGGCCAGGAGGTCTGTTCTTCGCAGCTCTTCATCAACTCGGTGGCGACCAAGGTAGTAATTCTCTCAAATTGGATATGTGTCCGTTCTTCCTAAGCTTTAATTTTTAACAGTTCTTCCTAAGCTCAAACTGGATGAAGTTTTTTTGTTCTTGTAATCTCCTATCCTGCAGTGATTATTCAGTGAGGCTCACTTAAATCTTGTATCTATCCAATATGTGCAAATCTATTATGTTTAGCTGATTGTTCTAAATTTTTGTAGTGACTGGTATGTTAAATGAGATGAGTGATGTGTATAGTTTTGATATCCTTATCATGGAGAGAATTTCTGGTCTGAACCATTTTGACTATAGCAGGCCACTAGGAGAGGTTGGCATTGATGCTATTTGCAAACTTCAAAATCTTCCCTTAACATGAATTTTGAGATGGCAGAAATTATTTTCAGGTGAATTTCAAGGTTAATGATCTATAAGACTTCTTTTTCTCTTGCATTTAACTCCTACAACTTATGGTACCATTGCTATTCTATAATTTTTACCTTCTTAATACATATAACAAGCATACCTTTGTTGTTGTTTTCTGAAGTTTCTTTTGATTTTTTATCTTGCATAAATCAATGCAAGTGCTTGATTTAGAGGTCTTTTTCTACAGAAGTCCATTGGATGCTGAATCTGGAGGTGTGGTCTTTTCTACAGAAGAAAAATTAAAGAAGTCTCCTTCAAAAGAGATTACTGGAGTTGCAAATCGTTTATGCAAGAAAAATCAAGGCAAGCCTAACTTGCATCATCAAGTTTATGTAGAATCTAGACAAGAAAAAGACCACACCTCCAGATTCAGCCTAATCTTTTTCAACTCCACTAAAATATTCAGTCTCTTTTGAAGGAGTTGGGTGGACATTTTTCTTCTGTAGAAAAAGACCACACTAGCATTACTTTTTTTAATAACAGTACAGTTAAGTAAATCATGGCAAGAGCGACAATAAATGATACATTTGTTTCTTGATTGCAAGATTGCTGTAATTCCAGAACAATAAATTACCTAGAAGAATGAAGCTAATGATTAGGCTAATTCAGTTTTACTTTTATTTGTAGGCATATAATTACTTTTGCACAACCCTTGAAATTCCTTGTGAGAAAGGTTGAGGTACATCTCTAAATTTTCCCAGCACTCCATTAATGAAATCTCAAAGTGCAACGCCAGATTCCACCGTGGTAAGCCAGATTTGACACTTGACTTGCTAGAAAAATATGATGGCAAGTGATGAGGTCTGTATTTTTAGAAGGGAAGATCATAATTCATAAAATCATTAGTGAAACAAGTTCAAGTAAAAAGAGAACGAGAAGTAAAATTGTGATTTTTGTTTCACATATAAGAATAATTATAGAAACAAAACCTATAAAAGAAATGGGTAGCAAATTCAGAATAATTATGACGGCTCCTATAAATTTTAGATATATAGTTTGGCATTTGCTAATTCTGAATAAAAAAAATTCAAATGCAGGCTTTTGACCTTGTGGACATGCTAAAGAAATAGGAAGAGATACTACTTGCTGGGAAAGAAAGAAAAAAGTTTACAGGTACATCGATTGATACACAAAATAACTTTAATAGGTTTCCATAGCTGGCTTTTATTAGTTTTAGGAAGTTCATGTTAGTTTATGGCCCATAGCTTTTGCTCCAACTCTTCCTATTCCTAAGGGAAGTTACTAACTCTTCTTATTCATAAGGGAAGTTACCAACTTTTTGTGTTCCTAAGTGGAAGTTATCATTTTTTGTGGAGTGGCAACATTATGAACAAGAGCATGATGGGAAGCTCAATTTTCTATATAAAGGATTTTGGTCCCCAAGCTAGACACACACTACTAAATATTACACCATCAAAAATTGAGTGTTCATAGTTTGGAAGTCCCAACCCAGGAGAAAAGAAGAAAGAAGAGAGTTCCAGAGTTCATCATGTTGAAGCAACAATGGCTGGAGGTTAGATTCATTTGGAATATTGTTATTTTGATCCTTTTGTTTAATTCCGCATCTAGGATCACATTGAATTAACATTTGGTATCAGATCTATCAAATACCTCTGCTTTGATGCTTTTAATCATGAAAATTGCTCTCTGTTTTGACATATTTTTCATGGCTGAATATGTCAAAAACAAATTTAACTTAAATTTTGAGTTAATTCTTAATAGTGTTAGCTTATATCAATCATGGGTTTGAGTATTGTTATCCATCATATGTTCTTTCATAATCAATCCATGCATGTTCATTGTAAACAAAGGTTCGTAAGCCATGTAGTTTTAATGCATTTGAAGGATCTTCAGTTCTCTAACTACATGTACCTTTCTTGATGTCTAGCTATAGCATATGAATATATACTGTATGGTAGATAGTCAAGGAACATTGTTGAAAGAATGTATTGCTGGAAGGAGGATGCATTTTTATTTAAGATTGCTTCATTTATTTATTTTATTGCTTATGTGTATTATAATTAGAAATCATTTAGTTTTTTATTTCTAAGATGTAATATGAAATAAAATTGTTAATAATCAGTAAGAATTAATTATGTTGATTTATTGCATTTTTTTGTACATGCAAGAATGTTTAATTTCTGCATGCAAGAATTAATTATTTAATTTATACATGCAAGAATGTTTAAATTGTGCCAATTTGTATGTCTATATTTAATTTTCATGCAAATATTATGTTGGTGAAATTTATTTAAGTTATTATACATGTAAATTTATAGCTTTATTTGCATGCAATATTATCTAAATTGTACTAAATAAATATCAATTATATTTTTAACATATAATTTCAGTCAAAATTGTTTGGCGCATTAAGATTCATAAATGTTCACCATTTAATTAAAGAATTTGAATGTCTAGTGAACCATATAATTTTAAATAATTAGGGAGTAGCCACAGCATCTTTAATTATTTAAAGTTATATATGAACTGGATTGGGATCACATAATGGACATTAATTGTAGTTAATTATATGAATATAATGATATTACCCCACATGAATTTTATTATATTTATACAATTAGTTAGGACTAAAATATTAAAATTAGTTCTTCTTGATTTACCCACAGGAATTAGGAAGAATTAATTTAATAGTTTTATTATAAAGTAAAATTAATATGATCTGATTGAATTAGAGATTTAGCCCACAGGCAATTTTTAATGAAAATTAGATTCATTTTTTTAATGCATGTTTTAAATTGGTAAAACATGAATTCTTTTAAAAGTCTCAAATATTAATACTTGTAATCTTTGTGCAGTTTTACCCAATATCTCTGATATTTACTGTGAGGTTCCCAAACTTAGGGGAGATAACTTTAAGATTTGAAAGGAGAGAGTTCTCCTTCAATTAGGGTGCATGGACATAGACTATGTTATTAGGAAAGATGAACCACCTAATATCACTGATACCAGCACACCTGCTCAAGTTCTTTGTATGAACGTTGGGAGAAATCCAATCATCTCAGCGTAAAGTACATTAAGACTAAAGTTAGTGCTAGTATACGTGGTTCAATTTGTCACGTCCCGAACTCCCGCAGGCAAATCGGCCGTTTCCGCTAGGCGAGAATCACCGCGCCAGCGCTCCCGAGGAACGATCGCTTTGACCCATCCGGACGTGATGCCGCACGAGCATGAACCACGCCCGTGCAAGGTCGTGGTTCATTGGCTGGCGGTAAGAGTTTTAAGCCACAGAGTCGCACAGATTGTCCGAGTGCAGCGGAGTCATAAACGCATAGCGATTTGGTAACAGGTTCACTGAGTCGACAATATAGCGGAAGCATTAAAACACAAGTTAAAGTAAAGCAAGCTCTTTTATTGATATAAACATGTGTTACAGGCGACGCTTAGCCGAGATTACAAGTCGCTCAAGCCTCTCTCTCTAAAATAGTAAAAGCGTGCCAAGTGGCTACAATTGTGGAATGATTGTACAGGCGATGATCAGGCGATGTTCGGACTATGTTCCAACATTATGTCTTGTATATGTGCTTCTGTTCCGGACGCACCGCTGCTTCGGAGTGATGTCCACGCCTTAGCACGTACGAAGGAGGCATCCGCACCGAACGAGGTTCTCCCGCACCCTGCATACAAACTGGTGGATTATCAGTACATTGAATGCACTGATAGGGAGGCTACTCGCCCGCTCGACAAATCCAAACACGTAATACAGGTTTCGTGCACCAACTATTAAGTTGTCTTTCTAGTTGCCTTAGGATTAGTTTCATGCAAACATTGAATAGCCTAATCCGTGTGGCAGTGCACCGTGCAACATGAGAGGAAATACGATGAGACTTACCCACTTACCAATTGTCCTTCCCTATCTAAGGCAAACATTATTAATTCAAGCACGGGCAAGTATAAACATTCAGGAGGCATAGCATATGCAAACACGAGGGTCGTTATATCCAGATCGTTTAGGTGTTCAGTTGATGTGATGCAATGACTCGCACGCGGATAGCCGCTAAGCGAGGATGACTTATCTATATGAACAGTTGTCGCTAGCATAGCCATAAAGGACCATTTTGTAGTCTCAAGGTCGAGGATGAAGTGCAAGCAATAGAAACGATGGGCCTTGTACTTATCCCACCGATATAGATGACTACCGTTTGTAGTCTCAAGGTCGAGGATGAAGTACAAGCAATAGAAACGATGGGCATTGCACTTATCCTGCCGAAACAAACGACTACCAGAAGTTCCGTATAGACCGGGTCGGCCCTAGTGCCCCGGTGACCGCCCGCGGAACGAGATCCAAAGATCACCTTTTACAAGTTGTCCGCAACATGCAGGTTAGGGTCTCGGTCAAGTACAAGAACAAGTTTGAGGCAGAATATATATATATATATATATATATTGAACAAGTTCAGTATGGAACGAGTTCGAGGAAGAATATATATATATAGAACTTCTTGAGACAGGATTCAGTAGTTTGCTCTACGAGCTGTGATTCATTCCTTCATGGTGCAAATTCCCTAGTTCGGGAATTGCCTTAGTGACCCAACGGTCCCGGATACTTGCAGGTTTATTCAGGCACGGAACGACTACTTAGTAGTCTTCCGGGGTTTGGATGAAGACAAGGCAACATACCAGCAGACAAGCATGCATTTGTATTAAACACAAGTATTCACGTTAGCTCGGGCCCGAAGGTAAGCCGAGGAGTGAGATCGTTAGGGGACTTCCCGAGCGACATGTTCTAGGGTAGCATGCGAGGGTCTGAACATATATAAAAGCTGTGTTTTATTTCCATGTTCTAGCATAAGCAATACAAGTCGGGATTATTCCCTTAGCTAGGTGCATTAGATTCTTATTAGAATGCAGGGGGTGAATCACCTAGCGACTAGCATGTATCATTCTAGATTTCTGTGTGCTGGCTAAGCAAAGACAAGTTCACCGTAGCCACCCACCTTAGCGATAATTCGTCTCGGTAGAGCGATACGTCAAGCGAGCCTCTGAAAGCCTAAGCCGGATTCCTGTAGGGACAAATGTGGATATCCTTTGCTTCTCGTTTGAGGCAAAGCGGGTCGGGACAGTTGCACTTTTGTCGTTTGAAACGGCAGTCCGCTAGAACGGAACGGGGTGTTACATCCTACCCAACTCAAAAAAAGTCTCGTCCTCGAGACTTACTGAGGACAAGCAGTACGTTTCAATCAATTTTGATTTAACGATACAGGGCTGAGGCAAACCTATACAAGTCGTTGTACTTGTTCATTTGGATATTCACTTGCATAAGCATCGAAATGGGCATATCGCTTAGTCTGGATTGTGCGCACTTTCGAAGTGCACTTCTAGCGTGAGCACGTCAACCAGCTTAGTGATAGCGAATTCTTAGCACTCGAGTTTCACCTTTTCTTAAGTCTTGGATGGTGCACAAGTTCAAGGCGTCCCTCAAACATATGCATTCAACCAAACTTAGGGATAGTAAAATCGGACAAGCTACTAGCGGTGCTCTGAAGGGTCCACACAGGTTGGCACAAAGGCCACTCGCAGCATGATATCATACAAGCAATCATATCATTTAAAACGCATTTTGAAAGTATTTAGACTTATTGTTGGAATATTCTATCAAGGCATTGAGAGAGAGCGTGCATATAACCCATGAACGAGCTTTCGAAATGAAGTCCAAAGGCGTAGAAGCCGGGCTCTTATACCACTATGTCACGCCCCGATCTCCCGCATGCAAATCGGCCGTTCCTGCTAGGCGAGAATCACCGCGCCAGTACTCCCGCGGAACGATTACTTTGACCCATCCGAACGTGATGCCGTACGAGCGTGAGCCACGCCGTGCAAGGCCGTGGTTCATTGGCTGGCGGTAAGAGTTCTAAGCCACAGAGTCGCACAGATTGTCCGAGTACAGCGGAGTCATAAACACATAGCGATTTAGTAACAGGTTCACTGAGTCGACAATATAGCGAAAGCATTGAAACACAAGTTGAAGTAAAGCAAGCTCTTTTATTGATATAAACATGTGTTACAGGCGACGCTTAGCCGAGATTACAAGTCGCTCAAGCCTCTCTCTCTGAAACAGTAAAAGCGTGCCAAGTGGCTACAATTGTGGAATGATTGTACAGACGATGATCAGGCGATGTTCGAACTATGTTCCAACATTATGTTTTGTACATGTGCTTCTGTTCCGGACGCACCGCTGCTTCAGAGTGATGTCCACGCCTTAGCACGTACGAAGGAGGCATCCGCACCGAACAAGATTCTTCCGCACCGTGCATACAAACTGGTGGATTATCAGTACATTGAATGCACTGGTGGGGAGGCTACTCGCCCGCTCGACAAATTCAAACACGTAATACAGGTTCCGTGCACCAACTATTAAGTTATCTTTCTAGTTGCCTTAGGATCAGTTTCATACAAACATTGAATAGCCTAATCCGTGTGGCAGTGCGTCGTGCAACATGAGAGAAAATACGGCGAGACTTACCCACTTACCAATTGCCCTTCCCTGTCCAAGGCAAACATTATTAATTCAAGCACGGGCAAGTATAAACATTCAAGAGGCATAGCATATACAAACACGAGGGTCGTTATATCCAGATCGTTCAGGTGTTCAGTTGATGTGATGCAATGACTCGCACGCGGATAGCCGCTAAGCGATGATGACTTATCTATATGAACAGTTGTCGCTAGCATAGCCATAAAGGACCGTTTTATAGTCTCAAGGTCGAGGATGAAGTGCAAGCAATAGAAACGATGTGCCTTGCACTTATACCGCCGATACAGATGACTACCGTTTGTAGTCTCAAGGTCGAGGATGAAGTGCAAGCAATAGAAACGATGGGCATTCGACTTATCCCGCCGAAACAGATGACTACTAGAAGTTCCGCCTAGACCGGGTCGGCCCCAGTGCCCCGATGACCGCCCGCGGAACGAGATCCAAAGATCACCTTTTACAAGTTGTCCGCGACATGCAGGTCAGGGTCTCGGTCAAATAAAGAAACAAGTTTGAGGCAGAATATATATATATATTGAACAAGTTCGGTATGGAACGAGTTCGAGGCAGAATATATATATATATAACTTGTTGAGACATGATTCAGTAGTTTGCTCCACGAGCTATGATTCATTCCTTCATGGTGTAAATTCCTTGGTTCGGGAATTGCCTTATTGACCCAACGGTCCCGGATACTTGCAGGTTCATTCAGGCACGGAACGACTACTTAGTAGTCTTCCAGGGTTTGGATGAAGACAAGGCAACATACCAGCAGACAAGCATGCATTTGTATTAAACACAAGTATTCACGTTAGCTCGGGCCCGAAGGTAAGCCGAGGAGTGAGATCGTTAGGGGACTTCCCGAGCGACACGTTCTAGGGTAGCATGCGAGGGTCTGAACATATATAAAAGCCGTGTTTTATTTCCATGTTTTAGCATAAGCAATACAAGTCGGAATTATTCCCTTAGCTAGGTGTATTGGATTCTTATTAGCATACAGGGGGTGAATCACCTAGCGACTAGCATGTATCATTCCAGATTTATGTGTGCTGGCTAAGCAAAGACAAGTTCACCGTAGTCACCCACCTTAGCGATGATTCGCCTCGGTAGAGCGATACGTCAAGCGAGCCTCTAAAAGCCTAAGCCGGATTCCTGTAGGGACAAATGTGGATATCCTTTGCTTCTCGTTTGTGGCAAAGCGGGTCGGGACAGTTGCACTTTTGTCGTTTGAAACGGCAATCCGCTAGAACGGAACGGGGTGTTACATCCTACCCAACTCAGAAAAAGTCTCGTCCTTGAGACTTACTGAGGACAAGCAGTACATTTCAATCAATTTTAATTTAACGATATAGGGCTGAGGCAAACCTATACAAGTCGTTGTACTTGTTCATTTGGATATTCACTTGCACAAGCATCGAAATCGGCATATCGCTCAGTCTGGATCGTGCGCACTTTCGAAGTGCACTTCTAGTGTGAGCACGTCAACCAGTTTAGTGATAGCGAATTCTTAGCACTCGAGTTTTACCTTTTCTTAAGTCTTGGAAGGTGCACAAGTTCAAGACATCCCTCAAACATATGCATTCAACCAAACTTAGGGATAGTAAAATCGGACAAGCTACTAGCGGTACTCTCAAGAGTCCACACAGGTTGGCACAAAGGCCACTCGCAACATAATATCATACAAGCAAGCATATCATTGAAAACGTATTTTGAAAGTATTTAGACTTATTGTTGGAACATTCCATCAAGGCATTGAGAGAGAGCGTGCACATAACCCACGAACGAGCTTTCAAAACTGAGATAATCGAAATAAAGTCCAAAGGCGTATAAGCCAGGCTCTGATACCACTATGTCACGCCTCGATCTCCCGCAGGCAAATCGATCATTTCCACTAGGCAAGAATCACCGCGCCAGTGCCCCCGCGGAACGATTGCTTTGACCCATCCGGACGTGATGCCACACGAGCGTGAGCCACGCCCGTGCAAGGCCGTGGTTCATTGGCTGGCGGTAAGAGTTCTAAGACACAGAGTCGCACAGATTGTCCGAGTGCAGCGGAATTATAAACACATAGCAATTTGGTAACAGGTTCACTGATTCGACAATATAGCGGAAGCATTGAAATACAAGTTGAAGTAAAGCAAGCTCTTTATTGATATAAATATGTGTTACAGGCGACGCTTAGCCGAGATTACAAGTCGCTCAAGCCTCTCTCTCTGAAACAGTAAAAGCGTGCCAAGTGGCTACAATTTCGGAATGATTGTACAGGCGATGATCAGGCGATGTTCGGGCTATGTTCCAACATTATATTTTGTACATGTGCTTCTGTTCCGGACGCACCGCTACTTCGGAGTGATGTCCACGCCTTAGCACGTACGAAGGAGGCATCCACATCGAACGAGATTCTCCCGTACCGTGCATACAAACTGGTGGATTATCAGTACATTGAATACACTGGTGGGGAGGCTACTCGCCCGCTCGACAAATCCAAACACGTAATACAGGTTCCGTGCACCAACTATTAAGTTATCTTTCTAGTTGCCTTAGGATCAGTTTCATACAAACATTGAATAGCCTAATCCGTGTGGCAGTGCGTCGTGCAACATGAGAGGAAACACGACGAGACTTACCCACTTACCAATTGCCCTTCCCTGTCCAAGGCAAACATTATTAATTCAAGCACGGGCAAGTATAAACATTCAGGAGGCATAGCATATGCAAACACGAGGGTCGTTATATCCAGATCGTTCAGGTGTTCAGTTGATGTGTTGCAATGACTCGCACGCGGATAGCCGCTAAGCGAGGATGACTTATCTATATGAACAGTTGTCGCTAGCATAGCCATAAAGGACCATTTTATAGTCTCAAGGTCGAGGATGAAGTGCAAGCAATAGAAACGATGTGCCTTGCACTTATACCGCCGATACAGATGACTACCGTTTGTAGTTTCAAGGTCGAGGATGAAGTGCAAGCAATAGAAACGATGGGCATTGCACTTATCCTGCCGAAACAAACGACTACCAGAAGTTTCGCCTAGACCGGGTCGGCCCCAGTGCCCCGGTGACCGCCCGCGGAACGAGATCCAAAGATCACCTTTTACAAGTTATCCGCGACATGCAGGTCAGGGTCTCGGTCAAGTAAAGGAACAAGTTTGAGGCAGAATATATATATATTGAACAAGTTCGGTATGGAACGAGTTCGAGGCAGAATATATATATATAACTTGTTGAGACATGATTCAGTAGTTTGCTCCACGAGCTGTGATTCATTCCTTCATGGTGTAAATTCCCTGGTTCGGGAATTGCCTTAGTGACCCAACGGTCCCGGATACTTGCAGGTTCATTCAGGCACGGAACGACTACTTAGTAGTCTTCCAGGGTTTGGATGAAGACAAGGCAATATACCAGCAGACAAGCATGCATTTGTATTAAACACAAGTATTCACGTTAGCTCGGGCCCGAAGGTAAGCCGAGGAGTGAGATCGTTAGGGGACTTCCCGAGCGACACGTTCTAGGGTAGCATGCGAGGGTCTGAACATATATAAAAGCCGTATTTTATTTCCATGTTCTAGCATAAGCAATACAAGTCGGAAATATTCCCTTAGCTAGGTGCATTGGATTCTTATTAGCATACAGGGGGTGAATCACCTAGCGACTAGCATGTATCATTCCAGATTTATGTGTGCTGGCTAAGCAAAGACAAGTTCACCGTAGTCACCCACCTTAGCGATGATTCGCCTCGGTAGAGCGATACGTCAAGCGAGCCTCTGAAAGCCTAAGCCGGATTCCTGTAGGGACAAATGTGGATATCTTTTGCTTCTCGTTTGAGGCAAAGCGGGTCGGGATAGTTGCACTTTTGTCGTTTGAAATGGCAGTCCGCTAGAACGGAACGGGGTGTTACATCCTACCCAACTCAGAAAAAGTCTCGTCCTTGAGACTTACTGAGGACAAGCAGTACGTTTCAATCAATTTTGATTTAACGATATAGGGCTGAGGCAAACCTATACAAGTTGTTGTACTTGTTCATTTGGATATTCACTTGCACAAGCATCGAAATCGGCATATCGCTCAGTCTGGATCGTGCGCACTTTCGAAGTGCACTTCTAGTGTGAGCACGTCAACCAGCTTAGTGATAGCGAATTCTTAGCACTCGAGTTTCACCTTTTCTTAAGTCTTGGAAGGTGCACAAGTTCAAGACATCCCTCAAACATATGCATTCAACCAAACTTAGGGATAGTAAAATCGGACAAGCTACTAGCGGTACTCTCAAGAGTCCACACAGGTTGGCACAAAGGCCACTCGCAACATAATATCATACAAGCAAGCATATCATTGAAAACGTATTTTAAAAGTATTTAGACTTATTGTTGGAACATTCCATCAAGGCATTGAGAGAGAGCGTGCACATAACCCACGAACGAGCTTTCAAAACTGAGATAATCAAAATAAAGTCCAAAGGCGTATAAGCCAGGCTCTGATACCACTATGTCACGTCCCGATCTCCCGCAGGCAAATCGGTCATTCCCGCTAGGCAAGAATCACCCCGCCAGTGCCCCCACGGAACGATTGCTTTGACCCATCCGGACGTGATGCCACACGAGCGTGAGCCACGCCCGTGCAAGGCCGTGGTTCATTGGCTGGCGGTAAGAGTTCTAAGACACAGAGTCGCACAGATTGTCCGAGTGCAGCAGAATCATAAACACATAGCAATTTGGTAACAGGTTCACTGAATCGACAATATAGCGGAAGCATTGGAATACAAGTTGAAGTAAAGCAAGCTCTTTTATTG
Source organism: Iris macrosiphon (assembly GCA_036927795.1). Classification (NCBI taxonomy): domain Eukaryota; kingdom Viridiplantae; phylum Streptophyta; class Magnoliopsida; order Asparagales; family Iridaceae; genus Iris; species Iris macrosiphon. Next base: position 119,849,911 of record JAYESA010000005.1, on the reverse strand, counting down.
ATATAAACATGTGTTACAGGCGGCGCTTAGCCGAGATTACAAGTCGCTCAAGTCTCTCTCTCTGAAATAGTAAAAGCGTGCCAAGTGGCTACAATTGTGGAATGATTGTATAGGCGATGATCAGGCAATGTTCGGGCTATGTTCCAACATTTTGTCATATACATGTGCTTCTGTTTTGGACACACCGCTGCTTCAGAGTTAAGTCCACGCCTTAGCACGTACGAAGGAGGCATCCGCACCGAACGAGGTTCTCCCTCACCCTGCATACAAACTGGAGGATTATCAGAACAATGAATGCACTGGTGGGGAGGCTACTCGCCCGTTCGACAAATCCAAACACATAATACAGGTTCCGTGCACCAACGATTAAGTTGTCTTTCTAGTTGCCTTAGGATCAGTTTCATACAAATATTGAATAGCCTAATCCGTGTGGCAGTGCGTCGTACAACATAAGAGAAAACACGGCGAGACTTAACCACTTACCAATTATCCTTCCCTGTCCAAGGCAAACATTATTAATTCAAGCACAGGCAAGTATAAACATTCAGGAGGAATAGCATATGCAAATATGAGGGTCGTTATATCCAGATCGTTTAGGTGTTCAGTTGATGCGATGCAATGACTCGCACGCGGATAGCCGCTAAGCGAGGATGACTTATCTATATGAACAGTTGTCGCTGGCATAGCCATAAAGGACCGTTTTGTAGTCTCAAGGTCGAGGATGAAGTGCAAGCAATAGAAATGATGGGCCTTGCACTTATCCCGTCGATACAGACGACTACCAGAACTTCCGTCTAGACCGGGTCGGCCCTAGTGCCCCGGTGACCGCCCGCAGAACGAGATCCAAAGATCACCTTTTACAAGTTGTCCGCGACATGCAGGTCAGGGTCTCGGTCAAGTACAGGAACAAGTTCGAGGCAGAATATATATATATATATATATATATATATATATATATATATATATATATATATTGAACAAGTTCGGTTTGGAATGAGTTCGAGGTAGAATATATATAGAACTTGTTGAGAATGATTCAGTAGTTTGCTCCAGGAGCTGTGATTCATTCCTTCATGGTGTAAATTCCCTGGTTCGGGAATTGCCTTAGGGACCCAACGGTCCCGGATACTTGCAGGTTCATTCAGGCACGGAACGACTACTTAGTAGTCTCCCGGGGTTTGGATGAAGACAAGGCAACATACCAGCAGACAAGCATGCATTTGTATTAAACACAAGTATTCACGTTAGCTCGGGCCCGAAGGTAAGCCGATGAGTGCGATCGTTAGGGGACTTTTCGGGCGACACGTTCTAGGGTAGCATACGAGGGTCTGAACATATATAAAAGCCGTGTTTCATTTCCATGTTCTAGCATAAGCAATACAAGTCGGGATTATTCCCTTAGCTAGGTGCATTGGATTCTTATTAGCATGCAGGAGGTGAATCACCTAGCGACTAGCATGTATCATTCCAGATTTATGTGTGCTTGCTAAGCAAAGACAAGTTCACCGTAGCCACCCACCTTAGCGATGATTTGCCTCGGTAGAGCGATACGTCAAGCGAGCCTCTGAAAGCCTAAGCCGGATTTCTGTAGGGACAAATCTAGATAACCTTTGCTTATCGTTTGAGGCAAAGTTGGTCGAGACAGTTGCACTTTTGCCCTTTGAAATGGCAGTTCGCTAGAACGGAACGGAGTGTTACATAATTGAGCAGTACGAGAATGTCTGTGAACTGCTAAAGGCTATTGGAGAGCAATTTGTCACTTTGGATAAGGCCCTAGCAAGCACCCTAATTATGAAATTCACAACCTTAAAGCTCACCGGTATAAAAGGTGTACGCGAACACATAATACAAATGAGGGACATAGTGGCTCAACTCAAAAAGCTCGAGGTAGAAATATCTGATTCCTTCTTGGTGCACTTTATCCTCAACACTCTTCCACATCAATATGGACCTTTCAAAATCTCTTATAACACACATAAGGATAAATGGACCATCAATGAATTGATGACCATGTGTGTTCAAGAGGAAGGAAGGTTGGCGATGGAGCAATGAGAAAGTGCCATGCTGGTAACGCAAAAGAAAGGAAAATCTCAAGCCAGTCAGAAAGAAAAACATCAAATTCCTCCCAAAGCTGACATTAAGAAAGACGATAAGTGTTTCTTTATTAAAAAGAAGGGACATGTGAAGAAAAAATGTCTGAAATTCCAAAGCTGGCTTGAGAAGAAAGGTAATCCTACCTCATTTGTGTGTTATGAATCAAATATGGTTAATATAAAAATGAACACATAGTGGATTGACTCTGGATCTATAATCCATATTTCAAATTCCTTGTAGGGTATTCAAAACCTCAGGAAGCCAGTGGGAAGTGAGCAAAGTATCTTATCTGGTAATAAGATAGGCTTTCATGTGGAAGCCATAGGGACATATTTTTTAACTTTAGATAGTGGTTTCATTTTAGAATTGCAAAGGACTTTTTATGTACCAAGTTTCTCACAAAACTTAATTTTAATTTCTAGACTTGTGACATTTGGATATTCCTTTCATTTTTCAGAAACATCCTTCAGTTTAAATTATAAATCTGATTGTGTTGGGAATGGTATCTTGTCTGATTGTCTTTATCGCATATTCTTACAAAATGATACCACTTATAATTCATTGCATGTCCATGCTGGCATTAAGAGATGTGTTTTAAATGAGGATTCCTCTACATTATGGCACCGGAGATTAGGTCATATCTCCATAGATAGAATTAAGAGGTTAGTAATTGATGGGGTACTTAGTACTATAGATTTTACTGATTTTGAGACTTGTGTAGACTGCATTAAGGGAAAACAGACCAACAAATCAAAGAAATGTGCTAATAGGAGTTCCGCCATATTATAAATTATACATACTGATATTTGTAGTCCAGACATGGACTCACATGGTCAGAAATATTTTATCTCTTTCATAGATGATTACTCACGATACATGTATCTCTATATGCTTTACAATAAAAATGAAGCATTAGATGCCTTTAAAGTTTTCAAGGCAGAAGTAGAGAAACAATGTGGTAAACAAATTAAGATAGTGAGATCAGATAGAGGTGGAGAATATTATGGTAGATACACAGAAGATGGACAAGCACCTGGGCCATTTGCAAAGGTTCTTCAAGAGCATGGCATTGTTGCCCAATACACCATGCCTGGTTCCCCGGACCAGAATAGTGTAGCAGAAAGAAGAAACCGAACATTACTGGACATGGTGAGGAGTATTCTTAGAAGCTCAAAACTTCCTAGATCCTTGTGGACTAAAGCACTTAAGACGATAGTGTATATATTAAATCAAGTTCCAACCAAGGCTGTTCAAAAGACGCCATTTGAGTTATGGAAAGGTTGGAAACTGAGTTTGCGACATATGCGCGTTTGGGGATGCCCGTCTGAAGTGAGAATTTATAATCCACAAGAAAAGAAGTTGGACCCAAGGACCATTAGTGCATATTTTATTGGATATACTGAAAGGTCTAAGGGGTACAGATTTTATTGTCCATCTCATAGCACTAGGATTGTGGAATCAAGAAATGCTAAATTTCTTGAATATGACTTGGTCAGTGGGAGCGATCAAATTAGAAACATAGTTTCTGATATTGATCATACAGAGTCTCAACCTTACACTTCAAGTGATAGATTGATTGTTTTTCACAATACCCCTCAAGAACAAATGGGTGTAGAACAACCAATTACTGAAGTCCAACCAGTCATTGAAGTTCCACAAGTTGTTGACAACATTCCAGTAGATCAAGTCAATCAGGAGTTGCCTGGCACTTCTGAACTGTGAGTTGAAGCTCATACTTCCCAGGAAGATGATGGTGCAACATTAAGGAGATCTACTCGAACTAAGAGATCAGCAATTTTTGGTGATTATTTAGTGTATCTACAAGAATCTAACTATAATATATGAGTCAAAAATGATCCTGAATCTTTTTTACAAGCCATGAGTTGTAAAGAATCAGAATTATGGTACAATGCCATGAAGGATGAGATGAATTCCATGAGTTACAATGATGTTTGGGACCTTGTTGAGTTGCCTAATGGAGCAAAAGCAATTGGTTGTAAATGGGTCTTCAAGACAAAGAAAGATTCATTGGACAACATTGAGAGATATAAGGCCAGACTTGTTGCAAAGGGATTCACTCAGAAAGAAGGAATCGATTATACGGAGACATTTTCTCCTATATCTACAAAAGATTCCTTACGCATTATTTTGGCATTAGTAGCTCACTTTGATTTAGAGTTGCAACAAATGGATGTGAAAACTGTATTTTTTAATGGAGAATTAGAGGATGAGGTTTACATGAAACAACCTGAAGGATTCCCCTCTAGCGATGGTGTGCAATTGGTTTGCAAACTCAAGAAATCCATATACGGTTTAAAACAAGCTTCCTACCAATGGTATTTAAAATTCCATAACGTAATTTCTTCATTTGGTTTCATAGAAAACGTTATGGATCAATGCATATACCTTAAGATCAGTAGGAGTAAAATTTGTTTTCTTGTTTTATACGTAGATGACATCTTACTTGCAACCAATGATAAGGGTTTACTTTATGAGGTAAAACAATTCCTCTCTGAAAATTTTGACATGAAGGATATGGGTGATGCATCTTATGTCATTGGCATTAAGATCCATAGAGACAGATTTTGAGGCATCTTGGGTCTGTCTCAAGAAACCTATATCAATAAAATTTTAGAGAGATTTCGGATGAAGGATTGTTCACCTAGTGTTTCTCCCATAGTGAAGGGTGACAGGTTCAACCTGAACCAATGTTTGAAGAATGATATTGAGAGGAAACAAATACAAAACATTCCATATGCTTCTACTATAGGAAGCATGATATATGCTCAGGTCTGTACAAGGCTTGACATTGCATTTGCTATTGGAATGTTAGGACGATATCAGAGTAACCCAGGTATAGATCAGTGGAGAGCTGCAAAGAAAGTGATGAGGTATCTTCAAGGAACCAAAGATTACAAGCTTATATACAAACGGACAAGCAATTTAGAAGTTGTAGGCTACTCAGATTCAGATTTGCTGGCTGCGTTGATTCACGTAAATCAACATCGGGATACATTTTTATGTTGGCCGGTGGAGCTATATCTTGGAGGAGCATTAAGCAGACATTGACTGCTACTTCTACTATGGAGGCAGAGTTCGTAGCTTGTTTTGAGGTAACTCTATATGGTGTATGGCTTAGGAGTTTCATTTCCGGACTTAGAATTATGGATTCTATCTCTAGGCCATTAAGAATATATTGTAACAATTAAACTGCTGTCTTTTTGGCGAAAAACAACAAAAGAAGAAGTCAAAGCAAACACATCGACATTAAGTATCTAGCCATAAGAGAACGTGTTAAAGAAAAGAAAGTTGTTATTGAGCACATTAGCACTGAATTGATGATTGCTGATCCTTTGACTAAGGGCATTCCACCGTTGAAATTCAAGGATCATATAGTGAACATGGGACTTGGTCCTCTTATGTAGTTTCTGTCACGACCCGATTCCGTAGAATCATTGGGGCGTCCCCCGAATCGTGACCGCCGTACGGGCCTGGGGTTGCGCCCGCACAAGACTTTAATGATTTGCATAGCAAGCACATATTCAGAGTACGCAGATAAATTAAAACACAGATTTGAAACATGGAAAAGTTCTCTTTATTGATAATGAACATCTATTACAAACTCCTGAACGAGTCAGCTAATTTGTCGCACGGGCTTACAAAAGTGTTGACTCAAAATGAGATAGCAGTCCTGTACATTACATCCCTTTATAAACTCAAAATGATAAAGACCTCCAGGCTGGAGGACGGCTTTGCCATGAAGCTGCATTGTGTATGGAAAGTTGCAAGCTTCTTCTTCAAGTACTTCAAAATACGGCACGATGTAGATGCGCCAACAGCTGGACTGGATCGGGAAGACGACTTCGACTCCTCGCTCGGTTCGCCTTGGTGCGGAGAACCTGTTTCAACGAGGGTCAGTATGTCGAAACATACTGGTGAAGGCGAGCTAACCTGACTATACAATCAACACGTTGTTTTAATGAAGCATGCATATTTTGTGAGTTTCTATCTTGCCTTAGTTCATTTACAAGCAGCAGTATATTTGTATGATACTGAAATGAACTTACCACTGTTAGGTGGATTTTACCTGTCCGTCTGAATTACCTGCACAATACTTACTATGCCTTCCCTGCCACGAAGACACAAGTTAGTTTGCAACAGGTTTAAATATACAAGATGATCACTGGCTTGATTGCCATAATGGACACTAGTCTATGACGAAGATGGTTTGCTACGTACAAGAACGTGAGGCGTCGCATACCACCCTGTCCAAGTACGTGAGACTAAACGTTAGTTCCGTCCGGAGCCGGAACGGTGCCAGTGCCCCAGCAGCCGCCCGCAGGAACTATACCTTGTGCACAAGTTGTCCGTGATGGCATATTAACAATCATTCGCCCGGAGGCTACGTTAACAAGCATTCGCCCGGAGGCTACGTTATTCGTCCTGAGGCTACATGAGTACAAGACAAGCAGTATTGCATGATTCATTTACATTGCATCTACGTTCAATTCATGCATTCAGGATATAGCTTTGTACATTCAAACTTGCATCTATGCATATGATAAACATTCCGAACGAACAAGCATGCAAAGATATAACCGTTCATAAGTTTAATTGACAAGCAATACAATTCAAGTCTATTCCCTTTTTATCTTGGTATCTTTTATTATTTCTTGGTATCGTTTGATCGGGGCAAAGGAGAATGCAAGATTTTAGGGTGTGAAGCTTGGAAGCAGGGCTAGCTAATCGGGTTGGTAGCCACTCACTTAGATTGTTGGAAGGGAGAAGGAAAGAGGCGCTTCACGACTCCGCTCGCAAGCCTCCTACTGCTCGTTCACCTGCATCACGAACAGCTCGATCAATACTCCTTCCACTCTTTCCAATCTCGAAATTGAAGTACAATTCAATGAACGAAAACAATGAAAACCATCGAAACCGTTCAAGGAAAACAAGCAAATCCCAAAACCAACTCAAAGCACGAAAGCAACAAACGACATCGAAAACCGAGGCAATAAAAGATAGCAGCGGAGAGGTCCCTCCTGACTCTGCCGTTAAGTCGATCCCGGGGGCACGGTCCACTGAATATGGGAATCGATTCCGAAGAAACAAATCCATAACGAGGACGAGTTCTTAATTCAATCTATCCCGATCGAACGATACCGTCTTGTGTTTCTTAGCCGAGCTCCCCGCACCGGGGGAACGGGGCGCTACAGTTTCTATTGTACAAATAAAGTTATTAATGAAACTCTTATTATGATGTTTTCGCATATTTAAGTGCACTTTATTTAATTTGAGAAAATTTATTCATTGGACCAAGAATGAACATATGATTTATTCATTAAGTTACGTTGCCACATAAAGTATAATATTAAGAAATAAATGCATTGTAATAAATGAAAGATAATACTCATCATATAGAGAACCTATCGTCATGATTCATGTGTTTATTACTTAATATGAATTGTAGTCGGTTTTAAGATAATACATTGGATTAAAAGTATGGGCCAAGTGGGAGAATGTTAGTTTATGGCCCATAGCTTTTGCTCCAACTCTTTCTATTCCTAAGGGAAGTTACTAACTCTTCTTATTCATAAGGGAAGTTACCAACTCTTTGTGTTCCTAAGTGGAAGTTATCATTTTTTGTGGAGTGGCAACATTATGAATAAGAGCATGATGGGAAGCTCAATTTTCTATATAAAGGGTTTTGGTCCCCAAGCTAGACACACACTACTAAAGATTACACCATCAAAAATTGAGTGTTCATAGTTTGGAAGTCCAAACCTAGGAGAAAAGAAGAAAGAAGAGAGTACCAGAGTTCATCATGTTGAAGCAACAATGGCTGGAGGTTAGATTCATTTGGAATATTGTTATTTTGATCCTTTTGTTTAATTCCGCTTCTTGGATCACATTGAATTAACAGTTCATAGGAAAACCTTACCTTCTAGGAATAAAGTTAGCATTATCATTCTAGAAGTAAATGGAATCAGCCAAATTTATGTTGCTTCTAATCACTTGACACCTTTTTTAACAATTTCAGAGGGTTTCCAAAACTATTAATTAAGAAGAGTTGTGATGCTCTTCTTTTTACGGTATTAATCAACTATATTATCACATAGTCTGGTATATTTGTTTGCGGTTTAATTCTTTAGTATTTTACGGACACCTATCCGTTGATTTAATATTTTTAGTGTCGAACAAGTTTAATATTTTCAATGTCCAGATACTAAAAACCAATTAAAACGTAACATGGAATCTCCTACATGGTCTTCCTCATAAGAAGAAATGTCACATATTGGATAGTAGCTTGATCTTTTTTTGCATGTTTTCAGTTAAGGCAACTGGTTCGTTCCTTCAGAACTATGGCCTATTTTACTAAGAATTTTGTCATAAAGTTTGTTCATCCGATTTATTGAGTAGGCATGTAATGTTCTTTAACTTTTTGTATTGTCTTATCCCAATTAAATAAATTAGGATAATGGCTTCTTTGTGGTTGTTGCAGTAACATATGACAAATTATATTTTATTCAGTTTTCATGATCACAACATTTTCAGGAACTTGGGTTTTTTTTTTTTTTTTTGGAAATTAATTACACAATTTGAATACTTTCTCTCATTTTCCTTTTCTGTTTTTTTGTTATGATGTCCTATCTTATATTTCCATCCTAATAAATCAAATGTTTCTTTAAGGTTTTAGTATTTGTTATATTTTGTCTTGTTCAAACAACTGGTTCTCAGTGAATAAATTAGTAATTTATTTATTATGGTCTTAGGTATCGAAGCTAGAGGATTTATATTTGGCCCATCAATTGCCTAAGCTATCGGTGCAAAGTTTGTCACTTGTGCATCACTTTGTTTTGAAGGTAAATAAATTGTAGCAATTGCACTAATATAGACACAGATGCAGACATGATAGTGCAATTTCTAGAAGAGTGTTTTCTACGTTTATATATCTAATAATGAAGTTAATCTTACTATACAAAGAATTCAACTAGTTTTTTTTTTTTTTTTTTTTTGCTTTCAACCAGCTGGGGGGTTAGGACTTAATCTTGCAACTACAGATACTGTCATCATACATGATAGGTAATGATTTTAGTTTCTTGATTGTATAGCTCTATAAGCATTTTCTAGTCAATCTTTAGTTTAGTATGCTATTATAACCTACTTGTTCCTTTATCTATGCTTTACAGTGATTGGAACACCAAGCTTATCATCAGGCAATGGCTAGGGCTCTTCGGTTAGGGCAGATCAATAAGGTCTGAGTCAGTTTTTCCTTACACTGTATGCAATGAAATGTAATTTTATCTTGGAAAAAAGTTGTTGATTTGCAGTTACAAAATGCAAGTAATGATATATAGGCTCATCACTCGAGGAACTATCTTGTTGGTGGACGTCTGAAGGCACAACAGACCGTTAATCAGGTATTTCCAATTTTTCTCCACTTTTTGCAGGTCATGTCTGAACATGCTTCATGCATCATCTCATCAAGTATCATATGGTATATAATTGTATTTATAAAATGATGTATTCATAAAAAGTTGGATGCGGCGTGAAGAAGAAAAAGAAGAAAGAAAATTGTCTTATGTGGTTTGGATCTGTAGGTTCCTCTGTGGATCCGAAGCAGGTAAGGACATGTTTGCTTAGTCATTATAAAGCAGTTTTCAGAGTTTTAACTTAGAAAATGTGTAAAGGCTGTTTGGACAAGTCAAGTCCTAAGTTGACACCCTGAATTTCTTCTTCTTCAAAACTATGAAGTTTAAAAGCATGTTTTAGATAGCAGCTCAAACCTGTTTTATGAGTGTGGCTTTCTGATTGTAGACACTATTTGGCGGGTCCCCTCTCCACCAACACCCTCTTCTAAATATTCTCTCTCATTCCTCACTTTTTTTTTCTTTTCTCTCTCTTCTCTTCCTCTTCCAGATCTAGGCGGTGCTCGAGCTCGAGGACGACCACTACAACTGTTAAATAGCGATGGATGTCAGCGACGAAAACAAATCCGTCGCAGAGTCAGCGACAAAAATTCAACGAAATCATGACTAAATTATTTATGTAAACAAAATATATTATATTTCGTCAATAATCCGTCGCTAATCCGTTGATGTTATTTCAGCGACGGAAATATCCGTCGCTGCGAAAACAAAATCCTATGGGTAGCCTATGCATATGGGTTGATTTCTCTTGGTTAAATCTCAGATTTAGAACTTAAATTAAGGAAAAAAACTGAATTGTACCTATTGGGAGATGGATTCTCAATAAAACTTCCAAAATTGGTAAAATGAGCCTTCAACTTATAGATCCTTGCTCCTTTTTGTAGATCCATGCTTCCTCCTTATAGATCCTTGGTCTACTTGTCTCCAATGGTGATTTGGAAAGGAATTGGGTAGAAATTTGGTAGGGATTTGATGTAATTTGGTTGAAAAAAATTCTAGATATAGATTTGGAATGAAAAATAAAGAGAGAAAATTTTTATCCCCTTTATATAGGCCTCACTTGTCCCCTCCCTCAAGCTACTATGTAAAGTCTAAAATACCCCTTGGGGCCTCTCATGAAGAAATAAATTAAGGAGGGAAGGTTCTAGTCTAATGGGTTTAACATAATTAATCGTCCTCCTAATGATTGGGCTTTTAATTATTGGCTCAATTCTAACTAGAATTAAATGTTGGTCCATGAGTCTAAACTAACTAGTTAGGTCCACTAACACAAGTCCAAAAATAATTCTAACATGCTAACCATAAATAAATAATACAATAAATAAATATTTAACATGCACAATATTTAATTAATTACTACAAGACTAAAATTCTCTTTCCTAGAAAATGTGGTAGTGACAAATCTACCCCCCTTAAAAGAATTTTGTCCTAAAAATTAAAACTCGCACCCCTCTCTCTTAGGCCAGTCATTTTCTATTCATACAAATCTTACTATGGTCAAACCCAATCAATCACAGTCTAAAATAGTATATATCCAATAACATACAATCATACTATTCTACTGAAAGAGAAATCATACTTGGATATAGTCTCTTAACTATCATGAAATTAGTCTCTGCCCTACTGGGTGTCTCCCTCTACTGGTACGAGATAATCTGCTATGCCACATGTGGCCTATTCCATCATATACTAGGCATTCACTAATCATCAACCTAATCAAGATATTCTTTAATACTGATAGTTACCAAATACTAGTGATATACTCTAATTCTAGGTCATGGACATACTTCACTCACTGGCACTTGCTACTTAGGAAAAATACTACTTTCTTTATCTGTTTTAGTTCTTGTAATCACCAAAATTTCTCAACTATTCTCTTGCAAGGAACACTTGTATACATTTTCAATCATGTATTTTATTAGCACACCCTCGTCCAACTTTAATACTCCCAATAGGATGCCTTACTTAAATCTTATTACTGTTTACACAAGGCACCTGCTCTCATATGTATTTTTAGATGACATCATCATACCAAGTTACTCGTGTCTCTCCTCTATATTAATATATTAGTTATTAAAATGCGTTGTGCCTAAACTTTCATAATATTTGAGGTACTCCGTCTCTTGTTACTAAGGTATCTCTTTCTATTTGATACTTGGTGCAACTCCTCCTCTAACGTTTGTTAATCATCTTAAAGTTCTCATCTGTACATTAGTATCATAATACATACACAATTATCTTCTAGTCATTACAACTAATTTGATATCTTGTGTTGAGATTAGATTTGGACTTGTGATATATTTGTGACTTTGGCATTATATTACTATTTGATGACTTGTGTTGTATTTGTGACTCTTTTTCTTTCCTTCTATTCCATATCGTGCCTTAGCACCTGTAAACCCCAAGATTTTGCAAGAATTTTTAAATTGGGATTTTTCACAATTTTCTGGAATTTTCTGGGAATTTTCTGTAATTAAAATCAATATTTTTAATTATTAAATGATTTTTATTTGTTAATAAATAATATTAAAATATTATAAAAATAATATTTTGGGTGTAAAATGGAAAACTGAACTTAGGATAATTTTCCTGGAATTTATTGGACCCCGGACCTATTTTAAAATACCTAAAAACTATTTATTTATTTATTTATTATTATTATTATTATTATTATTATTATTATTATTATTATTAATATTTTTCAGCCCAGCCCGCCTGCGGCCTCAGCCCGCGGCCCATTAACCCTAACGGGTCGGGTCGGGTCCGCCCGGCCGAACCCGACCCGCCACCTGACCCGTCCCTCTCCCTGACCCAGTCGACTCGGCCGCCCGCGTTTCACGCCGCCTCCGCCGCCTGCGCCGCCCCGCCACGCAGCCGCCTCCCTCGGCCCTCACCTCCGCCTTGGCCGGCCTCCCCGACCTCCTCCCTTCCCTTTAAAACCCTCACCCCCCTCCGGCTCCCTCACCCCTCCGATCCGCCACCACCGGCTCCGATCAGCCGCCGCCAGCCGCTTCCTGCCAGCTCCACCGCCCGTGCCACCTCGCCGCCCGTCGCAGCTGCTCCTCCTTCCCCTCTCCTTCCTCCTCCGCTGCTCCGGCCAGGGGCCCCGACGCCGCCTCCTCCAGCAGCAGCAGCGAGCAGCCAGCAACCTCCGCCCGGACTCCGGCGCCGCCTCCGCCGCCAACGCCTCCTCCTCGCCCCGATGAGCCGTCCCCAGCCCTCCCCGGCGCGCCTCCGGCCGCCCCCCGCCGTCAACGGCCAGTAAACCCTAACCCTAACCCTAGCCCTAATTCCCAATTTTTCGTGTCGGCGTGTCGGACACGACACGGACACGAAAAAATCCGGGTTTCAGAGCCCTGTTCAGGTGCTCATATCTTTCTCCTCGCTGCCCCGTTTTCAATTTCGTAAATTGTGTTGCGAAGCCTGTATGACCCTCTCGGTGTCCGGACAAACCGCTCGGGGCATCGCGTCTTGTGGTGATCGCACACCGCGATCCAAAAACAGGAAAAATATCGACCCGATTTACCCCGGAACTGGGTACGCCCCGCCAAACGGGATAACTTGGTCGCACGCGGTCTTCACAATACGTGCGCAGCGTTGATACGGACGTGTGGGATTTCGCGGAAGTCGATTCGGGTGTGCGTGCATACCGGGATCAACGCGTATCCGCGGACACCGCCCCGTATCCGCCTTTTCTGTTTCATGCCCTAACTTTCTGTGTACACGTCGAATCGAAACAAAACTTGCGCCATCGGACTCGTAGCGATACGCTGGCCCTGTGACCTAAGTTTGGTTCGATTCTGAGAACGTTGACAAAATCGCGTGTCGTGGGCCCCACAGGCCCTGCTCGACGGGCGATTTTGTGATCGGCTCATCGGAATCCAATTCTGGAAGTTTCGTTGGGTTCGTATCATCATTCCTGACCTGTTGACACTAAGTTTGGTAAATTTGGAGACTTTTGACCCTGACACGTTTTTCGGTGCAAAGTGCGTCATAGACCTTTGACCCAGTGTCATGACCCGTACCCGATGTAAAGATAATAGTCGGAAACAACGCCCAGCCTACGCCGCAAAATCGGCGATAGAACGCTGTCTAGATAGTCTATCTAAAGTAATGAACCACCAATAATGATAGAATACTCAATCACAGAACTAAGATAGAATGAGCACGAATCAGATAAAGAATAGAATAGTCACCATACAACTCATGACTTTAAAATAATACATCAATGAGTCTGAAGAGTAACAAAAATAAGCTGGAGACAAATCTAGTACAAAAGAATACTATCATACTACAAAGCTACGCTCCAGGGTCAACTGTCTCAGTTGGGATAAGTCCCTCTTGAGCCAGGGTCTCTGAATCTAAACCCACAACATCCTGGGGTCCATAATAGGTAGGGTACTTCTCAGTGTCATCTGGAAAAAAATATCCAGTCAGGAAAGGAGCAGAGTACATCTCTAACAGCAGTTCTAATCCATGATAAAAACTATGTAACAATAAATAGCTGTGGATAAACAAGATGCACAAAATAGATACAAGAGATATATAGACAATAAGTAAATACTGGAAAGAAATACAATAATGAACAATATGCCAATGAAACAATAATACTAATGACTAAGTGTGTGAGTACTAGCTTAACATGTGATCGGCTTGGGCAAGATACAATGCGGCCTGGCTAATCATACGTGCGGTGCATGATCAACACTATTCGCTTACCAATACTTTATTCAATAGGGATTTGATCACATATCTATACTAATACTCCCCACCCCCAACTGGTATAATAGATCCAACCACGGTATGCTATGGCACTAGATTCCCCAAGAAGAGAGCGACTCCTCCCGAAAATCGGTGTCTGTACATGTACAAGATAACCAATGAAACAATACTTGCACCATATACACCATATACCAAGGAATAACATCTCATGACGAGATCCGGATATACCAATCCGTGTAACCATAGTGTCAAGAGAAACATGTATATCTACACTAGATACAACGAACATAGAGGATATCATAAATGAGAAACTATCAGAGAATGTACTCGCCTGAAGTCCAATGAAAAGTCTCACAGATGTCTGACTCGGTGCCTCGAAGACCTAGATATGGAATACCGCATTAATACAAGTTCCCGGAAAGAGAACAAGTCAAACTAGTCAACTTCTTGGTCAATAAATCAATTATAAATCAAAAGTCAACTATGGTCAACTCTAAAGTCAACTAAAGTCAAACATGGTCAAACCAAGGTCATCCTCACAAGACATCTATACAAAATAATATAGAAAATAAAATACGACAATTTAGGAATCAAAATTAGATCCCAATAGATATCCACACAAAGTATACTAATAATACAATATTATACACACTTTAAATAATGTATATACAAACCAATATTTATACAAATAAAATAATATATTATTATTAGTATTATACCTCACAAAAATACCTATATATATACATATATATATATATACAAATATAATATATAATATATAAATTAAATCTGCCAAATCGTCACTGAAAACAGTGAGCTGAAAATACAAATATATAAAATAGACTTATAGTGACATTCTGACTGTCACAGAAGAACTGTCACAAAAAAGCCGAATAATAAACCACTGCTGCCTCGGATTTGCTGACAGTTAAACTGTCGCAGAAAACTGTCACGAAAAATTGCTGCGTTTTTCTGCCGCTGCATTTAATGACAGAACTGTCATTAAATGCCCAAAAGCTACAGTAGCTGCTGTATCCGACCGAATAATGACAGTTTTCAACTGTCATTAAACCCACTGTTACCAAAAGTAAACTATATATATATATATAAATATATATATATAAAAACATAAATATATAAAACAATATCTATATATATAAAACAATTAATATAAATATATACACTTATATTTATATACACATAAACTTACATATTTAAATATTAATAATTACTAAACACAATGCACATATTAATGTACTTATTTTACATGGCTAGAAGCACACATAAAATTACATTCATTAATATACAAATAATTATATAATAATTATAAATAATATAATTACACATAAATATATTTTACAAAACCTTTATGTATAATTTATTTTATTAACATAAGTACATATATAATTGCATGCAAGAAGCTACATATATATATATATATATATATATATATATATATATATATATATATATATATATATATCACATTACAACACATAGAAATATATAGATCTATGCTACAATAAATACCATAATAAATACACTAAAATAATATATAATATCTATATATATTTACTAATTATAAATGAAGAATTTAATGCATAAATAATTAGATCTACACATAAACACACCAAATTGGAAAGTTTCACACCGTATCCCACTAGATCTAGGATACGCATGTGACACGAGTCCAACACACAACCAAATGTACCCCGAAGGACACAAACAAGTCACAAATAATATTTATGAATAAATCAAAGTGGCAAAAGTAGATCTATGTGTCCGTGTCAAAATACGACATGTACGAAGTCCAGTGTCGCAGGAAAACCCCCCAAAATGACACGTATCACCAAATAGTTGGGATACGAACCACATGTACCCAAATATGGACACGACACAAGCCCCAAACACATAATCACATGCCCAATTGATCTATAGGATCAATTGACACACACAACAAAATGTAAATTCGGAATTCCAACAAAATTGACACAAAAAGTACCATAACTTTCTCCATGGGTCTCCTATGAACATAAAACAAAGTCCTATGGGTAGTACATACATATGGGTTGATTTTACATGATTAAATCTCATATTTAGAAGCTATTTTAATGGGAAAAACTGAATTATACCTATTGGGAGATGGATTCCCAATGAAACCTCCAATTGAGATGAACTTGCTTCCAAATTGTAGATCCTTGCTCCTCTTTGTAGATCCTTGCTTCCTCCTTCTAGATCCTTACTTCTCAACTTTCTAATGGTGAATTGGGAAGAATTTGGAATAAATTTGGTGGGGAATTGGAATGGGAATGGAGGGAATTTGGGAGTGGGAAATTCTAGATCTAGATTTGGAATGAGAATGAGAGGAGAGAGAAATCCCCCCCTCTAATATAGGCCGGCCATGCCCCCTTCCCCAAGCAATGGTAAAATGTCCAATGTACCCCTTGGGGCCTCTCATGAA
This sequence comes from Iris macrosiphon, assembly GCA_036927795.1. Lineage (NCBI taxonomy): Eukaryota > Viridiplantae > Streptophyta > Magnoliopsida > Asparagales > Iridaceae > Iris > Iris macrosiphon. The sequence continues at coordinate 119,833,207 of JAYESA010000005.1, read as the reverse complement.
GAAATAATTAAGGAAGGAAGCTTCTAGTCTAATCATTTAATTAATTTAATCCACCTCCTTAACCATGGGCTTTCTAAATGGGCCAAGTCTAACTATTTAATTTATGTTGGTCCATGGGTCCAAACTACACTAGTTGGGTCCACTAAAATAAGTCCAAAATAATTAAATAACATCCAACAATAATTAAATAATACAACAAAAATTATTTACCATGCATAATATTTATTTAAATAGAAAATTACTAAAATACCCTTTTTCCTAAAATGTGGTAGTGACAAGTCTACCCTCCTTAAAATAATTTCGTCCTCAAAATTTAAAGATGAAAACTACCCCCAGAAAAATCACAGAACAGAACTAAAGAATCACAACTAACTAATGAACAAAACATAACAATGAACAGAACATAGCTAGAGAATAAAATACCTCAAGGTACAAACAAATATGGATAACGCTCTCGCATGTCATCCTCTCTCTCCCAGGTAGACTCCCCCGGAGAGTGATGCCTCCATGCGACGCGTACCAAAGGAATAGTCTGGTTCCTCAGCACCTTCTCTCTCTGATCCAGAATCTCAACTGGCTGCTCTGGATAGCTAAGAGTAGGGCCCACCTCTATCTCTGAGTGATCCAATACATGACTAGGATCTGCCACGTATCGTCTCAATTATGACATATGAAACACGTTGTGCACTCCCTCCAATGCAGGTGGCAAGTCTAGTCTATAAGCAACTACACCGACCCTCTCTAGAATAGTGAAAGGTCCGATGAATCGCGGACTAAGCTTTCTGCCTCCACCGAAGCGAATCGTGCCTCGTGTCGGAGAAATCCTCAGAAACACCAAACCACCCACCTATAACAAAACACCATCTTAAGAACTTAATCTATAACAAACAAGAACAAGCATAAACAAAATCTAAACTATACCTCGAACTCCAAAGGTCTCCGATGGCTATCGGCCCAATGCCGCTGTCTGTCCTGCGCCACTCGAAGTCTGTCTCTGATCAATTGAACCTTCTCCGCTGCATCTACAACCATCTCTAGTCCAAGCAAAACTCTCTCTCCAATATCATCCCAAGACAAAGGAGTACGACACCTCAGACCATATAGAGCTTCAAAAGGTGACATCTCTATACTGGCCTGGTAACTGTTGTTGTAAACAAACTCTACCAAATAGAGATGGTCCTACCAAGAACCCCCAAAATCTAGTACACAAGTGCGCAATATATCCTCGAGAGTCTGGATAGTCCGCTCAGACTGCCCATCTGTTTGGGGATGATATGCAGTACTGAACTTGAGCTGAGTGCCCAAACTCTCCTGCAAACTCCTCCAAAAATGAGAAATAAAACGACTATCCCGATCTGAGACTATGCTGACGGAAACTCCATGTATCCTAACGATCTGCCTCACATACATCTCTACCAGCTTCTCCGTAGACAAACCCACCTTGAAAGGCAAAAAGTGGGCCGACTTGGTCAACCTATCAACAATGACCCAAATCGCGTCTTTCCCTCCTGGAGATCGTGGAAGTCCGGACACAAAATCCATAGTAATATGTTCCCACTTCCACTCTGGAATGGGTAATGGCTGAAGTAACCCTCCTGGCCTCTGCCTCTCGGCTTTCACCTGCTGGCACACTAAGCATCTGGATACAAACTGTGCCACTTTCCTCTTCATGCTATACCACCACACACTCTCTCGCATATCCCGATACATCTTGTTAGCACCTGGATGTATAGAATACTGAGAGCGATGTGCTTCCTGCAACACCTCCTCGCGCAACTCCCCACTAGGCACACACAATCTAACTCCATGCCTCAAAGATCCATCCTCTGCAATAGTGAAATCATCCTCCAATCCTGCCCTCACTTGAGCTCTGATACTCCTCAAAGATACATCATCAAACTGTGCTGCCTTGATCTTGTCCATCAAAACTGAGTGTATCTGCAATCCCCACATCTGCATAGCACACCCAGGAACAATCACCTCAATGCCCAAGCTCTCCAAGTCCTCCAACAGATATCGATCCTGCGTCAAGAACATAACTACCGGATACCTGCTCAAAGCATCGGCAACTACATTGGCTTTCCCAGGATGATATTGCAAAGAGATATCAAAATCCTTCATCAATTCCAACCACCGACGCTGCCTCATGTTCAACTCCTTCTGCGTAAAAACGTACTTCAAGCTTTTGTGGTCTTTGAAGATCTCCACACGCTCTCCGTACAAATAATGTTTCCACAACTTCAGAGCGAAGATGACGGCTGCCAACTCCAAATCATGGGTAGGATAGTTCTTTTCATGAGGACGCAATTGCCTGGATGCATAGGCAATCACTTTTCCATGCTGCTGAAGAACATAACCTAAACCCTTTTCCGATGCATCACTATAAATAGTGAAACCTCCGGACCCTGATGGCAACGTCAAAATAGGAGCAGACGTTAACCTCTTCTTCAACTCTTCAAAAGCAACCTGGCAATCCTCCGTCCAAACAAACTCTATATCCTTCCTTGTGAGTCTGGTTATCGGCTCGGCAATCCTCGAAAAATCTTGCACAAACTTCCTGTAGTAGCCTGCCAATCCCAAGAAACTCCTGATCTCTGCTACCGAACTCGGAGTCTTCCAAGATTCCACTGTTGAAATCTTCTTTGGATCCACTGAAATACCATCACCAGTCACAACATGCCCCAAGAACTCCACCTTGTCCAGAAAAAACTCATATTTGGACAACTTCCCATAAAGCTTCTCCTTCCTCAGCACATCCAACACAATCCTCAAATGCTCCTCATGCTCCTCCGGTGTCCTCGAGTATATGAGTATGTCGTCGATGAACACCACCACGAACTTGTCAAGGTACTGGTGGAACACCTTGTTCATCAAGTTCATAAATACCGCCGGTGCATTAGTCAAACCAAACGGTATCACCATAAACTCGTACTGACCATACAGAGTTCTAAAAGCAGTCTTCGGTATGTCCTCCGGCTTCACCTTCACCTGATGGTAGCCTGATCTCAAATCTATCTTAGAAAATACCTTCGCACCACTCAACTGATCAAACAGATCATCAATCCATGGCAAAGGATACTTATTCTTGATAGTGAGATTATTCAAAGCCCTGTAATCAATGCACATGCACACCGATCCATCCTTCTTCGGTACAAACAATACCGGGGATCCCCATGGTGAAGAACTTGATCTGATAAACCCCTTATCCTGCAATTCGTCCACCTGCTTCTTCAACTCGACCAGCTCGCTGTTGTTTACTCTATAGACATGCTGCGAAATTGGTTCTGCACCTGGCACCAAGTCTATAAAAAATTCAACATCTCGATCTGGTGGCAATCCTGGCAATTCCTCAGGAAACACATCCAAGAATTCTGCTATCAACGGATGCGGCAACTCCTTGTCTTCTACCATAGCTCCACAAATAATGCCTTCCCCCTGCTCCGCAGCTCCTCTAGCAAACTCGAACTCTGGCTCTCCTGGCGAACCAAACAAAACTCTACCTCCTCTACAGTCTATGCTAGCACGGTGCCTACTCAACCAATCCATCCCAAGTACAATGTCGTAGCTCGGAAGTGGCATTACAAGTAGACACGCACTCAACTCTCGGCCTCCCAGAGTAACTCTCCGATCCTTGCAAATATTATTAACCAGGATAATGCCTCCCCCGGTCATGATCTTGCAAGTCCTAACCAAAGACTCAGCTACCAAACCATGCTTCAGAGCAAAAGAAACAGATACAAAACTATGGGAAGCACCACTATCAAACAAAGCTAAAGCTGGAATGGAATCAAGAAGAATAGAACCTACGATAACATCTCCGGTGGGTTCCTCCTCTTCGACGGTTATAGCAAACGCTCGTCCCTGTCGAGCACCTTCCTGCTGTTGATGCTGGACAAAATGCTGCTGTTGTGTCGGAAGCGGTCCCCTCGGCTGTGCTGCAGGTGGTCTCGTCTGTGTCCTCGGAGCTGGAGCTGCTCCTGAACTGCACGACGAGGACACTCCCTTGATTGATGCCCTTCAGTACCACAATACAAACAAACTCCTAGCCTCCTCCTGCAAACTTCCCAGATGTGGCCAAGCTTCTTGCAGAAGTTGCATGGAGCTTGTTGTAACTGTCTCTGCTGCTGAGGTGCCTGGTAAAAAGGCGCTCTAGCTGGAGTCTGGTTCTGTTGTGACTGCTGGAAAGGTCTGGACTAGAAATGAGGAAGTTTGGCAGATAGTGTACTGCCGTTGGCCCCCAGAAAAGAATCACGGTCTCTCTTGGTCTTCAAACCCAGATCCCGCTCAACCTTGCGTGCCTCCGCAAGTATCTCCGAGTATGTCTCATAAAAAGACGGAATAAGAATCTTTACTTCCCAGTTTAGACCCTCTCGAAAACGAATAGCTCGAACCTCCGGCTCTCTTACCAAATACTCTGCAAATCGGCTCAACCTACCGAACTCCGCAGCGTATTCCTCCACAGACATGCTCCCCTGAATGAGACTCTCAAATTGTCTCCCCAAGTCAAGCCTGTCTATCCGGGCGAAAAACTTCTTCTTGAAAAGGTCCTTGAATACCTCCCAAGATTGTCCTGCGTCAACTAGAACCGGCTCATTCCTGAACCAAGTATGAGCAACGTCGAACAGTTGAAGTCCTACCGCCTCAACCTTCAGATCTTCAGAAAGACGGGACACCCTCATAAGACGCTCAATATCCTCGAGCCAATCATCAGCATAGACGATGCCCTCCGTCCCTTTGAAAACCCTAGGTTCCAGTTTTTTGAAGTCCTGAATGTTGCCTGGCCGAAGCTGAGAAACTTGAGGAACAACCTGCTGCTGGATCGGAACTCCTCTCTCAACTACAGCACGAGCAAGCTGATGAGCACTCTCGATGCCCTGCCGTAGAATGTCGGTCTGCCTCTGATGTGCCTTTGACTGAGCCCTCTGTGCCTCGAGCATCTCACGAAATAGTGTAAACATCTGTGACGCCTCTGCTGGCACAGAAGGTGAAGGTGGAAGCCCCTCAGATACAGCTGGCATAGTCCTCTGAGTAGGTGGTGGACCTCCGAAAGCAGCTGACACTCCAATCACCGGAGAAGTGACTGGTGCAGGCCCTCGGGATGTCGAAGACCTCTCAGAAGCTGCTCTCCCCTGCTGTGATCTAGTCTTAGGCGGCATCCTGAGACAAAGAGAAAGAAAGAATCAATATGGCACAAGATGTAAGACATCAAGGAAAGGACAGTTTAAGGGATCAAGTATCAATATTAAAGGAGAATAGTTGAATCAAAAGAATTTTTTTAGATGTGATTGAGTATCTCAGCCTATATTCTATATCCTATCGCAGGCTCGCAGTAGTACAACTAAGTTGTCGTACTACCACGACATCACATACTTGTGAAGCTAGACCTGCATGGGCCACCACCAAAAACGTGTCATGACCCGTACCCGATGTAAGGATACTAGTCGGAAACAACGCCCAGCCTACGCCGCAGAATCGGCGGTAGAACGCTGTCTAGATAGTCTATCTAAAGTAATGAACCACCAATAATGATAGAATACTCAATCACAGAACTAAGATAGAATGAGCACGAATCAGATAAAGAATAGAATAGTCACCATACAACTCATGAGTTTAAAATAATACATCAATGAGTCTGAAGAGTAACAAAAATAAGCTGGAGACAAATCTAGTACAAAAGAATACTATCATACTACAAAGCTACGCTCCAGGGTCAACTATCTCAGTTGGGATAAGTCCCTCTTGAGCCAGGGTCTCCGAATCTAAACCCACAACATCCTGGGGTCCATAATAGGTAGGGTACTTCTCAGTGTCATCTGGAAAAAAATATCCAGTCAGGAAAGGAGCAGAGTACATCTCTAACAGCAGTTCTAATCCATGATAAAAACTATGTAACAGTAAATAGCTGTGGATAAACAAGATGCACAAAATAGATACAAGAGATATATAGACAATAAGTAAATACTGGAAAGAAATACAATAATAAACAATATGCCAATGAAACATTAATACTAATGACTAAGTGTGTGAGTACTAGCTTAACATGTGATCGGCTTGGGCAAGATACAATGCGGCCTGGCTAATCATACGTGCGGTGCATGATCAACACTATTCGCTTACCAATACTTTATTCAATAGGGATTTGATCACATATCTGTACTAATACTCCCCACCCTCAACTGGTATAATAGATCCAACCACGGTATGCTATGGCACTAGATTCCCCAAGAAGAGAGCGACTTCTCCCGAAAATCGGTATCTGTACATGTACAAGATAACCAATGAAACAATACTTGCACCATATACACCATATACCAAGGAATAACATCTCATGACGAGATCCGGATATACCAATCTGTGTAACCATAGTGTCAAGAGAAACATGTATATCTACACTAGATATAACGAACATAGAGGATATCATAAATGAGAAACTATCAGAGAATGTACTCGCCTGAAGTCCAATAAAAAGTCTTACAGATGTCTGACTCGGTGCCTCGAAGACCTAGATATGGAATACCACATTAATACAAGTTCCCGGAAAGAGAACAAGTCAAACTAGTCAACTTCTAGGTCAATAAATTAATTATAAATCAAAAGTCAACTATGGTCAACTCTAAAGTCAACTAAAGTCAAACATGGTCAAACCAAGGTCATCCTCACAAGACATCTATACAAAATAATATAGAAAATAAAATACGATAATTTAGGAATCAAAATTAGATCCCAATAGATACCCACACAAAGTATACTAATAATACAATATTATACACACTCTAAATAATGTATATACAAACCAATATTTATACAAATAAAATAATATATTATTATTAGTATTATACCTCACAAAAACACCTATATATATACATATATATATATACAAATATAATATATAATATATAAATTAAATCTGCCAAATCGTCACTGAAAATAGTGAGCTGAAAATACAAATATATAAAATAGACTTATAGTGACAGTCTGACTGTCACAGAAGAACTATCACAGAAAAGCCGAATAATAAACCACTGCTGCCTCGGATTTGCTGACAGTTAAACTGTCGCAGAAAACTCTCACAAAAAATTGCTGCGTTTTCCCGCCGCTGCATTTAATGACAGAACTGTCATTAAATGCCCAAAAGCTACAATAGCTGCTGTATCCGACCGAATAATGACAGTTTTCAACTGTCATTAAACCCACTGTTACCAAAAGTAAACTATATATATATATAAATATGTATATATAAAAACATAAATATATAAAATAATATCTATATATATAAAACAATTAATATAAATATATACACTTATATTTATATACACATAAACTTACATATTTAAATATTAATAATTACTAAACACAATGCACATATTAATGTACATATTTTACATGGCTAGAAGCACACATAAAATTACATTCATTAATATACAAATAATTATGTAATAATTATAAATAATTTAATTACACATAAATATATTTTAAAAAACCTTTATGTATAATTTATTTTATTAACATAAGTATATATATAATTGCATGCAAGAAGCTATATATATATATATATATATATATATATATATATATATATATATATATATATATATATATATATATATGTATATATATATATATATACATCATATTAGAACACATAGAAATATATAGATCTATGCTACAATAAATACCATAATAAATACACTAAAATAATATATAATATCTATATATATTTACTAATTATAAATAAAGAATTTAAAGCATAAATAATTAGATCTACACATAAACACACCAAATTGGAAAGTTTCACACCGTATCCCACTAGATCTAGGATACGCATGTGACACGAGTCCAACACACAACCAAATGTACCCCGAAGGACACAAACAAGTCACAAATAATATTTATGAATAAATCAAAGTGTCAAAAGTAGATCTATGTGTCTGTGTCAAAATACGACATGTACGAAGCCCCGTGTCGGAGAAAAATCCCCCAAAATGACACGTATCACCAAATAGTTGGGATACGAACCACATGTAGCCAAATATGGACACGACACAAGCCCCAAACACATAATCACATGCCCAATTGATCTATAGGATCAATTGACACACACAACAAAATATAAATTCAAAATTCTAACAAAATTGACATAAAAAGCACCATAACTTTCTCCATGGGTCTCCTATGAACATAAAACAAAGTCCTATGGATAGTACATACATATGGGTTGATTTTACATGATTAAATCTCAGATTTAGAAGCTATTTTAATGGGAAAAACTTAATTATACCTATTGGGAGATGGATTCCCAATGAAACCTCCAATTGAGATGAACTTGCTTCCAAATTATAGATCCTTGCTCCTCTTTGTAGATCCTTACTTCCTCCTTCTAGATCCTTACTTCTCAACTTTCTAATGGTGAATTGGAAAGAATTTGGAATAAATTTGGTGGGGAATTGGAATGGGAATGGAGAGAATTTGGGAGTGGGAAATTCTAGATCTAGATTTGGAATGAGAATGAGAGGAGAGAGAAATTTATCCCCCTCTAATATAGGCCGGCCATGCCCCCTTCCCCAAGCAATGGTAAAATGTCCAATGTACCCCTTGGGGCCTCTCGTGAAGAAATAATTAAGGAATGAAGCTTCTAGTCTAATCATTTAATTAATTTAATCCATCTCCTTAACCATGGGCTTTCTAAATGGGCCAAGTCTAACTATTTAATTTATGTTGGTCCATGGGTCCAAACTACACTAGTTGGGTCCACTAAAATAAGTCCAAAATAATTAAATAACATCCAACAATAATTAAATAATACAATAAAAATTATTTACCATGCATAATATTTATTTAAATAGGAAATTACTAAAATACCCTTTTTTCTAAAATGTGGTAGTGACACCCTGACTGATAGCTGTTGGTACACGACTGTACCATCAGCCTGATACTCGATTATTCTTGACTGATAGCCGTCTATGACGGCCTGATTATCCTTATAAACCCCTACATGCCAACTATGTATTCTAAAATAACACAAGTTTCACACACATAGCTTCTTGTCTTGTTGCAGTTCCTGTTGTCTTATTTTCCTGTCTCATTTATTCCTATTTTACCCATATCCCTGTTTTACAGCATTTAGCTCTTAGTTATGATTACTACTTATTTAAGAATATTCTCAACCTGTTACTTAGTCAGTTTCTTTTCTAACTGTCTTAAATATTTAGTTTAAATCTTGTTGTGCATTGTGTACTTTGCTCCTTTCCTGACTGGATTCGTTGATATTAGGCGATGATGAGGACTTTGCCCCTACCTATTATGGTCCCTATGAGGGAGCAGGTGACACAGTTGAGAAGCCGGTTCCTACTCAGGAGACTACCTTTGAGGAGTAGCAGCTAGTTAGCTAGTATTTTCTTTCAGCACAGTAATCGGGTTTGTCCCCGATTTATCTTCTGGATTCTGTATTAAACCATGGATTTGTATATCACATTTAATCTATGAAATCTTAGCATTCCTATTTCTTGTTATTTTCCTTGTCTATTTATTTACTGTGGATGAGATAGATTTTATTACCTGTGATTATGACCTAGACAGCGTACTACTGCCGACACTGCGGCGTAGGCTGGACGTACCCACGTACTCGTGCCCGAATATTCGGGTACGAGCCGTGACACATTTTTTTGGTGGCCCATGCAGGTCAACGACTAAATTATTCGGTTTTAACTCAGGGACCGAACAGGCCTGCAATAAGATAGGAAAGTTTAGGATCTCATCCACTTGCTTGAATTGTTCTTGATATCCATATTGGCTTTGAATAAATTCCTTGACTTGCATCCTACCTTGATTCCTGTGCGCCTCTCATCGTTTATTTTGGATATAGAGTAAAGGATCTACCAGCAAGCGACGAGGTTCCTACAAGATCACCACGAGATGCTCTACCAGCATAACCGTGGAGAACGCGCAGACCCTTGGAGTAGCTAATGCGCGTAAGTGATTTGTAGATACCGTTCCTAGTATTGTTTAGCTCGTGCCTATTGGTTCGTGACCTCAGCCCCAACCTAGTAATCTTGAACTTGCTAATAACCTGGTATGCTTTCATATTCGATAACTATAGAGATGGTAGAGTCTTTTGTTATTGTGATTATTGTGTGTTATTTTGAGAACTTAAATAATTTGTACCTCCTTTCATCATTATCTAGCGTACTTATGTTCGTTGCACCTTGACTTATGTTGCTATTTTATAGCCTAGTTTTGCAAGCTTATCCTTTTATCAAGGTTGTTCATGACATATGTATTAGTGGGTCGACACACTAATACAATTGTCTATTCAGAATCAGTGTATTACGGTCTGATCAACCTTAGTGCATTTTGATTCGCCCTTCGAACTAATACTTTACGTGGATTGAGAGATGTAGTGATTAGTAGACAAGTATACCTGCCCTAGACATGTCTGAGCATAACTATATTAATACGAGCATGTGAATAGGAATTACTAAGATAGGATTCAATCCACAACTACTTGACAATTCCCATTTAAATTCTTTAAACGCCTTGATCCCGATACTTCTGTTCTATCACCTCACCCTTGAACTCTTTATTATTGATCTCCGTCTTCCCTATTTTGGAAAGACGAAATCTCGTGCTTGGTATAATTTTGGTACATAGATAATACTAGATATGTCCCATAGGCCGATCACATACTTGAGGATTATTCTTTCAAAATTAAGGACATATCATATGTGATACGATCGGCGTTGAAGTTTCGAGGATTGAATGACATGAGTAAACATATTAAGGAATATTTTCTTAAGGTATATAGCTTTTGTGATGGATGGGTAAATTCTAAGTTGGGTAGCAGTGCATTGTTAACTCGAGATAAATTTCTTTGTGACCGAGTAAGATTAGATTGAGAGAGGTTCAAGCCATTCCAATTTTGAGAATTTAGAGGAGTGACTAAGATGAGTAATGAATTGATATCGAGGACCCAATAGTTATACCTTAGGTACATGATTAATTTTTGAATAATGAAAGTAAAATCGTCAATTTGAATTTAGAGGATATATGATTCAGCTTGAACATTGGTGGACTACATTTAAAATTATTTTTCAACTTGATGATTTGAATTAAGAATTAAAATTTGATGGTTGGACTAACTAGTTGGATTATTGAGGAGGTGAATGAAATTTAAAAAGTGGAGGCATACAAGTGTGAATGGGAATACTACTGGACACGAATTACTTCCAGAAAAAAATATGATAATTAGAATCGTGAGGTAAATTTATAAGCATATGCAAATCTTGAAGGTCTTATATGGACTTAATTTAAATTTCACCTGTGGGTAATTTGAGGAAGTAAGAAGTAATAACCATATGTTAAATTTCTGATTGGAACAGTAGTCATCTTAACCTTGAAGTGATTGCAGTGGATAAGATTAGGATTTTTATTTATCGCAAGGAGATTTCGATTGATGTACATAAAGGGTTAACAGATTATGGTTTAATTTTTTTAAAATTTCGAGGACAAAATTTTTATAAGTTGGGTAGATTGTAAACCCCCAGATTTTGCAAGAATTTTTAAATTGGGATTTTTCACAATTTTCTGGAATTTTCTGGGAATTTTCTGTAATTAAAATCAGGGTTTTTAATTATTAAATGATTTTTATTTGTTAATAAATAATATTAAAATATTACAAAAATAATATTTTGGGTGTAAAATGGAAAACTGGACTTAGGGTAATTTTTCTGGAATTTATTGGACCCCGAATCTATTTTAAAATACCTAAAAACTATTTATTTATTTATTAATTATTAATTATTATTATTATTATTATTATTATTATTATTATTAATATTTTTCAGCCCAGCCCGGCCTGCGTCCTCAGCCCGCGGCACATTAACCCTAACGGGTCGGGTCGGGTCCGTCCGGCCGAACCCGACCCGCCACACGACCCGTCCCTCTCCCTGACCCAGTCGCCCCGGCCGCCCGCGTTTCACGCCGCCTCCGCCGCCTGCGCCGCCCCGCCCGGCCATGCGGTGCACCGCCCGGCCACGCAGCCGCCTCCCTCGGCCCTCACCTCCGCCTTGGCCGGCCTCCCCGACCTCCTCCCTTCCCTTTAAAACCCTCACCCCCTCCGGCTCCCTCACCCCTCCGATCCGCCACCACCGGCTCCGGTCAGCCGCCGCCCGCCGCTTCCCGCCAGCCCGTGCCACCTCGCCGCCCGCCGCAGCTGCTCCTCCTTCCCCTCTCCTTCCTCCTCCGCTGCTCCGGCCAGGGGCCCCGACGCCGCCTCCTCCAGCAGCAGCAGCGAGCAGCCAGCCGCCTCAGCCCGGACTCTGGCGCCGCCTCTGCCGCCAACGCCTCCGCGCTCGCCCCGGCGAGCCGTCCCCAGCCCTCCCCGGCGCGCCAGTAAACCCTAACCCTAGCCCTAATTCCCAATTTTTTGTGTCGGCGTGTCGGACACGACGCGGACACGAAAAAATTCGGGTTTTAGAGCCCTGTTCAGGTACTCATATCTTTCTCCTCGCTGCCCCATTTTTAATTCCCTAAATTGTGTTACGAAGCCTGTATGATCCTCTCGGTGCCCGGACAAACCGCTCGGGGCATCGAGTCCTGTGGTGATCGCACACCGCGATCCAAAAACAGGAAAAATATCGACCCGATTCACCCCGAAACTGGGTATGCCCCGCCAAACGGGATGACTTGGTCGCGCACGGTCTTCACAGATACGTGCGCAGCGTTGATACGGACGTGTGGAATTTCACGGAAGTCGATTCGGGTGTGCGTGCACACCGGGGTCAACGCGTATCCGCGGATACCGCCCCGTATCCGCCTTTTCTGTTTCATGCCCTAACTTTCTGTGTATACGTCGGATCGAAACGAAACTTGCGCCATCGGACTCGTAGCGATACGCTGGCCCTGTGACCCAAGTTTGGTTCGATTCTGAGAACGTTGACAAAATCGTGTGTTGTGGGCCCCACAAGGTCCCGCTCGACGGACGATTTTGTGATCGACTCATCGAAATCCAATTCTAGAAGTTTTGTTGGGTTCGTATCATCGTTCCTGACCTGTTGACACTAAGTTTGGTGAATTTGGAGACCTTTGACCCTGACACATTTTTTGGTGCAAAGCGGGCCCACCTGCGGACCCCGTTTTGATCCGAAACTGCCGTTCTTGCCCTTGTCTCCAAATTGGACTCAAGGACAGGCATTTCTAGCTATTTGATATCTTCTGAGCATGATGGTAATGTTTATTTCAGCATCCGGAGTCATTTCTGGAAATTTTCCCGAGAACACAACTGTAATTGGATCCAAACATCAGGCAAGTACCTGCACTGCAAAGTTTAATCTTTATATTGTGATAATTAATTCCTTGCTCTACTAGTACCATTGATGATTACACTTAGTGTTAGATTGCAGGATTTTATGTCTTATTTTTCGTGTCGGGTGGGAGAATACTAGGAGGCATGTAGTTTACCCTTTCCCTTGTCCTGACTGATAGCTGTTGGTACACGACTGTACCATCAGCCTGATACTCGATTATTCTTGACTGATAGCCGTCTATGACGGCCTGATTAGCCTTATAAACCCCTACATGCCAACTATATATTCTAAAATAACACAAGTTTTACACACATAGCTTCTTGTCTTGTTGCAGTTCCTGTTGTCTTGTTTTCCTGTCTCATTTATTCCTGTTTTACTCATATCCCTGTTTTACAGCATTTAGCTATTAGTTATGATTACTACTTATTTAAGAATATTCTCAACCTGTTACTTAGTTAGTTTCTTTTCTAACTGTCTTAAATATTTAGTTTAAATCTTGTTGTGCATTGTGTACTTTGCTCCTTTCCTGACTGGATCCGTTGATATTAGGCGATGATGAGGACTTTGCCCCTACCTATTATGGTCCCTATGAGGGAGCAGGTGACACAGTTGAGAAGCCAGTTCCTACTCAGGAGACTACCTTTGAGGAGTAGCAGCCAGTTAGCTAGTATTTTCTTTCAGCACAGTAATCGGGTTTGTCCCCGATTTATCTTCTGGATTCTGTATTAAACCATAGATTTGTATATCACATTTAATCTCTAAAATCTTAGCATTCCTATTTCCTGTTATTTTCCTTGTCTATTTATTTACTATGGATGAGATAGATTTTATTACCTGTGATTATGACCTAGACAACGTACTACCGCCGATACTGCGGCGTAGGCTGGACGTACCCACGTACTCGTGCCCGAATATCCGGGTGCGGGTCGTGACGGCACCCCCTAGTTTGTTATTGTGATTGAGTATTGTTTACCATTACTATATTATCATATTGTCCTCCATTTGGAGTTGAGATAGCATGATAGGTACCTTATATATTGTGTGAGATGTTTAGATAGTATTGTTGACTTAGACAGCATTCTACCGTCGATGCTGCGACGTAGGCTGGACGTACCCACGTACTCCTACCCTTACACCAGGTACGGCTCGTGACAAATATTGAATTGAGATAACTCCGCTGGGAAAGCTTTTGTGGACTTATTATCCTTCGCTTCCTTAAAATCTTAAGTATGGATAATTAGCTGAAATTGGGATGTTATCAAATGTAATATGGACATGATAGCGATAATAAGTTTGCTCAGAGATAATATGGACATAGAAAAATGAGTTAATTTTGTAGGAGAATTATAACACATCTACTCAGAGGTAATGTGGACATGATATAACATAATACGAAACTCTGTGGGAATCTAATTTTTGTAGAAAATAATTCAGAGGTAAGGTGGACGTGATTGTTTTCTAGCATCAATTATTTCTAGCCCAGCTGGGGATTAGAAATAGAAAATCCTAAGAGCAATTGTGCCCCAAGGATAGGCTAGCTTCACTAGGGAAGAGAGATTTTATTGGAAGACGATTCAGAGGTGATATAGACAGGTACCTCTTCCAGAAATATTTAGCTGGAGAGGATTCGATCATTTATAGATCATTCCCAAAACCAGCTGGGGTTTGGAAATAAGAAGTCTTAGTGCAGCTGGGTTTTAAGAATAGGTTTACTCGTCGGTGAGCAATTTTCCTAACGATCTCTACGAGATGGTTTCGTAGGGTCTGAGGACTATTCCACTAAAGAAATTTTAAGGATCTATTCCCATGACGTATTCAGACTCCTGAATATAGGCAATATCTGATCATATTTTATAGGGAATAAATGTCTCGCTGTACGCTTATATCGTTGGACAACTCTGTCGGGGAGTTTGAAAATATTGACACTGTACTTTTAAGGCGACCTATTGGGGATGGGAGAATGCACGTCTTACTATGTCAAGACTTAGGCATAGTATTTCTTCAGGAACTTGCCATTGATAGGCATAATGAGCAAGTCGCCATAGGGGTTTGCTAAATGGTATGCTCCATTGGAATACACTGACTCCACAATGAACGGGCCCTCCTACTTGGGTTAGAATTTCCCTTTTGTTTTATGTGTCATGACAATCGTTCTTCCCACTGCTAAGACGAGAACGTCGACTTGGAAGACTCTTTCTTTCACCTTTTTGTTAAAGGATTTGGAGACTCATTCTGTTACAGCTCAATACATTGTTGAGCCCGGACACACTTTTGGTCAAGTGTTTCCAGTTCTTGTAACCGTAGAGGACTGTTGTCTTCGGTTGTTAATTTGATGGCAAGAGCAATCTTGGGGGAGGGGATCTGGACTTCTAGGGGTAGAATAGCTTCGCTCCCGTAGACCCAAAAAAATGGCGTACTGCCAGCTGGAGACCAGACCATTGTGCTGTAGGCCCAGAGACATTCACTAAGCTTCTTGTTCCAGTCACGTTTGTTTGATAAAATAAACTTCTTGAGAAGTTTGATGATAGTCTTGTTGAATGCTTCAGCTAACCCGTTAGCGGCGGGGTTGTATGTTGTTGATGCCACATTCTGTATATATTTTTTTCACAAAACCTATAAAATGTGTGGCTTGCAAACTATAGGCCATTGTCATAGATGATCCTCCGGGGCAGACCAAAGCGATATATGACGTGATGCTTAATGAAGCTGATAACGTTAGATGACTTTACTTGTCATGCCCCACTCCCAAATACTAGGACCAGGTATACGCAAGCATGCCAACTAGTATATATACGAAGGATACTCTAATCTATGGAACCCTCGAATACACACATACGCTATATAATAAATTAATATATCATAGTCAATGGGTACCACTAATCTCATCCACAAAACCAAATAGAAATAAGTAATCAAATATGTAAATGAACCAAATATGAAATAGTCGAGAAGAACTAATAATTGGATGAAGACAAATCTACTACCAAACCAAAATAAGAATAGAGTCCAACTACTAAGATAAATAAACAAAAGATAGAGTAGCAACCTAATAAGTCCATCAACTACGAATCAAATAAACTCGACGAAAAAAATCTCCTCAAAAGGGAATGAAGTAGAAAGTCCTGGTCCGTACTCATGCGAATAGTCCTGACCATCTACACTTGAGAAAATATCCGGATCCAGGTTCTCAAATGGTTGTAACAAGATACATAAAAGCAAGACACAAAATACTGAAAATAAATATCCAATCAGGTCTCCTAACCATTCTATGTGAAATGCACTTTTGAGAACAACTTTCCAACGCATGGGTTGTTTGCCTAAAAATATGATTGGCATAATTTTTTCGAAAAATTAATGGCCTACAAAGCATAACATTTTTCGATCGTTAGAGGCCATCTGTGAATAATATAAGGGTCATCTCACCACACAGCTCCGGCGAAGTGTACGGGTTACAAAAGAAAATGTGCAAAGAGCCCATATGCCTACTCATTGTCTTTCCCACCCCATGCTTCTATCCATGTCATATCCATAATACAATACCTCTAAATAACTGCCAAGTCTTCTAGCTTATATCCCTATTAGTAGTTATTTCCTATCGCACGTCCCATACGTATCGATGGCCAGTCAATACGCAAGTCCGTGACCTATATGAGATGCATAACTTGTATAACACGTGTCAGGGCCATATGAAACATAATGATACCTCAAAATCATGGGGCAGTCTTATAACTCTAAGTCAACATGCATAATATAATCAAAAGTCAAATAAACGACGCATACTATTGTTGCATCTAACTATTTCTTGGATACACAATTTTAATAATATAAATAATTAAGAAAATAAATGACAGAAATGAAACATTTATAACTGAATATAAATAAGCAGTAATCGTGACAATGTATACTTGCCTGGTAGTTATTTGGTTCTTAAACAACGCAAGATAACAGGTATAACGAACCAGAAAATGTGAAAGTTGAACGAATATCTCCGAATGCTGAAATAGGCATTACCAACATTCTCGAAATAAGAGAGAGGGTCAAAAAAATACTACACATTCGTCCAATTTGGACATAAGGACTAAAATGATCAATTTGGGTCAAAGTAGCGTCAACATCTGGTCCACTTTGCACCAAAAAGCGTGTAAAAGCTAAAGGTCTCTAAATTGTATGTCCAATTTTGGATTTTGGTGAGTTGATCACAAAATCGCTCATCATTTCAAATCTTGGGGCCCACAAAAAGGTGATTCATCGACTGACTCATAATCAGACAAAACTTAGGTCATAGGACAAGTTAGGCGCTGCGAGTCCAGCGACGCATGTTTTGTTACGATCCAATGAGCGCACACAAACTAATAGGGTAATTTATAAAATACTTATACCGGGGACTTTGATTGATAAGGGTTGATTACAGCGTGCACACACGTCCAAATCAAGTTTTGCGAAAACCCATACTTCGGGAATTACTATATATATTTTTTGGTACAATTGATACACGACAGGGTGGTCTGTTTATCAGGACCAAGCATGTATCACAAAATTTTAATTTCTAAAAATAGGTTTTTTTTGGGTTTTTGAACCTAATTTTTAATGGCTAAATGCTGGAAATTAAATTAAACTAATTAATGGTTTTTGAAGGTGGTTAGGTTATCTACACAAAGGTGAAATTGGTTTGACGTTGTTTGTGGTATTAAACGAAAGAATAAAAGTGTATTTCAATGACAGGGTTTATGCGAAACCCGCGCCCTTTGGTTTACAAACAAACTTGTACAATGTAATCCTATACGAGGATGTGGGAGTATAATTTATTTAATCTGGGTATAAATTGCTATAGGTGTCTGATCTGCAGTCGATCACTTTAGCCCTTGGACCACACGATGTTGAAGAAGTGCCGTGGAAGACAGGTAGCAGCTTCGAAGGTTGCAGAAGAGGGTGGATGCACGATGCCAAAGTCGTCGATCCCTGCTCTTTGCCTGAGCTCCGGTCTCTCTCTCTCTCTTGACCTTTTGATCTGGTATTGGTTTTCTGGACCAATTTTTTGACCCTCCAATTTGTCGACCTTGTTCCCCATTGATAGGGGTCTCTTTTTATAGAGTTTTGATGACAGTGACCACTCCGTCGGTGTAAAAACCGAGGAGTGGGAAGTACATCACCCTTTTACACAACGGTTAAAATAACCAATGCCTGCGTATAGATGACCTTTTGAGTGAGCATGTGACGTGTGTCCAACTAAGGAGACAAAACACGTATATCTGCTGCGAAGATCACGGCGTAGAAGTCACGTAGGTAGGTATCCCTTGTGTAGAAGAGGTTGGCGTAGAAGCCAAATGACTGTCACCCTGGCGTAGAAGCCGAATAGGCATAGAAGCCAAACAGGCGTAGAAGCCGAATAGGCATAGAAGCTGAATAGGCATAGAAGCCGAATGGTCGTAGAGGCCGAGTGGTCGTAGAGGCCGAGTGGGCGTAGAAGCCGCGTGAGCACAGATCCTGAATGGGCATAGAAGCCGCTGCGTACCGTGCCAGAGTGCTGATGTTGACGTCTTAGTCGGAATTACGGCTTTTGAAGATATAATCAAATCTTTTACAGAGATTTGCCACCATCTTATGCATTAAATGCGGAGGCGTGTTTTGAAGGTCTGCAGCCCTTCTGTGCATCCGTCGCAGAGACGTACCTTGAGAGAAACTGTCACCGCTCTGTGCAATTAGACGTGGAGACGTGCCTCGAGTCCCGTACGAAGTGCAGCTTTTGACGTGGCAGGCGGTTTGTCTACTGCGGAGCGTAAAACAGCTCATGTTTGCCTGTGTAAATTAAGGCAGCGTATTCCCTTGTACGCGAAAGAGCAATTTACGCTGAGGGGACATCAGTGAACGACGGTTCGGTGATGTTTTAACCAAATCCTCTGCATTAAATGCAAAGATCCGCCATCATACTGTGGGGCGCGTCCTGAGGGGTCTGCCATCGTTTCCAGCCGTCGTCTGGATAGCCGTGCAGCACTTTTTGTCAGGAGTAAAAGGTCAGATTCACTGCGTGACTTGACAGGTTCATTTCGGGAAAGATGAAGCGTTCCTCGTACGTTTTAACGCTGCTTTGAGAGCGGATGAGTTTTACGCCATCGAGGCGATGAAGAACCCTGTTTTACGCTGGAGCGGCCTGGACGTACTGCACTTACGCGGATGGTCCTTCGAGCTTATTCTTCACGCTGCGTTTTAGCGGAAAAAGCTCTATTTCATGCTTGATGGCTCTGAAGGCCTCTGTTTACGCTGCTCTGCATCAAGAGGCTGCGTAGATCCTCCCAGCGTATTTTTCATGCTTCTACAAGACCCCCTTCAAAGCTTTTAAATTCCTCAGAATTTGAAATGCTTTGAATGAAGCATGAACGGCCCCTCGTAACTCGAAACGTTTCTGAATGGAGCATTGAAACGGTCGATGCTGACTTTATGGCGGATTTATTGGGGATCGCTGTGATCTCTTTCGCCTATAAAAAGGCTGGGGGGTTAACCTATTCTCCCCACATTCCCATCACCATGCAGAGATGATCGCCGGAGTTCGTCGGGTCGACCTGAGGAAGAAGGAGATCATGTTCTTCCAGCATGTAGGGAGCCGAAAAAGATGGCATCTTCGAGCAAGTGTCCACTGCAATGATGGATCATGGAAGGATATCTTAGCCTTCCTTGCTCGGGGTAATCAGCAACTTTGTATGGTGGTTCTTCGGGAGAGACGAAGAATCGTATTTTACCATACTGCTTGCAAGTGGCGCTTTCTCCAGTTACCTCTGGTGACGAGAGGCAGACAGACCGGCTAGAGTAGCGGTGGTCTGTAGGAAAGCAGAATTACCCTACTTTCCTTCTGTTGGAGGATGGGTCATATGCCCAATTTTGTATCCTCTTGCCACTGATCATCTTCTTGGAAGAAGAGGAAGATCACCAATGCGAGAACCTGTCAGAACAGATTTCGAGGGCGGCCTTCAGACGACGAGGGGGTATCTCCTTTGTAGACGGAGTTTCCCTCAGATGTAATCATAAAAAATAGAGAAAAACCCTTGTAGATTGGATTTCCCTCATATGTAATCATGACTTTAATCTTTAATAAAATTGTCTTGCTTCTTCATATGATCATCTTGTCATATGTTGCTGTGAAGTCTGAATATGTGTAGCGTCGACACGTCTGAATCTTTACGTCGACTCTGATAGAAAGAGTATTAGGCCCTGTCCTTTACGCATAACGAATAGTCCATAGAACGCTATTTAAGCATTTTGAACATTTTAGAACTATTATGTTGCTAGGACTGAGGGACCGCGTAGAGCTCTGAACTGCTGCTTCTGATGAACAGAACTTTGTTCAGACTTCGTCTTCAAGAATGATCTCTCGAAACTCCCTTGGAACAGGATCGAGGTTTTGGCTGTCAAACTGATTTTGCCATCTTGATAGACGAGATGTTCAGACTGGAGTCTGGATGAACCTCCAATTTTGGACCCGAGAAGAGTAATTTCTTAATGTTTGAACTCTGTATGCTTCGGGTACTTGGGATGCTCTAGGTCAAGAACGAGTATCTTCTGTGTGAACTCTTGGCAAATGACCGCTTTGGGGATTGTTCGTATATGCGGAAAGTCGTAGAGCGTGAAATCATCAGTTTGTAGCCTCTGGGCGTAAAATACCATCGAGCGTGAAATCGTAGACTTGTGGTTCCTGAGCATGAAGTCGTAGGTTTATAGCCTCTCGAGCATAAAAGCTACCGAGCACAAAGGCATCCGGGCATAAAACCATAGACTTATAGCTGTCGAACGTAAAGCTGTAGATTCGTAGCTGTCGAGCGTAGAAAGCTCCTTTAGCGTAGGACTGGAGATCTGTAGCCTGTGAGCGTAGAACACCATCGAGCGTGAAATCGTAGACTTGTGGTTCATGAGCGTGAAGTCGTAGGTTTGTAGCCTCTCGAGCATAAAAGCTACCGAGCACAAAGGCATCCGAGCATAAAACCATAGACTTATAGCTGTCAAACGTAAAGCTGTAGATTCGTAGCTGTCGAGCGTAGAAAGCTCCTTTAGCGTAGAACTGTATATCTGTAGCGCCTGAAAAGAAAATTTCTTCTAGCGTGAAGTTTGCGGATCTGTTGCTTCTGAGCGTAAACTAAGCGCCACCGAGCGTGAGATCATCGATTTGGTATCTGCTGAGCGTAAAGTCGTAGGTTTGTGGCCTCTCGAGCATAAAAGCTACCGAGCACAAAGGCATCCGGGCGTAAAACTATAGACTTATAGCTTGCGAGCATAAAACCGTAGATCTGTTGCTGTCGAGCGTAGAAAGCTCCTTTAGCGTAGAACCTGCTGAACCGTCTTGCACGAAAAACTTTTCGAAATTGCTGACTGTCCGTCTTTCAAGGGTAGTGGGTTAACGTAGCATCCAATCATAACCCACTATTAATTGCGAGATTTGGTTAGGGTCTCGAGGAGTCCGTCCGAGGATTCGAGGAGTCGACCCGAACTCTATATATATCCCAAGCTTTTGAAAGAAAAACTTTTTATCTGTCTTCTGCGAAAGAGAGCTTTCGACTGTTCGAGTTTTTCTTCGTTCCTTCTCCGAGCACTTCGAGTCTTCAGAAATGGCATCGAAACAAACCCCCTCCGCTAAGGAAAAGAGTATAGGTTCTTCTTCTCATTCTTCTGCCCCAGCGAGGGAGTCTTCGGTCGGGCAAGGCGAACTTCCTTCTGAGCGAAGTATCCCACCGACGAGCAGCGCACCCGGTCTTAGAGGTAGAGCCTTTGGGGTGACAAAAACGACAAAAAAAAATCCTTCGCACACGTTGAACGTGACCGCGCTAGGTCGTCTTCTGTGCTGATAGCCTCTTTTGAGGAAGATGATGCACGAAGACGTTTTTATCTTTTACGCCCACATTTCTAATGTGCCAGCGTAAAGACTCTATATTTTCATAGTTCTGAGCGTAAAAGCTCCGGCTACCGAAAATTGGCGTATATCGTAAAATTTAAGTTTTATGCTTGTGGAGGGGACTTTCGGCGTAAAAAAACCAAATTTGTACAATCCTGCGTAGAGCACAGATTGTCGTTTCTTTGGTCTGTATGTTTGTGCAAGATTTGCAATGACATATTTTCCCTGCACTTTTGTAGTTGATTTGGGTGAGTCTCCACTGGCCGAGGTGATGGGCTCCGCTGCCGGGATGCTGCACTCGAACTACCTGGAGGATCTGTCCCACGTGGCATTTACCATCTTCGGACCCCAGTATCCTGAGGGAAGGGAGTTTTTGATATTGGCTCAGGGCGAGCGGACGCTGCTAAGCATGATCAATGGCGAGCCCTTAACATATGTAGACGGGGAGCAGTACATAAAGCCGGCTTTTCTCTTTGGGGACATGATTGACAAACAGTCCCAGACGAAGCCCAAGAGGGAGCCCTGGGTTTTTCCTGCCGAAAATTTGGTCTTATATCTGCCAACGATGCCAAGGGATTATCCCATCTCGGCTTTCTTCCAGGCGACGCATCCCAGGAAGATGTCGTGGACGCTGACTCCTGATCTTCACGGCAAGCCGGGAAAGATATTTCATCTGAAAGGAGCTGACTAGGGGTCATTTGTCAGTCGCCCTTCCATCGTTGTGACGTTGTTCAGGGGACTATGCCCGGGTAGTGTCCCGAGTGAAGACAGCTCAGTGATCCAGCCGTTCCAATTGCCGACCTTCTGCAACGACTTCATGGGACGAGGCAGGGTATATCCCAAGGAGAATCGGTACAATGGGTGGATTGCTCTAACAAACTCCCGATGGACATGCCTAGTTGACTGGGCCTTGAAGCACTTCCGGAAAGAGCTGGAGGGTATTGGACTGTATGCCGCTGTGAGTGCGACGAGCGTCGAGTTGCCTCCAAATCCTAATTTATTCTTGGCACTGATGGAGCAATACATTTCGCTCACTGGCACCTTCGCCACTCCACTGGGGGAGCTGGGATTGGCTCTTCATGAGATGGCAGTTGTCTCGAGACTGCCGATGGGGGTTACCCCATATGAAGAGTATGTTCCCACCAACCGAGAGTTGGTGGACTTGGACCCTCGGATGGCGGAAGTGTATCAGGAGCTGATGTGTCAATACTTCACGTGCAATGCTTTTTATAACGAGCCTTCTGATTTGGCTCACACCACCAAGTGGATGTCCTACCTCTTCTTCTACCGAGCCAGGGCTGCCAAGTCGGAGAAAGCCTCGGGGGGCAAGAATGAGCCCGTGAACTGTTTGGGCGTGCTTAGTGCCCAGATCGTGGAGGATCTTATGGAGGAGGATAAAGCTCCGGATCAGATTCTCGTAGAGGGGGTAGGAAAGTACCCTGAAGGCATTAAGGCCTGTAGTTACTTGAGGCGCTGTCATAGGCCTCTGTCTAAGGAAGCCCAGCTGGCTGGTTTCCTCTCCATATGGCTGCATCGAGTAGTAATGCCTGGAACTGCGTCCGCGGACCGCATTCACCGGAATATCCTGTGGCCGGCAGTGCGCCTGGTATTCGGGGCAAGACTGGGCTTACTTCCTGCCATGGTGTGCCGTATACAGGCTGGCCTGAGAGCCATGACTGATGGGTTGCTCGTCGATGAAGCTCGGCGTGAGAGTTTTCCCCGGGTGGAATTACCATACCTATATTTGATGGGATGGTTAATTCTCTACAATCCCCGGGTGATGTCTCCTGGCTTCGGTAGCAGCTCGGGGGGTATATTCTTGCTGAATTACAAGGACTCTCCCTGAAATGTAAGCACAGTTTTAGACTGTCGGCTGGTATTGAACCTCAGCCACGGCTGGAAGCTCCTCTGTACTCCCCCTCCTGTACATCGCAATCAATCAGGGACGAGGCATGAGGATTCAGGTGAAGAGAAGACCGATCTTTCTCCGGAAGCTTTTAATTGGTTGGTCTGTATTAGGCCCTCCCATCTGCTGTACAGGAGCGAAGACCATTGCTTCTTCGAGCCCTACCTGCCTAGTCGGTTTGCCAGGCAGTTCGGGAACGATCAGTTGCACGTGGGCAACGCCGTCACCAGCTTCACGTCCAGGGGCGAACTCATTGATAGAGCTAGAGGGTGGCGATATTTCATCATGGGTTGCACGGGGGCAATCTTTATCGTGCCGGTCGTTACAACCTCCACGGAGCTGTGCATCCTTCATTCTTACGCCCAATTTTACGTGGCGATTAACACCTTCCATCGCAATTTTGACATGCGTGGAAGCTTCAGGGTGCCTTCTCCCAAGCCTGGGGGAAGAGTCGAAGTCCCCTCGGTTTCTTCGGACGAGGGTGAGGAGTCTGGCACTCCGGATGAGCCTCTGGTGTCGGTGCCGAGGTGTGAAGTGCGTCCGCCTGCGGGGGCTTTGGTAGTCTCTTCTGAGAAGCGACGGGCTTCCGCTCCGAAGGAAGCTTCTCTTCGTAAGAGGAGGAAGGAGACGGTTGCTCGTCCTCTCCACATTCTTGGTGTTGAGGCTCCCGGGAGTGAGCCTGCATCTCCCCATATTAGGGATGATTCTTTGGCTGGAGGTTCCTCGCCTTTTAGAGAGGGACCTTCTACAGTTCCGGCCGGCGGCACCGGAGAATCCTCGCTAGAGGTTGCTGTCGTGGCTACTGCTCCAGGTAGCGGAGCGAGATTGCCTGTGTGGCCGAGGCAGATAGGAGAATCTTTCCCGAGGTCAGCAGCGGGTAAAACTCCTGCCGTGTCAGCGAGCACGTCTGGCGAGATTCCAGCTGATGAACCTCGACCGTGTCTTGGTGAAGGCTTGACAGAACTCTTGGCGATGTCGGTCGGCCCACCTCCTTCTCCAGGTATGACAGTTCACATTGCGTCATTAAGGCATGGTTTAGCTACATCGGCTGCAGATGCATCGTATATGCCGTTGGCTCTGGGTAAATGTCATCTTTATGTCTCCCTTTAGAAAGATTACCATCATACTGATATCAACTTTCTTGTCCTTTTTACAGGGGATGGCGTCCACGGAGAGCACAACGTTGAAGCGCCTTCTGGCTCTGCTCCGGCTCCTGGCGATGATGTGGAGGCGCCCGACTTCGAGGAGGAAATGTCCTCGGGGGCTAGCTCGTCCAGAGTGGTTTCGTCGTCTCAAGAGGAGGACGAACCCGTCATCATGACCTCGCCCCTCGCAAGTATGCCGATGACTTCGATTGTTGTCGTCGCACCTTCTTCGGTCGTGCCACGCATCGAGGTGGTGGCTATGGCCACCTCGTCTGCAATTATCCCTGGAGAGGGACTTGCTGATGTCGCGGCCACTCCTGGCGTTCAGTCAGATCTAGTTGTGTTGACCGAGCAACATACCAGTCTCTTTTACACCGGTTTGAAAATGATGATATCAATGGTGTTGGCGAAGAGTCTAGATTTTGAGCGCCTGAGGAAGACTTCTCAGTTTTCGATTGGGGCTGTCAGGGAGCTCGGCAATCCTGGGGTAGCTGACGCCCTGGAGGCGGTGGTTAATGGTTTAGAGCAACCCATTAACGAATACTTGCAGCTGACTCGGGGCAGCTTCGATGCTGAGGTCCAGACCAGGTACGACCACATGACTGCGTGACTCACTTCAAAGCTGGAAAGCCTAGACAACTCCATCAAGACACATGAGCTGGAGATAGATAGAAAAAAAGCTGTCGTGGCAGAGGCTCTCGCTCTTGAGATGAAGTGCCGATCCAAGCATGAAGGGATTTCAGCGAGGGCCTCCAAGCTGAGGGAAAAACTCGCTCGGGCAGAGGAGTGGACTTCTCAATCGTTGGCGGGTCTAGATGTAGCGACTGGTCGACTGAGCGCAGCGTGACGGGATTTGGACCGTACAGAAGCTGCCCGCGTGGGCTGCCTTCGGGCAAGGGCTGAGCTGTCCTGTATGAATACCCCCGAGGCACGGCTGGAGCGGGCTCGCGCCGATGCCTTGGTTCTTAGGAATGAGAGGATAGCTGTACTAGAGCGGCTGATTCGCAATCTGACTACTCCGCCATCATGATGTATCCTTTCTCTTTCTGCTTCCCCAGATATAATTCTGCTCTCTTTTAGGAATAAATAAAAGCGACTCTTTTCTGACTTTTGTGGACCCATCATTTCGGAATGTAAATGATAGTTTTTAGGCAAGAGTGATATCTGATGATAAACTCTCGATAAACTTTTAGCGGGACATATCTGTTCAGAGGTCATACGGACATGATAGAATGTAACCCAACTAATTGCGTTCTGGAAGTAGTTTTGTCAGAATTGAGATCCTCGCTATATTCTACTCGAGCAGTGGAGATTAAGCATAGTACCTTTTCAGGAATTTGCCGTTGATAGGAGCCATTAACAGGTCTCCATTAGGCTGGGCTATCCTGTAGGCGCCGTTCGAGAACGTTGTCTCGATCACATAAGGGCCTTCCCACTTCGCCTGGAATTTGCCTTTACTTCTGTGAGTAAGAATCATCGGCCTTCTTACGGCTAGAACTAGCTCGCCAACTTTGAACACTCTTTCCTTCACTTTATGATTGAAGGTTTTGGAAATGCGTGCTTGGTAGAGCGCGATGTGCTGCTGAGCTTGTAGGCATTTCTCGTCTAATCCTTCTAGCTCTTGGAGCCTTAACAAGTCATTCTTTTCTCGAGTCAGCTCACTAGTCACGGCTATCCTGAGTGACGGGATCTGGATTTCAATAGGGAGAACTGCTTCGCTCCCGTAGACCAGCGAGAATGTGGTGCAACCTGTCGGTGTTCGTACCGTTGTGCGGTATGCCCAGAGACATTCGCCCAGCTTCTTATTCCAATCTCTCTTGTTTGAAGAGACAAATTTCTTCAAGAGTTTGATAATGGTTTTGTTGAAAGCTTCCGCCAAACCATTAGCAGCTGGATAATATACCGTAGAGGCAATATTGTGTATCCAATTTTTATCGCAAAATTGATGAAACGCTTGGCTGATGAACTGAGGCCCATTGTCGTGAATTATCCTCCGGGGTACCCCGAAGCGATAAATGACGTGATGCTTGATAAAGCTGATCACATTAGACGCCTTCACCTCAGCGAGGGGGATCGCCTCTGCCCATTTGGAGAAGTAATCCGTGATGGCCAGTATGAACTGGTGACCGCTGGAAGAAGACGGGTGAATAGGACCAATGATATCCATACCCCACGCTTCGAAAGGCCAGGACGCAACCGTAGGATGTAGATATTCAGACGGTTGATGTATGAAGTCTGCATGAACCTGACAGGCTCTGTATTGTCTTGCATACCGTACTGCATCTGCGATCATAGTAGGCCAGTAATAGCCCATTCTCCTGATGCGATCCTGTAGCTTAGGACCGGGTTGATGCGTTCCGCATACGCCGTCGTGAGCTTCCCGGATAATCTACTGTGCTTCATCTTCAGATAGACATCTTAATAGCAGTCCGTCGTAGGTCCGACGATATAGGCATTGTGAAGATGCATCATAGTAGAACCGTAATGATCGCCTTTTGACGGATACTACTTCTTTGGGGTCCTCCGACAAGATTCCGTATACGACGAAATCCATGAAGGGACTTCTCCAGTCTCTTCTTGAGGGATCTGCGTTCACAGCGTGGCTGCATTCTATGTGAAAGTTGTTCTTCACATAGAATAAATCTCTGTTATGAAGGATTACCGAATCCTGCCTTCTTATAGGGATGGCTAAATCTGCAGCTAGATTGGCTAGGGCATCAGCTTCTAGATTCTGAGATCGAGGTACATGCTTTAGGAAGAACCCTTTGAATGTCATGGCTATCTCGACCGTCGCTCGGTGATAGGGGATGAGGTCTGGATTCTGGACTTCATATATTCCTCTGACTTGATTGACGATAAGCAGAGAATCACCGAATGCTTCCAGGGACTCGACCCCCAGCTCTTTAGTGACTTGGAGCCCGATTAGCAGAGCATTGTACTCGGCCACATTGTTGGAGCAGGGCTCGCTAAGAGAATATGCTCGGTAGATGATGAGCTGATCAGGAGTGACCAGAACGACTCCTACTCCTGAAATGACGTTTCCCCTAGGACCGGTTCTGGAGGCACCATCGAAGAAGAGTTGCCACGCGTCACTTTCCATCACGGAATTACATTCTGCAACTTTGTCGGGAATATCCTCGTATAATTTGGAGGCCTCCGGGATCGGATGAGCAGCTAGGAAGTCAGCCAGCGCTTGGCCCTTGATGGACTTCTGCGGTACGTACACCATGTCATATGGTGTTAATAGCATCGCCCAAGTCACGAGTCGGGAATTAAGAGCACTAGGCTTGCTCATCAGTACTCGAAGAGGGTTGATCCTAGAGATGATATGAATAGTCTGGCCGGCGACATAGTGCCGCGTCTTCTGGATAGCGAACATCAGAGCCAAGCATTCTTTCTCCACTGGGTTGTACCGGTGTTCGGCTCCGACCATCATCCTGCTGAGGTAGTAGATAGCCTGTTCATGACCCATGTCGTTCTTCTATGCAAGAAGAGCTCCTAGTGAATGATCCATCGCTTGAACGTACAGAAAGAATGGTCTTCCCATGACGGGAGGCACCAGAACTGGCGGACTGGTGAGGTAGTGCTTGATATCTCCAAACGCTTGCTGACAGGCTTCGTCCCATACGAAGGATACACCTTTCTTCATGAGATAAGAAAAGGGCTGACATCTCCCCGAGAGGTTGGATATGAATCGCCGGATGTAAGCCATACGGCCTTGAAATCCCCGGAGTTCCCTTAGTTACGGGGCGGTCGCATTTTTACGATTGCCTGGACTTTGTCGGGGTCCACCTGGATGCCTTTGGCGGTGATGACAAATCCCAGGAACTTGCCACTGGATACACCCAGAAAGGACTTCGTAGGGTTCATCTTGAGTTGATGTTGGCGCATTAACTCGAATACCGTCCTCAAGTCTTGAATGTGATCACCCTTGAGGCGACTCTTGACGGCTATGTCGTCTATGTAACATTTCACTGTTTTGTGTAAATGCTCATAGAATATATTACTCATAGCCCGTTGGTATGTAGCCCCGGTGTTCTTCAATCCGAAGGGCATGACCGTATAGCAATATACCCCCAATGGTGTCCGGAAGGCAGTGTGCTTCTCGTCTTCAGGATGTATCTTGATCTGATTGTATCCTGAGAACCCGTCCATGAAAGACATGCGTTCAAAGCCGCAGGTGTTGTCGATCATGATGTCTGTGATAGGAAGAGGGAACTCATCTTTAGGGCAGGCCGCATTCAGATCTCGGTAATCGATGCAGATACGTACCTTCCCATTTTTCTTCATGACTGGGACAACGTTGGCGACCTAGTCGGGATATTGCTCTTTCCGGATGAAACTACAGGCTATCAACTTCTTGACTTCAGCTTTAATGGCGTCCATCATATTTGGGCGAAACCGGCGTTGGTGCTGCTTCACAGGCTTTGAGTCGGTCAATATGTTGAGTTTGTGAGTAGCCACCTTGGGGTCTAGGCCCGGCATGTCCCCATAATCCCATGCAAAAACATCGATGTATTCCTTTATCAGCTGTATGATTTCTTCCCTTTCAGCTGGGGGAAGATTGTTACTGATAAATATCGGCTTTGGCGAAAGTTTACCCCCTACATCGATTTGGATAACTTCGTCTTTGGTGGGAGGTTCTCTTTGCTCGAAACGAAATTCCCACTGCGTATCCATTTGTTGAGCCCAAGAGTCATTCTCAAACGGCTCAGAATCCTGTTTATCTGCTCCTGAGGGATCTGTCACCCCCATATTTACTGATAGCGTTTGTTCGAGAGCATCAGGAGAGTCGGGTGGCGACGAGCCATTCTGGGAGGAGGAAAAGATGTCCTCATCTGACTTGGAAGCCGTAAGGGAGATGGCATACCCTAACCCGAAACGAGTTTGTCGATAGCGGGGGTCGCCGTGCGGCGGCGTTCGTCTGCCTCTTCCGTAGTTGAGGCCTGGCTTCCGCTTCAAGTCGTAGCCCATGTTTTGCATGATCTTCAGCGCTTGTGGGCTGTATCGGTGAACTTGTATTTTCCCAGTATCGTTATTGAAAGAATCTTCCTGGATAGCCGGTTGATTGCGCATGCGGCCGAAGAATATTGGACTCTGACTGCTGCAGGTAGGCGGGACAATGAAGATAGAATCCTCATGGGGTCCATACGTTGTGATGACGTTGGATGATGACGCTACTTCCCAGACATACGGACGGTAGGAGTTTATAGCTTCCAAGAATTTTCGTGCTATGGGTTCTACCTCGTCACGGGGAGTGGATTCTTGTTTTGGAATTTGAGCGTCAATATACTGGAAAAGAGGATGTTTATTATCATCTGGAACTCCGCTCCTGGTTGCAATTACATCAGTTGGCTGCCTGTATTTGGAGCTCTTTTTGGATGTAGGCTTAGTAGCCCTAGTTTCTTCCTCGAGCTCTGATACCAAGTCTGGATGAACCCACATAATCTTGCCTTACCGGGTAGTCAGGGGTACCAGGTCGCGATTTTGATCCCTAGCTGGAGGGAGATTGACGATATTCATCGTTGTCCGGAAGATAGGTGCAACGCCGTCCGGGATCTCTTGGGGAGGCAGATTGCCAAACTACAGAGAGATCATGTTGGTCGTGACCGTCTTTTCGGTGTTGTGCAGAGTGATGGCCTTAGCATCGATTAACCCCTGGATCTTCCTTTTCAGTATGTAACACACCTTTGTTGGGTGGTGTACGTATCTGTGGAAGACGCAGTATTTGGGGTCGTTAGTATTGCCGACTTCCTGGGGCCGCCTTAGCTCTGGAAGGTTGATCTTGCCGCTTTTGACGAGATACTCGAATATACTAGGGATATCGTCTTCGTCAAAAGAGTAGACTTTGACGGGCCTGGAAGTCCCGGGTTTCGTTTACGTGGTTGCCGTAATCTTTGCTCTGGCCGTATTGATTGCCAGAGCTTCTTTCCCTTTGGGACCACAAGCATGGTCGCTGCTAGGAGATGACCTCTTGCCTCTGTCAGAGGCAGAGATCATGATGCCATTGTCGCGCGCCTTGCGACTGTTGTCTTCGGCGGCTACTGCCAAGATGATGAACGAGGCCAATCATGGAACTGATACGGTCCTGTGAACACCGAGACCACGGGAAGGAGGTTCTTCCTGCAAATGTCTACCAATGCAGAGTCGAGAACTCCTGGAGGCATCTGTAAGGTGGCCTGACAAAAAGGTTCGATAAAGATGCGAACGTCCTCCTTTTCCTTCTGCTTGACTTCGATGAGAGAGGACATAGACATATTCATTCCTCCCTCGTAGAATCGCATGAAGAATAAAGCTCTGAAGTCTTCGAAGGAAGTAATGCAGTTGTCCGCCAAGCTACGGTACCACTGATAGGCTACTCCCGAGAGACAGCCTTTGAACACCCGAGTGAGGAGGACGTTGTTCCCTTGTAGCAACACCGTCATCATACTGAAATAGTTCATGTACTGGCTTGGTGATGTTTTTCCCTCGAACAGGGCCATAGTCTGAGGTTTGTACCTCGGCGGGAAAGGGACCTCCTCCCAGATGGCTGGGTAGGGCTGGTTGATTCCCAGTTTCTTGAGCTAATCTTTGTGCTTCAAGGCGTCGAACTGGGCTTTCAACTCCCGTATTGCCTGCATCAGATTTTCAGTCGGAAGCAGGGCCACAGAGTGGTGCAAAGTTGGTTGTATCGTAACCCCAGCGGGAGGTAAGGCATTCTCTGAGTGAGGAAGAGGAGGAACTGCTGACTCTTAATCTAGCGCAGGCTCTCGGGTCGGGTTGGATGGTGGTAAGTCCACCCCCATACGTATCTGAGTTGGCGGGACTGATGCTTGAGCCATGGCAGTTGCGTGCTGAGTTAGCATCATCTGGTGCATGTTCTCCATTATGAATTGCATTTGTTTTAGAGATGTCTCCAGTATAGTGATGCGTTGTTCCGCGTTCCCTGACGGCGAAGCTTTCTCGCATTCATCTTCAACGGTGTAAACTTCCATCTCCCTGGGTGTCATTGAAGGATTAGTATAGGTCGCTGTAGAAGTCGACCCTACACTTTCTGCCTCTGATTCGGGGGCTTGGCGATCCCCAGCGTCAGAATCAGAAGAGGACGAAGCTGGTTGTCGTGATCTTGCGCGAGTATTTTGGAACACTCCGGCTTCAGCGTTCCTGAGGAGCTCACTGAACCTCCTTCGGCTTGGGGGCCGGGAGGGATGACGTCTTGAGCTCGACCCTCCTCTACGTATGTGTGAATCCATGTTCACAGATGCATGCGCGGGTTCCTCTCTCTGAAAAGACTGAGAGTAGCTCACTCGGTCGAAAACTGACCGTTTTGCTTTAGAACAGCAGCAGTCAATCACAATTTTAGGACTATTACAACATTCCTCGCTAGGGGGCGTAATAGACATGTTGGAAGGTCCCCTTTCCTTACGCTTCTGGATTAGATATGTGCGCAAGTCAGGAGGAGTAGAGGAAGAAGATGAAGGCTTGTTTCTTCTGTTCCCATCAGTGGGCATGCGGAGATTGGGCACCATGGTTTTCCCTACGCCAACTGTGTACAACAGATTGGCCATCTGGGTGGCGAATAATCCCCTGGAGGGATGCCTTTCCGCAATCTGAGCTTGTTTTACGCCGAGGGACTTTTCCTGGCGTAATTTGGAGACTTGCTCAGACTGGCGTAAAGCTGGAGAGGCCCTCAGTCGGCCATCGGTTTCTCGCGTAATCCGGAGGGTAGGCAGATTGTTCCCTTGCTGGCGTAAAGGCCAAGAAGTTGCGTACTCGCCTGCTTGCTTCCCCTCGCGGAGATCACATCGCTCATCTGGTTTACCATAGAGGTCAGATATTATCTTGCACGTGGAGCATGATCTGTACCTCCGATTTGGCGTCGAGGCACCATCGAAAGTTTTATCTGTACCGCACGCAGCGGGAGACTGATTTCTGCACGTAAAGCGCAGTGGATACTCCTGGGTTAGCGCTGAGGCTTTGCCCAAAGTTTTGTCTGTACCGCACGTAGCGGGAGACTGATTCCTACGCGTAGTGCACAGTGGATACTTCTGGGTTAGCGCTGAGGCTTTGCCCAAAGTTTTGTCTGTACCGCGCGTAGCGGGAGACTGAGTTTTACGTGCAGGGCCCGGAGGGAGCAATGCTACCACCTCATTGGTCAAAGAGATCGGAGAGATCGGAGAGTCCACAGGAATGGTAGAGGATGTCTTGGGCATCCACACTTTACGCAGCTTCCTGTTGTCTTGGACGGAGAGAGAGTGAGAGCTACCCCCGGTTCGAAGCATGTCTTCGTAGGCAAACTGGTCGAATTGGACGACCAGTGTCTTCTTCACGGATCCCACGAATACCGCATCGTGTTGAGCAATTGCTTCCTCATCAGAAGAGAAAGATGTCCCCAGCAGAGTCGCCATCTTGTTTGTGATATTAAACGAAAGAATGAAAGTGTATTTCAATGACAGGGTTTATGCGAAACCCGCGCCCTTTGGTTTACAAACAAACTTGTACAATGTAATCCTATACGAGGATGTGGGAGTACAATTTATTTAATCTGGGTATAAATTGCTATAGGTATCTGATCTGCAGTCGATCACTTTAGCCCGTGGACCACACGATGTTGAAGAAGTGCCGTGGAAGACAGGTAGCAGCTTTGAAGGTTGTAGGAGAGGGTGGATGTACGATGCCAAAGTCGTCGATCCCTGCTATTTGCCTGAGCTCCGGTCTCTCTCTCTCTCTCTCTCTTGACCTTTTGATCTGGTATTGGTTTTCTGGACCAATTTTTTGACCCTCCAATTTGTCGACCTTGTTCCCCATTGATAGGGGTCTCTATTTATAGAATTTTGATGACAGTGACCACTCCGTCGGTGTAAAAACCGAGGAGTGGGAAGTACAGCACCCTTTTACGCAACGGTTAAAATAACCAATGCCTGCGTATAGATGACCTTTTGAGTGAGCATGTGAAACGTGTCCAACTAAGGGGACAAAACGCATATATCTGCTGCGAAGATCATGGCATAGAAGCCATGTAGGTAGGTATCCCTTGTGTAGAAGAGGTTGGCGTAGAAGCTAAATGACTATCATCCTGGCGTAGAAGCCGAATAGGCATAGAAGCCGAACAGGCGTAGAAGCCGAATAGTCATAGAAGCCGAATAGGCATAGAAGCCGAATGGTCGTAGAGGCCGAGTGGTCGTAGAGACTGAGTGGGCGTAGAAGCCGCGTGAGCACAGATCCTGAATGGGCGTAGAAGCCGCTGCGTACCGTGCCAGAGTGCTGATGTGGACGTCTTAGCCGGAATTACGGCTTTTGAAGATATAATCAAATCTCTTGCAGAGATTTACCACCATCTTATGCATTAAATGCGGAGGCATGTTTTGAAGGTCTGCAGCCCTTATGTGCATCCGTTGCAGAGACGTGCCTTGAGAGAAACTCTCACCGCTCTGTGCAATTAGACGTGGAGACGTGCCTCGAGTCCCGTACGAAGTGAAGCTTTTGACGTGGTAGGCGGTTTGTCTACTGCGGAGCGTAAAATAACTAATGTTTGCCTGTGTAAAACAAGACAGCGTATTCCCTTGTACGCGAAAGAGCGGTTTACG
This sequence comes from Iris macrosiphon, assembly GCA_036927795.1. Taxonomy (NCBI): domain Eukaryota; kingdom Viridiplantae; phylum Streptophyta; class Magnoliopsida; order Asparagales; family Iridaceae; genus Iris; species Iris macrosiphon. The sequence continues at coordinate 119,798,414 of JAYESA010000005.1, read as the reverse complement.
CTGAGGGGACTTCAGTAAACGACGGTTTGGTGATGTTTTAACCAAATCCTCTGCATTAAATGCAAAGATCCGTCATCATACTGTAGGGCGCGTCCCGAGGGGTCTGCCATCGTTTCCAGCCGTCGTCTGGGTAGCCGTGCAACACTTTTTGTCTGGAGTCAGAGGTCAGATTCACTGCGTGACTTGACAGGTTCATTTCGGAGAAGACGAAGCGTTCCTCGTACATTTTAACGCTGCTTTGAGAGCGGATGAGTTTTACGCCATGGAGGCGATGAAGAACCCTGTTTTACGCTGGAGCGGCCTGGACGTACTGCACTTACACGGATGGTCCTTTGAGCTTATTCTTCACGCTGTGTTTTAGCAGAAAAAGCTCTGTTGCACGCTTGATGGCTCTGAAGGCCTCTGTTTATGCTGCTCTGCATCAAGAGGCTGCGTAGATCCTCCCAGCGTATTTTTTATGCTTCTACAGACGTTTCTCCAACTGTGGAGAAAAATATGGATCTCGAAAGTAGGTGTCATGGACTATTTTTATCGTTCTAGAAAAATGTTTTTTTTAAGTTTTAAACTCGATTTCTACCTAGTTTTTAATACTATTTAAATTAAACTAATTTTTGGAGTTCGAAGAGGGTTAGGTTGTTATTATACCTGCGAAGATGATTCACAAAACGGTCGAACTGTGAGGGAGTAATCGCGACACAATATGGGGGGTTGTGGGTCACCTGTGCTTCTCTTGTGCACTCGCGGGCGACGGCTACAGCACTGTTGGTGTTCTGCGGCCGTCGCTGACGGCAGGGTGGCACATCGGGGTTACAGGAGGAGGGAAGGCTACGATGATGGTGATGGTGTCGAGTAGTGTTGTTGTTTTTTAGGGTTAGGGTGGTTACAAGTATATGAATTTATATTGTGGGGGAGAGAGTTCGGGTGAGGGGTATGCGGGTCTGAATGGGGGTAGCGTTAGGGTTTTGTATATTTTTTCTTTTTCTTTCATTTTTCTTTTCTTTTCTATTCTTTTCTCTCTCCCTCCCTCCCTCCCTACCTGTCTCTCTCTCTCTCTCTCTCTATATATATATATATATATATATATTATCATCATATTTTTTCTAATTATTACTATTATTATTGCCATTACTATTATCTTCTTTGATAGCAATTTAAATTCTTTTATTTAAAATTTATTTCTAACATTTATTTATTAATATAGGTTATACTTGTATATATAATCATGAATATCTTATTTATCACTAGAAATAGACATAATTTAGTAAGTAAAATTAGCTTTATTATATTCTACTCAACTTTCAAGAATTTTGTTATCGAAATTAAAACTAATGCATTATCTAAGAACATGAGCATGCACGGGAGTATAAATGTTAAGTCTGCAATGACCTAACTCGATTATCAAAACATAGGGTATTAAGAATTCAAAAGTGATCATACTTAGATGTAAATTTTAAAACTAATTCTAGGTTGTGTGGCTTGTTACTCATTAGGTCTTAGCTATTAATTTTCATATCTATAAGGCTTCAGGAAGCGATCTATGTCTAGTGTGAAGGAACATTTCTAATGTTACTAGTTATCCAAGAATATCTAGATATTTCAAGAATTAGGGAATACTTGCCTCGAATCCCATAACCATGATTTTTTCGTAACCGTCAAATATTGTAGTCTAATACTGCCACGCCACCTGGCCAGTATGGCTACAAATAATTTGACTACTCTACCATGATCGTCTAGCTGCAGTTGTCCCTACTACGCTAGCGATTAGTCATGGTTATCAGTTCGTGACAAATATCTTTAATCCTATTATAATATGAAGTCTAGGTTTTGGGTCTAAGGTTTAGTGCAACTTGATAAGACTTGGATATCGTTATAAAACTATTTGATAATACAAATATTTTCACATTTTAAATACGTTCTTGGGAAATTGATTAATATTATAACTCAAACTAATAAGTGAGTTTAAATGTTGATATGGTGTATATACATAATTATTTTGTTATACATTCATCTTTAGTTCTTCATACTAGTTGTTACTATTCTTATTCTTATTCATTCTATTGGTAGCAAAATAGGAATATATGTTTTAACTGTTTTAGCTGAGGGAAAGTGGCAATAAAAAGGTTTAATTATAATATGATGTTTAAGCATGGGATGAGATTGAGAATGAATATGGAGAAGAGGATTAGTAAACCATAGTAAAGTAGTGTTGCTAAGGTAGAGGATGATTGTCACTAGTTATAGCACCTACAAGGTTTTAGTGATTATGGTATCTGCTACAATAGAAAATGCCTAATTATAATTAGTTCCATAATTTCTATCATTATTATTTTAACAATTATATGCAACTGTAGCACTAAGCTTTACAGGTACTAGGTATAATTAGAGATTATATCTATTCGACAATAATTCTAACTAAGATTCGTACTTGCACCTATGGCTTCTAGTGTTTGTGCCTTTCCAGTGGCCATACTAAATTCTTGTCTTTGTCTCTGGTCAACCAATTAGGGTTCAATCTGTTAACACTCTGTAGTCTTGGCAACCATTATCTCCCTACGCTAGCCTATATTCAGTGTCATTCAAATATACCTTATTAGTGTATCATAATAACCATGGGATTCTAGGATACGCTATCAAACATACAAGAATTCAACTATTATTGTAATTCCTTTAAATTTAATAGTCGTGTTCTTGTAAATAAAATAAAAAAAACTCTTGTTAAGATATATAAGGGGAATTCTTGGTACTGTTATGATATCCTAGTGCACTAAAACTTCCTAAGGTGATGATCATTCTTAATTCTTAATTATGAACAAGGGAAATATTCTATATTTAACAAGACAAGAGGAATAACTTAGTCTCAATTTTAAAGGAAGCAATTTTTTTTGTCTACAGTAAAATTTTATTATATTATGAAGTGTATGATTTAAGAAACAAGAGTCACATAGGAGAAAATTTAGCAAACCTTAATAAGTGGGCAACTATAATGAGGGAAGAAAGAAGTCATTCACAAAGGTTTGGATTCAATGGGCATGGCACGATTGGGAAAATGGATGGAATAATTGGTCATCTCATGATATATGGTGAATCAAAATTTAGGTAACCAAATAGAAAGTAATTAGAGACTCTTGATGGTAGCATAGTTTTATAAGAGGAGATGGTATGCAAGTTATCGAGGTCGGAGTATGATCAAAGAAAAGATTTTAATTATTCCCTTGGTTCAAATGATTAAAGAGTATGGCAATGGATCTATGTTTGATAGAAGGGATAAGTAATGCGAGTGGATAACATGGTATCCTAAGAGAAGGTGATTATATGGTTTCCTAAGAGAAGGTTGTATGCTAGTCTCCGTATTCAGGGTATGATCAAGGAAAATGTTCTAATCATTCACTAGGTTCAATTGATTAAAGAGCTATGACAATTGATTTATGATTGAGGGATGTGTTAACTCAAGATGGGAAGGTATATGATAGTTGGATGATAACATATTTTCTAAGAGGAGATGATATTCATGAGGATATGATAGTCTCCTAGTTTGGCCCAATTAGGAAATAGATTCAGATCATTGCAATGTTTAATGATTAAAGTAATGCCAAGGGATTTATGATAAAGAATCGATAAGTACTCTAGTTTGAAGGATATGACTCAGTTGAAGATTTATGATTACTCAATATGAATACAACAATCGAGGGTGCTAAGTGATATGCTAGGCTGAAGATAGGGTACTCTTGTCATACTAGGGCGTTGGATCCTTTATCTTGGTTTCCTAAGATAATGTTGTGCTAACTATCAAGGCAAGAATCTAACTTCTAGTTTCTCTTTTCTCTTAAATAATGTCACTTCTACTCTTTACTAAATCAAATATTTAATTCTAGTTTGTATAAAAGTTTCTCTCAGTAATTCATTTATAAACCTCGATAAATCAACCCAAAAATCATTAATTGTATTGACTATCAAAATCTAGCATAAACTCTAATTTCCAGAATCCCTCTTCCTTATACCCAGGTATTAGATTCAACCAATTCCTCATATTCCTTCTAACAATTTTTTTTAAACCTCAAGATAACCCCCTTTTTTCATCATTGATAACTCTCAAAATTCTAAATTTCAAATATAATCCTCAAATTATAAATTACAAATCCAATATATCAAAATTTAAAATTTAAAATATAATCATCAAGGCACTCATATCCTTGAAGTCAAATCTATATCCTCAAGCTTCTCTCTTTTTTTTCTCATATTATTTCAAATAAATCATAATTATTCTTATAAAATTTATCAAAAAATAATTAACTCTCTCATCTTATTATATTATATCACTATGAAGGTTACGTTTAGCCCTAATATCCATCTATAAATTCCTATAAGTTCCTTAATTCTAGGATCAAACAACCTGGTCAAGTTTCTAACTAAACCTAGTAATATCTATACTACTCTCAAGTCATAGCTAAATATAGAAAGGGTAAGGGTCAATTAACTTAGATGTGCTGAATGCTAAGGTTCATTCTTTATACTAAGCATTTGAAGTTGTCAATATTCTTTAGTTTATTTTCTTAGTATGCATGATTTCCTAATTATCTTCTAAAACCTAACAAGGATATGGATTTCTATACCCTAGCAAAGAATTATACCCAAGGAACTTTTAAACAAGTGCACTCACCCCTTCTAAATAGGAAAAGATAAGAAACAATGATAGCGATGACAAGGGAATTATACGAATTCAATTTCAAAGGTCAAGGGAGATACTCGAGTTCAAAAAATCGGGAATGAAATCAATAAAATTGGTCAAGTAAGTGGATAAGATCCAATACTCTAATCCTATATAAAGGCTTGCTCGGTACAGTAATATAATTGAAACAATATACTCTCGACTTGCATGGGCCTCCACAAAAATATGTCACTCCCTAGTCCCAAATACGTAGGACAAAGTATACGCAAGCATGCCAGATGGTTTATATACGAAGGATACTCCAATCTATGAAACCCTCGAATACACATAAACGCTGTATAATAAATATATATATCACAGTCAATGGGTACCAGTAATCTCATATACAAAACCAAATAGAAATAAGTATCAAATATGTCAATGAACTATATATGAATTAGTCGAATTAATTTATATATTTTAATTGACTTAATAGTTAAAGAATTAATTTATAAAATCTATTTATATAAATATGAAACTTTGCCATGGCTTTGATATTTTGAGCAATGCACAACATTTTTTCTTCCAACAAAATTTATATTACTAATCTTGATTGTACCTAATATATTTAGGACATGTGTTTTGCATTTGTTTGATCTCCTCCATGCTCCAAAAATATTGACAAACATCTAGAATCACAGTTACCGTAAAACTGCTATCTTTTGACTAAAACTTGACCAAAACCAAACCCAAACACATGTAGACATGTAGTGCACCAAAGTACCCCCATGTAAATATATACTATATATATATTATATTTAAATTAATTTTTTCTATTTATAGAAAGAATCTTAGGTGTCATCCTAATTAGGTAACTACCTAACAATCTAACAACCCAAGATCCTAAGCAACAAAATTCCAACTATAACAATGAAACCCCTCTCATATTCGGCCAAGAGCAGCCTCCCTTGTGGCTGAATCCTATTGGCACTAGGAAACCCCCTCCTATGTTTAAATCTATTTAAAAAGTCCATATATGTATCAACTTATCACCAAATACTAACCCTAACCCTAACCATAACAAATCTCTTTCTCCTAAGTTGGCCGACCCCTACCCCTCACAACATTATCTCCTTCACAAAAAAAAATCTTCTCTTCTCTTCCAAAGTTCCACCTTTCATCATCCTTCCACCCAATCTCCACCAAATACCACTAAACCGTTAAGAAGAACACCATATTTCTCATAAATATATCAAAAACCCATTGTCATCATCATCAAAGCCATCAAGAAGGGATTAGCAAGGCAAGCACAAGCAAGAAGGTGTTTCTTGGACAAGAAGAAGCACCATCATCCAATCCTCCAAAGTTTTCAATAAATCTGTAATCTTTCTTTCACAAATCTCATGACATGATCCTTTTAAGTTATGTAAAATTATTGATTTAGAACCCATATTTTGCCATTTTGTTCACATAATAGAATATATGAATTTTTTATGATAGGTTGGTGATAATTCGCTTGTCGGTAGGACTAATTTTGAGACTTATAATATGATTTCTTAGGGGAATCATTATTTATTTTTAAAACTGAATAAATAGATGTTTATTTACTGTAAATAAAGGATTTTATAATTATTTTTTGTTATTTTAATGTCAAATCTGAACCCTATAATTAAGGGCAACTAGCCTAGGTTTTCGGATGATTTTATGGCATAGTTTTGCCCATAAATAAGGTTTATTTTTGATGGAATAAATAGTTGAATATTTTTTGAGATTAAATCAGAATATAAAATGATATAAAATATTTTTTCATAAATATAAACCATACTAATAGACTGGCAATGTTTCGAACAAGTTTCGTACAAAACTAGTCAACCTAAAGTAGCCATAATCTTGAAATATATTAATTTTGTCAAATTTAGGAATTAATTATTAAAATAAATATAAATTATATTAAGATTATATAATTTATTATGATTTATGTTCCTGTTCTTTAATTGAAAACTTAAACTTAAATTTTGGAAGTCAAAAACCAAGAAACTAGGTTCCGATATCCCGTAAAAGTAAAGTAAGTAATTAGAAATAATATTGGACTTGGTTGTACATGGCAAATAATAAAATTATATAAATAAGTTATAATTACAAAAATTCTTGATTAGACCCTTAAGCATTTAATTGGTGTTTAGGTCAATTGAATTTCATAGGAGTTGACGCGGGACCAACTTTACAACTATATACTGCGAACCCAGGCAAGTGTACCTCACCAAGATATTTTATAGTTCTAAATTATGTATTTGTTATTTATTATTTATTATGCATTAGACATTATATTTATGTTACTTGGTTGATGAATCTGTTACCCTAGGATCGACATACGATACTTGTGTCCAAACCAGTTTCGGGTACCGACATCCTCCATAGAGTCAAGTATCGTAGTTAGAGAGTCATACATTCAAACCCATATTTTGTGGATATATTCTATGCACATCTGATCATATGACACTTGACACGAGATTTATGTGACGGGGTCTTTCTTGACATATTCGTGGTACTTGGACTCTATATAGGCTACAAGTTGCATGCTATAGTATATTTATAGTTATACATAGTGACTGTGACTTGTGCTGATAGATAGAGGTCATGATATGAAACGTGAGGTTACATTGGGTGGAAAGAGTCTTCTTCGTGCTCTGGGCGTATTTACTTGTTACGTATCTATCTTTTATTAGACTTTGGGTCCCCTTTATGGATTCTGAAGCCATTATACATTATATACCTTTATTAGCCTTCACTGGCTTCCCCCACACAGAGCATTGAGGTACTATCTAGCATACGAATGAGTCCGTAAGTATTAACCGGGGTACGAGTCCATACTCTCATTTGCATATCACATTGTTGGTAGTTTTTCTTGTACTTTAGTGTCATACTGTTTACTTCTCGCTTGAGTGTTTATTATACCTTATTATGTCCCCTGAGGACTTGGATCAGGATTATGTCCCAGGTATAGACTAGGAGAGCTATCCCAAGGTTTACGGGACATGAGCTGACATTGGAGCTGTACTTACACCAGAGGAAGAGGTTGTGCCGAAGGACTTCTCTTGAGCACTTAGTTACTTCTTTATTTATCTATGCTTAGTGTTCTTAGACTTTTGGACTTGGTGTAGTGACTACTGGACATATGTACTTGATTTTATCTCTTTTTTTATTATTTTAATGACGGGTTGTTTCTCGCGATATTTCTTATACTGTACTTGTTGAAGGATAGTTTCATTTTTATTATTCTTGTGATTGAACTATCCCTTGTATTATAATTCTTATTATGGATGTGATTAGATATATAAACTATGACAGTTGATATAGACCCTTATTTATATATATTATAACTTAAGTGCACTCTAACGGGTCCAATAAATTGGGTTTGCCTATTGGAGTTGTGTTGCTGGCCATTGCCACGTGGCTAGTCCCTTGGTATTTTGGGACTAGGGCATGACAAAAGATGTTCCCTCTTCCCTAGTTGACGGATCCAACTCCACGATCAGAGGTCTAGCAACTCCCTTACTTTTCTTGGGCGTCCTACGTGCCCTTGCTTCCGAAGAAATCAACATAGTGCCTTCGTTATAACTCCTCTCCAGGTCAAAGTTAGCCGTTGGGGCATTGGTCGAGTAATAATACTTTGTCGATGTGTACAATATCCTGGGCACGACACCGAACGATGGCAACTAAAACTGAGATTGAGTTCCAGTGGCACTATAGTAACTCCATGTTGGGGCCCTATTGAGTAAGATGTCGTTGTAACCGAGGGAAGCACTCGGGTGACCAAGCAGAAGCTGGGTGTAGACAAACTAACCAACGAACTAGCTGGGAAGATAAGACTCCATGAAAATATCAGCTCTGTTCTGGTACACTAAGTGGGAGGGAATGATGGCTTGGAGGTAGCGAAAGAGCCTCCAAGACAACTTTTGAGGCACCCCCGCCATCTTGATGAACCACACTCCTCTCCTTATCCGTGATCCAGCTCGGACGTGAAGAATATCTAGCCAGTCATAAAGGAGAGTTCTCTCCTACCCGTGGGGACTATGTCGCATATCCACTTTATGCCCCGATAATTTTGGATCAGGGCATCGACAACCACCATGTTCTCATCAATCCCAGGGCTCATCAGGGACCCGTGATACAGGAGAAGCTAACCTATTAGATAATGGTAAGGGAGCTCGACTATATTAAAATGCCCCTTACCAGGATGGTCCTCCACCTTCTCAGCAAATATGCGGAGACCCTAATTAATTTAGCATACAATGACCGGTAGAAGGGCCAGCTTATGGTCAAAAACCAACTTCACAGCTGGGAGGATGAGGGCGCGGCTGATCCTCTCTATTATCTCAGACCCGTCTGGGACTACGTAGTTGCACAACCAGAGCATCAGGTATCTCGCCCGCACGGCTTTAGCGGATAACCCATGGGTGTCCATATAGAAATAGGTAAGTCCCTCTTCGCGGTCACCCAGCTCGCCAACAGGTTCATCCCCTTCTTCTGAGGAATCATCAATGCCTTCACCCTCAACAACAGCTAGTTCCTTCAGCACCCGAATTGAATCAGCCACTTCCTACTAGGATCTCGACTCCCGAACATGAACTCTGGTGGACTCCTTCAGTTCCAGAAAGAGATGGAGGGTCCAACTTATGATATGAAGGGAAGACCGCTCAGAGGACTTCTTCTTATTCTTCGACATCCACTGACAAATGCTGTGGTGGCATAACAATTTTTGGTAAACGGCCAGGATCTCCGAATTCTCAGATTCTAATTCATTAAGTTTTTTATTTTTAGGAGTACACTCCTTGTAGGGTTTTAGGGAGGTAATATAAACGAGAAAAGATTTGATAAATGCGGAAAACAAGGTCTTGTACGAAGATCCGCCCTTCTTTTATGTTTACAAAAAGATTGTACAAATTTGATCCTACACGAGGATGTCTAAGTATAATTTATTTAATCTGGTTGAATATTGCTATAGGTGTCTGATCTGCAGTCGATCACTTTATCCCTTGGACCACACAATGTTGAAGAAGTGCCGTGGAAGTCAGGTAGCAGCTTCGAATGTTGCTGAAGAGGGTGGATGTCCGATGCCAAAGTCGTCGATCCTTTCCCTTTTGCCTGAACTCCGGATTCTCCTCTCTCTCTCTCTCTCTCTCTCTCTCTCTCTCTCTCTCTCGACCATTGGATCTGGTACTGGATCTCTTGATCAGTTTTCAGACCTAACTTCTTCGACCCTCCAATTTGTCGACCTCGTTTCTCATTGATAGAGGTCTCTATTTATAGAGTTTTAGTGACGTGACCACTCAATCGGTATAAAAACTGAGTAGTGGAAAGTACAACACCCTTTTACACAATGGTTAAAATAACCAAAGCCTGCGTATAGATGATCCTTTGAATGAGCGTGTGACACGGGTCCAACTAAGGGACAAAACGCGTATAATCGCTACGAAGATCACGGCATAAAAGCTACGTAAGTAGGTATCCCTCATATAGAAGAGGTTGGCATAGAAGCCAATGTCTGTCACCATGGCATAGAAGCCAAATAGTTATCAAACCGGCATAGAAGCCGAATAGGCGTAGAAGCCGAGCGGTCATAAAGGCCGAGTAGGCGTAGAAGCCGAGTGGTCATAAAGGCCGAGTAGGCACAGAAGGCCAAACAGGCACCGAAGCTGAATGGGCGTAGAAGCCGAGCAGGTACCGAAGCTGAAGGGGCGTAGAAGCCGAGTGGTCATAAAGGCCGAGTAGGCACAGAAGGCCGAGCAGGCACCAAAGCTGAATGGGCGTAGAAGCCGAGCAGGCACCGAAGCTGAAGGGGCGTAGAAGCCGAGCATAACGTGCCAGAGTGATGATGTGGATATTTTAGCCGGAATTACGGCTCTTGGAGATAATCAGATCTCTTGCATTAAATGCAGAGATCTGCCCCCATCCTGTGCATTAAATGCAGATGCTTGTCTTTAAGATTTGCCATCATTCTGCGCATTAAATGCAGATACGCACCTTGAACCTTGTACGAAGAGTAACCGCTACCGTGGCAGTCTGTTCGTCTTCTGCGAAGCATAAGGAGCTCATGTTTGCATATATAAAACTAGGCAGCGTATTCCCTTATATGCGTAGGAGCAGCTCTCGTAAAGGGGATGTCACTAAACGATTGTTTGATGACATTTAATCAAATCTTCTGCATTAAATGTGCAGATCCGCCATCATCCTGTGCATTAAATGCAGAGGCGTGTTTTGAAGATCTGCCACCCTTCTGTGCATCAAATGCAGAGACGTGCCTCAGGCATCTGTCAGTATTTGGTGCATTAATTACAGAGACGTGCCTTGAGGGCCTGTCACTGCCCTGTGCATTAAATGCAGAGACGCACCTCGAGTCCCGTATGGAGTGTAGCTTTTGACGTGGCAGGCAATTTATCTTCCGCGGAGCGTAAGGAGCTCTTATCTGCCTGTGTAAAACTAGGCAGCATATTCCTCTGTGTACGTAAAAGCGGTTTACGCAAGGGAAATGGCAGTAAATGATAGCCTGGGTTGCAGTGCCGCGCCATCATTATAGCCGTCGCCTGGGTAGTCGAGCAGTATCCCTTTATCAGAAGTCGAGACGTCAGGTTCATTGCAGGATCTGACAGGTTTATTGCAGGGAATACAAAGAGTCCCTCGTACACTTCAATGCTGCATTGAAAGAGGATAAGTTTTACGCCATAAAGGCGATGAAGCACCCTGTTTACGCTGAAGCAGCCTGGATATACTGCCTTACGCGGATGGTCCTTGAGCCTATATTTTATGCTGCGTTTGGCGAAGAAGCTCTGATTCACACGTTGAGGGCTCTGAAGTCCTCTGTTTACGCTTCTTTGCATCAATATGTTGCGTAGCGCTATCCAACATATTTTTCATGCTTCTACAAGACCCCCTTCAAAGCTTTTAAATTCTTCGTAATTTGAAATGCTTTGAATGAAGCATGAATCGCTCATCGTAACTCGAAACGTTTCTGAATGGAGTTTGAAACGGTCGAGGATGACTTTATGGCGGATTTATTGGGGATCGGTGCTCTCTCTCGTATATAAAAAGGCTGAGGAGTTCTCCTGTTCTTCCCACACTTCCTTCATCATACAGAGATGATGGCCGAAGTTCGTCGGGTCGACTTGAGGAAGAAGGAGATCATGCTCTTCCAGCATGTAAGGAGCCGAAAAAGATGGCATCTTCGAGCAAATGTCCTCCGCAACGATGAATTATGGAAGGATATCATAGCCTCCTTTGCTCGGGATAATCAGCAACTTTGTATGGTAGTTCTTCGGGAGAGACGAATAATCTTATTTCACCACGCTGCTTGCAAGTGGCACCTTCTCTCGTTACCTCCGGGGACGAGAGTCAGACAGACTAGCTCTGTCCCGGCTTGAGTGGCGGGGGTCTGTAGGTAAGCAGATTTACCCTGCTTTCCTTCTGTTGGAGGATGGGTCTATGCCCAATTTTGTATCCTCCCGCCACTGATCATCTTCTTGGAAGAAGAGGAAGATCTCCACCAATGTGAGAACCTGTCAGAACAGCTTCTCGGTGCGATCTTCTGCCGACGATGGGGAACCCCTTTGTCGACGGGATTTCCCTCATATGTAGTCATGAAAATGAAGAAAGAAAACCCTTGTAGACTGGATTTCCCTTATATGTAATCATGACTTTAATTTTTAATAAAATTGTCTTTCTTCTTCATATGATCATCTTGCCATACTTTGCTGTGAAGTCTGAATATGTGTAGCTTCGACACGTCTGATTCTTTATGCCGACTCTGTTTTAGAAAGAGTGCTAGGTCCTATCATGTCTTTTACGCATAACTAGGGATGCGTAGAAAGCCGCTTTAGCATTCGAGTGTTCGAACTGTCCTGCAGTTTTAGGAGTGAGAAACCACGCAGAATCCTGAACTGTTACTCTGATAAACAAAATTTCTTTGTTCAGACATCAACTTCAAGAATGATTTCTCGAAAATCCCTTGGAATAGGGCGAGAAATGGCTGTCAAACTGATTTGCCCTCTTGGTAGATAAAATATTCAGACTGGAGTCTGGATGAACTTCGAATCGACCCGTGAAGAAGAGTAATTTTTTCAATGTTGAACTCTGTATGCTTAGGGTACTTGGGATATCTTGAGGTCAAGAAGGAGTATCTTCTGTGTGAACTCCTGTAATTGACCGTCTTGAGGATCGTTCAGATGTACGCGTACTCTGGCCTACATATCTTTCAGATGTGCGAGAAGTCATGGAGCGCGAAATCATAAGTTGGCAGCCTCTGAGCATAAAATAAATACCATCGAGCGTGAAATCATAGACTTGTAGTTCCTGAGCGTGAAGTTGTAGGTTTGTGGCCTCTCGAGCATAAAAGGTATCGAGCACAAAGGCATCCGGGCATAAAACCCGACTTGTAGCTGTCGAACGTAAAGTCATAGATCTGTAGCTGTCGAGCGTAGAAAGCTCCTTAGCGTAGAACTGTAGATTTTTTGCTTCTGAAAAGAAAATTTTCCGAGCGTGAAGTCGTGGATCCGTCGCCTCCGAGCGTAAACTAAGCGCCACCGAGCGTGAGATTATCGATTTGGTATCTGCTGAGCGTGAAGTCGTAGGTTTGTAGCCTCTTGAGCATAAAAGCTACCGAGCACAAAGGCATCCGGGCGTAAAAACTATAGACTTATAGCTTGTGAGCGTAAAACCGTAGATCTGTAGCTGTCGAGCGTAGAAAGCTCCTTAGTGTAGAAACCATGAACCTGCTTTGCGCGAAAAACTTTTCGAATTCGCCGACTGTCTACCTTCTCTGAATAAATAGGCTGACGTGGGACCCAATCATAACCGAATATTAATTAGAAGATTTGGTTCGGGGTCCGAGGAGTCCATCCGAACTCTATATATATCCCAAGTTTTTGAGGGGAAAACTTTCCATCCGTCTTCTGCGAGAGAAAGCTTTCGACTGTTCGAGTTCTTCTTCGTTTCTTCTTTGAGTCTTCAAAGTTTCCAGTAATGGCTTCGAAACAAACTTCCTCCGCTAAGGGAAAGAAGGTTGATTCTTTTTCTCGTTCTTCGGCCCAAGCGAGTGCGTCTGAGCGGAGCATCCCGTCGACGAGTAGTGCACCCGGCTTGGAAGGTAAAGAGAATGACTGAAAATCCTTCGCACACGTTGAACGTGACCACGCTAGGTTGTCTTCTATGCTGATAGCCTCTTTGAGGAAGATGATGCACGGAGACGTTTCATCTTTTTACGCCCACATTCCTAATGTGTCAGCGTAAAAACTCTATTTTTTCCGCAGTCGAGCGTAAAAGCTTTGACCGCCGAAAACTTGGTGTATACTGTTAAAATTTGAGTTTTATGCTTGTGGATGAAAATCCTGGCGTAATAACTCAATTTAATCAATCTAGCATACAACACAGACCATATACTACCAATCTTGAATTTTACGTCTAGGGAATGGATTCCAGCGTAAAGGCTCAAGTTTCACAGTCTCGGCGTAGAGCACAGACTGTTGATTTTCTTTTTTGTGGATGCTGCAAGTCCTGAAATGTCTAGTTAGGGACTGACGTGTTTCTTTTGTATTTTTGCAGTTAACTTGCATGAGTCTCCGCTGGCTGAAGTGATGGGCTCTGCCGTCGGGATGCTGCACACCAACTATTTGGAGGATCTGTTACACGTGACATTTTCTATCTCCGGGCCCCAGTATCCCGAAGGGAGGGAAATTCTGCTATCGGCTCAGGGCGAGCGAATGCTGCTGAGCATGATCAACGGGGAGCCCCTAACGTATGTAGACGGGGAGCAATACCTGAAGCAAGCTTTCCTTTTTGTGGACATGATTGACAAACAGTCCCAAACAAAGCCTAAGAGAGAACTCTGGGTTTTCCCTGCCGTGGATTTGGTCTTGTATCTGCACAATATGCCGAGAGACTACCCCATCTCGGCCTTCTTTCATGCTACGCATCCCAAGAAGATGTCGTGGACGCTGACCCCCGATCTTTACGGCAAGCCAGGGAAGATCTTTCATCTGAGAGGAGCTGACCAAGGGTCGTTTGTCAGCAGCCCTTCTGGCTTTGTGACGCTGTTCAGGGGGCTGTACCCGGGCAGTGTCCCGAGTGAAGATAGTTTGGTGATCCAGCCAGTCCAGTTACCAACTTTCTGTAATAATTTTATGGGGCATGGGGGAGTATACCCTAAGGTGAACCCTCAGTGTGGCGGGTGGATCACCCCTTCAAACCTTCGATGGGCTTGCTTAGTTGATTGGGCCCTGAAGCATTTTCAGACCGAGTTGGAGAACATCGGTCTATTTGCAGCTGTGAGTGCGACCAGTGTTGGGTTACCTCCTAACCCTAACCTGTTTCTGGCACTGATGGAGCGATATATTTCGCTTACCGGGACCTTCACCACTCTACTGGGGGAGTTGGGATTGGCCCTACATGAGATGGTAGAGATCTCAAGACTGTCGATGGAGGATACTCCATACGAAGAGTATGTTCCCATGAACCGGGAGCTGGGGGGTTCAGACCCTCGAGTGGAGGTCTATCAGGAGCTGATGTGCCACTACCTCGCCTGCACCACTTTTTATGATGAGCCCTCAGATTTGGCTCACATCAGCAAATGGACGTCATACCTCTTCTTTCACCGGTCCAGGACTGCCAATCCGGAGAAGGTATTGGAGGGCAAGGATCTGCCTGTGAATCCCCTGAGTGCGCTTAACGCTCAGGTAGTTGACGATCTTATAGTGGATGCTAGCGCTCCGGACCGATTCCTCGACGAAGGGACGGGAAAGTATCCTGTAGGCACTAAGGCCTATAGTTATTTGAGGCGCTGTCGCAAGCCTCTGTCCAGGAAGGCTCAACTGGCTGGCTTTCTCTCCATTTGGCTGCGCCGAGTAGTAGTGCCTGGCGTCGCATCTGCGGACCGCATTTACTGCAACACGCTCTGGCCTGTAGTGCGTCTGGTGTTCGGGGTAAGACTGGGCTTGCTCCCTGCCATGGTGTGCCATATACAAGCTAGCCTGAGGGCCATAATTGACGGGCTGCTCGTTGATGAAATTCGGCGTGATAGCTTTCCCCGAATAGAATTACCATACCTGTATTTGATGGGGTGGTTAATTCTCCATAACCCCCGGGTGATGTCTCCCGGTTACTGTAGTAGTTCGGGGGGTAGTTTCTTGTTAAACTACCGGAAGTCTTCCTAGAACGTGAGCACAGTTATAGACTGTCGGCGGGCGCTAGGATTCAGTCATAGTTGGAAGCTTTTCTCCACCGTCCCTCCTGTATATCGCAATCAGTCGGGGATTAGGCTTGAGGATTCGGGTAGAGAGAAGACCATTCTTTCTCTCGAAGCTTTTAATTGGTTGGTCTGTATTAGACCATCCCATCTGCTGTACAGAAGTGACGATCATTGCTTCTTAGAGCCCTACTTGCCCAGTCGGTTTGCCCGATAGTTTGGGTATAATCAGTTGCATGTGGGCAACGTCGTCACCAGCTTCAGGTCCAAAGGTGGACTTATTGATGGAGCACGGGGATGGCGATAATTTATCATGGGCTGCACTGGGGCAATTTTCATTGTGCCCATAATTATACTCTCCATGGAGCTGCGCATCCTGCATTCGTATGCCCAGTTCTATGTGGCAACGAACACCTTCTATCGTGATTTTGATATGCATGGAAGCTTTAGGGTGCCCTCTTCCAAGCCTTGGGGAAGAGTTGAAGTCCCCTCAGTTTCTTTCGATGAGGGTTAGTCCGTTACCCCGGATGAGCCTCTGGTGTCGGTCCCTAGGGGTGAAGTACCTCCGCCTACAGGGGCTTTGGTAGTTTCTGGGAAGCGAAGGGCTCCTGTTTCCAAGGAAACTTCCCTTCGTAAGAGGAAGAAGAAGATGGTAAATCGTTCTCTCCGGATTCCTGGCATTGATGCTCCTGGAGGTGAGCTTGCATCTTCCCGTGTTGGGGACGATTCTTTGATTGGAGGTTCCTCGCTTTTCAGATAGGGATCTTCCACAGTTCTGGATGGTGGTGCCGGAGAATCTCAGCTGGATGCTGTAGAAGCATAAAAAATACGCTGGATGGCTATACGCAGCATATTGATGCAGAGCAGCGTAAACAGAGGCCTTCAGAGCCATCAAACGTGCAACAGAGCTTTCTCCGCCAAACACAGCATGAAATATAAGCTCAATATAAGGCAGTACGTCCAAACCGCTCAGCGTAAACAGGGTGCTTCATCGACTCCTGGGCGTAAAACCCATCCTCTTGCAATGCAGCATTGAAGTGTACGAGAGATGCTTCGTATTCTCCGAAGTGAACCTGTCAGATCCTGCAATGAACCTGACGTCTGAACTTCTGACAAAGGGATACTGCTCGACTGCCCAGGGATACTGCTCGACTACCCAGACGACGGCTATAATGATGGCACGGCACTGCGACCCAGGCTGTCATTTACCGCCATCACCTTTGCGTAAACTGCTTTTACGTGCACGAAGGGATGCGCTGCCTTGTTTTATACAGGCGGACATGAGCTGTTTATGCTCTGCAGTAGACAAACCACCTGCCACATCAAAAGCTGTACTTCGTACGAGGCTCGAGGCATGTCTCTACGTCAAATGCACAGAACGATGGCAGTTGCTCGAGGCACGTCTCTACGTCCAATGCATAGAGCGGTGACAGTTTCTCAAGGCACATCTCTGTGACTAATGCGCAGAAGGGCTGCAGACCTTCAAAACACGCTTCCACATTTAATGCACAGGATGGTGGCAAATCTCGGCATTTAATGCAAGATATTTGATTATATTTTCAAAAGCCGTAATTCCGGCTAAGACGTCCACATCAGCACTCTGGTACGGTACACAGCGGCTTCTACGCCCACTCGGCCTCTATGACCACTCGGCTTCTACGTCCACTCGGCCTCTATGACCACTCGGCTTCTACGCCCAGTCGGCCTCTATGACCACTCGGCTTCTACGCCTACTTCGGCTTCTATGCCTACTTGGCTTCTACGCCATGGTGACAGACATTGGCTTCTACGCCCACCTCTTCTACACGAGGGATACCTACCTACGTGGCTTCTACGCCGTGATCTTCGTAGCGATTATAGGCGTTTTGTCCCTTAGTTGGACCCGCGTCACACGCTCATTTCAAAGGATCATCTATACACAGGCATTGGTTATTTTAACCGTTGTGTCAAAGGGTACTGTACTTTCCACTCCTCGGTTTCTACACCGACGGAGTGGTCACTGTCACTAAAACTCTATAAATAGAGACCTCTATCAATGAGGAACAAGGTCAAAAAATTGGTCAAGAAACCAATATCAGATCCAAGGTCAACAGATTGGGAGGTCGAAAATTGGTCAAGAAAACCAATATCAGACCCAAGGTCGAACTTCCAAGAAAGATCGAACCAGAGGTCAAGAGAGAGAGAATCCAGAGCTCAGGCAAGGAGCAGGGATCGACGACTTTGGCATCGTACATCCACCCTCTTTTGCAACCTTCGAAGCTGCTTCCTGTCTTCTACGGCACTTCTTCATCATCGTGTGGTCCAAGGGCTAAAGTGATCGACTGCAGATCAGACACCTATAGCAATATTTACCCAGATTAAATAAATTATACTCCCACATCCTCGTCTAGGATCAAATTGTACAAGTTTGTTTGTAAACCAAAGAAGGCGGATTTCGTGTAAACCCCATCTTGAATACATTTCAATTCTTTCGTTTTCTACCACAAACAAGATGGCGACTCTGCTGGGGACGTCTTTCTCTTCTGATGAGGAAGTAATTGCTCAACACGATGCAGTATCTGTAGGAACCGTGAAGAAGACACTGGTCGTCCAAAATGACCAGTCTGCCTACGAAGACATGCTTCGAACCGGTGGTAGCTCTCACCCTCTCTTCGTCCAAGACAACAGGAAGCTACGCACGGTCTGGATGCCCAAGACATCCTCTACCATTCCTGTGGACTCTCCGATCTCTTCGATCTCTTCGACCAATGAGGTTATAGCATTGCTCCCTCCGTGCCCTGCACGTAAAATTTAATCTCCCGCTACGCACGATACAGACGAAACTTCGGGCAAAGCCTCAGCGCTAACCCAGAAGTATCCACTGCGCTCTATGCGTAGAAACCAGTCTCCTGCTACGCGCGGTACAGACAAAACTTCGGGCAAAGCCTCAGCGCTAACCCAGAAGTATCTACTGCGCTCTACGCGTAGAAACCAGTCTCCCGCTACGCGCGGTACAGACAAAACTTCTGATGATGCCTCGGCGCCAAATTGGAAGTATAAATCATGCTCCGTGCGCAAGACAACATCTGACCTCTACGGGGAACCAGTTGAGCGCTGTGATTTCTGTGAGGGGAAACAAGAGGCAGAGTACTCAACTTCTCGGCCTTTACGCCAGCGAGGGAGCAATCTGCCTACTCTCAGGATTACGCGGGAAGCCGATGGCCGATTGAGGACCTCTTCAGCTTTACGCCAGTCTGAGCAGATCTCCAAATTATGCCAGACGAAGTCCCACGGCATAAAGCAAGCTCAGATTGCGGAAAGACACCCTCCCCGGGGATTATCCGCCACCCAAATGGCCAATATGTTGTACACAGGTGGCACAGGGAAAACCATGGTACCCAGTCTCCGCATGCCCACTGGTGGGAACAGAAGGAACAAGCCGTCGTCTTCTTCTTATACTCCTCCTGACTTGCGCAAATATCTAATCCAGAAGCGTAAGAAAAGGGGACCTTTCAACATGTCTATTACGCCCCCTGGCGAGCAATGTTGTAATAGTCATAAGATTGTGATTGACTGTTGCTGTTCTAAAGCAAAACGGTCAATTTTTGACCGGTTGAGCTACTCTCTGTCTTTCCAAGAAGAAGAGCCCGCGCATGTATCCATGAACATGGCTTCGCATATACCTGGAGAAAGCTCATGCTCAAGACGTCCGTCCTCTAGAACTCCGAGTCGAAGAAGATCCAACATGTTCCTCAGAGACACTGAAGATGGGGTGTTCTAGAACACTCGTTCAAGGTCACAACAACTGACTTCGTACTCCTCTGATTCCGACACTGGGGGTCGCCATTCCCCCGAATCAAATACTGAAAGTATAAAGTCAACTTCTGCGACAACCTATACGCATCCTTCGACGATGCCAAGGGAAATGGAAGTTTATGCCGTTGAAGATGAACGCGAGGAAGCTTCGCCGTCAGGAAACGCGGAACAACGTATCACTATACTGGAGACATCTCTGAAACAAATGCAATCCATAATGGAGAACATGCACCAAATAATGCTAACTCAGTACGCAACTGCCATGGCTCGAGCATCGATCCCACCAACTCAGATACGTATAGGGGTGGACTTACCACCATCCAACCTGAGCCAAGAGCCTACTCTAGATCAAGAGTCAGTAGTTCCTCTGCTTCTTCACTCAGAGAATGCATTACCTCCCATTGGAGTTACGATACAACCAACTCCGCACTACACCGTAGTCTCGCTTTCGACTGAAAATCCGATACAGGCAGTACGGAAGTTGAAAGCCCAGTTTGACGCCTTGAAGCACAAAGATCAGCTCAAGAAACTGGGAATCAACCAGCCTTACCCAGCTATCTGGGAAGAGGTCCCTTTCCCTTTGAGGTACAAACCTCAGACTATGGCTCTGTTCGAGGGAAAAACATTACCAAGTCAGTACATGAACTATTTCAGTATGATGACGGTGTTGCTACAAGGGAACGACGCCCTCCTCACTCGGGTGTTCAAAGGCTGCCTCTCAGTAGTAGCCTATCAGTGGTACCGTAGCTTGGCGGACAACTGCATTACTTCCTTCGAAGACTTCAAAGCTTTATTCTTCACGCGATTCTACGAAGGAGGAATGGACATGTCTATGTCCTCTCTCATCGAAGTCAAGCAGAGGAAAAAGGAGGATGTTCGCACCTTCGTCGAACGTTTTCGTCAGGCCACCTTACAGATGCCCCCAGGAGTTCCAGACTCTGCGTTAGTAGACATTTGCAGGAAGAACCTCCTTCCCGTAGTCTCGGTATTTATAGGACCATATCAGTTCCATGATTGGCCCTCGTTCATCATCTCGGCAGTAGCCGCCAAAGATAATAGTCGCAAGGTGCGTGACAATGGCATCATGATCTCCGCCTCTGACAGAGGAAAAAGGTCATCTCCCAGCAGCGACCATCCTCGCAGCTCCAAGGAAAAAGAAGCTCTGGCAATCAATACGGCCAAACAAAAGACCGCGGCAACCGCACAAGCGAGACCCGGGACCTCCAGGCCCGTCAAAGTCTACTCTTTCGACGACGACGATATCCCAAGTATATTCGAGTGTCTCGTCAAAAGTGGCAAGATCACCCTTCCGGAGCTAAGACGGCCCAAGAAATTGGCAGTACTAACGACCCTAAATACTACATCTTCCACAGATACATGCATCACCCGACAAAGGCATATTACATACTGAAAAGGAAGATCCAGGGGTTAATCGATGCTAAAGCCATCACTCTGCACAACACCGAGAAGACGGTCACGGCCAACATGATCTCTCTGCGGTTTGGCAACCTGCCTTCCCAAGAAGTCTCGAACAGTGTCACACCCATTTCCCGGACCACGATGAATATCGTCAATCTCCCTCCGGCTAGGGGTCAAAATCATGACCTGGTACCCCTAACCACCCGATAGGGCAAGATTATGTGGGTTCATTCGGATTTGGTGTCAGAGCTCGAAGAGGAGACTAAAGCTACTAAGGCTACGTCTAGGAAGAGCTCCAAATACAAACTATGCCATATGGTCGCAACTTCTTTGCCATCAGACGAAGATGAGGTATTTGCTGCAACCCGTTCAGGGAAAGCCTACCTCAACAAATACGGAGCAAGTTAGGAAGAATCACCAGCGGACGCTTCAGCTGCCAAACCTTCAGGACCAGACCCCGTCGTACCAGATGCCGGTCCTTCAAAACCAACTTCGACGGACAAGGGGAAGCAAAGAGAAGTGCGCTTTGATAAACCTGTGAAAAATATTCCAAACAAAGGTTTAGAGAAGCCATACAACTTCGACATACTGGCCCAACTGGCTAATACACCAGCCAGGCTGTCCATCTTCGAGCTACTCAGGCTATCCCAAGACACTCGTCTAGCCCTGAGTGAAGCACTGATACCGGCGGAGGCATGCTTGACCCAGCTCAAGTCCCCGGACGAAGAACCGATAGCATGTCCTCAATGCCACAGTGTAATGGAAGTGGTCCCAAATATCACTTTCACTCAAGACGACATATTGTTAAAACATAACAGGCATGACAGGCCCCTCTATTACATCGGGTATGTCAGTTCCATGGAGGTCGATCGGATTCACATAGATCCGGGATCGTCGATCAGCATCATCCCTCACGGTCTGCTCAGATCGCTGAGGATTCCTACCAGCGAATTGGCTTATACCTCCACTACAATCGTGGGTTTCAACGCCAGAAGAAGTAAGCCATTGGGGAAAATTCGCCTGAGGATCCAGATTGGCAACCTCAGATCGGTGGCCATATGTTACATCATCGATTCAGAGGTATCCTACAATATTTTGCTGGGAAGACCGTTGATCCACGACCACAACATCGTTCCTTCAACTCTACATCAATGCCTCAAATATGTAGACCCCCAAGGAACAGTACAAACGGAGGTTGCTGACCTAAACCCGTTTAAAGGAGTAGAATTCTACTATTCCGATGCCGTGTTGTACTCTCAAGACCACACGAAAGAAGGGTCAGGCGAGGCAGAGAAGGAAGCCCACCGGGAGCCAGAAGAACCCTCTGCCGTACTACCGCTGTCAATCAGGGTGAAAGGACGAACCACTCGTCCAAAAGCCATGGAGCCTATGGCTATTCACCTGAACAAGACCAAGTCAGGAAAAGGGAGTGATCCTCTAGTGATCACTTTGAACCAGAAGCCTCCACCCTTGGTCATCAACCTTCGGCGCGACAGGCAGCCGACCGATGTAAATGCAACCAGGAACGAAGTTCCAGATGATAATAAACATCCTCTTTTCCAGTATATTGACGCTCAGATTCCAAATCAGGAATCTACTCCCCGTGACGAGGTAGAACCCTTAGCACAAAAATTCTTGAAAGTTATGAACTCCTACCGTCCGTATGTCTGAGAAGTAGCGTCATCATCCAATGTCATCACGACGTATGGACCACATGAGGATTCTATCTTCATTGTCCCGCCTACCTGCAGCAGCCAGCGATCAATAGTCTTCGGCCGCATGCGCAATCAACCGGCTATCCAGGAAGATCCTTTCAATGACGATGCTGGAAAAATGCAAGTTCATCGATACAGCCCGCAAGCGTTGAGGATCATGCAAAACATGGGCTACGACTTGGAGCGGAAGCCAGGCCTCAACTACGGAAGAGGCAGACGAACGCCGCTGCGCGATGACCCCCGCTATCAGCAAACTCGTTTTGGGTTAGGGTATGCCACCTCCCTTACGACTTCTAAGTCAGACAAGGATATCTCATCCTCTTCCCAGAACGGCTCGTCGCCCTCCGACTCACCTGATGCTCTCGAACAAACACTATCAGTGAATATGGTAGTGGCAGATCCCTTTGAAGCAGATAAATAGGATACTGAGCCGTTTAAGAATGACTCATGGTCCTAACAAATGGATACGCAGTGGGAATTCTATTTCGAGCAAAGGGAACCTCCCACCAAAGACGAAGTTATCCAGGTTGATGTTGGGGGTAAACTTTCGCCAAAGCCGATATTTATCAGTAACAATCTTTCCCCAGCTGAAAGGGAAGAAGTTATCCAGCTGATAAAAGAGTATATCGACGTCTTTGCATGGGATTATGAGGACATACCAGGCCTTGACCCAAAGGTGGCTACTCACAAACTCAACATATTGATCGATTCAAAACCTGTGAAGCAGCACCAATGCCGGTTCCGCCCGGATATGATGGACGCCATCGAAGCTGAAGTCAAGAAGTTGATAGCCTGTGATTTTATCCGGGAAGAACAACATCCCGACTGGGTCACCAACGTTGTCCCAGTCATGAAGAAAAATGGGAAAATACGTATCTACATCGATTACCGAGATCTTAATGCGGCCTGCCCCAAGGATGAATTCCCTCTTCCCATCACGGACATCATAATCGACAATACCTGCGGTTTCGAATGCATGTCTTTCATGGATGGATTCTCAGGGTACAATCAGATCAAGATGCATCCCGAAGACGAGAAGCACACTGCCTTCCGGACCCCGTTAGGGGTATATTGCTATACGGTCATGCCCTTCAGATTGAAGAACGCCGGGGCTACATACCAACGGGCTATGAGTAACATATTCTATGAGCATTTACGCAAAACAGTAGAATGTTACGTAGACGACATAGCCTTGAAGAGCCGCCTCAAAGATGATCACATTCAAGACTTGCGGACGGTATTCGAGTTAATGCACCAACATCAACTCAAGATGAACCCTACGAAGTCCTTTCTGGGTGTATCTAGTGGCAAATTCCTGAGATTTGTCATTATCGCCAAAGGCATCTAAGTGAACCCTGACAAAGTCCAGGCCATCGTAGAAATGTGACCACCCCGCAATCTGAGGGAACTCCGGGGATTTCAAGGCCGTCTGGCTTATATCCGGAGATTCATATCCATCCTCTCGGGAAGATGTTAGCCCTTTTTGCATCTCATGAAGAATGGTGTATCCTTCATATGGGACAAACCTGTCAACAACGTTCGGAGACATCAACCGCTACCTCACCAGTCCGCCAGTTCTGGTGCCTCCCGTTATGGGAAGACCATTCTTGCTGTACGTCCGAGCGATGGATCATTCGCTAGGAGCTCTTCTCGCACAGAAGAACGATATGGGTCATGAACAGGCTATCTACTACCTCAGCAGGATGATGGTCGGAGCCGAACACCGGTACAACCCAGCAGAGAAAGAATGCTTGGCTCTAATGTTCGCTATCCAAAAGATGCGGAACTATGTCACCGGCCAGACTATTCATATCATCTCCAGGATCAACCCTCTTCGAGTACTGATGAGCAAGCCAAGTGCTCTTAATTCTCGACTCGCGACTTGGGCGATGCTGTTAACACCATATGACATTGTATATGTCCCGCAGAAGTCCATCAAAGGCCAAGCGCTGGCCGACTTCCTAGCTGTTCATCCGATCCCGGAGGCCTCCAAATTATACGAAGACATCCCTGACGAAGTTGCAGAATGTAATTCCACAATGGAAAGTGACGCATGGCAATTGTTCTTCGACGGCGCCTCCAGGACTGGTCCCAAGGGAAACGTAGTTTCAGGGGTAGGAATCGTCCTGGTCACTCCTGATAAACTCGTCATCTACCGAGCATATTCTCTTAGCGAGCCATGCTCCAACAATGTGGCAGAGTATAACGCTCTTCTAATCGGGCTCCAAGTCGCCAAAGAGCTGGGGTCGAGTCCCTGGAAGCTTTCGGTGATTCTCTAACTATAGTCAATCAAGTCAGGGGAATATATGAAGTCCACAATCCAGACCTCATCACCTATCACCAAGCGACGGTCGAGATAGCCATGACATTCAAAGGGTTCTTCCTAGAGCATGTACCTCGATCTCAGAATCTGGAAGCTGATGCCCTAGCCAGTCTAGCTGCGGATTTAGCCACTCCTATAAGAAGACAGGATTCGGTAATCCTTCTTAACAGAGATTTATTCTATGTGAATAACAACTTTCACATAGAACGCAGCTACGCTGTGAACACAGATCCCCTAGAAGAGACTGGAGAACTCCCTTCATAGATTTCGTCGCATACAAAATCTTGCCGGAGGACCCCAAAGAAGCAGTATCCGTCAAAAGACGATCATTACGCTTCTACTTCGATGCATCTTCACAATGCCTATATCGTCGGACCTACGACAGACTTCTATTGAGAAGTCTCTCTAACGACGAAGCATAGCAGATTATCCGGGAAGCTCACAACGGCGTGTGCGGAGTGCATCAACCCGGTCCTAAGCTACAGGATCGTATCAGGAGAATGGGCTATTACTGGCCCACTATGATCACAGACGCGATCAACTATGTAAGACAATGTAGATCCTGTCAGGTTCATGCAGACTTCATACATCAACAGTCTGAATATCTACATCTTACAGTTGCATCCTGGCCTTTTGAAGCATAGGGTATGGATATCATTGGTCCTATTCACCCATCTTCTTCCAGAGGTCACCAGTTCATACTGGCCATCACGGATTACTTCTCCAAATGGACAGAGGCGATCCCTCTTGCTGAGATAAAGGCGTCTAATGTAATTAGCTTCATCAAGCATTACGTCATTTATCGCTTTGGAATTCCCCGAAGGATAATCTATGACAATGGGCTTCATTTTATCAGCCAAGCGTTTCATCAATTTTGCGATAAAAATCGGATACATAATATTGCCTCTACGACATATTATCCAGCTGCTAATGGTTTGGCAGAAGCTTTCAACAAAACCCTTATCAAACTCTTGAAGAAGTTCGTCTCTTCAAACAAAAGAGATTGGAATGAGAAGTTGGGCGAATGCCTCTGGGCATACCGCCCAACGGTGCGAACACCGACAGGTTGTACCCTATTTTTACTGGTCTACGGGAGCGAAGCAGTTGTACCCATTAAAATCCAGATCCCGTACTCAGGATAGTCGTGACTAATGAGCTGACTCAAGAAAAGAATGACCTGTTAAGGCTTCAAGAGCTAGAAGGATTAGACGAGAAACGCCTCCAAGCTCAACAGCGCATCGCGCTCTACCAAGCACGCATTTCCAAAGCTTTCAATCATAAAGTAAAGGAAAGAGTGTTCAAAGTCGGCGAGCTAGTTTTAGCCGTAAGAAGGCCGATGATCCTTACTCACAGGAGTAAAGGCAAATTCCAGTCCAAGTGGGAAGGCCCTTATGTGATCGAGACAACTTTCCCAAACGGCGCTTACCGGTTAGCCCAGCCTAATGGAGACCTGTTAATGGCTCCTATCAACGGTAAATTCCTTAAAAGGTACTATGCTTAAACTCTCCTGCTCAAGTGGAATATAGCGAGAATCTCAATTCTGACAAAACTACTTCCAAGAAACTAGTTGGGTCATATTCTATCATGTCCGTATGACCTCTGAATAGATATGTCCTGCTAAAAGGTTATCAAGAGTCTATCACGTTCATACTACCTCTGATATTACTCTCGCCCAAATCTGTCATTTACATTCCGAAATGATGGGTCCATAAAGTCAGAAAAGAGTCGCTTTTATTTATTCCCAAAAAAAGAGCAGAATTATATTTGGGAAGCAAAAAGAAGAAAAGGTACATCATTGTTGGGGAGCGGTCAGATCGCGAATCAGCTGTACCAGTACAGCTATCCTCTCATCCCTGGAAACCAAGGCATCAGCGCGGGCCCGTTCCAGCCGTGCCTCGGGATTGTTCGTAAAGGACAATTCGGCCCTTGCCCGAAGAGAGCCAGTACGGGCAGCTTCTGCGCATTCCAGATCCCGTCGTACTGCGCTCAGTCGACCAGTCGCTACATCTAGACCCGCCAACGACTGAGAAGCCTACTCCTCTGCCAGAGCGAGTTTTTCCTTCAACTTGCGGGCCCTTGATACGTTCCCTTCATGCTCGGATTGGCACTTCGTCTGAAGAGCAAGAGCCTCCTCCAAGACAGCTTTTCTTTCATCCATCTCCAGCTTATGCGCTTTGATGGAGTCATCTAGGATTTCCAGCTGTTTAGTAAGCCGCGCAGTCATGAGGTCATATCTGGCCTGGACCTCAGCTTCAAGACTGCCCTGAGCCAGCTGCAAGTATTCGTTAATAGGTTGCTCCAAACCATTAACCATCGCCTCCAGGGCGTCAGCTACCCCAAAATCGCCGAACTCACTGACTGCCCCGATCGAAAACTGAGAAGCCTTCTTCAGACGCTCGAAGTCTAGATTCTTTGCCAACACAATTGATATCAGCGTTTTCAAACTGGTGTAAAAAAGGCTGGTGTATTGCTCGGTCAGCGCGACTAGATCCGATTGGACGCTAGGAGTGGCCGCGATATTGGCGAGTCCCCCTCCAGGAATGATTGCAGACGAGGTGGCCACAGTCACCGCCTCGGCGGGTGGTGCGACAATAACGGTCGAAGTCATCGGCATACTCGCGAGAGGCGAGGTCACGACAACGGGTTCGTCCTCCTCTTGAGGTGACGAAACCACTCCGGGCGAGCTGGCCCCCGAAGATATTTCCTCCTCGAAGTCGGGCGCCTCCGTATCATCGCTAGGAGCCCGAGCAGAGCCAGAAGGTGCTTTAACGCTATACTCCCCGTGGACGCCGTTCCTTGAGAAGAGGACAAGAAAGTTGATATCAATATGATGGTAATCTTTCTAAGAGGAGACATAAAGATGACATTTACCCGTAGCCAACGGTATATATGCCGTATCTGCAGCCCACGTAGCTAAATCACGCCTTAATGACGCAATGCAAACTATCATACCTGGAGAAGGGGGTGGGCCTACCGACACCACCAGGTGCTCTACCGAGCCTTCACCAAGACGCGGTCGAGGTTCGTCAGCTGGAATCTCGCCAGGCAATTTCGTTCCACTATCGGAGGTGGTGGCAGCAACGGCAGACTCAAGCAGGGGTTCTCCGGCACCGCCGGCCGAAACTGAGGGTCCCTCTCCGAAAGACGAGGAACCTCCAATCAAAGAGACATCCCCAACAGGAGAGACAATAGGTTCCTCTCTAGGAGCCTCAATGTCAGGAATCCGGAGAGAATGAGCAACCGTCTTCTTCTTTCTCTTACGAGGGGAAGTTTGCTTTAAAGCAGGAGCCCTTCGCTTCCCAGAGACTGCCAAAGCCCCCGCAGGTGGAGGCACTTCACACCTCGGCACCGACACCAGAGGCTCATCCGGAGTAACGGACCCCTCACCCTCGTCAGACGAAATCGAGGGGACTTCGACTCTTCCCCCAGACTTGGAAGAAGGTACCCTAAAGCTTCCACGTATGTCAAAATCACGATGGAAGGTGTTGATCGCCACGTAGAACTGGGGATACGAATGGAGGATGCGAAGCTCCGTGGAGAGTGTGACGACCGACACGATAAAGATTGCTCCCGTGCAACCCATGATAAAATACCGCCATCCTCTGGCTCCATCAATGAGTCCGCCCCTGGACCTGAAGCTGGTGACGACATTGCCCACGTGCAGCTAATCGTACCCAAACTGCCTGGCGAACCGACTAGGCAAGTAGGGCTCGAAGAAGCAATGATTTTCGCTTCTGTACAGCAAATAGGAGGGTCTGATGCAGACCAACCAATTAAAAGCTTCCGGAGAAAGATTGGTCTTCTCTACACCTAAATCCTCAAGCCTAATACCCGACTGATTGCGATGTACAGAGGGGACAATGCAGAGGAGCTTCCAGCAATGATCGAGGCTCAGCGCCAGCCGATAATCTAAAACTGTGTTCACGTTCCAGGGAGAGTCCTTGTAGTTCAGCAAGAAACTACCCCCCGAACTATTGCCAGGGCCGGGAGACATCACCCGGGGGTTGTGGAGAATTAACCATCCTATCAAGTACAGGTATGGTAACTCTACCCGGGAAACCTATCACGTCGAGCTTCATCAACGAGCAGTCCATCAGTCATGGCTCTCAAACCAGCCTGTATACGGCACACCATGGCAGGGAGCAAGCCCAGTCTTGCCCCGAACACCAGACGCACGACAGGCCACAGGATGTTTCGGTGAATGCGGTCCGCGGATGCGATGCCGAGCACCACTACTCGACGCAGCCATATGGAGAGAAAGCCAGCCAGCCTGGCTTCCTTAGACAGAGGCCTGTGGCAGTGCCTCAAGTAACTATAGGCCTTAGTGCCTTCAGGGTACTTTCCTACCCCGTCATTGAGAATCTGATCTGGAGCTTTAACATCCTCCATAAGATCCTCGACGACCTGGGCACTGAGCACGCCCAAACAGTTCACGGGCTCATTCTTGCCCTTCAAAACTTTCTCCGACTTGACGGTCCTAGCCCGATGGAAGAAGAGGTAGGACATCCACTTAGTGGTGTGAGCCAAATCAGAAGGCTCATCATAAAAAGTAGTGCACGTGAAGTAGTGGTACATCAGCTCCTGATACACCTCCACAACCCGAGGGTCCGAGTCCTCCAACTCTCGGTTGGTCGGAACATACTCTTCATATAGGGTATCCCCCATCGGCAGTCTCGAGATCACTGCCATCTCATGGAGGGCCAACCCCAACTCCCCCAATGGAGTGGCGAAGGACCCGGTGAGCGAAATATATCGCTCCATCTGTGCCAAAAACAGGTTAGGGTTGGGAGGCAACCCAACACTCGTCGCACTCACAGCAACATACAGTCCGATGACCTCCAGCTCTCTCCAAAAATGCTTCAAGGCCCAGTCAACTAGGCAAGCCCATCGGAGGTTTCTAGGGGTGATCCATCCATTGCACCGAGGATTCTCCTTGGGGTATACCCCCCCTCGCCCCGTGAAGTCATTGCAGAAAGTCGGCAATTGGACTGGCGGGATCACTGAACTATCTTCACTCGGGACGCTGCCCGGGCACAGTCCCCTGAACAGCGTCACAACGCCGGAAGGGCGGCTGACAAACGACCCCTGGTCAGCTCCTTTCAGATGAAAGATCTTCCCCGGCTCTCCGTGAAGATCGGGAGTCAGCGTCCATGACATCCTCCTGGGATGTGTAGTATGGGAGAAAGCCGAGATGGGATAATCTCTCGGCATCGTTGGCAGATACAAGACCACACTCTCGGCGGGGAAAACCCAGGGTTCTCTCTTGGGCTTCATTTGGGACTGTTTGTCAATCATGTCCCCAAAAAGAAAAGTCGGCTTGATGTACTGGTCCCCGTCTATGTACGTCAGGGGCTCTCCGTTAATCATGTTCAGCAACGTCCGCTCGCCTTGAGCCGATATCAAGATCTCCCTTCCTTCAGGATACTGGGATCCGGAGATAGGAAATGTCACGTGGGACAGATCCTCCAGATAGTTTGAGTGCAGCATCCCGGCAGCGGAACCCATCACCTCGGCCAGTAGAGACTCATGCAAGTCAACTGTAAAAGTGCAAGGAAAACAAGTCACTACAACTCTTACAAACATAAAGACCAAGAAACGACCGTCTGTGCTTTACGTCAAGACTGTACAAAATTTGGTCATTTTACGCCGGAAGTCACATCCAGAAGCGTAATTGGCGGTATACAGTCCGTGCTTTACGCCAGACTGCCAAAATTCTAGTTATTACGCCGGAGGTCCCATCCACAAGCATAAAATTAAAATTTTATAGTATACACCAAGTTTTCGGCAGTCAGAGCTTTTACGCTCAAAACTGCGAAAACATGGAGTTTTACGCTGGCACATTAGAAATGTGGACGTAAAAGATGAAAATGTCTCTGTGCGTCATCTTCCTCAAAGAGGCTATCAGCACAGAAGACGACCTAGCGCGGTCACGTTCAACGTGTGTGAAGGATTTTTCGTCATCCCAAAGGCTCTACCTCTAAGGCCGGGTGCGCTACTCGTCGGCGGGATACTTCGCTCAGAAGAGAGTTCACCTTGCCCGACCGAAGATTCTCTCGCTGGGGCAGAATAACGAAAAGAAGAACCTATACTCTTTCCCTTAGTGGAGGGGATTTGTTTTGGCGCTATTTTTGAAGTCTCGGAGCGCTCGAAAGAAGAACGAGGGGAAAGACTCAAAACAGTCAAAAGCTCTCTTTCGCAGAAGACGGATGAAAAGTTTTTTTCTCTCAAAAGCTTGGGATATATATAGAGTTCGGGTCGACTCCTCGAATCCTCGGACGGGCTCCTCGAAACCCCAACCAAAATCTTACAATTAATATTTGGTTATGATTGGATACTACGTCAATCTACTACTCTCGAAAGGCGGACAGTCAGCAAATTCGAAGAGTTTTTCGTGCAAAAACAGGTCAGTGGTTCCTACGCTAAAAGAGCTTTCTACGCTCGACAATAACAGATCTACGGTTTTACGCTCGCAAGCTACAAGTCTATGGTTTTATGCCCGGATGCCTTTGTGCTCGGTAGCTTTTATGCTCGAGAGGCTACAAACCTACGACTTTACGCTTAGCAGATACCAAATCGATGATCTCACGCTCGGTGGCGTTTAGTTTACGCTCGGAGGCAATGGATCCACGACCTTACGCCCGGAAGATTTCTTTTATTCACAGGCTATAAATCTACAGTTCTACGCTAAGGAGCTTTCTACGCTCGACAGCAACAGATCTACGGTTTTACACTCGCAAGCTACAAGTCTATGGTTTTATGCTCGGATGCCTTTGTGCTCGGTAGCTTTTATGCTCGAGAGGCTACAAACGTACGACTTTACGCTCAGCAGATAACAAATTGATGATCTCACGCTCGGTGGCTTTCTACACTCAATAGGCTACGAACTCAGGATTTTTAGCTCATCTACACTACGGATCTCTGACTTTCCGCATATCCGAACAGTTCTCGAGGCGGTCGATTACAGGAGTTCACACAGAAGATACTCCTTCTTGACCTCAAAATATCCCAAGTACCCAAAACATACAGAGTTCAAACATTGAGAAATTACTCTTCTCGGGTCAATTAGAGGTTCATCCAGACTCCAGTCCGAATATTTCATCTATCAAGATGGCAACTCAGTTTGACCGCCATTTCTCGACCCTGTTCCAAGGGATTTTTTGAGAAGTCATTCTTGAAGATGAAGTCTGAAATAAGAATTCTGTTTACACAGAAGTGAAAACAACAGTTCAGAGCTCTACGCGGTTCCTCAGTCCTAGCAACAGGACAGTTCTAAATGTTCAAAATGCTCAACAACGTTCTATGGACTATTTGCTATGCACAAAAGACTGGACCTAGCACTCTTTCTATACAGAGTCGGCGTAAAGAATCAGACGTGTCAAAGCTACACATATTCAGACTTCACAGCAACGTATGGCAAGATGATCATATGAAGAAGCAAGATAATTTTATTAAAGATTAAAGTCATGATTACATATGAGGGAAATCCAATCTACAAGGGTTTTTCTCTATTTTCTATGATCACATATGAGGAAAACTCCATCTACAAAGGGTTTCCCCATCGTTATCTGAAGATCGCCCAGAAGCTGTTCTGATAGGTTCTCAATGGGCACAATTCTTCATCCATCTTCTCCAGCAGTCAGTCAGTTCCAGCAAACTGACTGACATGGCAATGATCAACAGCGGGAGAATACAGAGTTGGGGCTTGCATAAATTATGCAGATCCCATGCTCCGTGCACCATGACAGATTGAGTTGATATATTCCACCCAACTCAATGCCCAAGGTCAGAGCTAGTTGCTGCTCTCATCCCCAGAGGTAACAGGAGAAGACACCACTTGCAAGCCGTGTGGTCTAATATGACCCTTCCCTTCTCCTGGAAGAACAGCCATATAAAGTTACTAATTATCCCGAGCAAGGGAGGCTAAGATATCCTTCCATGATCCATCGTTGCAGTGGATACTTGCTTGAAGATGCCGTCTTTTTCGGCTCCTTATACGCTGGAAGAACATGATCTCCTTCTTCCTCAGATCGACCCGACGAACTTCGGCGATCATCTCTGCGTGGTGATGATTATGTGGGGAGAACGGGTTAACCCCCCTGCCTTTTTATAGGCGAAAGAGATCACATCGGTCCCCAATAAATCCGCCATAAAGTCAACATCGACCATTTTAACGCTTCATTCAGAAATGTTTCGAGTTACGAGGAGCGGTTCATGCTTCATTCAAAGCGTTCCAAATTTCGAGGAATTTAAAAGCTTTGAAGGGGGTCTTGTAGAAGCATGAAAAATACGCTGGATGGCTATACGCAGCATATTGATGCAAAGCAGCGTAAACAGAGGCCTTCAGAGCCATCAAACGTGCAACAGAGCTTTCTCCGCCAAACACAGCATGAAATATAAGCTCAACGTAAGGCAGTATGTCCAAACCACTTTAGCGTAAATATGGTGCTTCATCGACTCCTGGGCGTAAAACCCATCCTCTTGCAACACATCATTGAAGTGTACGAGAGACGCTTCGTATTCTCCGAAGTGAACCTGTCAGATCCTGCAATGAACCTGACGTCTGAACTTTTGACAGAGGAATACTGCTCGACTACCCAGGGATACTGCTCGACTACCCAGATGACGGCTATAATGATGGCACGGTACTGCGACCCACGCTGTCATTTACCGTCATCTTCTTTGCGTAAACTGCTTTTACGTGCACGAAGGGATGCGCTGCCTTCTTTTATACAGGCGGACATAAGCTGTTTACGCTCTGCAGTAGACAAACCGCCTGCCATATCAAAAGGTGAACTCCGTACGGGGCTCGAGGAACGTCTCTACGTCAAATGCACAGAACGATGACAGTTGCTCGAGGCACGTCTCTACGTCCAATGCACAGAGCGGTGACAGTTTCTCAAGGCACGTCTCTGCGACTAATGCGCAGAAGGGCTGCAGACCTTCAAAACACGCTTCCGTATTTAATGCACAGGATGGTGGCAAATCTCGGCATTTAATGCAAGAGATTTGATTATATCTTCAAAAGCCGTAATTCCGGCTAAGACGTCCACATTAGCACTCTGGTACTGTACGCAACGGCTTCTACGCCCACTCGGCCTCTATGACCACTCGACTTCTATACCCACTCGGCCTCTATGACCACTCGGCTTCTACGCCCACTCGGCCTCTATGACCACTCGGCTTCTACGCCTACTTCGACTTCTATGCCTACTTGGCTTCTACACCATGGTGACAGACATTGGCTTCTACGCCTACCTCTTTTACATGAGGGATACCTACCTACATAACTTCTATGTCGTGATCTTCGTAGCGATTATACGCATTTTATCCCTTAGTTGGACCCGCGTCACACGCTCATTCAAAGGATCATTTATACGCAGGCATTGGTTATTTTAACCGTTGTGTAAAAGGGTGCTGTACTTTCCACTCCTCGGTTTCTACATCGACGGAGTGGTCACTATCACTAAAACTCTATAAATAGAGACCTCTATCAATGAGAAACAAGGTCAAAAAATTGGTCAAGAAACCAATATCAGATCCAAGGTCTACAGATTGGGAGGTCAGAAATTGGTCAAGAAAACCAATATCAGACCCAAGGTCGAACTTCCAAGAAAGATCGAACCAGAGGTCAAGAGAGAGAGAGAGAGAGAGAGAGAGAGATAGAGAGAGATAGAGAGAGAGAATCCGTAGCTCAGGCAAGGAGCAGGGATCGACGACTTTGGCATCGTACATCCACCCTCTTTTGCAATCTTCGAAGCTGTTTCCTGTCTTCTACGGTACTTCTTCATCATCGTGTGGTCCAAAGGCTAAAGTGATCGACTACAGATCAGACACCTATAGCAATATTTACCCAGATTAAATAAATTGTACTCCCACATCCTCGTATAGGATCAAATTGTACAAGTTTGTTTGTAAACCAAAGAAGGCAGGTTTCGTGTAAACCCCATCTTGAATACATTTTTATTATTTCATTTTCCACCACAAACAGATGCCGCCTTCGCTGCTACTGCTTCAGGTAGTAGAATGAGTTCGCCTTCGGGGCTGAGTATAATAAAGTTTCGTATACCTTTAGTCGGATCGGCATCGGGAGGGACTTCTGTCGCGCCTGCGAGCGTACCTAGCGCGATTCCAGCCGATGAGCCTCGGTTGGATTTTGAGGAGGACCTGGAAGACTACCTGCCAGTGTCAGTTCGCAGACCCATTTCTCCAGGTATGACAGCTCGCCTAGCATTATAAAGAAATGATTTGGCTGTACAGGCTGCAGATGCAACGTATATGCCTCCGTTCAGGGGTAAATGTCGTCTTTTGTGCTTCTTTGGGAAAATTAATATTGCGTTGATATTAACTTCCTTTTGTCTTCTTTTCAGGGGAAGACCTCTTCGGAGAGGGTGATGTAGACGCGCCCGTTGGCTCTGCATCAGGTCCTAGTGGTGACACGGAGGTACCTAATTTTGAAAAGGAAACCTCTTCGGGTGCTGGCTCGCCTGTCGATGAGGTTCCGATATCTCAAGAGGAGGACGAGCCTGTCGTTGCGACAGTGCCTATTTTGAGCATGCCGGTCACTTCATCCGGTGTTGGCGATTCTTCCTTCGTCGTACCTCCTGTTGAGGCGACGGCCGTGGCGACATCGTCTGTGGTGATTCCTGTGGGGGAAGTCGCCACCATCGCGGACACTTCCCGCGTTCATGCGGACCTAGTTGCGCTAACCGAGCAGTACACTGGGATCTTCTACACCACTTTGAGAACGCTAATGTCAATGGTGTTGGCGAAGAAGCAGGACTTTGCATCGCTGAAGAGGTCCTCTCGGTTCTCGATAGAGGCGGTCAGGGAATTTGGTTATGCCCGGGTAGCTGTTGCGCTGGAGGCGATGGTTAATGGTTTGGAGCAACCCATTAACGAATACCTGCAGCTAGCTCGAGGCAATATTGAAGCTCTGGTCTAGGCCAGATACGACTCCTTGACTGCACATCTTGTTGAAAAGAAGGAAGGTCTGAATAAATTCATCGAGACCAATCAGCAGGAGATGGATAAAGGGAAAGTCGTCTTGGAGGAGACTCTCGCCCTTCAAACGAAGTGCCAGGCCGAGCATGACGGCAATGTAGTGAGGGTCCACAAACTGGAGACGAAGCTTGCCCTGGCTAAGGAGTGGGCTTCTCAGTCGTCGGAAGGTCTAGATGTGGTGAATGGCCGACTGGTCGCAGCACAACAGAACTTGGCGAGTGCAGGAGTCGCCCGTGTCGGTCTCCTTCGGGCTAGAGCCGAGTTATCCCTCCTGATAGATGATGAGGAACGGTTGGAGCGGGTCCGCGCTGATGTCTTGGATTCCGGGGCTGAGAGGATGGCCATACTGGCGCAGCAGCTTCCTGACCTGACCGCTCCCCCTTCATGATGTACTTTTGCTTTTGCTTTTCAAATATACTTTCGCTCTTTTCTGGGAATAATAAAGAGGCTTTTTATCTGACTTTGTAGACCCATCATTTCGGAATATAAATGACAGGTTTTAGGTGAAAGTGATATCAGAGGTAGTATGGACGTGATATACTTTCGGTAAGCTTTAGCAGAGCATATCTATTCAGAGGTCATATGGACATGATAGAATATGATCCAACCAGTTTGTTTTGGAGGTACTTTTGTCAGACTGAGATCACCTTATTCCACTTAAGCAGAGGAGGTTTAAGCATAGTACTTTTTTAGGAATTTGCCATTGATAGGAGCCATTAGTAGGTCTCCATTAGGCTGGGCTAACCTGTAAGCGCCGTTTGAGAACGTTGTCTTGATCACGTAAGGGCCTTCCCATTTGGGCTGGAATTTGCCTTTACTCCTGTGAGTAAGAATCATCGGCCTTCTTACAGCCAAGACCAGCTCGCCGATTTTGAATACTCTTTCCTTTACTTTTTGATTAAAAGTTCTGGAAATGCGTGCTTGGTAGATCGCGATGCGCTGCTGAGCTTGGAGGCATTTCTCGTCTAATCCTTCTAGCTCTTGAAGCCTTAAAAGGTTATTCTTTTCTTGAGTTAACTCGTTGGCCACGTCTATCCTGAGTGACGGAATTTGAATCTCGATGGCGAGAACTGCTTCACTCCCGTAGACCAATAAGAATGGCGTGCAACCTGTCGGTGCTCGTACCATTGTGCGGTATGCCCAGAGACATTCTCTAAGCTTCTCATTCCAATCTCTTTTGTTCGAAGAGACAAACTTCTTCAAGAGTTTGATAATGGTTTTGTTGAAGGCTTCCGCCAACCCATTAGCAGTTGGATAATATGCCGTGGAGGCCACATTTTGTATCCGATTGTTATCGCAGAATCGGTGAAATGCATGGCTGATGAACCGAGGCCCATTGTCATGGATTATCCTTCGGGGAACCCCGAAGCAGTAAATGACATGATGCTTGACGAAGCTGGTCACGTTAGATGTCTTTACCTCAGCAAGAGGGATCGCCTCTGCCCATTTGGAGAAGTAATCTGTGATGGCCAGTATGAACCGGTGACCTTTGGAAGAAGACGGGTGAATAGGGCCAATTATATCCATACCCCATGCTTCGAAAGGCCAGGATGCAACCGTTGGATGTAGATGTTCGGACGGTTGATGTATGAAGTCTGCATGGACCTAACAGGTCCTACATCATCTGGCATACTGGATTGCGTCTACGATCATAGTGGGCCAGTAATAGCCCATTCTCCTGATACGATCCTGTAGCTTAGGACCGGGTTGATGCGTGCCGCACACGCCGTCGTGAGCTTCATGGATAATCCGCTGTACTTTATCACCAGAGAGACATCATAATAATAGCCCGTCATAAGACTGACGATATAGGCATTGTGACGATGCGTCAAAATAGAAGCGTAATGATCGTCTTTTGACAGATATTGCCTCTTTAGGATCTTCCGGCAAGATTCCGTACGCTACGAAATCTATAAAGGGACTTTTCCAGTCTCTCCTAGGCGGATCTGCGTTCACCGTGTAGCTATGTTCTATGTGAAAGTTGTTTTTCACACAGAATAAGTCTCTATTAAGAAAGATTACCGAATTTTGACTTCTTACAGGGGTGGCTAAATCTGCAGCTAGACTGGCTAGGGCATCAGCTTCCAAATTTTGAGATCGAGGTACATGCTCAAGGAAGAAACCTTTGAACGTCATGGCTATCTCGACCATTGCTCGATGATAGGGGATGAGGTCGGGATTCCGGACTTCATATATTCCTCTGACTTGGTTGACGATCAGCAGAGAATCACCAAATGCTTCCAGAGATTCGACCCCCAGCTCTTTAGCGACTTGGAGCCCGATTAGTAGAGCGTTGTATTCCGCCACATTGTTAGAACAAGGCTCGCTAAGAGAATATGCTCGGTAGATAACGAGTTTATCAGGAGTGACTAGGACGATCCCTACTCCTGACACCACATTTCCCCAGGGACCGGTCCTGGAGGCGCCATCGAAGAATAGTTGCCATACCTCGCCTTACATTACGGAATTATACTCCGCAACTTCGGCGGGAATGTCCTCGTATAGTTTGGAGGCCTCCGGGATGGGATGAGCAGCTAGAAAGTCGGCCAATGCTTGGCCTTTGACGAACTTCTGAGGGACGTACACCATGTCATATGGCGTTAATAACATCGCCCAAGTCGCGAGTCAGGAATTAATAACACTTGGCTTGCTCATCAGTACCCGAAGAGGATTGATCCTGGAGATGATATGAATGGTTTGGCCTGTGACATAGTGTCGCATTTTCTGAATAGCGAACATCAGAGCCAGGTATTCTTTCTCCACCGGGTTATACCGGTGTTCGGCTCTGACCATCATCCTGCTGAGGTAGTAGATAGCCTGCACGTGGCCCATATCGTTCTTTTGTACGAGAAGAGCTCCAAGAGAATGATCCATTGCTCTAACGTATAGCACGAACAGTTTTCCTATGACGAGAGGTAAGAACTGGCGGACTAGTGAGGTAGCATTTGATATCCCCGAACGCTTGCTGATAGGCTTCGTCCCATACGAAGGATAAACCTTTCTTCATGAGGCGCGAAAAGGGCTGGCATCTCCCAGAGGGGTTGGATATGAATCTTCGAATATAAGCCAAACGACCTTGAAATCCCCTGAGTTCCCTCAGATTGGGGGGCGGTCGCATCTCTAGGATGGCCTTGACTTTATCGGGGTCCACTTGAATGCCTTTGGCGGTGATGACAAATCCCAAAAATTTGCCGCTAGATACCCCCAGAAAGGACTTTGTAGGGTTTATTTTGAGTTAATGTTGGCGCATCAATTCAAATACTGTCTTCAAGTCTTGGATGTGATTATCCCTGAGACGGCTTTTGACAGCTACATCGTCCACGTAACACTCCACTGTCTTGCATAAATGCTTATGGAATATGTCACTCATAGCTCGTTGGTATGTAGCCCCGACGTTCTTTAATCAGAAGGGCATGACCGTATAGCAGTATACCCCCTGTGGTGTCCGGAAGGCGGTATGCTTCTCGTCTTCAGGATACATCTTGATCTGATTGTATCTCGAGAATCCGTCCATGAAAGACATTCGTTCAAAACCGCATGTATTGTCGATCATGACGTCTGTGATGGGAAGAGGGAACTCATCCTTGGGGCAAGCTGCGTTCAGATCTCGGTAATCGATGCAGATCCGTACTTTCCTATTCTTCTTCATGGCCGGGACAACATTGGCGACCCAGTCGGGATGTTGTTCTTCACGGATGAAGCCACAGGCTATCAACTTCTTGACTTCAGCTTCAATGGCGTCCATCATGTCCGGGCGGAATCGGCGTTGGTGCTGCTTCACAGGCTTTGAATCGGGCAGTATGTTGAGTTTATGAGTAGCCACCTTTGGATCAAGACCTGGCATATCCTCATAATTCCACCCAAAAATGTCGATATATTCTTTTATCAGCTGGGTAATTTTTTCCTTTTTTCTTCGGAAAGGTCGTTATTGATAAATATCGACTTTGGTGAAAGTTTATCCCCTACGTCAATCTGGATAACTTTATCTTTAGTGGGAGGTTCTCTATGCTCGAAGCAGAACTCCCATTGTGTATCCATCTGCTGAGCCCAAGCGTCATTCTTGAATGGTTCGGATTTTTGTTCGTCTGATTCGAAGGAATCCGTTGCTACCATATTTGCTGATAATGTTTGCTCGAGAGCATGAGATGAGCCGGAGGGCGATGAGCCATCTTGAAAAGAGAAAAAGATATCCTCGTTCGACTTGGAAGTCGTAAGGGAGGTGGCGTACCCCAACCCGGAACAGGTTTGTTGATAGTGGGGATTGTCGAGCAGCGGTGTTCGTCTGCCTTTTCCGTAGTTGAGACCTGGTTCCATCCTTAAGTTGTACCCTATATTTTGTATGATCTTCAAGGCTTGCGGGCTGTACCTGTAAACTTGTATTTTACCAGAGTCGTCATCAAATGAATCCTCTTGTATAGTCAGTTCGTTGCATATGCGGCCGAAGACTATTGAACGCTGACCGTTGCGGGCAGGTGGAACAATGAAGATAGAATCCTCATGTGGTCCATACGTCGTAGTGACATTGGATGATGATGCCACTTCCCATATGTACGGTTGATAGGAATCTATAGCTGCCAAAAAATTTTGTGCTATAGGCTTTATATCGTCTTGGGGAGAGGATTCCTGATTTGGAATCCGTACGTCGATATACTGGAAAAGAGGTCCTTTATTATTATTAGAAATTGCACTTTTGGTCGTATTTACATCACTCGGCTGCTTGTTGCGCTGAAGGTTGATGATTAAGGGCGGAGGCTGCTGTCTGCTCATAGGTAATATGGACATGGCAGTTTTTGTGGACTTAACACTCTGGTGTACTTATGGCTAAGCTCGGATGTTAAGTGTAGATAACAACCGACATCAGAGGTAGTATGATAGTCGATAACCAAAAGTTTATTCAGAGGTAATATGAACATGACAAACTTTTGATTGTGACTCCATTGGGAATGGAGGTACACGTCTGCTCAGAGGTAATATGGACATGGCGGTTTTTGTGGACTTAACACTCTGGTGTACTTATGGCTAAGCATGGATGTTAAGTGTAGATGACAACCGACATCATAGGTAGTATGATAGTCGATAGCCGAAAGTTTATTCAGAGGTAATATGAACATAACAAACTTTTGATTGTGACTCCATTGGGGATGGAGGTACACGTCTGCTCAGAGGTAATATGGACATGGCAGTTTTTGTGGACTTAACACTCTGGTGTACTTATGGCTAAGCATGGATGTTAAGTGTAGATGACAACCGACATCAGAGGTAGTATGATAGTCGATAGCCGAAAGTTTATTCAGAGGTAATATGAACATGACAAACTTTTGATTGTGACTCCATTGGGGATGGAGGTACACCTCTGCTCAGAGGTAACATGGACATAGCAGTTTTTGTGGACTTAACACTCTGTGTACTTATGGCTAAGCACGGATGTTAAGTGTAGATGACAACCGACATCAGAGGTAGTATGATAGTCGATAGCCGAAAGTTTATTCAGAGGTAATATGAACATGACAAACTTTTGATTGTGACTCCATTGGGGATGGAGGTACACGTCTGCTCAGAGGTAATATGGACATGGTAGTTTTTGTGGACTTAACACTCTGGTGTACTTATGGCTAAGCACGGATGTTAAGTGTAGATGACAACCGACATCAGAGGTAGTATGATAGTCGATAGCCGAAAGTTTATTCAGAGGTAATATGAATATGACAAACTTTTGATTGTGACTCCATTGGGGATGGAGGTACACGTCTGCTCAGAGGTAATATGGACATGGTAGTTTTTGTGGACTTAACACTCTGGTGTTCTTATGGCTAAGCACGGATGTTAAGTGTAGATGACAACTGACATCAGAGGTGGTATGATAGTCGATAGTCGAAAGTTTATTCAGAGGTAATATGAACATGACAAACTTTTTGTCCGAAAAAGAATTACTATAGAGTGAATTTTTTTTTGTTTGAAGGATCCACTGGGAAAACTTTTGCGGGACTCGTCATCCGGTATCTTTCTGTAGTGATTGTCCCCTTGTTTTATAGATCCAAGGTGATGACCTTGGCATCGATCAACTCCTGTATTCTTCTTTTTAGCACATAGCAGGCCTTTGTAGGGTGATGAGTGTACCGATGGAAGAGACAATAATCTGGGTCATCGACTTTGTCGGCCCTCTCAGGGTATCTGATATTGGGTAGCTGAAGCTTGCATTTCTTTCTCAACATGTTGAAGATTTTAATGATATCATCTTCTTTGAAGGAGAAAGTCCCTTTTGGTCGTAGGGCTCCTGGTGTCTGAGTTTTACAGTTTTCCGGGCAGATTGTCGTCGTTGCATCATCTTCGGATCTTGAGGAAATTTTACCCCCGGCCTTGGAAGCCGCCTTGTTCTGTCGAGATAAGTTACCCCCAGACATGTCGTGGCCTCCGGCCACAGAAACTAATTTAGCGGGAGCTGCCTCTGGTTGTACAGGATTAGATTTTAAAGTTTTGGGTCTTGCAAGAGATGCAGTATATCCTAACCCGAAATAAGCTTGTTGATGGTGAGGATTACCACGTACTGGTGTTCGTCTACCTTTTCCATAGTTGAGGCCTTATTTCAGCTTCAAATCATAACCCATGCTTTGCATAATATTTAATGCTTGCGGGCTATATCTATGGGTTTGTATCTTGCCAGTTTCAGACTCGCGAAATTCTTCCTGTATGATCGGGGTGTTCCGTTTGCGACCGAAGTTTATTGGATGCTGATCGTCGCGAGTTGGTAGAAT
This sequence comes from Iris macrosiphon, assembly GCA_036927795.1. NCBI lineage: Eukaryota > Viridiplantae > Streptophyta > Magnoliopsida > Asparagales > Iridaceae > Iris > Iris macrosiphon. The sequence continues at coordinate 119,755,531 of JAYESA010000005.1, read as the reverse complement.
AATAAAGTTGGAATCTTCGTGTGGTCCACCTGTCATGACTACATTAGACGTTGATGTATCTTCCCATAAGATCTCTCCGTATTTGACTGTTAGGGGAACTGAAGTCTGTTTATGACTTTTGTCTTTGCGTTTCTGGATCAGATAATCCCGCAGGTCAGGAGGAGTTGTAGAAGAAAAAGATGATGGCTTGTTCCTTCGATTTCCATTGGTGGGCATGCGGATGACGGGAACCATAGTCTTCCCTGTGCCACCCGTATACAACAGGTTAGCTATCTGGGTGGCGAATAATCCCCGAGGAGGGTGTCTTTCCGCAACTGGAGCCTTCTTTATGCCTAGGGACTTCGTCTGGCGTAATTTGGAGCTTCGCTCTCGTTGGCGTAAAGCTAAGGATATCCTCAGTCGGCCATCCGCGTCTCGCGTAATTCGGAGGGCGTGTAGATTGTTCACTTGCTGGCGTAAAGGCCGAGAAGTTGAGTAGTCCGCCGCTCGCTTTCCCTTGCGGAGATCACAGGGATCATCTGGTTCTCCGTAGAGGTTAGATGTTATTTTACGCGCGGAGCATGCTTTGTACTTCTGATTTGGCGCTGAGGCTCTACCAGGAGTTTTGTCTATTCCGCCACGGACGGGAGACTGAATTTTATGCGCAGAGCACGGAGTATACTTCTGGGTTAGTGCTGAGGCATTGCCAGAAGTTTTGTCTATTCCGCCAGGGATGGGAGACTGAATTTCACGCGTAGAGCACGGAGTATACTTCTGGGTTAGCGCTGAGGCATTGCCAAAAGTTTTGCCGGTTCTGTCAGAGACAGACGACTGAATTTTACGCGCAGGGCGCGGAGGGGGCAACACTACAACCTCATTGGTCGGAGAGATCGGAGAGTCCGCAGGAATGGTAGAGGATGTCTTGGGCATCCAGACCTTACGCAGCTTCATGTTGTTTTGGTGAGAGAGAGAGTGAGAGCTGCCCTTTGTTCGGAGAATATTTTCGTAGGCAGACTGGTCGAACTGGACGACCAGTGTCTTCTTCACGGATCCCACGGATACCGTATCGTGTTGAGCAATAGCTTCCTTATCAGAAGAGAAAGATGTCCCCAGCAGAGTCGCCATCTTGTTTTAGGGATGTAATATAAACGAGAAAAGATTTAATAAATGCGGAAAATGAGGTCTTATATGAAGATCCGCCCTTCTTTTATGTTTACAAACAAGATTGTACAAATTTGATCCTACACGAGGATGTCTAAGTAAAATTTATTTAATCTGGGTGAATATTGCTATAGGTGTCTGATCTGCAGTCGATCACTTTAGCCCTTGGACCACACGATGTTGAAGAAGTGCCGTGGAAGACAGGTAGCAGCTTCGAAGGTTGCTGAAGAGGGTGGATGTCCGATGCCAAAGTCGTCGATCCCTTCCCTTTTGCCTGAACTCCGGATTCTCCTCTCTCTCTCTCTCTCGACCGTTGGATCTGGTACTGGATCTCTTGATCAGTTTTTAGACCTAACTTCTTTGACCCTCCAATTTGTCGACCTCGTTCCTCATTGATAGAGGTCTCTATTTATAGAGTTTTAGTGACAGTGACCACTCAATCGGTGTAAAAACCGAGTAGTGGAAAGTACAGCACCCTTTTATATAACGGTTAAAATAACCAAAGCCTGCGTATAGATGATCCTTTGAATGAGCGTGTGACGCGGGTCCAACTAAGGGACAAAACGGACATAATTGCTACGAAGATCACGGCATAAAAGCCACGTAGGTAGGTATCCCTCGTGTAGAAGAGGTTGGCATAGAAGCCAATGTTTGTCACCATGGCATAGAAGCCAAATAGTTATCAAACCGGCATAGAAGCCGAATAGGCGTAGAAGCCGAGTGGTCATAAAGGCCGAGTAGGCGTAGAAGCCGAGTGGTCATAAAGGCCGAGTAGGCATAGAAGGCCGAACAGGCACCGAAGCTGAATGGGCGTAGAAGCCGAGCAGGCACCGAAACTGAAGGGGCGTAGAAGCCGAGTGGTCATAAAGGCCGAGTAGGCATAGAAGGCCGAGCAGGCACCGAAGCTGAATGGGCGTAGAAGCTGAGCAGGCACCGAAGCTGAAGGGGCGTAGAAGCCGAGCGTAACGTGCCAGAGTGATGATGTGGATGTTTTAGCCGGACTTACGGCTCTTGGAGATAATCAGATCTCTTGCATTAAATGCAGAGATCTGCCCCCATCCTGTACATTAAATACAGATGCTTGTCTTTAAGATTTGCCATTATTCTGCACATTAAATGCAGATACGCACCTTGAACCTTGTGCAAAGAGTAACCGCTGCCGTGGCAGTTTGTTCGTCTTCTGCGGAGCGTAAGGAGCTCATGTTTGCCTGTGTAAAACTAGGCAACGTATTTCCTTGTATGCGTAGGAGCAGCTCTCGTAAAGGGGATGTCACTAAACGACGGTTCGGTGACATTTAATCAAATCTTCTGCATTAAATGTGGAGATCTGCCATCATCCTGTGTATTAAATATAGAGGCGTGTTTTGAAGGTCTGCCACCCTTCTGTGCATCAAACGCAGAGATGTGCCTCAGGCATTTGTCAGTATTCGGCCCATTAATTACAGAGACGTGCCTTGAGGGCCTGTTACCGCCCTGTGCATTAAATGCAGAGACCCGCCTCGAGTCCCTTATGGAGTGCAGCTTTTGACGTGGCGGGCGGTTTGTCTTCCGCAGAGCGTAAAGAGCTCTTATCTGCCTGTGTAAAACTAGGTAACGTATTCCTCTGTGTACGTAAAAGCGGTTTACGCAAGGGAAATGGAAGTAAATGACAGCCTGGGTTGCATTGTCGCGCCATCATTATAGCCATCGCCTGGGTAGTCGAGCAGTATCCCTTTGTCAGAAGTCGAGACGTCAGGTTTATTGCAGGATCTGTCAGGTTCATTGCAGGGAATACGAAGCGTCCCTCGTACACTTCAATGCTGTATTGAAAGAGGATGAGTTTTACGCTATAAAGGCGATGAAGCACCCTGTTTACGCTGAAGCAGCCTGGACATACTGCCTTACACGGATGGTCCTTGAGCCTATATTTTACGCTGCGTTTGGCGGAGAAGCTCTGATTCGCACGTTGAGGGCTCTGAAGTCCTCTGTTTATGCTTTTTTGCATCAATATGTTGCGTAGAGCTATCCAGCGTATTTTTTATGCTTCTACAGTGGCATAACAATTTCTGGTAAACGGCCAGGATCTCCAGGTTCTCAGATTCTAATTTATTAAGTTTTTTATTTTTAGGAGTACACTCCTCGTAGGGTTCTTTGTCCCAAGGGAGTTTGGAGACGGTATGCATCTCATGCAAGGCCAGCCCCATCTCACCGCAGGTGTAAAGGAAGTCCCCTTACGAAGGTTGTATAATTCCATCAGGGTTACAAAGAGGGGGCGGTTTATCTCCAAACCATGACACGTACCCCTTACGACAAAAAATAAATCAGCGACCCTGAGCTCCTATTCGTACTTCTTCAGAATCCATAGAGTCAAATAACACCAGGAGGGGCTATAATAAGCCCAGATAAGAGCCCATAGCTATCCTGTGGGATAGGTCCCCTTCTTGGCAACTTGATGAAGGAAGGTACCTGCCACATATATACTAAGGTTCTGGCCCAATTAACTTTCAACAAGACCGGGCTTCAATCCAACCAAGGAGTACGAGGTTGACTCCTTTGTGCTGTAAAACTCCCCTTTGTTCTTGCCGATCCCATACCAGACATTGCCAAGGAGAGCCCCCTATGGCTCAGGGGTTAAATTCCAGTCCATTCGTCGTGAACCTATCATCACCTTCAGGTCCGACAAAGGCAGGTGACGTTCAAAAGAAAGAAATGACATCTCCGTCTCGCAGAAGGTAAAAGACCATCTATTCCTGGTCGTCCCCATATCGAACTGAGAAGACTCCTGTGCATCCCCAAATAAGAAGTACGACTTCTTAAAGAAGTGCTTTCTATCTTTAGCGGGGATCTCCTCCGAGTTTATCTGGCTCAACAAGAAGGAAAATGTCTACTCAGCGATCTTCTGTTTACGTTTAGGCAGAAAATCCTTGTCAATGTAATCAGTTCCCCGAGGTTTATGTTCAACGAAAGCAGACCATGATCGAGGACCAGGTCGCCAGAGGGTGAGGTAGGCAAAGATACTGCAAAAACTACGAAGGAGCTTGGTCAGAATAATTGAGAGGAGTATCAATATTCCAAAGTAATATTGCTCAAGCGGAAGACCCAAGCCATGTGACAGGTTGTTTATGTGGCATGGTCACTCATGCGACCGAGTTAACTCATGCGGTCGAGTCACCCATGAGGCAAGATTGTTTATGCGTAATGGTCTCTCATACGGCCGAGTCAACCGATGCGGCCAAGTTATCCAGGCGGTCGAGTAACCCATACGGCAGGGTTGTTTATGTGGCTGGGTTGCCCATGCGGTTGGGCTACCCATGCATAAGTGAGAAGTTGGCGTATAGACTGATACATGAGTCCAACTGTGCATACGTGTCTCTGTGTTCAGAACTCTACTTCATCTTCCCCAAATAACCGACTCTTAATCGACGGCTAAACATCGTCGGGAAACAGAGGAGGGTCAGCCCCGACAGCACGACCCTTCCCCTGGTTCTTACCCTTGCCCTTCAGGGCCTTCTTGGAAGCAGCGGTAGAGGAGGAAGCTTTAGGAGCCATGGCAGCAAGGAATAAGAAGAGAAGAAAGTTTGAGAGACTTAAGGGTTTATAAAAGACTTCTTTCTCTTCTCAGACCCCCTTATTTAGGCCAAGATATGTGGCTTGGGATAATAATAGTGGCTGTTCGAATCACGATCAACCTCGATCTACGTAGCAGCAAGAGATGATGATGACTCCTCATTTGTTAAGCTACTTTATCTCCTCTGAACTGTTGCCTCAGAGTTTGAACCCAAAAGACGGTGCAGAATCCTAAGAAATCTCCTCGGAGAATGAGAAAATTTTACTCATTAAAGATTTGACAGCCTGGCAGAACTGACTATGCGACAACATGTTTATGCGGCATGTCACTCATATACGGCCAAAAGTGCTCGACCATGCTTCTAGTTCAAAATATTCGAAACTTGTCATTTTGAAAACTTTGAAGGGGGTCATGTAGAAGCATAAAAATCATACAGGCCGCATAGATCCCATGCACCCTAAAATTAAAAGCAGGCTGCAGAGAAACCACAGAAAGCACATGGTGCCGAGGGGCTCGCCCAGCCTGTGAAGCATCAATGCGGCCCGAACAAGCAAGAAATTTGAGGCAGCATAAGAAGATCCCATGCGACCTGACAGCCACAAAATAAGGGGCCGCATGAGATTCCCTTATAGGATATTCAATGTCTGTTAGAAGTTCTGACACACCACTCGTCACCAAGAGTGCTTTGAGAATCGTAAGAGATGTGGCGGCTTATAAAAAGACGAAAAGTCACATCAGTGCATGTCACTACCATATTTCTAGATGAGAGTATTTTGTTCATTTAGTATAATTATTATTTAGTAATTAATATATATTTATATTATGCTATTTATTTAAATTGTGCTTGTTCTATTTAATTATTTGTTAGTGGACTAGCCTATGTTTATTGGACTTGTCATTAGTGGACCCATTAGTCAGTCATGACACATTGAGCCCAATATTAGACCAAGCCCATTAGACCCTTTTTCTTAGTTAATTAAGGAGATTAGTTTAATTTGTATTAGTTTAGAGCCTTTCCGATATAGCCCTTCTTAATTATTTTTCATACTTAGCTAGAGAGGGCACCTTGGACATTTGATGTTGCTTGGGAAGGAAGCAAATGGGGTCGGCCACATAAAGGCTTCCTCATTCTCTTTCTTCTTCATTAGTTCATTTCAATTAGATCCCCAATTGTGTTCTTTCCCAAATTGACTCATCCCTCCACAAATTTAACCTAATTTATACCCATTCCCTCTCAATTTCATCATCAAAGAAGCATTAGAGCTTGTATTGCAAGAAGAACTTGAAGAAAAAAAAATTGGCAAGGAGATTGTGTCCTAATTGTGTCCATTGAGCATTTTATTATAAATCTATCTCCCAATAGGTAAATTCTGAATTTACTCCTTAAATAGGCTCTAATTCATGCATTTAACCATTAGGAATCATCCTTTGGCTTAGGGCTACCCATAGGATCAAGAATTAGGTTGTATTATGAAAGTTACATGGTGATTTGTGTCCAATTAGAGGAAATTATGTCATCCTCACTTTTTCAATTAAGGGTAGTTTGGTAATTGACATGGGTATTTTATTTTAGGATTTATTATATTAAATATTGTGCATATGTATTAATTAATTATTTTTTTATTTATTTTTAGTGTTAGATTTATTTTGGATTTCTATAGTGGACAAACTAGTTTAGTTAGATGCATAGACCCAACATTTATTTTAGTTTAGATTAAGACCAAGATTAAGCCCATTCATTAGGAGAATGAATTAATTAGTGAAACCATTAGACTAGAACCTTTCCTCCTTAATTAATTTCTTCATGAGAGGCACCAAGGGGTAAATAGGATATTTTACATTGCTTGAGGGAGAGGCTAGGGCCGGCCATATTAGGAGGGAGGAGAGAGAGAGCCTCTTCTCATTTCTCATTTTATGTAGATCTAGATTTTCCCCCTTTTCTAATTTCTTCATTCTCTCACCATTACATCACAAATGTTTTCACAAATTCATTCCTTATTCTTCATTTGAGGCTACTACACCAAGGATATATAAGAAGGAAGCAAGGAGCAACAAGGAGGAGGCCAAGATCTACAAGACGGAGGCTACATTCAATATTTGGAGATTTTTATTAGGAATCCATCTTCCAATAGGTACATTTTAGTTTTTTATCTTTTATTAGGTTCAAAATATGAGATTTAACCATGAGAAACTACCACACATTCATAGGCTACCCATAAAAATTGGTTTTAGGTTCATAGGAGACCTATGGTGGAAGTTGTGTGTGTGTTTTGGTGCCAATTTTAGAGAAATTTTGATATTAGCACATGTTGTGTTTGTCAATTTGTCTAATAGATCAAATTGACATATGTATGTTTTTTGTGCTTAGTGTCGTATCCATAATTGGGTACGTGTAGGCCGTATCTCGTCAATTTGACGAAACGAGTTATTTTTGCGGGTTTTCCTCTGCCACGGGGATTTGTGCATATCACAACTTGACACGGACACGTAGTTGATCTAATTATTATACGTATTGTTAATATTTAGTATAATATACTTTCTTGTGTCCTTCGGGATGCGTTTAGTTATGTGGTGGAGCTGTATCGCAAGCGTATCATAGAATTAGTGTGATACGGATGCAGTGCACTCCATGTGTTTGGTTATTGTCCTTATTTCTATGTGTGCTTGTGTGTGTGTGTATATATATATATATATATATATATATATATATATATATATATATATATATATATATATATGTATGATAAATATTATATGATATATATGTATATGAGTATGTATTTGTATTATATCATATAGATGTGTATATGTTGCTAAGTGTAAATAGGAGATATCTAGTGTATATGTGTGTGTGTGTGTGTATATATATATATATATATATATATAAGTGTGGTGTTCTATCTGCTATGTGTTTATGTGAGTGAATATATATATATATATATATATATATATATATATATATATATATATATATATATATATATATATATATATGGGAGAGTATATATATATATGCATATATAGATTGATATATTAGAGGTATATGCTTATATGTGTGCATTGTGTATGAGTTTGTGTGTGTGTGTGAGGATGCATAGTGAGAGAAGTAACAGTTTCAGCAAGGTGGACATGGCAACATGGCAGCAGCTAGTGCAGCTCGTGCACAGGATGCAGAAGCTCGTGTATTGGGTTTTGCAGCAGGAGCAGTGGCAGTTCTTCACTGCAGAGGGCTCATGCACTGCACCCTCGAGCATCCTTCAAAAACCTTGGGCCACAGCAATCACAGCAAGGCAAGAAAAGATGCAGCCTCGAGCCATGCATCGAGCAGCAGGCAAGGATACCAACTGTAGTTCAGCAAGAGAGTGGCCAATTGCACACAACATTAGTGTAGCAACCTACAGAAACAACAACTGCATCAGTATATAGCACCTCCAGCAAGTAGCCTCAACAACACACTTCACTATTGTAGCTGTATAAGGATCGGGCAGTGCAGAGTGTGCAGTCCAAGCATGGCAACAGAGCAAGGCAGCAAGCCACAACATTGTGCATAAGGTAGTGGCAGCAATGTAGAGCACTATAACTAGCATGAGGCTCAGTGTAGACAGGCAACAATGGTAGCAACGCCAGGTCCACAACAGTACTGCATTAGTGTGCAACCACATGGCAGCAACACAGTAAACCTCTGTGTGCACAGCCATGGGAGAGTACGCAGTAAGTGCACAACAAGTGCCTTTGTATTATGCAGCAATGAAAGGCAATTCTCGTGCAGCAGCCTCAGCAAGAAGGGTCTGCATCGAGAGCCACTGAAGTATCAGCAAGAAGGAGCACACCAGTGCAGTAGTGAACTACCAGTACAGCAAAGGAGCTACTGCAGTAGCAATGAGTAGGCATACACTGCTAGCACAGCAAATCCCTACAGAGCTTGTGCACTGAAGAGCAGTAGCAGTGCAACAAGGAGAGGCTTGCACAGCAACTGCAGGGTATCAGTATCTGCACAGTGCAACCTTTATCAGTTCAACACAGTTTCAGGTATCAGCAACTCTGAGGTGTTCATCAGTGAAAGCATTCAGCATGTGCACAGTCTTTGAGGTATTCTTCAGTATCAGTGTACAGTTCAGTATCTGTAGTATCAGGTATTTGGTTAGTTGGTTTAAGGTAGTTTCAGTCAATGGGTAGTTAACTAATAGTTGGTTTAGATAGTCTAGTTAGTTGTTATTAAATATTTAGTAGTTATGTCTAGTGTTATAGTTAGAATGATTAGTATTTAGTTTAGATATATATATATATCTATGTAGGTAAGCTATAGGTAAGTATCTATAGTATCTATATAGCTAGTAAGTATTATATATAGTTAGTAAGTATATGTATTGTATTAGTGTGTATATATATATTTCAAAGTTAGTATATAGGTTAGCATATTAGTTTAGTTATATTAGTATAGTTAATATTGGGGGTTTTCTATGTATTAGCCATAATGAGGTTTTGAATTACCATGGGATACCAAGGTAACGTCAAGGTTTTGGGTCGATACTCAAGGTATGAGGGTTTGAGTATCGGGATAGGTGTGAGGTAGTGCGATACGCATTGGTAAAAGGCCAATGTATCATATTTTCATTGATTTGTTATAGATACTATGTGTATTGACTTGTATATATATATTGTTTGTGGTGGAAAATGAAAGAATGAAAATGTATTCAAGATGGGGTTTATACGAAACCCGCCTTCTTTGGTTTACAAACAAACTTGTACAATTTGATCCTATACGAGGATGTGGGAGTACAATTTATTTAATCTGGGTAAATATTGCTATAGGTGTCTGATCTGCAGTCGATCACTTTAGCCCTTGGACCACATGATGATGAAGAAGTGCCGTAGAAGACAGGAAGCAGCTTCGAAGGTTGCAAAAGAGGGTGGATGCACGATGCCAAAGTCGTCGATCCCTACTCTTTGCCAGAGCTCCAGACTCTCTCTCTCTCTCTCTCTCTCTCTCTCTCTCTCTTGACCTCTGGTTCGATCTTTCTTGGAAGTTCGACCTTGGATCTGATATTGGTTTCTTGACCAATTTTTGACCTTCCAGTTTTGTCGACCTTGGATCTGATATTGGTTTTCTTGACCAATTTCTCGACCTTGTTCCTCATTGATAGACGTCTCTATTTATAGAGTTTTGGTGACAGTGACTACTCCGTCGGTGTAGAAACCGAGGAGTAGAAAGTACAGCACCCTTTTACACAACGGTTAAAATAACCAATGCCTGCGTATAGATGATCCTTTGAATGAGCGTGTGACGCGGGTCCAACTAAGGGACAAAATGAGTATAATCGCTACGAAGATCACAGCGTAGAAGCCACGTAGGTAGGTATCCCTTGTGTAGAAGAGGTGGGCGTAGAAGCCAATATCTGTCACCATGGCGTAGAAGCCAAGTAGGCATAGAAGCCGAATAGGCGTAGAAGCCGAGCGGTCATAGAGACCGAGTGGGCATAGAAGCCGAGTGGTCGTAGAGGCCGAGTGGGCGTAGAAGCCAAATGGGCATAGAAGCCGAGTGAGCACCGGAGCTGAATGGGCGTAGAAGCCGCTGCGTACCGTGCCAAAGTGCTGATGTGGACATCTTAGCCAGAATTATGGCTTTTGAAGATATAATCAAATCTCTTGCATTAAATGCAGAGATTTGCCACCATCCTGTGTATTAAATACGGAAGCGTGTTTTTGAAGGTCTGCAGCCCTTTTGTGCATCAGTCGCAGAGACGTGCCTCGAGAAACTGTCACCACTCTGTGCTTTAGACGTAGAGACGTGCCTCGAGCCCCGTACGGAGTGCAGCTTTTGATGTGGCAGGCGGTTTGTCTACTGCGGAGCGTAAACAGCTCATGTCTACCTGTGTAAAACAAGGCAGCGTATCCCTTCGTGCACGTAAAAGCAGTTTACGCAAAGGAGATGGCGGTAAATGACAGCCTGGGTTGCAGTACTGTGCCATCATTATAGCCGTCATCTGGGTAGCCATGCAGTATCCCTGGGTAGTCGAGCAGTATCCCTTTGTCAGAGGTCCAGACGTCAGGTTCATTGCAGGATCTGACAGGTTCACTTCAAAGAATACGAAGCGTCTCTCGTACACTTCAATGCTGCGTTGAAAGAGGATGGGTTTTACGCCCAGGAGTCGATGAAGCACCCTGTTTACGCTGAAGCGGCTTGGACGTACTGCTTTACTCGGATGGTCCTTTGAGCTTATATTTCACGCTGTGTTCAGCAAAAAAAGCTCTGTTGCACGTTTGATGGCTCTGAAGGCCTTTGTTTACGCTGCTCTACATCAATATAATGCCTATAGCCATCCAGCGTATTTTTCATGCTTCTTCAAGACCCCCTTCAAAGCTTTCAGATTCCTCGAAATTTGAAATGCTTTGAATGAAGCATGAACCGCTCCTCGTAACTCGAAACGTTTCTGAATGGAGCATTAAAATGGTCGGTGCTGACTTTGTGGCAGATTTATTGGGGACCAGTGTGACCTCTTTTACCTATAAAAAGGCTGAGGGTTTAACCTGTTCTACCCATATTTCCATCACCACGCAGACATGATCGTCGAAGTTCGTCGGGTCGACCTGAGGAAGAAGGAGATCATGTTCTTCCAACGTGTAAGGAGCCGAAAAAGATGGCATCTTCGAGCAAGTGTCCACTGCAACGATGGATCATGGAAGGATATCTTAGCCTCCCTTGCTCGGGATAATCAGCAACTTTGTATGGTGGTTCTTCGGGAGAAGAGAAGGGTCATATTTGACCACACGACTTGCAAGCTGTATATTTTCCCTGAGACCTCCGCGGAAAAGAGCAGACAAACTGTAACTGCTGTCCTCGATCGAGTTAGGTCTTAAAGAAGCCTCAACTGGATTGGTTATGGCGTACGGAGCATGGGATCTGCATCATTTATGCATGCCCAGTTATGTATCCTCCTGCCATCGATCTTCTTGTTCATGACTGTGGTGGTCGATGAACTGCCATGGAAGAAGAGGAAGACCTGCACCGATGCGAGAACCCGGTAGAACAGATTCTGGGGCGGCCTTCCAATGAAGACGAGGAAATCCTTTGTAGATGGAATTTCCCTCATATGTAACCGTGAAAAATAAAGAAAAATCCCTTTGTAGACAGGATTTCCCTCATATGTGATCATGATTTTGATTTCAATAAAATTGTCTTTCTTCTCCGCATATGATCGTTTTGCCATACGTTGTTGTGAAGTCTGAATATGTTTAGCTTCGACACGTCTGATTCTTTATACCGACTCTGATAGAAAGAGTATTTAGGCCCTGTCCTGTCTTTTGCACATAGCGAATAGTCCATAGAACGCTGTTGAGCATTTTGAATATTTAGAACTGTCCTGTTGCTAGGACTGAGGAACCGCGTAGAGCTCTGAACTGTTGTTTTCACTTCTGTGTAAATAGAATTCTTGTTTCAGACTTCGTCTTCAAGAATGATTTCTCGAAAATCCCTTGGAACAGGGTCGAGAAACGGCTGTCAAACTGAGTTGCCATCTTGATAGACGAGATATTCAGACTGGAGTCTGGATGAACCTCCAATTGACCCGAGAAGAGTAATTTCTTAATGTTTGAACTCTGTATGTTTCGGGTACTTAGGATATTTTGAGGTCAAGAAGGAGTATCTTCTGTATGAACTCCTGTAATCGACCGCCTTGAGAACTGTTCGGATATGCGGAAAGTCAGAGATCCGTAGTGTAGATGAGCTAAAAATCCTGAGTTCGTAGCCTATTGAGCGTAGAAAGCCACCGAGCGTGAGATCATCGATTTGGTATCTGCTGAGCGTAAAGTCGTAGATTTGTAGCCTCTCGAGCATAAAAGCTACCGAGCACAAAGGCATCCGGGCATAAAACCATAGACTTGTAGCTTGCAAGCGTAAAACCGTAGATCTATTGCTGTCAAGCGTAGAAAGCTCCTTAGCATAGGAACCGCTGACCTGTTTTTGCACGAAAAACTCTTCGAATTTGCTGACTATCCGCCTTTCGAGAGTAGTGGGCTGACGTAGTACCCAATCATAACCAAATATTAATTATGAGATTTGGTTGGGGTTTCGAGGAGTCCGTCCGAGGATTCGAGGAGTCGACCCGAACTCTATATATATCCCAAGCGTTTAAGAGAAACTTTTTATCCGTCTTCTGCGAAAGAGAGCCTTCGACTGTCTGAGTTTTTCCCTCGTTCTTCCTTCGAGCACTCCGAGTTTTCAGAAATGGCGCCGAAATAAATTCCCTCCACTAAGGGAAATAGTATAGGTTCTTCTTCTCGTTCTTCTATCCCAGTGAGAGAGTCTTCGGTCGGGCAAGGTGAACTTTCTTCTGAGCGAAGCATCTCGCCGACGAGCAGCGCACCCGGCCTTAGAGGTAGAGCCTTTGGGATGACAAAGAACGACGAAAAATCCTTCGCACACGTTGAACGTGACCGCGCTAGGTCATCTTCTGTGCTGATAGCCTCTTTGAGGAAGATGACGCACGGAGACATTTTCATCTTTTACGCCCACATTTCTATTGTGCCAGCGTAAAAGCTCCATGTTTTCGCAGTTTTGAGCGTAAAAGCTCTGACTGCCGAAAACTTGGTGTATACTATAAAATTTGAGTTTTACGCTTGTGGATGGGACCTCCGGCATAATAACTAGAATTTTGGCAGTCTGGCATAAAGTACGGACTCTATACCGTCAATTACGCTTCTGGATGCGACTTCCGGCGTAAAATGACCAAATTTTATACAGTCTTGGCGTAAAGCACAGACTGTCGTTTCTTGGTCTTTATGTTGCAAGATTTGTAATGACGTATTTTCCTTGCACTTTTGCAGTTGACTTGCATGAGTCTCCACTGACTGAGGTGATGGGTTCCGCTGCCGAGATGCTACACTCCAGCTATCTGGAGGATCTGTCCCACGTGACATTTCCTATCTCCGGACCCCAGTATCCTGAAGGAAGGGAGATCTTGATATCGGCTCAGGGCGAGCGGACGTTGTTGAACATGATTAACGAAGAGCCCCTGACGTACATAGACGGGGACCAGTACACCAAGCCGGCTTTTCTCTTTGGGGACATGATTGACAAACAGTCCCAGACGAAGCCAAAGAGAGAACCCTGGGTTTTCCCCACCGAGATTGTGGTCTTGTATCTGCCAATGATGTCGAGAGATTATCCCATCTCGGATTTCTCCTATGCGACACATTCCAGGAGGATGTCGTGGACGCTGACTCCCGATCTTCACGGCAAGCCGGGGAAGATTTTTCATCTGAAAGGAGCTGACCAGGGGTCGTTTGTTAGCCGCCCTTCCGGCGTTGTGACGCTGTTCAGGGGACTGTGCCCGGGCAGCGTCCCGAGTGAGGACAGTTCAGTGATCTAGCCGGTCCAATTGCCGACTTTCTGCAACGACTTCATGGGGCGAGGGGGTATACCCCAAGGAGAATCCTCGGTGCAATGGGTGGATCACCCCAACAAACCTCCGATGGGCTTGCCTAGTTGGCTGGGCCTTAAAGCATTTTCGGAGAGAGCTGGAGGTCATCGGACTGTATGCTGCTGTGAGTGCGATGAGTGTTGGGTTGCCTCCCAACCCTAACCTATTTCTGGCACAGATGGAGCGGTACATTTCGCTCACCGGGATCTTCGCCACTCCACTAGGGGAGTTGGGGTTGGCCCTCCATGAGATGGCAGCGATCTCGAGACTGTCGATGGGGGATACCCCATATGAAGAGTATGTTCCCACCAACCGGGAGTTGGAGGACTCGGACCCTCGCGTTGTGGAGGTGTATCAGGAGCTGATGTGCCACTACTTCGCGTGCACTGCTTTTTATGATGAGCCTTCTGATTTGGCTCACACCACTAAGTGGATGTCCTACCTCTTCTTCCACCGGGCCAGGGCCGTCCAGTCGAAGAAAGTTTCGGGGGGCAAGAATGAGCCCGTGAACTGTTTGGGCATGCTCAGTGCCCAGGTCGTCGAGGATCTTATGGAGGATGCTAAAGCTCCAGATCAGATTCTTAATGACGGGGTAGGAAACTATCCTGAAGGCACTAAGGCCTACAGTTACTTGAGGCACTGCCGCAGGCCTCTGTCTAAGGAAGCCAGGCTGGCTGGCTTTCTCTCCATATGGCTGCGTCGAGTAGTGGTGCCTGGTATCGTGTCCGCGGACCGCATTCACCGGAACATCTTATGGCCTGCCGTGCGTCTGGTGTTCGGGGCAAGACTGGGCTTGCTCCCTGCCATGGTGTGCCGTATACAGGCTGGTTTGAGAGCTATGGCTGATGGACTGCTTGTTGATGAAGCTCGGCGTGATAGCTTTCCCCGGGTAGAGTTACCATACCTGTACTTGATTGGATGGTTAATTCTCCACAACCCCCGGGTGATGTCTCCCGGCCCTGGCAGTAGTTCGGGGGGTAGTTTCTTGCTGAATTACAAGGACTCTCCCTGGAACGTAAACACAGTTTTAGACTGTCGGCTGGTGCTGAGCCTCGGTCATTGCTGAAAGCTCCTCTGCACTGTCCCCTCTGTACATCGCAATCAGTCAGGGATTAGGCTTGAGGATTTAGGTGGAGAGGAGACCAATATTTCTCCGGAAGCTTTTAATTGATTGGTCTGCATCAGACCCTCCCATTTGCTGTACAGAAGCGAAGATCATTGCTTCTTCGAGCCCTACTTGCCCAGTCGGTTCGCCAGGCAGTTTGGGTACGGTTAGCTGCACGTGGGCAATGCCGTCACCAGCTTCAGGTCCAGGGGCGGACTCATTGTTGGAGCCAGAGGATGGCAGTATTTTATCATGGGTTACACGAGAGCAATCTTTATTGTGCCGATCGTCACACTCTCCACGGAGCTGCGTATCCTCCATTGGTATGCCCAGTTCTACGTGGCGATCAACACCTTCCATCACGATTTTGACATGTGTAGAAGCTTTAGGGTGCCTTCTCCCAAGTCTGGGGGAAGAGTCGAAGTCCCCTCGGTTTTGTCTAACGAGGGAGAGGGGTCCGTCACTCCGGATAGCCTCTGGTGTCGGTGCCGAGGTGTGAAGTGCCTCCGCCTGCGGGGGCTTTGGCAGTCTCTGGGAAGCGAAGGGCTCCTGCTTCGAAGCAGACTTCCCTTCGCAAGAGGAAGAAGAAGACGGTTGCTCGTCCTCTCCGGATTCCTGGTATTGAGGCTCCTAGAGAGGAACCTACTGTCTCCCCTGTTGGGGATGTCTCTTTGATTGGAGGTTCCTCGCCTTTCGGAGAGGGACCCTTAGTTTTGGCTGGCGATGCCGGAGAACTCCTGCCTGAGGCTGCCGTTACTGCCACCGCCTCCGGTAGTGGAACGAAATCGCCAGCATAGCCGAGGTAAATGAGAGAATCTTTTCCTGGACCAGCAACGGATGAAACTCCTGCCGTGTCCACGAGCATGCCTAGCGAGATTCCAGCCGACGAACCTCGACCGAGTCTTGGTGAAGGCTCGGTAGAGCACCTGGCGTTGTCGGTGGGCCCACCCCCTTCTCCAGGTATGACAGTTCGCATTGCGTCATTAAGGCGTGATTTAGCTACATCGGCTGCAGATGCGGCATATATACCGTTGGCTATGGGTAAATGTCATTTTTATGTCTTCTCTTAGAAAGATTACCATCATATTGATATCAACTTTCTTGTCCTCTTCTCAGGGGATGACGTCCACGGGGAGTATAGCGTTGAAGCGCCTTCTGGCTCTGCTCGGGCTCCTGGCGATGATACGGAGGCGCCCGACTTCGAGGAGGAAATATCTTCGGGGGCCAGCTCGCCCGGAGTGGTTTCGTCACCTCAAGAAGAGGACGAACCCGTTGTCGTGACCTCGCCTCTCGCGAGTATGCCGATGACTTCGACCGTCGTTGTCGCACCTCCTTCGGTCGCACCACCCGTCAAGGCGGCGGCTATGGCCACCTCGTCTGCAATCATTCCTGAAGGGGGACTCACCAATATCGCGGCCACTCCTGGCGTCCAATCGGATCTAGTCGCGCTGACCGAGCAATACACCAACCTCTTTTACACCAGTTTGAAAATGCTGATATCAATGGTGTTAGCGAAGAATCTAGACTTCGAGCGTCTGAAGAAGGCTTCTCAATTTTCGATCGGGGCGGTTAGGGAGTTCAGCGATTCTGGGGTAGCTGACGCCCTGGAGGCGATGGTTAATGGTTTGGAGCCACCTATTAACGAATACTTACAGTTGGCTCCGGGCAGCCTTGAAGCTGAGGTCCAGGCCAGATATGATCTCATGACTGTGCGGCTTAGTAAACAGCTAGAAAGCCTAGATGACTCCACCAAAGCACATAAGCTGGAGATGGATGAAAGAAAAGCTGTCGTGGAGGAGGTCTTGCTCTTCAGACGAAGTGCCAATCCGAGTATGAAGGGAATATAGCGAGGGCCCGCAAGTTGAAGGAAAAACTCGCTCTGGCAGAGGAGTGGGCTTCTCAGTCGTTGGCGGGTCTAGATGTAGTGACTGGTCGACTGAGCACGGCACGACGGGATCTGGAGCACGCAGAAGCTGCCCGTGCTGGCTCTCTTCGGGCAAGGGCCGAGCTGTCCTTTATGAACAATCCCGAGGCACGGCTGGAGCGGGCCCGCGCTGATGCCTTGGTTTCCAGGGATGAGAGGATAGCTGCACTGGTACAGCTGGTTCGTGATCTTACCGCTCTCCCACAATGATGTACCCTTTCTTTTTTTTGCTTCCCAAATGTAATTCTGCTCTTTTTTGGGAAATAAATAAAGCAAATCTTTTCTGACTTTATGGACCCATCATTTCAGAATGTAAATGATAGGTTTGGGCGAGAGTGATATCAGAGGTAGTATGGACGTGATAGACTCTCGATAAACTTTTAGCAGGACATATCTATTCAGGGGTCATACGGACATAATAGAATATGCTTTGGTAGGATATATCTATTCATAGGTCATACGGACATGATAGAATATGACCCAACTAGTTTCATTTTTGGAAGTAGTTTTGTCAGAATTGAGATTCTCGCTATATTCCACTTGAGCAGAGGAGGTTAAGCATAGTACCTTTTCAGGAATTTACTGTTGATAGGAGCCATTAACAGGTCTCCATTAGGCTGGGCTAACTTGTAAGCGCCGTTTGAGAACGTTGTCTCGATCACATAAGGGCCTTCCCACTTGGACTGGAATTTGCCTTTACTCCTGTGAGTAAGGATCATCGGCCTACTTACGGCTAAAACTAGCTCGCCGATTTTGAACACTCTTTCCTTTACTTTATGATTGAAAGCTTTGGAAATGCGTGCTTGGTAGATCACGATGCGCTGTTGAGCTTGGAGGCATTTCTCGTCTAATCCTTCTAGCTCTTGAAGCCTTAACAGGTCATTCTTTTCTTGAGTCAGCTCATTAGTCACGGGTATCCTTGTCACGACCCGCACCCGGTTTAGGGGCACGAATGCGTGGGTACGTCCAGCCTACGCCGCAGCATCGGCGATAGAACGCTGTCTAGGTCAAGTACTATCTAAATAATCTCACTCTGGTATCCAACTCCATAAGGAGAAGTGGATATCAAAAATAAATCTAGAAATACTCAATCACAACTACAGCACGATAGGAAATGAAGAATAAAAGAATACAATACAAGTGTAATGACAACATAATCATACCTGCAATCCTTGACTACCAATCCCCAAGTGTCAGAAACCAGTCTACTAAGGTCACAGTCTGGAAAAATATTTTCCAGTCAGGAAGGAGCAAAGTACATCTCTAAATAGCAGTTCTATATAAATGACATAAACTATGTAGCAGTTCTAGATGGAAACATACCAGATGCATGTATAGGTACGAGAATGTACAATGAGAGAAATACTGTAAGTAAATGCAGGAAAGAAACATTATGTCCATGAGCAAGAGTTCTATGACTAAGTGTGTGAGTACTAGCTTTAATATGTGATCGGCTTGGGAACTTGATCAGGCTGGTTACATGTGATTAGCTATGGTTCATATAAAGTCAGGCTAACCGTTGGTTAGCTATGGTTCATATAAAGTCAGGCTAACCGTTGGTTAGCTATGGTGCATGTAGAGATCAGGCTAATCACACGTAACAGCTATGGAGCATATAAATGGTCAGGCCGCACCCGACGTGAGATGTGGGGTGAGCTATGGTGCATATAAAGTTGGGTATGATCACATATCTACACTAAAGTACTCCCCAAACCCCCGACTGGTATAGTAGATCCAATCATGGTACGCTATGGCACAGGATTCCCTAGGAAGGTAGCAAATCTCCCCGGGAATCAGTGTCTGTACATGCACAAGATAACAAGGAAAACAAGTCTTGTACAAGCTACACCATGAATAAGGAATAACATCTCATGACGAGATCCGTGTATACCAATCCGTGTAACCAACGTGTCAAGAACATGTATATTTACACTAGATACAGTGAACATAGGAGATATCATAAATTAGAAACTAATCAGAGAATGTACTCGCCTTTGGTCCTTAGCTGGTGAATACCGAGGTCCTGTTCCAGAGTGTCCCCTGGGTAACCCAACAGTCCTATAAACATATCACAAGCAAAACCACATTTGCATCAGATGCTATACTACACACACAATCAAATACCTAACTCAGGGCTAAGCCTGGCATGGAACTCAGTCAACTAGGGTCATCTAGTTAGACAGACACATTATACCTATTTAACTAACATTAACACCTACAATATTACTTGCACCAAAATAAATACATATACAATATATATATACCATTTAATTCATGCATAATATATATATAGGTTGAACAATATATTTACCATATATATTAATTTTATATCTATAAAATATGTTAAGTAGGTTTACAACTACATAAATATACATATACCAATTACTTATACTAGAATACGTAGTTATATATATACCAATATAATTATATACATATAATAAAAATATACATAGATACCAAATCAATTACATATACTAATTCGAAAATATAATCTACATACATATATATATTTACCAAAATATGTATTAAATTAATATGTATATTACCCATATACTTTTATACCAAATTACCTACCTATATATATGTTGATACATATACTAAAAATACACATTTTTATTAAACATATACTCTTGCCAAATATATATATATATATATATTTTTTATACCAAAAATAAGAATTATACTATATAAAATTTTAGAATTTACGTAATAGCCAATATATTTATATATCTATAGTAAAATTGGTCACCAGCCCCAAATAACAATTTTTGAACTAAGTTTTATTATTGAAATTAATTCTTAAATATAATATAACCCAAAATTATTATTTTTGTTTACACAACCAAAATCCTTATATTTTACTAAACTAAATAAAAAACTAAACTATTTAATCTTATTAAACTAATTATATATTACCAAACTAAATATATAAATTTACTAAACTAATTACATTAATGAATAACTACTGATTAATAGTTAATTACTGATTATTAATAATTTACTAAACTAAACTAATATAAATTAATTAAATGATTAATTAATTAGCTAATTATAACTAATTTACTGATTAAATAATTCACTGATTAAAATAATTTATCTAAACTAATCGAATTAATTAATTAACTACTAATTATATAATTAACTACTAATTATATATTAACTACTGATTAATATATACTAATGATTAATATATACTAATTACATTATTCACAGAAGAAAAGGGGGAAGAGAACAGAGGGCTCACATTTGGGGGGATCTCCGTCGTCGGCGGGGTTCACCGGGGTCGGCCGGCAAGGCGTCGGCGGCTTCGAGGCGGGATCTGCTCGACGCGGCGGCTGTCGAACTCGGCGGCGGCGTCGATGGATCCGAGGCGACAGCGGACTCGAGAGCAGCGGGTGTTCGATCTCGGCGGATCGAGATGGCCAACGGTGGTCGACGTGGGTGAGGCGGCTTCGAGGAGGGCTCGACACGGTGGTGGTTTCGAGGAGACGTCGGCGGATATGGGCGGCCACCGGCGGATCTGGCTCGAGGGGCGGCGGCGACGACGACGTTCGATTCCAGCGGTGGCGGCGGCGTTCGATTCCAGCGGCGACGGCGGCGTTCGATTCCAGCGGCACTCGACGGATCTGGCGGCGTCCGGCGGCGGCTACCGGCTTCAGCGGCCACGGCTCGACGCGGCCACGGTTAGGTTTAGGGTTAGGTTATTTCCTGTGTCGATTGATTTGGGGTTGGTGGGGAAGTGTCGGACACAACAGATGTAGATGTTCTGTGATCATGCCCCTGTGTCGGACACGACGAGGAATGATGTATGTGGTAATGGGTGTCTGCTGTGGTGGGGGTGGATGTGTCCGGGTGTGTCGGACACGGAAATCAGGTTGTAATATTGTAACCGGACACAGGAAATGAATGGAGACTGTGGGACACCCGGGGTCAGACCCGAGGCCATCACGGCTGACACGGATGCTGGACACACGGACACGAGCACACAAAATGGTGATGGATTTGGCTTGTGGGAATTTGTGGAGGCTATCTAGAAATTTGGAGATTAGGGTTTCTTGGGAAATGTGAGAATGAGAACTTAAATAGGGAGAAGGGTGTGGGATAAAGGGTTGCGGGTTGGCCCAATAATGAATGGCCCAGAATTAAATATAATATAAAAAAGGTTTCTCATGTGGGAAAAATGAGGGTGTGGGCTAGTTAATAGGAAATGGAAATTTGAAAAAATAAAAATAAAGATTATATTTTCAGAAATATTTTTAGGAAAGCTAGCAAATTTTCAATTTGCTACTAATTAATACATTTTGCAAAATCTTAGAAAGTATGACATTTATTTTATTTACTATCCCAAAAATTCATTTTACTTTATGAACTAGTCTTTTAAATAACTATTTAGTTAAAACAATAATGTTATGATTCAAGCCAATAAATATTTGAAACTAGAAATATATATATTATTATTTATGTACTTATTTTATAAGAAAGCGACATTTATGAAAAAATGATTTTTATACAAGATTTTTAAATTACCTTCTAAAATCAAACATCGTTCAAAATCAACTAAAAATTTCAAGGAGAAATATTTTATAAAACTCAATATATTAAAATGAATTAAAATCTAATTATTTTGGAAATTGGAAATCGGAGGTTACAAGTCTATCCACCTTAGAAAAATTTCGTCCTCGAAATTTTAGGGATGACTAGGATAGAAAAAAATTTTGTTGTTCATAATGATGAATATATCATTGAAGAAAATATTTCTATAAGGAGAATATTTACCAAACAGCAGAAAACATGAAGAAAAAGAAAATATGGTTTAAGATAGGAGTAACTTGAAGGAATCATGGCTCGGCCTTGAATCCTCTAGAAAGTTTTAGGTTTAGGGAAGTAGACACGATCACAAAAAAATAGATAATTGGAATAATGCACGTTACCTTTTCAAAGTAACTAAACCAAGGAAGACCCAGTATAAAGAATGATATAGACATGAAAGTTATGGCTAATTCGAAAGATACGGTCGGCAATTTGATTTAAGAAAATTAAATACATCCTTCAGAATGTAATCAAGAGACATCTAATCGCCTTTCTTAATTTCTAGGAAAAAGAGTAGTCTTTACTACCATCTGAAAATAATCCTTCCTTTTTATCCTCGTTCATTTTACTTTTCTCAATCTTGTGATTCATCATTAACTAACATTTATAAAAAGTTCCAAATTCCACAACTTTATTAGATTAGATCTTAGAATTTCTGAATCAAAAGCCTTATCATCAAATTCGAGTTGTTTATCTTAACATCAACTATACCTCGATTATTTTCTTCGATTTCAAATGTTACTGTCATGGTCAAGATTTTAATTTAAATCACAACCTCAATATACCATGATCTTACCTTACGACCTTCAATTTTATGATCCCATAATCAATTATATTATAATCTTCTTTACCATGAGCTTCATGTCACTCCATATTTCTTTATCCGTATGTATAATGGTTCCGAATTTTGAACTAATATATTTTTTTTTCATCCACTGAATTTATTATCCCAATGTAAATTTTTTTTTTTTTTTTTTTTTTTTTTTTTTTTTTTTACTACTCAAATCCTTAATATTTTAATTGGATTCCAGTCGTATCATAATCTCCTCAAATTTCTCAAATTTTTAATAATCAATTCAATCATATCAAGACCTCCTTAAAATTAATAAATTCTCAATTTTTGGCTCTGTGAATTTCTTAATTTCTCCCTTTAAGTAAATGTTTGTCCTCGAATTTCAATCATACCTCGATTTTCATAAAATCAATGATCCATCAACTCCGTTATAACAACCCTTAAATTCTTTATTTAATTTAATGCTCATCCACAAATTTAATCCTCTTGTCTCTTTTTGTCAGTCATAACCTCGTCATAGATCTTTGCTACGGTCAAAACCCTCAACAATCAAGTCTAAGAGAATTCTACCTACAACCATACAACATGCAACCTAAGGGAAATATGTATGATCATGGTGTCTTTTGTCATGGTATTGCAGTCTCTGTATCAGGGGTACTACTAACTACATTATAACAAGAACTCATGTATACAGCTACGGTACTAAGGTATCAATCAATCAGAAGACAACAAGAACATGAGGAAAGAAAAGAAAGAACCTGCTTAATATATACTTGCACTATCTTCTAACAAACACTTAACTCTAGCACACTAACAATTTCCTATTCATGTACACTGGTACCCATATCAACTAATCATATATTAATATTCATACCTCTCATCTACCAAAAATTAATCCTCAAAATAATCGTCAAGGTTTAACTTCCCGATCAACTTAAAATAAAATGCATATACCTCCTCAAAATTAGATACTTCACATCGAAATAAAATTTAATCACTTCTAAAATCTTTGTAGCCTTAACCATGTTTATTGAATTCATATTTGAAATCCTCAAAAATTTAATGACATAATCTCAACTCCTCAATTATTCTAAAAATAAAATCTTATTTCCACCTTTTAATTTATAACTCCACAATATACATATCAGTGCTCACGGTCTCTGATACTCAAGGTGCACTCAATGTATCTAGTGTCTGTAATTGTGTACTAAATTGTACTGCCCGAATCACTTGTACTATTACCTCCAATGATCAAAGTTACCATCAACTGTATTTTCTTTCATAATTTCAATTTATGTCAATTGGTATATCCTCTAATTATCAACACACAGAGTGCTTACTGTTATTAACGTCATCCTTGACTAATCCTCGATTATAGAATCATTAGCACTCTTGGTATTATATCACTAGCTGCATTAATGGATTATCTCATCAAGCTCATTAGACTCATGATCACCTGTATCCTCTATAACACTCCTGTTTCTTTACTCTCATGGGTATGTGTATGGTTCCTCATCTCGATGGTTGTATATGTTTTTCCTTCAATCCTTTAAAGCCTATTAAACTAATCCGTGATACGCTTCACAACTTCCATTACTAATCCTGATATTTCTCTACTTATGACATCTCATTAAACCCTTTATACATATACATTTCTTTACCTTTAACATTTTCGATATCAATCATCCAATTGGACATCATGCTCCATAAATCCTTAACATAATTCCCGGATACTTAATCGTTTACATAGATCACTCAATTACATAATCATGATTATCCAGGACGGGTAATTGGCTCTGATACTAACTCTGAGAACTATCACTGATACTCTATACTCTCCTTAACTCTCAGTCTCTAATGACACTACTCCTAGAATCATTGGTACAAGGTACTATGCTAAGGGCTAACTCTAGATTAAAGCCTACTGCTCACATGCCCAACTAAGAAACACTTACAACTCACTAGCAACACAGTCAATACTAATACAAGACACAACAAAATTACAAGCCACTACTTATCATACTTAACAAGAAATCCTCAAGGAATAGGAGCTCAAAGACTGAATTGAGGCCAGAAGGTATCTTTACTGCTAGTAAAGAAAGAAGCGGTGGAACAAAGTCCTGGAATAACATAAATAGATAAGTCTTGAGATGATATTTTAAGAATCAATTTAGGATACAACCTGATAATCATACACGTCTGTCTGAAATCATGACACTCAGAATCCTCGCCACGCCAGTAAGCATAGATGCGATAAACGATAGGTTTCGTAACTAAGGTATGCACTCTATAATCATGTCGTCTAGAATCTTCGCCACGCCAACCGGTATGGCTGCGAAAGACTCTAAGCTTCATAACTATAGTATGTACATCCAAGTCAGGTTCCTACGTTCTCGTCACCACAGCTAATATGGCTGCGATAAATTCTAGGTTCCATAACCAAAGTAGACGTTTTACCTTCCTCACTGTCCTCATCAATATATGTCATCAGATGATACCATAAATCCTAGTCCGTAAAAAATTCATCTCAATTTGAAATCAACTCAACAACGATACCAGGAATTAAAGTTAACAACTGGTCAACAAGAATCAAACTCAACAATGATACCAAGAATTTAATTTAACGACTGCTCAACAAGAATCAAGTTCAGTGACAACAAGCGAGAGCGGACGAAATCAAGGAAAAAGATTTAAATTGGAATAAGATTCTCAAGGGGTCGTCCCAGGAATCTCTCAAGAATTTGTGATTGAGTATCCTCTCTCATCCTAGTATCCTATGTCCTATATTTAATAGCAGGTACGCAGTAGTACAACTATGACGTAGCACTACTACGACATCGCACCACTTGCGAAGTCAGACCTGCATGGGCCACCACTAAAAACGTGTCACGACCCGCACCCGGTTTAGGGGCACGAATGCGTGGGTACGTCCAGCCTACGCCGCAGCATCGGCGGTAGAACGCTGTCTAGGTCAAGTACTATCTAAACAATCTCACTCTGGTATCCAACTCCATAAGGAGAAGTGGATATCAAAAATAAATCTAGAAATACTCAATCACAACTACAGCACGATAGGAAATGAAGAATAAAAGAATACAATACAAGTCTAATGACAACATAATCATACCTGCAATCCTTGACTACCAATCCCCAAGTGTCAGAAACCAGTCTACTAAGGTCACAGTCTGGAAAAATATTTTCCAGTCAGGAAGGAGCAAAGTACATCTCTAAATAGCAGTTCTATATAAATGACATAAACTATGTAGCAGTTCTAGATGGAAACATACCAGATGCATGTATAGGTACGAGAATGTACAATGAGAGAAATACTGTAAGTAAATGCAGGAAAGAAACATTATGTCCATGAGCAAGAGTTCTATGACTAAGTGTGTGAGTACTAGCTTTAATATGTGATCGGCTTGGGAACTTGATCAGGCTGGTTACATGTGATTAGCTATGGTTCATATAAAGTCAGGCGAACCGTTGGTTAGCTATGGTTCATATAAAGTCAGGCTAACCGTTGGTTAGCTATGGTGCATGTAGAGATCAGGCTAATCACACGTAACAGCTATGGAGCATATAAATGGTCAGGCCGCACCCGACGTGAGATGTGGGGTGAGCTATGGTGCATATAAAGTTGGGTATGATCACATATCTACACTAAAGTACTCCCCAAACCCCCGACTGGTATAGTAGATCCAATCATGGTACGCTATGGCACAGGATTCCCTAGGAAGGTAGCAAATCTCCCCGGGAATCAGTGTCTGTACATGCACAAGATAACAAGGAAAACAAGTCTTGTACAAGCTACACCATGAATAAGGAATAACATCTCATGACGAGATCCGTGTATACCAATCCGTGTAACCAACGTGTCAAGAACATGTATATTTACACTAGATACAGTGAACATAGGAGATATCATAAATTAGAAACTAATCAGAGAATGTACTCGCCTTTGGTCCTTAGCTGGTGAATACCGAGGTCCTGTTCCAGAGTGTCCCCTGGGTAACCCAACAGTCCTATAAACATATCACAAGCAAAACCACATTTGCATCAGATGCTATACTACACACACAATCAAATACCTAACTCAGGGCTAAGCCTGGCATGGAACTCAGTCAACTAGGGTCATCTAGTTAGACAGACACATTATACCTATTTAACTAACATTAACACCTACAATATTACTTGCACCAAAATAAATACATATACAATATATATATACCATTTAATTCATGCATAATATATATATAGGTTGAACAATATATTTACCATATATATTAATTTTATATCTATAAAATATGTTAAGTAGGTTTACAACTACATAAATATACATATACCAATTACTTATACTAGAATACGTAGTTATATATATACCAATATAATTATATACATATAATAAAAATATACATAGATACCAAATCAATTACATATACTAATTCGAAAATATAATCTACATACATATATATATTTACCAAAATATGTATTAAATTAATATGTATATTACCCATATACTTTTATACCAAATTACCTACCTATATATATGTTGATACATATACTAAAAATACACATTTTTATTAAACATATACTCTTGCCAAATATATATATATATATATTTTTTATACCAAAAATAAGAATTATACTATATAAAATTTTAGAATTTACGTAATAGCCAATATATTTATATATCTATAGTAAAATTGGTCACCAGCCCCAAATAACAATTTTTGAACTAAGTTTTATTATTGAAATTAATTCTTAAATATAATATAACCCAAAATTATTATTTTTGTTTACACAACCAAAATCCTTATATTTTACTAAACTAAATAAAAAACTAAACTATTTAATCTTATTAAACTAATTATATATTACCAAACTAAATATATAAATTTACTAAACTAATTACATTAATGAATAACTACTGATTAATAGTTAATTACTGATTATTAATAATTTACTAAACTAAACTAATATAAATTAATTAAATGATTAATTAATTAACTAATTATAACTAATTTACTGATTAAATAATTCACTGATTAAAATAATTTATCTAAACTAATCGAATTAATTAATTAACTACTAATTATATAATTAACTACTAATTATATATTAACTACTGATTAATATATACTAATGATTAATATATACTAATTACATTATTCACAGAAGAAAAGGGGGAAGAGAACAGAGGGCTCACATTTGGGGGGATCTCCGTCGTCGGCGGGGTTCACCGGGGTCGGCCGGCAAGGCGTCGGCGGCTTCGAGGCGGGATCTGCTCGACGCGGCGGCTGTCGAACTCGGCGGCGGCGTCGATGGATCCGAGGCGACAGCGGACTCGAGAGCAGCGGGTGTTCGATCTCGGCGGATCGAGATGGCCAACGGTGGTCGACGTGGGTGAGGCGGCTTCGAGGAGGGCTCGACACGGTGGTGGTTTCGAGGAGACGTCGGCGGATCTGGGCGGCCACCGGCGGATCTGGCTCGAGGGGCGGCGGCGACGACGGCGTTCGATTCCAGCGGTGGCGGCGGCGTTCGATTCCAGCAGCGACGGCGGCGTTCGATTCCAGCGGCACTCGACGGATCTGGCGGCGTCCGGCGGCGGCTACCGGCTTCAGCGGCCACGGCTCGACGCGGCCACGGTTAGGTTTAGGGTTAGGTTATTTCCTGTGTCGATTGATTTGGGGTTGGTGGGGAAGTGTCGGACACAACAGATGGTCGCTCTGTAGATGTTCTGTGATCATGCCCCTGTGTCGGATACGACGAGGAATGATGTATGTGGTAATGGGTGTCTGCTGTGGTGGGGGTGGATGTGTCCGGGTGTGTCGGACACGGAAATCAGGTTGTAATATTGTAACCGGACACAGGAAATGAATGGAGACTGTGGGACACCCGGGGTCGGACCCGAGGCCATCACGGCTGACACGGATGCTGGACACACGGACACGAGCACACAAAATGGTGATGGATTTGGCTTGTGGGAATTTGTGGAGGCTATCTAGAAATTTGGAGATTAGGGTTTCTTGGGAAATGTGAGAATGAGAACTTAAATAGGGAGAAGGGTGTGGGATAAAGGGTTGCGGGTTGGCCCAATAATGAATGGCCCAGAATTAAATATAATATAAAAAAGGTTTCTCATGTGGGAAAAATAAGGGTGTGGGCTAGTTAATAGGAAATGGAAATTTGAAAAAATAAAAATAAAGATTATATTTTCAGAAATATTTTTAGGAAAGCTAGCAAATTTTCAATTTGCTACTAATTAATACATTTTGCAAAATCTTAGAAAGTATGACATTTATTTTATTTACTATCCCAAAAATTCATTTTACTTTATGAACTAGTCTTTTAAATAACTATTTAGTTAAAACAATAATGTTATGATTCAAGCCAATAAATATTTGAAACTAGAAATATATATATTATTATTTATGTACTTATTTTATAAGAAAGCGACATTTATGAAAAAATGATTTTTATACAAGATTTTTATATTACCTTCTAAAATCAAACATCGTTCAAAATCAACTAAAAATTTCAAGGAGAAATATTTTATAAAACTCAATATATTAAAATGAATTAAAATCTAATTATTTTGGAAATTGGAAATCGGAGGTTACAATCCTGAGTGACGGGATCTGGATTTCAATGGGGAGAACTGCTTCGCTCCTATAGACCAGTGAAAAAGGGTACAACCTGTCGGTGTTCGTACCGTTGTGCGGTATGCCCAGAGGCATTCGTCCAGCTTCTCATTCCAATCTCTTTTGTTTGAAGAGACGAACTTCTTCAAGAGTTTGATAATGGTTTTGTTGAAAGCTTCCGCCAAACCATTAGCAGCTGGATAATATGCCGTAGAGGCAATATTATGTATCCGATTTTTATCGCAAAATCGATGAAACGCTTGGCTGATAAACTGAGGCCCATTGTCGTAAATTATCCTCCGGGGTACCCCGAAGCGATAAATGACGTGATGCTTGATAAAGCTGATCACATTAGACGCTTTTACCTCAGCAAGAGGGATCGCCTATGCCCATTTGGAGAAGTAATCCGTGATGGCCAGTATGAACCGGTGACCACTGGAAGAAGACGGGTGAATAGGACTAATGATATCCATATCCCATACTTCGAAAGGCCAGGATGCAAACGTAGGATCTATGTGAATTCGATCGACCTCCATGGAACCGACGTACCCGGTGTAATAGAGGGGCCTGTCATGCCTGTTATGTTTTAACAGCATGTCGTCTTGAGTGAAAGTGATATTTGGGACCACTTCTATTACACTGTGGCATTGAGGACATGCCACCGATTCTTCATCGGGGGACTTGAGCTGGGTCAAGCATGCCTCTGCCATCAGTGCTTCACTCAGGGCTAGACGAGTGTCTTGGGAGAGCCTGAGTAGCTCGAAGATGGACAGCCTAGCTGGTGTATTAGCCAGTTGGGCCAGTATGTCTAAGTCGTATGGCTTCTCTAAACCATTGTTTGGAATATTTTTCACAGGTTTATCAAAGTGTACTTCTCTTTGCTTTTCCTTGTCCGCCGGAGTTGGTTTTGAAGGGCTGGCATCTGGTATGACAGGGCCTGGTCCTGAAGGTTTGGCAGCTGAAGCGTCCACCGGTGCATCTTCCTGACTTGCTCCGTAGTCGTTGAGGTAGGATTTTCCTGAACGGGTTGCAGCAAATACCTCGTCTTCGTCTGATGGCGAAGAAGTTGCGACCATATGGCATAGTTTGCATTTGGAGCTTTTTCTAGACGTAGCCTTAGTAGTTTTAGTCTCCTCCTCGAGCTCTGACACCAAATCCGGATGAACCCACATAATCTTGCCCTGTCGGGTGGTTAGGGGTACCAGGTCATGATTTTGACCCCTAGGCGGAGGGAGATTGACGATGTTCATCGTGGTCCAGGAAATGGGTGTGACACCGTCCGAGACTTCTTGGGAAGACAGGTTGCCAAACCGCAGAGAGATCATGTTGGCCGTGACCATCTTCTCGGTGTTGTACGGAGTGATGGCTTTAGCATCGATCAACTCCTGGATCTTCCTTTTCAGTATGTAACAGCCTTTGTCGGGTGGTGCACGTATCTGTGGAAGATGCGATATTTGGGGTCGTTAGTACTGCCGACTTCTTGGGGTCGTCTTAGCTCCGGAAGGGTGATCTTGCCACTTTTGACGAGACACTCAAATATACTTGGGATATCGTCGTCGTCGAAAGAGTAGACTTTGACGGGCCTGGAGGTCCCGGGTCTCGCTTGTGCGGTTGCCACAGTCTTTTTCCTGGCCGTATTGATCGTCAGAGCTTCTTTTCCTTTGGAGCTGCGAGGATGGTCGCTGCTGGGAGATGACCTTTTGCCTCTGTCAGAGGCGGAGATCATAATGCCATTATCGCGTGCCTTGCGACTGTTGTCTTCGGTGGCCACTACCGAGATGATGAACGAGGGCCAGTCATGGAACTGATATGGTCCTGTAAACACCGAGACTACGGGGAGGAGGTTCTTCCTGCAAATGTCTACTAACGCAGAGTCTGGAACTCCTGGGGGCATCTGTAAGGTGGCCTGACGAAAACGTTCGACGAAGGTGTGAACGTCCTCCTTTTCCCTCTGCTTGACTTCGATGAGAGAGGACATAGACATGTCCATTCCTCCTTCGTAGAATCGCGTAAAGAATAATGCTTTGAAGTCCTCGAAGGAAGTAATACAGTTGTCCGCCAAGCTACGGTACCACAAATAGGCTACTCCTGAGAGGCAGCCTTTGAACACCCTAGTGAGGAGGGCATCGTTCCCTTGTAGCAACACCATCTTCATACTGAAATAGTTCATGTACTGACTTGGTGATGTTTTTCCCTCAAGCAGAGCCATAGTCTGAGGTTTGTATCTCGGAGGGAAAGGGAGCTCTTCCCAGATAGCTGGGTAAGGCTGGTTGATTCCCAGTTTCTTGAGCTGATCTTTGTGCTTCAAGGCGTCAAACTGGGCTTTCAACTCCCGTACTGCCTGCATCAGATTTTCAGTTGGAAGCGGGACTACGGTGTAGTGCGGAGTTGGTTGTATCGTGACTCCAACGGGAGGTAATATATTCTCCGAGTGAGAAAGCGGAGGAACTGCTGACTCTTGATCTAGAGCAGGCTCTTGGCTCGGGTTGGATGGTGGCAAGTCCACCCTCATACGTATCTGAGTTGGCGGGACCGATGCTTGAGCCATGGCAGTTGCGTGCTGAGTTAGCATCATCTGGTGTATGTTCTCCATTATGGATTGCATTTGTTTCAGAGATGTCTCTAGTATAGTGATGCGTTGTTCCGCATTTCCTAACGGTGAAGCTTCCTCACGTTCATCTTCAACGGCATAAACTTCCATTTCCCAGGGTGTCATTCAAGGATTAGTATAGGTCACTGTAGAAGTCGACTCTATACTCTCAGTATCTGATCCGGGAGATTGGCGACCCCCAGCGTCAGAATCAGATGAGTACGAAGCTGGTTGTTGTGACCTTGCACGGGTGTTCTGGAACACCCCATCTTCAGTGTCTCTGAGGAGCATGTTGGATCTCCTTCGGCTCGGAGTTCTAGAGGACAGACGTCTTGAGCCTAAGCTTCCTCCAGGTATATGCGAAGCCATGTTCACGGATGCATACGCGGGCTCTTCTTCCTGGAAAGACAGAGAGTAGCTCAACAGGTCGAAAACCGACCGTTTTGCTTTAGAACAGCAGCAGTCAATCACAATCTTATGACTATTACAACATTGCTCGCCAGGGGGCATAATAGACATGTTGGAAGGTCCCCTTTCCTTACGCTTCTGGATTAGATATTTGCGCAAGTCAGGAGGATTAGAAGAAGAAGACGACGACTTGTTCCTTCTGTTCCCATCAGTGGGCATGCGGAGATTGGGCACCATGGTTTTCCCTGTGCCACCTGTGTACAACAGGTTGGCCATCTGGGTGGCGGATAACCCCGGAGAGGGTGTCTTTTCGCAACCTGAGCTTGCTTTACGTCGTGGGACTTCGCCTGGCATAATTTAGAGATTTGCTCAGACTGGCGTAAAGCTGAAGAGGTTCTCAGTCGGCCATCGGCTTCCCGTATAATCCGGAGGCTAGGCAGATTGCTCCCTCGCTGGCGTAAAGGCCGAGAAGTTGAGTACTCTGCCGCTTGCTTCCCCTTGCGGAGATCACAGCGCTCATCTGGTTCCCCATAGAGGTCAGATGTTGTCTTGCGCACGGAGCGTGATTTGTACTTCCGATTTGGCGCTGAGACATCATCAGAAGTTTTGTTTGTACCGTGCATAGTGGGAGACTGGTTTCTACGCGTAGAGCACAGTGGATACTTCTGGGTTAGCGCTGAGGCTTTGCTCAAAATTTTGTATGTACCGCGCGTAGCGGGAGACTGTTTTCTACGCGTAGAGCATAGTGGATACTTCTGGGTTAGCGCTGAGGCTTTGCCCGAAGTTTCGTCTGTACCGCGCGTAGCGGGAGACTAGTTTTTACGCGTAGAGAACAGTGGATACTTCTGGGTTAGCGCTGAGGCTTTGTCCGAAGTTTCGTCTGTACCGTGCGTAGCGGAAGACTGAATTTTACGTCCGGTGCACGGAGGGAGCAATGCTACAACCTCATTGGTCAGAGAGATTATAGAGATCGGAGAGTCCACAGGAATGGTAGAGGATGTCTTGGGCATCCAGACCTTGCGCAGCTTCCTGTTGTCTTGGATGGAGAGAGGGTGAGAGCTACCCCCGGTTCGAAGCATGTCTTCGTAGGCAGACTGGTCGAATTGGACGACCAGTGTCTTCTTTACGGTTCCTACAGATACTGTATCGTGTTGAGCAATTACTTTCTCATCAGAAGAGAAAGACGTCCCTAGCAGAGTTGCCATCTTGTTTGTGGTAGAAAATGAAAGAATAAAAATATATTCAAGATGGGGTTTATACGAAACCCGCCTTCTTTGGTTTACAAACAAACTTGTACAATTTGATCCTATACGAGGATGTGGGAGTATAATTTATTTAATCTGGGTAAATATTGCTATAGGTATCTGATCTGCAGTCGATCACTTTAGCCCTTGGACCACACGATGTTGAAGAAGTGCCGTAGAAGACATGAAGCAGCTTCGAAGGTTGCAAAAGAGGGTGGATGCACGATTCCAAAGTCGTCGATCCCTACTCTTTGCCTGAGCTCCAGATTCTCTCTCTCTCTCTCTTGACCTCTGGTTCGATCTTTCTTGGAAGTTCGACCTTGGATTTGATATTGGTTTTCTTGACCAATTTTTGACCTTCCAGTTTTGTCGACCTTGGATCTGATATTGGTTTTCTTGACCAATTTCCCGACCTTGTTCCTCATTGATAGAGGTCTCTATTTATAGAGTTTTGGTGACAGTGACCACTCCATCGGTGTAGAAACCGAGGAGTGGAAAGTACAGCACCCTTTTACACAATGGTCAAAATAACCAATGCCTGCGTATAGATGATCCTTTGAATGAGCGTGTGACGCGGGTCCAACTAAGGGACAAAACACGTATAATCGCTACGAAGATCATGGCGTAGAAGCCACATAGGTAGGTATCCCTTGTGTAGAAGAGGTGGGCGTAGAAGCCAATATCTGTCACCATGGCGTAGAAGCCAAGTAGGAATATAAGCCGAATAGGCGTAGAAGCGGAGCGGTCATAGAGGCCGAGTGGGCGTAGAAGCCGAGTGGTCGTAGAGGCCGAGTGGGCGTAGAAGCCAAAGGGGCGTAGAAGCCGAGTGAGCACCGGAGCTGAATAGGCGTAGAAGCCGCTGCGTACCGTGCCAGAGTGCTGATGTGGACGTCTTAGCCAGAATTATGGCTTTTGAAGATATAATCAAATCTCTTGCATTAAATACAGAGATTTGCCACCATCCTGTGCATTAAATACGGAAGCGTATTTTTGAAGGTCTGCAGCCCTTCTGTGCATCAGTCGCAGAGACGTACCTCGAGAAACTGTCATCGCTATGTGCTTTAGACGTAGAGACGTGCCTCGAGAAACTGTCACCGCTCTGCGCATCAGTCGTAGAGACGTGCCTCGAGCCCCGTACGGAGTGCAGCTTTTCATGTGGCAGGCAGTTTGTCTACTGCGGAGCATAAACAGCTCATGTCTGCCTGTATAAAACAAGGCAGCGTATCCCTTCGTGTACATAAAAGCAGTTTATGCAAAGGAGATGGCGGTAAATGACAGCCTGGGTTGCAGTGCTGTGCCATCATTATAGCCGTCGTCTGGGTAGCCGTGCAGTATCCCTGGGTAGTCGAGCAGTATCCCTTTGTCAGAGGTCCAGACGTCAGGTTCATTGCAGGATCTAACAGGTTCACTTCGGAGAATACGAAGCATCTCTCGTACACTTCAATGTTGCGTTGAAAGAGGATAGGTTTTACGCCCAGGAGTCGATGAAGCACCCTGTTTACGCTGAAGCGGCTTGGACGTAATGCCTTATGCGGATGGTCCTTTGAGCTTATATTTTACGCTATGTTCAGAGAAAAAAGCTCTGTTGCACTTTTGATGGCTCTGAAGGCCTCTGTTTACGCTGCTCTGCATCAATATGCTGCGTATAGCCATCCAGCATATTTTTTATGCTTCTACATATATAAACTACTATTTTCATATTTAAAACCTGTGTATCCTGAGATACGATATTTTGTGTGTATCCTGGTAGCTTAGCATAACTAGTGTGGCTTAGTATCATAGTGTGTAGACTTAGTATCCTAGATATAGACTCATACAACCTAGAATTAGTCAGTTTGACTTAAAAATGGTTTCATGACCTAGATGTTGACTAGTTTAACTTAATTTTATTCCAATATCTTGTATTAATGTACTGTTCCATATATAGGTTTGTGTGACACCAGTTGTGACACAGTTTGACATTTATTGCTTTGGACGACAGGCTAGTACATTCTCTGATAGTTTTTATTATTTGATAATTACTATAATGCAAGTATTTAGAAATATTTTACACGACTCTTGACACATTGGTACACGGACTAGTATATACATGGATCAATCATAGGATGTTATATATATATTATTTATTATTCCTCGTGTTCTCAATGTTTAACTTAGACAATATTTCAATGTTCAATGTTCAATGTTTAACTTAGACAATGTTTAATGTTTAATGTTCAATATTCAATGTTCAATGTCTAATGTTCAAGGTTTATTTTTTATAATGCGTTGAGTATCTTGCATCGTAACGTGTCATGGTTGGATCCATTGTACTAGTTGGGGGGAAGAAGAAGTATTAGATAGATATGTGATTAAATCCTAGACAATGTTCAATGTTTAACTTAGACAATGTTTATCCAACGTTAAAGTAGACAATGTTTACCTAAGCCAATCACATATCTAACTAGTATTTCAATCACTTAGCATAGATACAGTTCTTCACCACATTTTAGTTTATTGTTTTATTCTATTATCTTATTCTAGTTCTTCATGATCAGTGTATACCTTATTATTCTTGTTTACCTATTCTTCTACCATAGTTGATATTGCTCATTGTTTCTCATCTTGTATTATATTCTCTATTTTTGTTTATAGTCATTATCAATTAATTGGAACTGCTACTGGGTTGTACTTTGCTCCAATCCTGACAGGATATATTTTTCAGATGATTGGTTAGAGAGGATGTGTCCCACTTACTACGGACCAACAGATGGAGTGTCACCTGAGGATGTAGTGCCAGTTACTGAGGCCTTTTAGATTTTCCAACCTTGTAGTAGTTGTTCTATTTAGATTGTGGATTGTATTATTATTTTTGAGATCTTGAGTTGTGTTTAGATTTGAGTTGGACATGTGATGTATTGAGACTTATATTTTTTTTCTTTCTATTCCATATCGTGCTTACATCTTCCTTTAGTTTTATATGTGATTGAGTATCAATTAGAATTAAAATGGCATGATAGTATTTTATATACATTGTATGAGATGTTAGATAATATAGAAGATTGAGACAGCATTCTACTGATGATGTTGCGGCGTAGGCTGCACGTACCCACGTACTTGTGCCCCTATACAGGGTGCGGGTCATGACAAATTATGAGATTGACACATCAATTGTGTGTCATGAGACCAATTAAATCTAATTAGACTTAGATCGGGATTGTGGCACTAGGTACGTGTTCATAATTAGACACGAGTAGAACGTATCATGATATTTTATGATACGGTGTGATACAGAGACCTTTTTGGGTAATTTGTGCATATGAGTGAGATCTTTCTTCAATTTCTAA